>CM040183.1:79161177-79571177 GCA_022606455.1 Callitettix versicolor
TAGGGGAAACGAAAAAATATCCATAAAATTTTGTTAAATAATTTAACACAAATTGTTACAGCAACACGCTCGAAAATTCTGTTAAATATAGAAAATCTTTATTTATAAAACGTTTATGTAAAACTATTTTAAATTCAAGTTTTCAATAAACATTGTAGTTTATATGATTCATCTTGCAGTAAACTTGTACAAGTAAGTCGTGTTGTTAAAGCTGGAATTGTAGTTGTTTTTGAGGAACAAAGATAAATAAAAGACAACGACAAAGTTCAAGTTTTGTGTTTACAAAACACACTGCTTACTAAAGTAAGAAAATGATGGTTTACGACTAAGAAATAAGATTTTTTTTAAAATGTAAGATATGAAAATAATGATTTTTCTTTTAAGATTTCAAATAGCCGCCATTTTGAAACGGTTGCACTAATTTTGCTGGGCAACAAGCAATTTTTCGCTTGTATTTTGTCCAAGCAATTGATGCCAAAAGCACTTCCGCGTCACTTTTGAAACAAATTCAACTAAAACTGCGAACGTTAAAGTGCTACAACACACGCACGCGCGCGCGCACACACACACACACACGATTATTGTGTGTTTGTGTTAACACGCTCACGTTTGCAATTTTCATCCGATTTGATTCAAACCTGGCACAAAAATCTACTATAATTATAGCTTGAACAAGTTCGTTAACAAGCAAAATACCTTCAACAGTTTCAAAATGGCGGCTATTTCGATTCTTTAAAATTTCACAACTTTTGAAAATCTGATTTTACCAACGCAATCAGCGTTAAAAACCACATAAATTAGCATTTCGAATTTTCAAAATCCGTTGAGTTTTTTTACTGCGGTCAGGGTTCATTTTTTTTTTGTTGTATTTTCAATGTAATTTGGAAGCTTAACGTGTTAGTACGTGCAGATTTTAACGCTGCTTACGACGGGTGAAATCAGGGTATCAAAAAGGGTAAGACAGAAAAATACTTTTGTAAATTCGCTTCTATCACGTCAGCGAGACAGCTGCGTGCTGCGATCATATTGTAGGTTAAACGTGACACGTAAGCTGAGCGCTTTAGAAACTGCATATTGCAATTAATTACAGAACGATCTGGTTTTAATTTTCGATACGAAGTAATTTCGATCTAATAAGTTAAAATTCGATTAGAAACACGACTTGATTGAAAATATATCGGAGTAACCGCAAACATTTTGTGAAAGTATCGGTTAACATTAAAACTCTAAGTTCTATTTGAAACTAAATTAATAGTTCATACCTGACATGGCTGACGTGAAAGCAAGGCATTCCTAATTAGTAATTACGTATATACATGTGTGTGTGTGTGTGTGTGTGTGTGCGCGCGCGCGCGTATGTGATGCGCGTGTGTGTGTGCGTGTGCGTGTGTGCGTACGTGCGTCCCTCTCTCTCTCTCTCTCTCTCTCTCTCTTTTTCTCTCTCTCTCTGTGTGCGCGTTAGTGTGCGTGTACGTGCGAGTGCGCGTCTCTCTCTCTCTCTCTCTCTCTCTCTCTCTCTCCCTGTGTGTGCGTGCGTGCGTGTATGCGTGCGTGTGTGTGTGCGTGTGTACGTGCGTGCGTCTCTCTCTCTCTCTCTCTCTCTCTCTCTCTCTCTCTCTCTCTCTCTCTCTCTCTCTCTCTCTGCTGTGTGTGTGTGTGTGTGTACGTGTACGTGAGGAGTGCGTCTCTCTCTCTCTCTCTCTCTCTCTCTCTGTGTGTGTGTGTGTGTGTGTGTGTGTGTGTGTGTGTGTGTGTGTGTGTGTGTGTGTGTGTGTGTGTGTTTGTGCTTTAACAAGTATACTTAACAACCTAACTTAACATAGTATAAGTGGGACATCATTGATTTTTTAACATCATTGATCATTTAATATTTAAAGTCATATTTAAGACATATTTAAAGTCATATTTAAAGTCGTATTAAAGTCATATTTAAAGTAATATTTAAGTCATCATTGATATTTAAAGTCGTATTAAAGTATATATATTATAATATAATATTTAGTTATATTATTAGTTGTTGTATATATATATATATATCCGATATATATATATATAATATATATATATATCCCCATGGATATATATATATATATATATATGCTCTCTATATATATATATATATATATATATATATATATATATATATATCAATATATATATATATATATATATATATATATATATATATATATACAAATTAGGTTTTCCTGCAGGAGTGTGCAGACTAGCAGACTAGTGTGCAGACTAAATTGAGAGGATTTAGACGTCCCTCGCAGTACCCGAGTCTAACACACACTTACACTTACAACACTACTCTTACGACTTTAACACTTTACACTCACACTTACATTTAGGGAGGCGATAATAGCCTCAATGTGCTTTTCGCCTTAAAATAATAATTTAAAAAAAAAACTAGTTTTGAGCAATCGGGCAGTATAACACAGACCCGGATTTTTCAACGCTGATTGTAATGGTGAAATTATTTTTTTCGAAAAGTACATTAAAAAAATGTTCGCCTTCATCGCGTCAGCGAGTCAGATGCGTGCAGGATTATTCATTCAGAACATTCTTGTACAGAACACTAATTGCAATAATAAGCAACAGTTTATCTGGAAGGACAGCTAATTGTTACAACTTGCAACAGTGTTAACACGAGACTTGTACAGCTTGTATAGTCGGAAACACTTTTACTGAACTTGTTAAACAATAGCCTCATAACACTTTCATCTGCTCCAGTACAAGCACCGGACTCATTTCCGCGAGCTCGGTTAGAACGAACTACATAAACACAACTTGAATAATCACTCACTGTACGTAATACTGCATAACGAAAGTACGGGGAAAAGTAAATTGTAATTTATCCCTTTTTATGTTCCCCGAGTAAGAAATTTTTTCTACCGTTTTTTTAAACTTTTCAAAATAAAGTTTTCGAAGCAATGTATAACTGCGCGTACTAAAAAAAGATGCCTTCATGATATTATTTAACATGTATTAGGGCTGGTTTTTATGTTGGATTTTGCGCGTCGCGTGATGCGAGTATAACATGATAACAATATATTTTGCGCGTCGTACGGTATATTATTGCGTAGCACACGCGATAACCACTGCACTACGGAAACTAAGAAGATATTTGACCGATTTACTTATATGAAATGAACCGTTAATTTAATTGCTGTAGTTATATTAAGAGATCAGTTGTTTTGTACTAATTCGTAAAGATCAGCTGATTTCATTGAACTTAGGCTATAGTAAGTTTCAGGTTATGTTGTCAAAAATCAGCTATGTTAATTTGTCGTGTTTTCGAACAAATTATCGCAATTAAAATAAAAAAAGAACGAGAAAACGCGATGCATGATTTTTACTTTTAGTTCAATAACTGAAAATTTATTTTTGTAATCATTTTTACATATGTAGAAAATAAAAATTCAATTATTTTTTGGATGTATTGTGTGGATTAGTTCGTTTCTGCTTTAATCTATGTGAAACTAAATTAATTAAAAGACGCCGCTGAATTTAGTTAGTTATATTTGCTGACATTTATTGAAACAGTGATAAAATTACAATTATTTTATTTTTAAATTATTATTATTATTATTATTATTATTATTCATCCGGATCACCCACTTTGGGGTACGCCAAATCAATTACTTTGATGTGCGTTAGCTGCCTTCCGCTGTATCCAATACTGCTTCATTCTATCCGAGGCTGCCTTCCTTCTTTCATCCGAGACTGCCCCGCCCCTTTTAGATGTTGGTTTTTCTTGGAACCTTAGGTTTTCATTATGTACAAGTTTTCGCAGTTTAAATACATCGTCAATCATCTCATCTGATATCGCCAGCTCAGTTAAGTCCTCCTGGAACCGCCTGAACCAATTACTCTTCGTTTTCCGATCTCTGAAGAAAGCAAAGATCCGCCTAGTAAGTCTACTGCTGTTCATCCTACTAATATGGCCATAAAAACTAAGTCGTCTTTTCCTCATGCTATCTGAGAGTCTCTCAATTTTGAGATACAGGTTTTTATTAGAAATCAACTTTACTTCATTATTTCTAAAGTTTTGGCCCAATATCTTCCTTATTAACTTTCTTTCCTTCTTCTCCAGGTTGTCCAGAGAATAATAATAATAATAATTATTATTATTAAGCTTTTATTATTATTAGCCTTCTCGGTGGCCTAGTTGATAGCGTACTGGGCTTTCACCCCGAGGACCTGGGTTCGATTCCCGGTTAGGGCTTGGCATTTTCATACGCTATAAATATAAATCATCCCATCGTCTGCATTAGGACAAGTGTGCACAATAGTCGGACGTTAAACACAAAAAAATTATTATTATTATTATTATTGTTATTTACAATTATTTTCCGGTATTTTCCCCTTATTTTTTAAAGTGTAAATAGTAAGTTCAAGACAAAGCTATAAGGAAAAAATATTACAATGTTTTAATGCGTGCCTTCGGACAGGTTAGGTTCACGTGAAAGTCCAACCACGTGTCCTATTTACTTCTCGGTGTCACTGGCGCAGGCGCACCAGCGGGCGCAATCTGTTTGTGATGAAAGCTGCGATAATTAAGTACCGCAATTAAGAAAGAACTTCGACTCATTAAGTCGTCCGTCAAGGGACCGGAACCGGAAGGCAAGTTTGGCTTTCGTGCTCAATGGCCGCGCGCATAACTGCAACATTTAACGCCGATAAACGTGCCACTATTCCACTTTAACCAGGTCGCTAGGTACCTGTATCTCATAGTTTGCAATCCTGGAGGCGCAGACTTGTTGGCTGTGATTCATGGGAGGACGCGAGTAGAACCTAGATTGAAATACAAACTTTCTTAGTAACGGTTAAGATTAATACTTAGTATAAATCCATCAGAAAGAATTACCATACTGAGTATAGAACTGGTTGGCAGGTAAGGCAAAGCTCCTAAAGCTCCCTTGGAAGAAGAGAAAGAAAGTCTGCTAAAGTTCGGTTGCATTCAAATTGTTTGACATGAACTATTAAAGTAAATAACTGAGTGTCCAATTTGTCCCAGGATTTCCCACACAACTAAACAATAGAACGCAATGCTTCTACAATAACTGGAATGAAAAACAAACACATTTGGTTTACATTACCGACTGCAGTCTTCAACAATGATGGGACAGAGGCGGCTGAACGTCGCCCATCCCAATTAACTTTCAAAGTAATGATAGCTTTTTTGCCAGACGAAGACATAGATAGCGTGACGGTCGCACGGTGCTTTCACTGGCTTTCGGGTTTATTGATCTTACAATGAGTTTAACAACATTGTTTGTCTATAGTACTTGTTTGCCACAATATTTGTAGGTACCTTATTTAGCGTTCCGAGAGTAAATAAAGAGTGTAGGTGGGATGTTACCACAAGAATTGAAATTGCAATACACCCTCCGGTGCCTTCTTAAGTGTCTAGACGGATGAAAAGCTATTATTGCGGTTAATGTCAACTAACTGCAGTTAATTTTCTGTAGTAAGTTCATTCATACCCCACTGTTAAAGTCTCCTCTTAATTATACTATAGTCGACTAAATAAAGTTAATTTTTTGTAGTACGTTCATTCATACCCTACTGTTAAAGTCTCCAGTCTTAATTATACTATAGTGGACTAAATGCAGTTAATTTTCTACCCCACCGTTAAAGTCTTCAGTCTTAATTATACTATAGTCGACGAAATTAAGTTAATTTTCTGAAGTACGTTCATTCATACCTCATTGTTGGTCTCCAGTCATAGTGATACTATAGGCGACTAACTGCAGTTAGTTCTTTTGCCTTAAGTTCATTCATATCCCACTGTTAAAATCTCTAGTCTTAATGATACTATAGTCCAATAAATGCAGTTAATTTTCAGTAGAACGTTCATTCATAACCCACTGTTAAAGTCTCCAATCTTAATATAGTCAAGTAACTGCAGTTAATGTCTGTAGTAAGTTCATTTACAGTCCATTGTTGAAGTCTCCAATCTTAATATAGTCAACTAACTGCAGTTAATTTTCTGCGATCGGTTTCTACACAAAACGACGGGGAAATTAATAAAGTTAACGATTTACCATTTTTTTTTAAATGTATGGTCTGCATTTATTGAAGTCATATCGATCAATTACTAACATTTTATTTGAGTACTTATGAACTAATTTAGTCAAAATTTGAACGAAATAGTTTATTTTATTTCGGAAACACGAGTATTATCCCTTGGCATCTATTCTTTACTAAGAGTTCCGTGCACTTCTAAACCCTAATCGATACAGTTTAGTCGAGAACACCAACCGATTTTGATCAAATCCGTTTTCGGCTTTAAAGTTATTCGGCTAATAAAGAACAAAATTTTTCTTAATTTTAAAAAATAGTCCCAAAAATTCGAAGATTAGACATAAATAAATTCAATTGAAATTGGATAATCTACTTCTTTCAAAAAAGATTTTAAATACAGTATCCAACACAAGTGGATAGAAATCAATGCGAGACCACTTATTTGGACTTTGGAAGACGAAAACAAATATATCCATAAAGGATTTTAAAATTACTTCTAACAGTGAAAAAAAAAGGTGATTTTGGACATTAGGTGTTGCTCCATAAACGGTGAACCTATGTTAATCAAGATCGAATAAGTTTACAGCTGCAAGCGTAGCGAGCAATCAGACAATTCAAGGTCACAGACAGTGTGTGCAAACAGATTCGAAGAACCAAAAAGTCTGGAAAAATGATTTTATACCAGTTTTCTACACAGAAACCAGTAATAAATTGATTATTTGTTCAATTTGAAATCAAAACAAGAAAATGGTTGTCATATTTTTTATAAAGTTGTTTCAGCAGGTGTTGGTTTAATGCCCGTATAACACTTACATTATTCCGTTAGGACTAAACCTTAGTGTGAAAGTAATAGAGGTTTCACGCTGGAGTAATCGCGTAACTGGATTTATATTCCATTATTATGTTCAAACACAAAAAGTCATTAAAGTGTCCAGTGTTGATGCAACAATAATCAGATAACTGCAATTAATTTTCTGTATCACGTTCATTTATACCTCATCGTTAAAATCTCCAGTCGTAATGTTACAATATTAGAATAACTGCTGTCAATTTTCTGTAACACTTTCATTCATACCTCACAGTAAAAACTTCAGCCATAAATTTGTTTAGAACAAAATATTCCTATAATACGTTTTGTTAGTAAATCGATAACATTGGCCAACTGCGGGAATGTTTTTAGCTAATTTTAATTGGGAAAATGAGCTATTGGAGTATGAATCATGGTAAGACTCATACCCAGAACCTTCAATTGCGTGTATATAGACTATATATATATATATATATATATTATAGTCAAATAAATGAAGTTACTTTTCTGAAGTACGTTCATTCATACCCACTGTCAAAGTCTCCAGTCATAGTGATACTGTAGTCGACTAACTGCAGTTAGTTTTTTGCCGGAAGTTCATTCATACCCCACTGTTAAAGTCTTTAGTCTATATATAAAATTTAGTGCGATTTGATTCAAGCTTGGCAAAAAAAATTTCAAAATCCGTTCATATTAGGAAATTTAATTTGAAGGCGGTCAGGTTTCGTTTTGAAATACTTGAATACTTAAAATATGTAAATTTTAATGTTGATTATAATAGTGAAATAAAAATTTCAAAAAAGTGGAAAATATAAAAACACTTGTAAAGTTTCGCTTCTATCCCGGCAGCGCGAGTTGCTTATCACGATTATTTTGATTTCTTCTATTTCAAAATCTTACATTGTCCTAACTTTTTTCTGGCTTTTGAATCGGATTGTTTGTGGTCAAAATTGAATGTGAGAAAGTTCGTGTAATGTTTTTGCACCATTAATTTTCCTAAATATACAGTACAGAAATATTTCCATCACGCTGCGTCACACTGACTACTTAGTGGACCGGAATGGAAACACATCCTGTACTGGCTGACGTGTGACTGCATGCTGACATACTTTTTGTACAAGACTTCACTTTTCGTCCGTTTAGAATTACCGTATAAAAAAAACGATACTGGAAAATGTCCACCCGTACGTGACCACGACTCGCTGAGCTCTAGTGTCTTCCCGGCCGTTCTATAAATGTATTAATCAAGGTCGCAGGTACATCCTTGTTCAATTTTTCTGAAAAGAAATGATTTCACAAACAAGTCGGCTTTTCGTCACAACTTAATCATACAATTTTTATAGTTCCCTGTGCAATGTGAGGGATTCATAATATTACCATCACTGAAACTGTCAAATCTTCATCTCCAACGTTACTTGCATATTTTTAGAAATTAAGGATTGTTTTACTTTTTTCGATAACTTTTTTTGGCGATACATAGTCTACGTTGTTGTTTGGGTTAATTTCTATTAAATTTGAGCAAATTGTGAACAAAATCGTTAAAACAGATTTTTGACAGTATTTTTACCGAAAAATTTTCTTGAAAATTAAAAAAAAATCCGTGTTATATATTAGGCAAATTTTTACCACATGAATTACTAATACGAGTATATGGGTCTACTAATAGCCAAATTCCTTTTTCCCAAAACAATAACACACACACACACACACACACACACACACACACACACACACACATATATATATATATATATATATATATATATATATATATATATATATATATATATATTCAAATCTCTACAAACCACTTTTTTGATTTAAAAGACCTGAAAACAGATAAATCCATCAAATCTCTAGGCAATGGTAGCTGCAGCAATTTTACATTTAATGTTTCGCAGTTTCTTCCAGGCTTTATGCAGCTAGCTGGCACAGAAATGTGAGGGCCACGCATTGAAATTCATTCTTGTGTTTCAAAATTGTAAACATTTAAAATCTTCAAAAAATCATTTATCTTTTTATCCTACTTTTAAAAAATTCTTATTTTAACATCGTAAGCGACATAAAAATCTTCATGAATTAGCGTTTTTAAGTTAAACATTTCATTCAAAACGAACCCTGACCTCAATCGTTTTTATTTCCGTGTTTACTATTAAATGTGGATATTTAAATGCTAAAAATAATTTTTCTGTACAACGTTCGTTCACACCTCATCGTTAAAGTCTCCAGTCGTAATGCTGCAATAGCTGACTAACTATAGTAATTTTCCGTAGTGCGTTAATTCATACCGCATCGTTAAAGTCTCCAGTCATAATGCTGATTATGTTTATTACTACGGTGAAATCGGATTTCGAATAAAAGTTATGAAGCTTTTCAGTGGTAACTATCTTTTGAAATGGATAGGCAATTTTTTGCCGGAATGAATAAAATGTTTGTGCAAAGTTTGCAAAATTCGAATTCTGATTCGTTGCTTTCTACAGAATGGTTATATCCAGGGACCCGGTCATGCCTGACTGCGTGGGATTAGAAACTAACCAACACCGAACCAAACAGTAAAGGAAGTGCGAATATCAGTTTTCGAATGTAATGAAAGTGTTTGGAGCCGGAAATGCTACTGTATAAGGCACTGGCAGGCACGTGGACGTGTGACATGTGACGTGTCAAAAGTCAGCTTTATTTCCATTCTTTGCCGCCAGGTGCGTCTGACCGCTGCTCTTCATGCCATTATTGTGCAAGTGCAAGGTCATTGCACCAACTTTCCCCTATATAATTATACATTCATCTGCAATACAGTTATATAGTAAATGGCGCAAAAAATATAACACGTTTTCCTTATTTTAAATTTAGATTATTATTTAAAGAGGTTAAAATGAAATCGAGAGCTTTCAACAATAAATCGATTTCAAAAGCTATCGAGACAATACCGACATTGACATTAGCAAAGCTTTAATTTCTCAAAATCGACTATAAATTTATTTAAATTTTTGTGGTTAAATCGAACTAGACTGCCGTCAAACTACATTCAGTTTTAAAACTGTAACTTTCACTTTACACTATATAGCATAATTATAAAAAGCGTGCTCGTTATTAGCAGCTGAAGTCCAAGTAGTTGTACTATCTGCCGCTACAAACGCTGCAAGCTGCAAAGACAGTGGGTGAAGACGTTTGAGAAAATAGACACTACTATTATCTATTTAACTTTAGTTGAACACTTTGCCACAAGATGCCACCAGTAGCGAGCGCTCACAAAGCTCTCATATATGTTATCTTTTTAGTACGTTTATATCCAATGCCTACACAAATAATGAGCACGAATTTTTTTGAAAATAGGCATATTTTTGAAAATTAGATGGGAACATTATTGAATTTCCGTGAATTTTCATTGGAAAAAATGAACCTAGTAGTGGCCATCATGGTAAAATCCAGTTCCGAGATAACAACTTTAAAAACACTTTCTTTGATTCGAATTTGGTATAAAAATCAATTTCGGTAATAGCTTGAACAAGTTCGTCGTTACCTAACAAAATCGTCCAATCGTTTCATAATGGCGGCCTTTCTACAACTCAAGAAATTCGTAAGTTTTAAAAAATCTAATTTCACCTTTTATAATCAGCGTTAAAATCTCTACGATGGGAATTTCAATTTTAAAATTTGCAAATAAATCTTATTGTTATTTGTGAATTTGATATTGAGATTTTAGCGCGGATTATGAATGAACGCGTATTTGAAATTAGATTTTCAAAATAGAGAGCAGCCTAAGATTAAAAACATATTTTGATACTGTTACTTTTTGGAAATTTGCTTTCATTATGCCAAAGGGTTGACATTATATTTGCCCGTTACTGAATTATCGTTTAAAAATGTTTTTAAATGTTAACAAAAGGAGGGCACTTGAAGCTCATTATTAAATCTGTTGGTTTTTCTCTATGTTACGTCAATCCTACCATTTCTTGGTAAAAAAAAATGTAACTGTGTTTTTAGAAAATTTTATTTCTTTAAAAAAACCCTTCCTAACTACAAATTCGCGAACGTGTTTACCGGAAACAAAACAGTTCTGACGCAAAAACTTTCACAACTCTGAGCTCGCCTGACGTGTCAACTTGCTTCGGAAATTCGGCAGAGCCACCCTACTTTCTTCAGCCACATTCAGGTATTTAGGCCTGTGTGCATGGGTGCGATGTAAATAAATTCTAGTTCTTTTTGCAAGCGGAATCCAGAACAGGTCGGGTTTAGTTTAGTAGACCACGCCGTGAAAGCGAGCAACCGGCCAGCGACATATCGATTACTTTAGAACGGTGAGCTATCGATCTCGCGATATGATTCTTACCAGTTTGTGGACTTTCATTAATCTGTTGTCGGAGATAGTATCGAGCAGAACGGTTTTAGAAGATAGAATCGATAGTTCTGTGTAGTTTCATTTCAGGCGTTTACTTCAGCATGCTTAAAGGAGCGCTCGTGGCGTCTTAAAATTGAACTAAGAAGCCAAACCTGTTTCTTATTGGCACGGCCAATGCCTCCTTGATTTTACTCTATAATTATACGACGAACAAAGAAAGTTTGGTTATAGGGAAAAAATCAAACTCGAAATACGACAATTTTATCTAGTTTCACGTCTGCCGTTCCCTAATTCCCCTTTCCGGGGAACTGAAATACGGAGAAAAAAATCACTCTCAGTTCTAACAACACCGCACGTGTACTTTAACTTTGTGTACAATGTGTGTGTGTGTGTGTGTGTGTGTGTGTGTGTGCGTGCATGTGTGTCTGTGTATCTGTGTGTGTGTGTGTGTGTGTGTGTGTGTGTGTGTGTGTGTGTGTGTGTGTGTGTGTGTGTGTGTGTGTGTGTGTGTGTGTGTGTGTGTGTGTGTGTGTGTGTGTGTGTGTGTGTGTGTGTGTGTGTGTGTGTGTGTGTGTGTGTGTGTGTGTGTGTGTGTGTGTGTGTGTGTGTGTGTGTGTCTGTGTGTCTGTGTATCTGAGTGTGCGTGTGTATGTGTGTGTGTGTGTATGGGTGTGTGTGTGTGCGCGCGCGCGCGCGCGCGTGTTTTTAGCTAGCTCACTTTCGAATTTTTGTCCGAATTGATTCAAACTTGGCACAAAAATCGATTTTGGTCTTACCTTGGACAAGTTTGTTAACCAGCGAAATTCGATCACCAGTTTTAAAATGGCGGCAATTTCAAACCTTTATCGTGCTATTCAACCTATTTTCGTGCTTGTTTTAAATAGACATTGTAGTTTAGTAATAGAATTTACTCGAAACGTTATTCAATGCGAAAATATTACATTATATGATTCCTATTTACAGTAAACTTGTACAAATATGCCGTGTTGTTAAAACTTGTACTTAGTTATCTTTGAGGAAAAAATAGTGACAAAGTTCAAGTTTTGGGTTTCCATATCGTAACTTTGCTCTCAACTTGTCAAAGACGAAAAGAGATTTAAGAAGTTATATTTTTGTTGATTTTTTTGTGTTTAACGTCCAACTATTGTGCACACTTGGGCTAATGCAGACGATGGGATGATTTAGAGCGTATGAAAATGCCAAGCCCTGGCCGGGAATCGAACCCGGGTCCTCGGGATGAAAGCTATCAACTAGTACGCTATCAACTAGGCCACCGAGGCGGCTATTTAAGAAGTTAGAGTTTTCTTACAATACAGTAATTATGAAACTTCATCTAGGCCCACTAGTTAGATTGAAGTTATTACATACTCTATTTATTGACAAAAAAGAATTGAAAAAGTTGTTTTCTAATTTAAATTTGTATTTTTCAACAATTTATTTCCTATTGCTATATCGCATGGACAATTAGTTATTCACGGACCTTTTCTCTAAAGGTAATAAAAAAGAGAAAGTTTATTCAGATTATAACTGGCCTTATTTCCAATAATTATTTTCTAAAGGTAATTTAGCCCTTATCTTAAAAATTATCTTACTAAAATAAGATAACTTATTTTCTAAATTATTTCGCTGATAGATCAAACAGCCAGTGGTGGAATGAAATTCATATCGGGTTGCAAAAACGTTTGTCATTAGTACTTTTTACCTCGTGACTGACTGAATGTCGATGTCTCTGCTAGGATTAAAAATATGGTTGGAATATTAAAAAATTTGGTAGCTAAATGAGTAGGATCTGCCTAGTTTTATTGCGGTCCTTAATGCAATCACTAAGTATTTACACACTTCAAGAAAGAAACAAATATTGTATTATCCGTAATAAATAATTCACTATTCACTTATGTTATTATCACGGCCTACCTAATAACTTATGTTATTATCACGGCCTACCTAATAACTTATGTAATTATCACGGCCTACCTAATAACTTATGTTATTATCACGGCCTACCTAATAATTACAATCAACGCAATTGTGGCCGTGCATTTCAAATGTGAATAAACGTCCGATTTCTGCTTTAAACCAATTTTATTTCTCTAAAGTTCTAAAATGTATAAAGAACCGTAAATCTAAAGAACCGGTGCTGGACTGTGCAGTTGAAGGTTTCAAGGTTAGCTGCACGCGTGACCTTGAACGGGGAGGGTGAGGTCAGAGCAAGGTGCGCGGTGGAAATCTTTTTCAAAAACATTGACTCTTCTTTATCAACGTTGGCCAGAGCAAGGTCACTGGCGTGGCTAAACTTAAAAGTCAAGGTGAGTGTGGCAACTGGCGACGGTGGGACTGACACAAAGTATCACTCAGCGGCACAGTGTCAGTCGGTATCGATGACTCAGTTCCAGTCGAGTAGGCACCTTTGCTCTTTGCCTCAACATTAATTCCTGCTTTTACTTTCGCTGCGTATATTTGATAAGTTAGTCGGATTTGTCAATATGCCTACTTAATTTTAGTTAATTTCTTTTCCCACAGCGCGTTTTTGTAATCGCAATCCCGAATACAATTCAACCAACATTAATTTTTTTCTTACTCTTAAATTGTTTTTTGTTTTCATTATTTTAGCCGCCTCGGTGGCCTAGTTGATAGCGTACTAGGCTTTCACCCCGAGGACCCGGGTTCGATTCCCGGTCAGGGCTTGGCATTTCATACGCTATAAATATAAATCATCCCATCGTCTGCATTAGCACAAGTGTGCACAATAGTCGGACGTTAAAAAAAAAAAAAAAAAAAAAAATTTTTCATTCTTGAAGTTTGCACCCCCCTCCAATATCACTTAGGGTTTAACTAGATAATACATTTTTAAGAAGCGCCGATTTTGTACATTACAAACACAGATTCCGCAGTTCAATTTAAGATAACTTCAATATTTTTCACAGACATTAACGCAAGGACGGATTAAAGGGGGACGAAAGGGCGGTCGTCCCCTCCCGAGGCGAAAGAAATAAAATAAAAAACGTAAAAGATCCTATTTTATTTCCGTAAATGGAAGTATATGCATAGCTTCGGGGAACAGTGTCAAGGTGGCATCTGAGGGGTCCGAAACCAGTCACATTATCCCATCTCAACTTTACATGTACATGAAATTCTGTCCGTATGTCCATATGTACGTTTGTGCACTTTGTAACACTTATACTGATGGGGAGAACGGAATTAATCAATTAGATATTTTGTGTTGATTTTCTCTTCTGTGTTAAAATACAACAGCAGAAAGATCTTTCTCGAATCTAAAATTGATCAAAACTAACGAGGACAAGGGATCAGTGTTAACGGTAAGAGTAAAGCAATAGGAATAACTGCTCGTACATAAAAAATTATGGTAGAATATTGAGCAGAGAGGAAAGAAGAAAAAAAAGCATTTTTCTTTAGTATAACTTTTGCTTCGAAATGAGTAGCACTGTAAATAGTAATAAGAATTGTAAAATAGAAATATAAAAAAATTAAGTAATTTTTTTGTCTCTTAGTTTTTTAATGTATTATTTCAAAAATTTCATCCTCCAGGAAGGCTCTTTTGTATGTTGAATGATCCAACCAACCATCCCCACCAACAAAATCGCATTAATCCATCAGTGCATTAACGATTTTTTTTAGCCGCCTCGGTGGTCTAGTGGATAGCGTACTAGGCTTTCACCCTGAGGAACCGGGTTCGATTCCCGGCGAGGGCTTGGCATTTTCATACGCTAAAATCATCCCATCGTCTGCATTAGCCCAAGTGTGCACAATAGTCGGATTAAAAAAACATTTATGTTAAACAAGTTGAAAATACCGTAGCAAAGCACGGGTATTCATCCAGTAAATAATAGTCAACTACAAAGAACGTTTTTAGTCTCTAACATTATGCGTGCATGTGATGATGAGTCAGTATTTTAGGTTAACATTTCAGAATTAATCTGAAAACAAATCAATTAATAAAATAAAGTTTTGGAAATTACTGAACTTCATATTGTACGTAAGAGATATAAAAAAGTAAATTGTTTAAAATAGTGTGTATATTTTATTTCATTAAATATTTTTGTAATTTAAGCCTACGGTTTTGCATTCTGTACATTTTGAATAGTTCACAATAGACTGAAATACAAAACTATTTGTCGGGGAGGGACTTATTTGTCTAATGTTAAACCAATTTTAATAATAACAAAAAAATTACATTCGTTGTTATGAATAAAAAAATAATATTAAATTGTGTTCTACGTTTATAAATACAGTGACACATCAATTAACTGAAGTGCTTACTTTGAAAATTGAAAAATGTGCAAGAATGTTTTGTATCAAAACCTAAATATACATTTCTTACAAAATTGTTTTTTAATTTTGTTCTGAAACTCTGTAACAGCCCAGCTGACTAAATGAAAATGTTTTTTAATGGTAACAAGTCCTATAAACAACATGAGCAGTAATTTACTTTGGATAATATAGAAGTATTATGGAAAATTAAACATTTAATTTATATTTGTGCATTGGTCAATATTTTCTTTGCTTAACTTCAAATTACTTTTTTTTTATCGCCTCCCTAAATGTAAGTGTGAATGTAAAGTGTTAAAGTTGTTGTAAATGTAAGTGTGTGTTAGACTCAGGTACCGCGAGGGATGTCTAAATCCTCTCAATAGGTGCAGCTAGTCCGCTCCCACCTTGCAGTATCAACTTACTTAATTACAGTATATATAAAACCTTCTTTTAAAACTTATAACCAACTTATTTTATTCAAATTATTATTTATTTATTTTGTATTTTAATGTATAACTAATGGGTGTATTATTTTTTTTTTAATATTTATTATGTTATTGTCACTCCTTTTTTTTTAAAGTTAGAATACTCTGTCTCAACCTCATTACAAACAGAGCATTAAGAGATGCCTAGGTTCTTCTTCTTCTTTTTTGTATTTGTATGAATTTAATATTGTATTATATATTACTGTTGGATTTAAGAAATAAAATATTATTATTATTGTTAATAAATAGAATTTATACCCTTTTCACTAATTTTGTGGTTGAGGTTTTCATTCTTGTGCAAGATCCACCATTGGTTCTAACAGAGGGTAGTGGAGCATGCCTCCCTTTGCATGAAAACAGACACAGTCTAAAATTACCTTCAGTTGTCCGTAAAATGTTTTCCAAGAAAAATATTTGTTCAATGAACTTATACAATACTATTTTAAATGTGTTCTTTTGTGCAGAACTGCTGTGCATTCTGTGCTGTACTATTTGTCATCGTTGTTGCAACAGAAGCAGGGTACCCTTACAAGAACTATCCTCCTCCTCCTCCACCTCCACCCTTACCTCCGGCAAAACTCCATTACGGCCGGAAACCTCCACCTCCTACTGTGTTCTTCAACAAACCAAAGTACCACCACAACCACGGTCATAACCACGCAAACATCCGCCGTCCAACACAACCACTACACTCACATCGGCAGCCAATACGGATCCCTCTTCGACCGTACATTGTTAAACCAACACCTCCATCACCACCGCCATTCCCTACATGGAAAAGCCAATCCTCTTTCCGTGCTCCAGTTGTCAAAGAGACATTCCACGCTTTGTCGCAAAATGATTACATCCCGCAGCAGCACTACATCAAAGACGATGATAAAGGACCTATCCACACAATACCAGCTCCTAACCTAGGACCTGAAGACAGACCCAAACAAATTGTAAACCAGAATTACTTAGAACACCCAAAACAAAACCAATTTCAAACTTTTCCAAATAAACTTAACTTCAACCACTACCAGAATACATTTTCCTCGGAAGATAAACCTGACCAATCACAAGTGCTGACTGCATTGTTTAATCATGGTACCAAGGTTCAAAGTAAACCTCAAACAGAAGGTTACCAAGTCACCGAAGATCCTAGTTTACATAAACCTTACTCTGGTCAGTCTTCTTACTTTGCCCCTGATCCTGATCCAAACGTACCGACTCTCAAAGTGCCCGAAACTTTGGATCCGCATTCTCTGCCAAGCAACGGGCAAACGCCTTTGGACCTGCTCTTCCAACAGCAAGCAGAACAGTTACAGCTTCAAGCCCAGCAGTTGCAACAGCAACAACAACAACAATCACAACAACAATATGCTGAAGGTAAAATTGTTTGAACTGAAATTCATGTTTGTAACTACAAACTAATTTATGAAAAATATTGTGAATTGATTATTAAAAAGGTTACAGTATACCCTTAGCTCAACCACGGACAATGTTGGGTTTACAAATTTCTGTTTTCATAATTAGAATAAATTTTTGTTTCTCTGAAAATGCTGATATGGAAACTTAGAGAACATTATTATTTTTATTATGATTACTGAACTCTTCTGAATTCAGAAAGGTGGTTTATTGAATAACTGTTGTAGTCTTCAGAGAAATATTGTAAGTCCAGGCATTTACTAGGTTAACCAGAGCTGTCAAGGCACTGTTCTGGTTCAAAATGGTGAGAAAGTAAGAATTTGTTCTTTTTATATTCTTCTTTTTCTGCTAGGATTATTGTCACTATTTCAGTATGATCTGCCTTCCCTAGCTTCGTCAATTCTACTTTCGTTGACGTGTTTCGGAGAACCTCCATTTTCAAAAATTATATCTATACTCTACTATATAGAGTATAGATATAGTTTTTGAAAATGGAGGTTCTCTGAAACACGTCAACAAAAGTAGAATTGACGAAGCTAGGGAAGGCAGATCATCATACTGAACAAAGTAAGAATTTGTTCTTTAAATTTGACTGGAGAAAGTTACTGTATCTTGTAGATTTGTTCTGGCTGTTGGTAGGCTGTCATATAGTTGTTCTGTAGTGGGTTGGTCCTCCTCGATATTCTGCCAAACAATTTTCAACCTGTATTAATACTTAAAATTATAGCGGAAACTATAATTTCTCAGAAATTCAATGTTCTATAGAAAGAACCTACCAATCATGATGAAGCTACTGTATAAGGGAGATGTGATGTGATACACCAGTAGAAATGTAATAATGTAGTGTACTTTAGACCAAAGATACATAAGCACTACAAACCAATTAGAAGTGAGTATTGGTTGACAGAAGAATTGTGACTAGGTTCGCAGGCATAGGTTGTTTCAAAGTCAGGAGAGAAGTTTTGGAATTTATCGGGGATTTTTTCAGTGTTATTTAACAGAAATAGGTTAACTCAATTCCTATGTTGTTTAAGCAATGACATAATGTTTATCTGTGGTAAATACTGTTAATGAAACATATTTTTAATCAAACATTCATTTATCAGTTTCAAAATGAAAGCAATTAAATCATTTTAAAAAATCATAAATTTTACCTTACACTTAATAAAACTCTCATTCTGATTATTGTAATCAGCAATAAAATCTGAATAAATTTAAATTAAAATTTTTTTTGAATATTAAAAGTGAACTCTGATCACAGCAGGTGATCATGTTCATAGTCATATTTTCTTCTCATGTGGTTGATTCATATTTTCTAAAAAAATTTAAAGATTAAAAATGCCTGTTTATTAAGATTTTAACACAAATTAGATTTTTTGATTAAGATTTTCAAAAAAATTGTAAGATAAAAATGTTTCTTTTTAAGATCTTAAACAATGACAACCATTCGAAACAGCTCAAAGGGTTTTGCTGGTAACTTGTCTAAGCTATTACTAAATCAAATTTGAAGCAAATTGCACTATTTACAAAAACTGGCATGATAATACACATATTTAAATTAACCTTGAAATGTGTTTTAGAAACTTGATCCTGGATCTGGTTCTTACCATGATACAGACAGTACATTTTTCTATGGGAATTTGACAAAAAGCTTTGATCTCCGTTAGGTCAGTTTTCTTTTCCTTTCTTTCAGGCTAAAAAACTCAAAAACTGGACAAATTATAATACTATTTTGATGCTCATAATATCTGGGATCTAGTTTCGAAATATGGTATGTGCGTTATTTGAATTCGTTTAAAATAAAATTGAAATTAATAAAATAAACGCTGCAAAAATAAAATATAGATTAAGAAAAAATGTTTAATGTTTCCAGGTGCTGGAAACACTTTGACCTCACAAGACTTGTTTCATCTATTAAACGGCATCAGTCAACAGACTCATGATCAACAACAATTACAGCAGCAACAATTGTTTCAACAACAATATGTACAAGTACAGCCCAACTACCAGGACCTGTACAGCAGTGGATTAGCATATCCTCAACAACAATACCAAAATGTACGTTTTGCAAAACTTTATTTAAGTAACAAAGTAATTAATTTATAGCCACTGCTAGAAAGAGTTTAATTTTGCACAAAAAAGAAATGTTTTATGATATTTTAGAATAATTAGGCTATATATTTTTTAAGAATGTTTTGCATTCACTAGACATATCAGCCATATTCATTGGGTTTTTCGTTCTAACTTATCGTCTAATTAATTCGCAGTACGCGAGTCTAACACACACTTACAACTTTATCACTTTACACTCACACTTACATTTAGGGAGGTGATAATATCTTCAATGTGCTTTTCGCCTTAAAATAAAAAAACAACAACAAATTAAACACATAATCTAGTCCTTTGATCAACTCAAGTAAGTATTGGGGTTGATCAAAATCAACTCTGACATATGTTTATTCACCTTTACCTAAATACTAGAAGATTAGTTCTTTACTTCTAGAATGAACAAACCATGTGACAAGCTCGCTCCTGAAGTATTCCGCTTTAAATTCATCCTCTAGATACAGTCAGAGGACAACATCCCCAAAAGGTTAGGCCTTATAATCAATAAGTAAGTTTGTATTTGTGTTTCGTATCCCTTTGAAGTTAGGTTACTAAAATCTACAATACTAAAATGTACAAGTTAAAATAAGTTGACTAGTTCGATATTTAATCCTGTTCAAAATCAATTTAGTTTATTGTATGACAGAAACAAAACTTGTTATTTTGTGGCAAAGTCCTTTTTTTATTTTCTTCAAGCACAAAAATAGAAACAATAATAATGTTCCATTATTTAACAACAATAGAGTTGGAAGTTGTTCATGTGGCTTTCTATAAAATTTAAAAGCTTCAAACCATCATTATTAGCCAATATACATGGAACAGTTGTAATACAGCTCAGAAATTGGTTGGACTAATCCAATGTACATCATACTGATTCTGACTTAAGAAATACAATTTAGAAGTTGTTTAACACTTTATATAATATATTTATTTTTTTGAACACATTAACAGATTTTTCTGTATCAAAATATAGCCAAAATAAGATTTTATGTCATATAGTCTAAGGAATTTAGTATCAAAATAAAATTATATGCAAACATTGAATTAAATCTTATCAAAATTTGAAACATTAGGGTAGCCTATTGACATAATATGTTAGAAAGCTAGTCTATAGTTTAAAATTATGGTATGATTCTAAGTTAGCTTAAAAATTTATTTTGATACTATGTCTTGATTATACAATACAGTCATGTTTTGGCTGTATTTCAATACAACAAAGTCTGTTAATCAATTACAAAATAGTGATAATTATAATTTTTTATTTGAAAACTTGTATCACCATCTCAGAGTTTAAATCTATATAAATTTGCAGATGCAAAATGTAAATAGTTTTATACATCTATTAAAAAAGCCAAAATGAATTCAAAGAAGGCTTGTGTTTATTTTACATATTTTTCAATGTAATTATGTACAATAATTTTTATTTACATAATATTAGATAATATTATTATTTAAACACAAATCAAATGCATCACATAATTAAGAGGTAAGCTCCAAGTTGTGATCACTTAACGATTATATTTCAAACTACATATTTAATGGTACTGTAAACTAGTACATATTTAATGGTATGTTGCAGGTACAATACCAGCAGCAAGTAGTACAACCGAACTTCCAACCTCAATTCCAGACATTTAACTATGATGAACAAACGCAAGAAGGTGCACACGGATCAGACAGTTTTCCATCTAGTTCAACCATCAACGTTGAAGTAAAAAGAGCAATTCCAAAAACATCAATCGCAAACAAAGGTGAAACTTTCCCATCGGTAAAATATTATCAGAACAACTTCAATGTTATTCAGAAAAGTAATTTAGACATAAATAATAAAAATGGTTTTTTCGAAAGTTCAAGTGAAGAACCTTCAAATCAGTCAGAAGTGGCTAACAACCAAGTAGATTATGATGACAAAGCAAATGAAGAAGAAGAAAATGAATCCCCTTTGAACAATTATTATTCTGTCTTGCCCAACAAACAAGCAGCAGAAACTTTAGCAACATTGGCAGCTGCTGGAAATATAAACAATCGAATGATAAATAATGAAAATAATAAGGAAAGTAGAGGTGATATTAGTGCTGACAAAGATTATGAAGAAGAGAACGAAGAAGATCAACCTCGTACAGAAGAACCGAATCGGTTGGAGAATGTGAACATTCGAAAAGGCAACATTCGTTTGTACGAGGCAACACAGTCAGAGCATGTTGAGCCTGAGAGACCGATCGAGGAACCAGTTGAGTATGAAGATCAAGAAGGTGATTATTCTCAGGAAGAAGAAATCATGGAGCCTGCACCATCTATGCAGACATCACAGACAGACCAAAGTCAATTACCTTTTGGTGCAAAATTAAGGCCAAAAAGGATATAAAAATTAATTTGTTAATTATATTTAAGTTATTTAAAAACTAATGAGAGTTGATATTTCAAAATAGAGAAATAAAGGTTCGCAAATATAGAACATATTGCAATATTTTAAAGATCGAGCTTGTTGATAAATATTCTGGAAATTAGGCCAATTAGTAAAATTTGTCGACCGTTAATTTTCTTTTCACATTTCTGCTTGGAAATGTTTAAGATAAATTTTATTACTTTTCTAAAATAATAATATGTTAAAACGTAGTGCTGCTAGAATTATTTGAATTAAATCATGATTTAATCAATGTTGGTCATGGGCAAAAGATCCCAAAAGTATTTTTTTATTATGGATCTGAAATTATTTGAAAAACAAAGGGGAAAAAGCTTTAATAACTGTCAGTATTTTTAAAGGTCTCAGAAAAATTAAAGACAATAATTTGATAACTAAACCTTCTAGTAACCAAATATAATACATTATGAAATATTGTATTAGCTCCTTATTCAGCTATATTTTAATTACACCTCATAAAAGTTTCATAAAAATAATAATATTTAGAGTCATACATTTACTTAATTTATTGTCTAAAGACGAATTAGACGAGATTTCAACAATGTTTAGGAAAGTTCATAAGGTTATTAAAATTGTGTTGTTAAAATAAATATTTTTGTTCAATATAGTATATATATATATATATATATATATATATATATATATATATATATATATATATATATATATATATATATATATATATATTAAAATTGTTTAACAAAAATTTTTTTTAATAAAAAAAATGTTTGAATGTTAACCAAAGAAAATAATTTAGATATTAAGTGTATGTTATGTTTTATCTGATAATGTTAGAAATTTAGATTTATGTAGATTTTATGATTAAAAATAAAATTTTCTTAACTCTTAATTTATTTAGTATTAATGTAACTTATAATCAAAAATTTCATAAAACTGTAAATAAAAAATTAGTACAGTTATGTTAAAATCCAACTGTAATCAATAAAATTATTTAAGATTTTATATTTATTATAAAGAGTTAAAATAAAACATTATTATTATTATACAATGGTAAAATTAAAAATTTTACATTATTTTTTTAGACGGTTTTCTATATACAAGCTTTCTATATGGATTTTTCAAAGAATAAAAACATTTTTTATCAAATGCAAAAAAAAATTGAACAATGAGTGTACAATATGGCCATTCTGATATTTTATGAAACTTTTATTGATGATACAATTAGTATTATAAGCTTATTCAACTATTTTTGTAATGTATTTATTATACAATTAATTGTTTTTTTTGTGTAAATAATGTATTAATTAGTTAATAAAATGTTTTGTGTGTTCAGAAATGTTGTGCTGGTTGCTTCATTAAAAAAAATCTCCTTAACTAATATACCGCATAATATAACAAAAAATAGGTCTAATTGAGTCTAGCAAATATTGTATTAAACAGATACAGTACAAACTCAAAAGTTAAAGACAAGTAATGCAGTCAGCATAATGTAGTCTTAGGCTTGTGCTACAAAATTAACATATCTTTGGTAGAAAATTTGATCAAAGATCTTGGAATAAGGATTAATTTTGATAGTATGTATGTATGAATGAATTAATAGATATCAGGGGTTACAATTACACTATGACTTTTGTATATCTATTGTGCCCCTTCCTGTATTTATGAGACTCTTAAGTTACAGTATCTTTTCCAGCCCTAGTCTCTTCATGAAGATCAAGATTTGAAGGGGATTCAAGGTAGGTAATCCCTCACTACAAAATTCGGTAACTTTCCAAAATTCTAGATCTTCTTGTGGTAGCCTCACAGTCTACCAATAGGTGTTGAGGAGTTTCCTCTTCCTTCCAGCGGGAAATGAAAATTTGATCTTCTATCAAGCCAAGATTCTTAAGATGTCCCTTAAGAGTACCATTATAATATGTGTGCCACTGTCAGAAATCCTATTGAGTAATCTTAGCTTATTTTTTCTAAGACTGATACAGATATTTGCTCTATCAAAGTTTCCAAGGAGCTCCTTGGCCTGTCTTTAACTTCTTTTACCTCCCCAAGGTTTAGACCTTATAGCTTCTTCTTTTTCTTTCAGTTTCATCTTGACGTAATTGTTTTCAAGTGGTAAAACAGTTCGGGTTTTACAAGTTAGACCAATGCCCCTTTCCATGATGTTCCCTCTTCCCCAGCATGTTCTAGTACACAGAGGACTGAAATCTTATTGTTCTGGTCCAGCCTATTTAGCATTTGCAAGCCATTGCTGAGCTGACAGTTGGCCTGCTCATTGCTTTAATGGTTGCTTGACCCCATTAACAATAAGCAATATGCTAGGTGATGGCGATTGTTTCCCCTGTCAAGATGCCTCTGTACATACCTATCAATAGTGTAGACTTTTTCTAAAAATATGTTGGGGTATTTGCTTCCAAAAATATTTAGTTTTTGGCCCAAATAGTTTCCAGTTCCTTATATTGTTTTGTACCCATCTGTATACCATATTATGGTATCTTCTAATAATGAGATACCATAATATCACATTCACTTTTAGCACCAAGCCCAATGAGAAAATGTTTTTCAAAGTTGTACTTCCTCTTAATCGAGTCGCTAGAAAGTTCCTGGCAATCTATCAAAGTTCCTTTAACACCACTAGTTTTGTAAACATTAGATTGAGGGTTTAATGTATTTATGAATTTTTAAGAATTTAAATTCTCCATTTTGAAACTGTTGAGGATAGGCAATAAACTTGTTATAGCTATTAGCGATTACCAAAGTTGTTTTTGTGCAAAGTTTGAAACAAATTAGATCTAAATTGTTTGAACAAGTGCGTGCGTCCTCGCACACACAAAAGTTCAAATAATCAACATTACTCTATTACCAAACGTTGACAATTTCCTTACTTTCAATTGATGTTATTTTTCAATGTAAGCATTAACTATACTGACAAAATAAACAGGTAATATGTCTAGTTACTGATAAAACACTCCATTTAATGATCATTTCATCTGTCACAATTCCCTCAGTCAAATGCAACAATCATAGATTCACTATCTTACTTTCCAACAGTAAGAAACATGAAATATAAGCTCAAGCTTGAAAGTATAAGGCAATAATGAGTAATAAGGAAATCACTAACATATTAATAATATACATTACAATAAAATATTTCATTTTAACATTATATTTTATTAATTACAAACATTAATATTACTGAAACATTATTCACATATTTAAAACACTCGGCATATCACTTATGTTTAAAGCTCAATTTTTTTAATGATGATAATCAGACAATGGTAACTATATTGTGTAATTAAAGTTACAAAGGTTTGGTTTATTATTTTACTAATAAGCTTGGTATTCATGTCCGTTCACTTGACGGATACTTGGGCGCATTTCCTTAGAAATCTAAAATTCAATCATCCAACCCGCTCTGCCTTTCTTCCATTCCTGAAAAGTGTAGCACCACACCCTCTGCTGGCAAAGCCAGCGCCAAATCAACTAATGTTAATCCCTCCCCAAATGAAACCTAGATTTAAAACCTTTTCCTGTTAAAATTATATCTGCAATATTTTATTTTCTAACTGTCCACACATATTATTGTTACATCTTTTACTTTTACAAACGGTTATTTGACAATAACTTCCACTGCCTGGTTTGTGATTTCTTGTTCAAAAGTAATCAGTAGCACCGAACTTCAAATATAGAATGTTTATTCTTAACAATTGGACATACGACTATAAAAATTAACACTAATCAAGAACATACAATTCAGACTTAATACTAAATAATAACATTTAATCGTTTAGTTTAATAATAAAAATACAAGCTGTGTTAATATACATTAAGATGTGAAAATATTTGTTAACCTGTGCCGCTCGACTGCTTGCCATCAATTGCAAATATTGATTACAAAGAAAAATATTCAATAAAATTTACATTGTGTGCACTAAAATTAACACGATCTTTTTACTACAGAAACTATGTAATTACATTAAAATTATAATTTAGTTTTTGAAGGATAGTAATAACATAGAAATTTATACCATTATTCTGACAATGAAGAGATTCTATTGGGACTGATTGTTCACTTCCAGTCAGAATATTATAGTAATAATTTCACAATCTGACAACACTTTACGTGCTGTTTAACACCATTATGCAGTAATAAAACATAAATTATTTTGCAGTAAAATTGCTTAGTAATACAGTAATTTAAACGATTTTAAAAGTAGAATAAAGTACTTGTTACTCTGAAAATGTATGCTAAAATCAATTTGCTTTATTGTCTTTATAAAACAATATAACTATGCTCAACTCTTGATCAAATATTCACAAATACATACACCCTTAAAGGCCTTATTTAATTTTTTTTTTTTTTAAAGTCTTACCTTTACCAATTTGGTAAAATAAAGACTAATCCATCACACAGACAGTGTAGGACCTCTTATCAGACAGGAGTATAACCAACAGACCAACTGAACGATTATTTGCTTTTTTTACTTGATTTTTTCTTACAACTTTTCCTTTTTGTACATTCTGACACAAAATAGCTTATTTATGGTGTTTTTCACCTATCTAAAACTAAAATTATGGTGTAAATATAAATTTTGAAAACCTAATCTAATTTGCCGAGTGTTTTGTGTAGACAATAATGTCTAATAAATAAATAAATCAATTACAATAAAAAAATACAATGGAATATATTACAACATTTTATGGTAATGACATATTGTGATATTAGGCTCGTAGTTTTGCCAATTGCGCTTCTATTTCTTCATCTGTTGGTAGCTGTGCTTTACTCGCTTCACCGACACGACCTCTTTCTGCGGATGGTGCTTCTCGCATCTGTAACGTAAAACCAATTAATGTTTAGACTTATTTGAAAATATCTTGTGCAAAACTTAAAACAGATTACTTAAAATAATATGTTAAATTAACGGGCTAATGTTTTGCATATCTCTGAAACAAATTTTGTCTTCTATTTGTGTTTCCGTAACACTAGGACCACAGTTAATCTATCATGGGACTCGAAAAACTTAAATAACTGATAATAATAATTTTGATATAAAAAAGTTTTATATGCTTCATTTTTGTAGACTTTCTGAAAATATAAAATAATAAATTTTAAATTTTATTAAATTTAAAGTATAAATTTTAAGTGATCACATTTTTAGTTTTTTATTGTATCGTCCGTCTCAAGTTACTCACCTTTCCAGATATTTCAATTCCAATCTCATCCAATACTTGTTTTACCACTTGGTCACTTTCTTCCTCGTCACCATCTTCATCTAGTATATCATCAAGAGTGTCGTTAACTAAAAAAAGAGAGCATTTAATTCAATACTGGTATTACTTAAATTAATTTAAAATTCAAAACATTAATATATGAGTAATTTAATCTTTAATTAGTTTATTATGCAAAATAAATAACTTTTTTTATTAGATATTGGCTCTTTTTTTTTAATTTTTATACTTTTCATATTAAAATACTAGCAAAGAATCAGATTTTTTATACTGATTATGAATCTTATTTAATAACAATTTAACTACAAGCAAAACAATTATGGCAAATTGCTTTCGCATAAAGTTTTGACAAAGTGTTAACACTATTAATAGCACTTACAGAAGAGTGATAACTCAATATTTTAAAAGAAAATATATAAGTACAAAACATAATGTAATTCGTGTTTGCTTGATGTAACAGTTTTAAAAATACATCAAACTTTTATAAATAGAGCAACTACTTGGCATTTGCATGTGAAATTACTGTTTATTACAAAATCTTAGAATTCAGTGCCGTTTACCACTTGTTTGACATAACTACTTACTTATTTCTTATAATAACTTGGCAAGAATAAACTAATGATCACTATCATTTTTTAAAGATGAAAAGTACATTGAGGCTATAACCGGTTGTCTTATTATTCTTCAAAATATTCTATATTCTTGTTTGTATTTATAAACAAGTTATTTCCTAAAAAAACGTACTGACTAACCATCTGAAAGCGTTAGCGATATTCAACCAATACTCACTCATTTCTTCAGTCATGTCCATCTTCATCGCTGCTTGCGAAAACGCTTTCATATCAGATGACACCTGTTCCGGTCTCATTATAGTGTTCATATTCTTCATTGTCTTGGCAGTTGTCGACATTGTTTCAGCTAACTTCATATTTGCCCCTAATGCTTTATTTTGAGCACCAACACTTTGAATCTATAAAAAAACAAATTATTTTTAATTTACATACCTTGACTTTCCACATGTTTTAGGATACTGTAGTTGATCTGAATGTTGGAAAATTTTATTCAACACATAAAATCAGACATTACAACACATTCGAGGTATTATATATGTGGATAGCACTCCACACAGAGAAGATATTAAAGCTACCATGGAGGGTATTTTGAAGGAAGAACGCCAAAATCTTGAGGAAGATCCTTGGTAGATTATATAGGTTGCACTCCGGAAGACCACAGAGAAGATATCGAACCTCAGATATCAGAAGATCCCTATGGACACATCAGTAGACTCCCAACAAGACTTGCCAACAGAATCCTTAGTATATACAAGGTGTCAAATCAACAACGTGGATCGCACAAGTGGAATAGACCTACATGACATGGGAATAGACTCAACAGATGTTGAAGATAGACACGATACAGGAGAAAGATGCTTGGTTGGAAGGCCCCAGAGAATGAAATCCCAAAGAGAGCAGGGTAAAATGGACGGAGGAGCGGAAGAGGATCCATATGAGGGATATTATATATATATATATATATATATATATATATATAATATATAAATATACTGTTTAATTGAAGATGTTTTAATGTAAAATTTCCACTGTGAAACAAACTGTTCATTACTTGTTCCAGTGGAGTTGGATTGTCCAATTTGAAATATTAATATCCCAACTGAAACAGTAGTCTACTAATACAACCTATAAGAATAATAGCAGTATTGATTATTCAAATGCCACAATATTTATTACACTTTTCCTAACCTTGCTGTTAGCAGCGTATGTCCTGTTCTTCTGTTTGCGCAACTGAACTAACTGTTTAGCCAATAGTTTGCAGCCTTCCCTGTTTCCTTGTGCAGCTAGTTTCTTAATTTCCATTTCCTTAAACATAAAAATATGCAGGCCTATATCAATATTAGAAAATAATCTCTCTCTCTCTCTCTCACACACACACACACACACACACACACACACACACACACACACACACACACACACACACACACACACACACACACACACACACACACACACACACAAATTTATTAATATTTTGTTTTGAAGTTTAAATCAAGGGATTTTTAGCTGACCTTACTCTTGCTTTTAATAATTTGTCCTGGAAACACATAATTAGTTTTTCATCTTGTTCTACTAATAGTAGCAAAACAGAAGTACTTCTTTGTTCATATTGCTCTTGAGTATTAACTGAAAGATTTAGGGGTGTTTTATAACAACGTGAGGCACATCCCTCTACTAGGTTTAAAGGCCTATTATTATTTTCTTTAATATGTGACACAAGCCAAAAAAAAAAAAAACAATGTATATCCTTTTCTTATTTTTAGGGTCAATAATAATAAGTTTTTAGTTTTAATAAGTTTTATAGTTAATATATATTTTTTTAAAGTTAATACCCATATGTCTTAGTATAATGGATATATTGCTGTTTATAAGTATGTATTTAGAATAATAATAAAAAAAAGTTGTTGTCAGAGTATGCAGAATGTAGCACAGAAAAACTAAATTTAGATGGTCTACTAAATTATCCAATATTTACAGTTCTTCATAACGCCAAAACATAACCTAAATATGTTGTGTCACTGTTGTTCAGCAATTACAACAATGTTATTTTTATTTAAAGCAATTATCGGGACTTTTATTACATCAACCAAAACCTCAAGTTGTCAGGTTTTATTGTAATTAAATTAAATACACAACTGAATAAATACTAGATCTTTAGTTGTATAGTTTGTATTAATGTCTGCATACTAGTGGATTTATTTTTCTTATTGAAAAGTTTACTTACAAGTTTCTTTTCTTCTTTTTCCAGTTCCCTTCGATCTCTTTCAATGTCTCTTCCAGCCTTCCGTAAAGCACGGTCATTATTTCGCTGCTGTTCTATAAGAAAAGTATAAAACATGTTAATTTTCAAAATGATTTTTTTTTAATTTAATTTTCAAAAATTAGATTTAGAACTATCAGGATTACCTAGATCGTTGGCAGGATCAACCACTACTATTAATGAACTGCAATCCCTTTCTGACAGTTCACAAAATCATACTTTACCCACAGGCTATACAAAAGTAATACTGTATCGTACTTTCTACAAACATCAACAGTGTCAGGTAAGTGCTAAATTACATAACAAGCATATTACACATAACAGCAAGTTAAAAAAAAACTATGAGTATGAGTATGGTATGAGTATGAGTAAAAAAACTTATTAAAATGAGTATGGTAGTGTTTACAGACCATAACATTAAGTACAGGCAGTGATACAAGTTTTAAGTAAGTTTTCATAATTGTGTTTCCTAATATTTGTAATAATTATTTTTTTACATTTTCTTAATTATATTTTTTTCTGTTCTACATTAAGTTTAAAATTCAATTTTAAAAATTTTCAAGTTGATAATAACATTTTATAATTATCTTACAATAATTAACGTTCAGTTCAATTTCATAAAAAAAACAATTTTTGTCTTTCTTCAACACTTGTGTTTACACTATGATCAGAACAAGAATGTAATTTTATTCTTATACCAAAAATAGACAATATATATATTGTATTTAAAAATTAGAACTTTTAATAAGAACATTATTAAATTATTATTATTTCAGAAATTCAATTCCAGATGAGGTAGCTGCCTTGGTGGCCTAGTGGATATCGTACTAGGCTTTCAACCCGAGGGCCCGGGTTCGATTCTCAGCGAGGGCTTGGAATTTTCATACGCTATAAATCATCCCATCGTCTGCATTAGCCCAAGTGTGCACAATAGTCGGACGTTAAAAAAAAAAAAAAGTCCTGATGAGGTAGCCAGATGTGAGACTGTGAATGATATCACTGCTACTAAGAACAGTGTTTTTGGCACTGAGCAGTGAACAGTTGTGACTGCTCTTCAACTACGTTGCACTCTACTCAAGAGTCGTCTGCTCTTTCTTTTATAAGAAAATTAACAAATGTAAAGCAATAATTATTAAGAACTGAAAATTAGGTGAAATAAAGTTAGCCTGTTTTTTTATGTTTATTAATCAATAACATAGTGTTTATTTTACTATAACTAATGATTATGACCTATTTGTTTTATTTTCTATTAATTAAATAGATGAAAATCTTACTTCTACATTTATTAATTAACCATAGATGCAGGTGATTCACTAATACTTTATATATATATATATATATATATATATATATATATATATATATATATATATATATATATATATATATATATATATATATACTTTGAATATTCCTTATTGTATGAATGTGAAAGTTTATAATTAATAATTTTTGTATTTATTGTTGTTTCACAGAGGATGTTTATGAAAACATCTAAAATATTCCCCATTATTTTGATTAGACTATTATTTCATTAACTTATTTTTTAATTATAATATTTATTTTTAACAAAATTCTTTATAGGAATTTTTTTTTTTTTTGGAAATATATAATTATTATGTTATACCAGTATTTATGCAGTACAGGCTGTTTTTTCAAATAGTGATTTCTGAATATTTTTTTTTGTTTTATTTTATACCTTATTATCTAATTAACACATATTCACCTGTGGAAAAAGATTTTTTTAAATATTACTTACGATTTTAGGCCATTTTATACAGAACTATATATGATGATTACATTGCATTAAACATTAAATTTCATACATGGATTTACCGGTCATGTACATTATTATTTATTACATGAACTTACTGCTCATGTGCATTACACATTTAACTGCCAAAACAAAATATTAAGGTAAACTGCTTTTTCCGTTGGTTCATTCTCGTAATCAAACCCTTGTTAAAATGGCATCCGTTATTTATGAAATTTGTGATTTGCTTCTTTTTGTGTTAGGTTCACTACTCAAACAACCTTGTTTATTAGGCTACTGATTTTGTTTTTTTAATAAAGGTTTTTTAATCGTTTTAGCAATCAAAAACACATTACCTACAGGATAACTAGTGTAATAAAGTAATTTTTTCAACCAACAACTGTATCAGTTAGGTTACTGTATTTAAAAAATATAATAATAAAAGTGTTTTATCACCCAACAACCGTGTTAGTTAGGTCCACCAGCCAACAACTGTCAGTTAAGTTAATGGTATTTTTGCATGTATTATGTGTTATATCATTTCCTTAAGAGATATTAAAGCGCACAAGAACATATTTATTATGATAAATGTACAATAAATTAGGGTTTTAGCTATTTATTACTAACCCGTATTTCTAACCTATATTCTAATGTCATTGATGTTTACTTTGTATGTTAATTTGCTTCACTAGATTAATTATCATGAGTTTTTCTTTTGAAAACATGATCCTATGATTTGGTGTTAAAAAAATACTTCATGGGTTATTTAACTGAATTTTAATTTGAATAGAAATACAGTAATTATATAAGCAAAGGATTTACCATTTTTACAAAGCCACAGCAGCTTTATATCCGCCTAATAAACACTACTTACAAAGGTTTGTATTTTTTAGGAATACTACTTATATACATAACAACTTAATTAAATGCCAGACAGCTGAGTCGAATTAGGTTATAAAGTTCTTTTTTTAAAAAAGAAAAAATATATTTCCTTTTCATTGTTAATGATATGCACTTCATTGAACACGAAACATCAGAGTTAGGTTATAACACACAACAGTCAAGTCGAGTTAGGTATATCACTCTTTTTTTTTAAAAAAAAGCTATATTCTTTTTTATTATTAATAACACACATGAAATATATCGTTTTCGCTATTAAAAACATGTTTCTCACTTTTGCACAGTAGTCATTCTGAGGTTATGTTTGCCACTTTATTTTCACTTTTTTGTAACTTCCAGTTGTTTCCGCATTTTTATATTTTGGATTATTAATATTGGGCATAATTTGAAGCGTTTCAGTGCATAAATTACCAAAACTGACGAACGTCTGTACCTATTTTTTTTAAATCAAAAGGATTTTTTATCATTTTAGCTACCAAAAACACGTTACCTATTTTTGTGTAGTAGCAGTTTTCAGGTTATGCAGGTCACTTTTATTTTCAATTTTATATATATTTTCCATGCTTTTATATTTTGGATTATCGTTTTTGGCATATAATAAAGCGTTTTAGTGAAAAAAAATTACCGAAAAATCGAAAAGAACCCAAATACTTAATACATTGCTAAAATTATATAATTTACATTATAATTTGTAGGTTATAATCAAACCTTACCTTTCAAAGTCGGTTTCTTTCCAAATATGTTATCCAGAAAACTCATCTCTTATTTAACATTAAAGAATGTAGTATAACAACCTAATAAGATAATTTCAACAAAGTTATTGTTATTTTAGAAATAAACATAGGTATTAGCTTAAGGTATTATAAAAAAGAATAATTATTTTTTTAAAAATACAATAAAACGTTCAGTCACACATTGTAAAAATTCAAACCTATGATTCATTTTCATTTTAGTTACGCACTAGAGAGCCGTTGTCGACAACGGCTGTCATCGAGTCATCCATACAAGTTAAAAACACAAAGTTATCTTGCTGATAAGCACAGAATCGTTTTTATACAGTATACTGTGATGCCTTTTACACTTTTATAATTGGATAACCAATCACCTCGCCTCGCCTTGTACCTGCTCAAACAAGAGCAGGCAAGACGAGGCGAGGCGAAGCCAGACTGGACCAACTTACTTGTTTGCCAGAGCGAGCTCGAGATGCAAATCCCATCATTGATTTTTAATATGACGCATGTGAGTTGGACTAATGCATAGGGAGGTGAGATAAGACTAGACTAGACTAATGTATTGATTTTCTGTAAGAAATGGTGAGTTCTCAATGAACAAAGGTTACCGTTTTCTGCCTTTGTACAAAATATATAGAGTGATGAAGAAGATTGTTTAATGTTCTTTTATTTTTTTAAACTGATTTACAAATATCTTTTAAAACAACAATAGCTATCTTTAAAACTCACAACATACTCGTAATTTCTGGGAAAAAAGGGTCTATCATGAAAAATTTTAAACATTTTGTCGAACTGTGTAAAGTAAAAATGTAAATGAGGAGGATATGTAAATTAGTTTCGATACCAAGAATTTTATTACTAATGTACCAGTTTAGAAAACCTTAAATATTATTCAATTAGACTTAATTAATTAATAATTAAATATAATAATTAGGTCTAAACGGGATAACAACCTTAATGAAAGAATTAAATTCCACGTAAAGGTTTATAAATCTCTTTAGATTATGTAGGGGAAGCAATTGTTTTAATTATGTTACCAAGACTTATGGTAATGCTTAGTTCTATCTTTGCAAATATTTCTATAATGAAATAAAGAAGAAAAACATAGACTCTTCTAAATTCAAACTGAAAGTAATGTTATATACGTAGATGACCGTTTATTATATAGTCTCATTGGGGTAATAAATTAGAACATTTTTTAAAACTTGCTTAGTAACACTTCTGAGTGCATCTCCTGACCAATGGAGACCAAAGAATTTCTCGCGCATGTAGAAGAATTCCCCTCCAACTTAACACAATCGTCTGCCAATATAAGTTCACAAACTGTTCCTATTCAGCGATAGTGGAGGAAAAGAAAGGAGCTATGGTGAGAGAGTGGGGACTCCATCTCTCACTCGCACATCTTTTCCTTTTCCCACTGGTTTTCTTAACAGGCCGCTTTCTAAGCGGCTGACCTATAGATGTGTGTTTCAGAGAAATAGGGATGCTCTTAAGATCTTGGTTTACAGAAAAATATACAACCAGTTGGATTTAAACTATTTATCTAATTATGCTAATTCGGTCAAGGATGGAATAATTCACATCTTACTCAACAGAGCCATAATATTTTTGAAATGGAAACTTTTATGGTTGCAGTTGACAACTTGTTGGCATAAACATTTGCTTTCGCGTCACGTTTGATTCCGTTACACATATCTTACAGCATAAAATGTTAATACAAAGAAAAGACTTTCGGTTGTTTTATAAAGTATAATTAATGTGCGGCCTCGTGGTATAGGGGTGTGATTCCTGCTTTGGGTGCAGAAAGTCCCGATTTCAAATTCCAGAGGAGACCAAACTCTTTATACTAACACTTCCTCACATTTATTTACCTCTAAAACACGTTTCAAAATTAATTTTATATAAATAAATTATTATGTATTTGCATTTTTGATAAATCAGCTATATTGAAACGTATAGCCCTTATAAGACTAGTGTTAGTCAACTATACAAATCACTATACTATTTGTTAAGATAAAATTTTTCATACATATTTTGAATTCACTATCTAACAAATATCTTTAAAAACAAAAGAATTATAATTAATTCCATTATATTGCATACCCAATCCATATTGCACGAAATGTTTAGAGCGTTTTCAGATAAATATAAGTTGCACATTGTTTATACAATATTATTCTTTAATAATTACTTCAATTATTTATGTTCATTACACATGGTCAGCCCAGCCATCTCAATGTTACATCGTAGTTGAAAATTTATTGTACAAGATTTGATGTTTAAAATTTGTAAATGATGTAAGAAAATAGGATTCAATAATATGAAACTCAAGTAACTTAATTAAATAAAACTTAAAGGTTTACTCTAATTGGTTCAAGTTGTCATTTCCGTCTGCCATCCCGCGACGGTAACAATTTTTTTTAGATAAGGATGATCTAAACAGAGAGCTATCACATTACAAGTCTAGCTTACCAATGGATATCCTCAGTCCATAAGTATTTAAAAATTAATTTAAGTTATGGGTAATACTAAGTAAGAATAATTAAAAGTGAAACACCTTTAGCGTTCATGACGATACCTTATGTGCCAGATTATTGAAAAATAATCTGAAAAAATAGGCTTGTTTTTAGGAAATATAAAATCCGAACCTCGTTTAATATAAAAAAACCCGTTTTTTAGCAACTTCTCGCTAAAACAAAACCATTAAAAAGCACTCATAACACTGATTGTATTAACAGTATAAAATTTGAATGTGATAGGCCTGAAAAAGGAATACGTAATAGGGCCTAGTAGATAACTCAGAAATAGCGACGAGTGAGCTGATGTTACTTTTGAATTTTTTTTCAAAGGTATTCTTTTATTAATTTCCAGAATATCTTCAACATTTGACTGCAAATATTAGTTACCATAAAACCCTAAATTTTCAGAAGCATTTATTCCTTTAAAGGTTTTACTATAAGAAACTAAATGTCGATTAGATAGGTCATTACAATTTATTTTCCTTCTGTTAATTTGACATGTATTGTCAAGGTTGGCTTAAAAATCTACTTTAGATGAGCAAAATAAATAAATGGGAGTATATCATTTCATTATTGGCATGTTCCATTACGAATAAATATTTTGCTAAGGGCAAATAATGAATAAGACAAGATGATTTACACATTCGTTATTTTTCAAAAGCAAAAATTGAAATCTGCAGTTAATAATTTATTACCCTAAATCTATACTATGTAGTTCCACACAATTTTTAGGCCGTCTTTCTTAGGTACGAAGTATTGTATAGTAGTACTTAACTGTCTTCTTTACAGAAAAAGATATCATTTTAATTTTTATTTTTTCGATTTAGCATGAAAGGAAAGTATATACTATGTTATATTAATATTCCGCTCTCTATAATTGACAGATAAAATAACAAAGCTAAGAACTTTATGTAGACCTGCAATATAATAATTTATCTATGGTCTGTTACTGTGATCATGTGTCTTTTGACAATGTAATTCGTGGCGTTCTTCGTGGAAGATATTTACTATTACCCTACCAGTGTTTGTTGCATTTAACACTCTTGGCAGACGACACGAAGTTGAAAATATTGTTTAGATTTGTTAATTAAAAGATAAGAGTATGAATTAATGTTCATTCTTGTCAGATTTCAAGTGACATTAAAATAATTGTACTATTATATTGAAATATGCAGGTGATTTTTATATTATCTAAATAAGTGAAGTAAATGTTTGTTTTTACAGTAAATTACAGTACACATAAACATAACCTTATTTGTATCTAGTGTTGATTTAGGCTATAAGGTGCATTCAGATATTTATGTCTTTCAACACACATCAACATTTATAATGTTAGAGTTATTAGTTCCATTTTTACTGAAGTTTGCAGTTTCTCTCTATCCATATTCAGGCAAAGGAAAACCCCCAATGTTTGGAGATTATGAAGCTCAACGTCATTGGATGGAGATAACATACAATTTACCTGTAAAGGAATGGTATTTCAACACAACAAATAATGATCTAATGTACTGGGGTCTGGATTATCCTCCTCTAACTGCATATCATAGTTTAATTTGTGGATTTGTGGCTGCTAGCATAAATCCAAAATATGTAGAGTTACATGATTCACGAGGTTTTGAATCAGAAAGTCATAAGCTGTTTATGAGATATTCTGTTTTTTTAATGGATTTATTAATATTTGTACCTGCTTTGTGTTTATATTTTATTGTTCAAGAGAAAACTTTAACATTAGACAAGAGAGATGGTTCTGTTGACAGTATTCAAAATAATGTAAATTCTTCAATAAATATAATTCTTGCTTTAATATACCCTGGATTGATATTAATTGATTATGGTCATTTCCAATATAACTGCGTATCTCTGGGCTTATTCGTTCTTTCTGTAATAGCAATTTTAAAAAACAGATTATTAATAGCTTCATTTCTTTTTTGCTCAGCAATTAGTTTTAAACAAATGGAATTATATCATTCATTCCCCTTTTTTTTCTACTTTCTAGGATTATGTTGGAATGAGATGAAAGTTACTAGCTTTAAATCAGGACTAAGTAAATTATCTAAAATAGGTTTTGCTGTAATTTTTAGTTTTGTAATATTATGGTTACCATTTATCACAGAATTAGATCAGTTAATGCAGGTGTTACACCGTATATTTCCTGTAGCAAGAGGGATATTTGAAGATAAAGTGTCCAATATTTGGTGTGTTATAAATATTTTTTATAAATTGAGGTTATTTTTTGACAACGAAGACATGGCGAAGATTTGTGTTATAGTTACTCTTGTATCACTGTTGCCTAGTTCAATAGACTTGTTATTTAGACCTTCTCTTAAAAAATTTCACTACGCTTTAATTAATTCATCACTGTCATTCTTTTTGTTTTCTTTTCAAGTACATGAAAAAAGTATTTTGTTGGCCGCAATGCCTGTAATCATGATTCAGTCACTCGATCCTCTTCCTTGTTTTTGGTTTCTTTTTATTTCAACATTTAGCATGTTACCTTTGATGGTAAAAGACCAACTTCTGACAGTGTTTTTAGCTTATCATTGATATATCTCTTTTCAATATCTTTATCGTACAAAATTGATAATTTAGTCCAAAATTTTGTTGATAATTTTAATCAAAAAACCCCAAAACATCAAAATGTGTCAAAAATTTATAATATATCATTATTATTTAGTTATATTGTACATCACCAATTTTTTAAAACTTTATTGAAGTACTTAATATTCTCTTCTATATTTGGTTGTGTTGTTTTAACTATTTGCACAGTTTGCATTACTCCACCACTAAATTACCCAGATCTTTTTCCATTACTTGTTTCAGCATACTCTTGCATTCATTTCCTTGGTTTCTGGATTTACTTTAATTGTAAACAGTTAAGATTACCGCACAATTAGTAACAGTAAATTTATCTTAAAAGTAAGGTACATAAAGTGCAATTATTGTATAGGTTTTTTTGAACTAAAATTTGTCTAATGTTTGATTTGGTAGAATGAAAATAAAGTAACCTAATTGTGTGTAAAATGGTCAAAAGCCTATTGGCTTAAGTTAAACTAACAAACTTAAATTACATGGTAGAAACTTGTTTTCGTCTTTTGAGTTTTTATCTATACTACCAGATAGAAAGTAATAGAAACATTTTTTTGCATGAAGTAATTACTTTAAATTATAAAAAATTATCAAAATGGCATTATATACACATTCTTTTCAATAGGAATTTATGTAAGTTTAAAAAAATTGTGGAAGTGTGGAATTTAGTACATATTGGATACTGTATTTATTTAACCAAATTAGCTTAATCATTTTTTTAAAATGAAAAATAAACATTTTATTTGCACATTTTTGTTGTTATTGATTTAGTAGAATTTTCTGCTGTAAGGTCTAGTTAAATTTATGTGTACCACGTAATCCTTTATATGTATATTAATGTATATACACATTAATGTGTATATGCTGTGCATATATGTTGGCTTTATGTATATACATTTTATCTCTGCAACCAGTATAATTATTTGAAAAGACCATTGAAGCAAAAAGAAAGTGGTATAAGCCTAGTAATTACAATAGTTGGAAATATTTTATCAAAGAGATTAAAAGATCTGATTTTAATTTTTTTCCATTATTTACTGTTAATTTTCATGTTTATGAAATTAAACAAATTAAAATTGGGGTCAATAGTCTATACTGTTATAAAAGTACAGTAATTTTAAATCCAATTGTAATTATTTAAATTATTTGTTAACAGTGTCAAAGTTTTGCTTTAGAAGTTAACAATTTTGTTAATGTGTTTCAAAAATAATTGTTAGCACTAACTGTAATATTTGTATTAGTTACATTATTAGTTTAGGCCTTTGTTGTCAGGGAAATATTAATGATCAGTTAAATTAAATTAAACCGAATTGGATATTATTTAATTGATTTAACTTGATTTTTTTCTTGGAATGTGTAACTTTTATTGAGCATATTAGTATGATACATGTTAAAAAATTATAATTGAGTTACTTAAAATAAATTTTTATTTAAAAGGTTATCAAAATTATTAATGGTTTTTCTCTTATATAATTTTTGTTGGTTAATGGTTCCTATACATTTTGTACAAAAAACACACTTTCCTTTCCTGTCTTATAACGTTTTTTTTTTGTTTGTACATATATTTTTAAAATACATGTGTGGTTAAACTGGTGTGTATAGATGCTTTTTGACTATTATTGTAAATATCAGCCTGCAAATTTTTCTTAAGAGGTTTTAAGGAAATGTAAATAATTCTTCAAAAAGTAAACAATTATAAGCAACCTGGTTTGTTGTAATGATGAAAACATGTTTTCAAAAATTAATAACATAATTTTTGAAATAATTTTCCATTATAAGCATAGGTAAAAGCCTTTAGTAGAACATGAAGACTCAACATTAAAACTAGAGAAAAGTGATGATAAAACATACAAAATTTAGAAACATATTTTTGTACTCCTGGCAATCTGAACTTACCTTATTGTGCACAATTTCTTAAACAAAAATGTTTAACCACATTCATAAAATTATGCTAAATTTTCTAAATTTCGTTTATTTTATTTTTGATTTTTAAAAAAATATCAACATTTTTATTATTAGTTTGTATGTAAATCATAAATTAAATTATTATGGAAATAATGTATTGTAAATAATTTAATTTGTTTTTAATAATTTGCATTCCAAATGAGTTAAGAATTTATATTTCTTAATTAAATTATATTCTTTTAACGTATTACAACTTGTCCATTTCCAATTTGCACCTGCTCATAAAAGTTTTGCTATATATCTTCTCATCCTCCTTGTACAGTTATCTCAGTTGTAAACTAAATCACAAAATTATCTCCTGATAATTCATCTTATAATAACATTGTGTGTAGGCCTAGGTTCTTCATGTTTTGTGAAAGATACACATAATCAGTCAAGTGTAATGTCTCTGTGAGTCATGTCAGTATTTAATTGTAACTAATTTTATGACTGGTATATTGCAAAAAGTTCAGGTTATGTATACATTTTTTTTTCTGTAGCTATACTCTTCAAGGTCAGGCGACAGTAATTTGAAATGGACAAACTGTATAACTTATAAATCTTCAATATTATACTTTATAAAATTAGATGTACTGATTGTTTCTTACATTGTGAGATTAAAGGCTGTAAACTGAAATTTTGTTTCCATTTATTCTACCTTTGATATAAACTTTTGAATTTAACAAAAAGTATTTGGTCATAACATTTAAACACTACATAATCATTTTTATTTAATAGCTCTGTGAAAATCAATATTTTCACTAGTAAATAGACTTTCATATGTAATGTGATCTCGCTCACTTTTTCTAATAATAAAGAAAAAAATCCAATTAAATATTCAAAACTAAGCGTTTTCACCTTCTCTGAGAAGGTTTTGGAGTTATTAATGTAACACCAAATTAAGGAAAAGATGTTATAAGAAACAAATTCATAAGAAGGAAACTTTCACAAAGCAACAAAACAATATTTTGTATCAAACTGTGGTAAAAAAATAATTATAAGAATGATAATGCACTATTCTGCTTGCGAGAACTATCTTAGACTAACTTTTTTTTTGTGTTTAACGTCCGACTATTGTGCACACTTGGGCTAATGCAGACGATGGAATGATTTATAGCGTATGAAAAATGCCAAGCCCTGGCCGGGAATCGAAACCGAGTCCTCGGGGTGAAAGTCTAGTACGCTATCAACTAGGCCACTGAGGTGGCTAACTTCTTAGACTAACTGTTAGACCTAGAATCTCCTACTATTATTTTGTTCCACTGTGCAATTGACCTGTATACAAGAATCATAATAATTTTGCTTATTGTATTAAATTAAGATAATAAACAAACAGTATTTTAACGGTTACATTTTGGTGAACACATTAAGTTAAATAACAAGTAAGAATATTCATTTATAATTTACTGAAGTAGAATAGTTTAAATTGACATTATTTTTCTATCTTAAAGAGACCATAAATTAACTCAAAACTTTTACATAAATGTTTTTATAATTTTTCTGTTTTATTGTCCACTGTTAGATAAAAATGTGTATTTACACGAATTTTTTTTTTTTAGACTTGACCTGCCGTTTTTCTTTCGATTTACTATGTAGAGAAGCGTTGCAGATGCTCATGTGGAAAACGGATTTTATCATATACATTAATAAAGTATTTGAAGTTCAGCGCCATTATTTACAGTTTGGGAAACATGACACATTTGTTTGTTTTAAAATTAAACCAACTACAAATTAAAATTCTCAATTTTGGAACATTATATACATATAAATTATTTATTAAGACTAACTAAAGAAAATACAAAATATCAGTGAATAATTTTTGTATGAAACAAGACAATCTAATGCAATGAATCATTCTTAATCTTGTTTGTCTTTACATAAATATTCAACAAAATTGTTGAATATCGTGAACATGAATCATACTGTGAAATTCAAATGTTGGCAGCGCAAAGAGCGCACTGTTCATACATATTACAATACTATTGTATTATACCTCATCTTCATCAAACGGCAAAAGCAAAACAGCTGCTTTTGACAATGTAGGAGGAAACTGCTAAACGCATCGCAATGAAAATTTGAAGAAATGAAAGATTGTGTAGAAGAAAGTGAAAGTGTTATCAAATAAAAATGTAGTGAAATAGTCTCTTGAATTTGTAATGGAATAACAACTGGATTCTAGGTTCACACGCTTAATTGAACCTAATAACTTCCAAGATTGTGTGATCAAAAATCATCTTATATGCAAGATGTATAACCTCCTCCGCTAAAAATCATCTATTCAAGCTAAAATTCGTCTGGGACCTGTATTGCAGTTTAACGGTTGGAATAAAATGGATGTTTCAACACCAGAAGAAGAAGATTTCCCAGGCAGGCTTTTGCATCAGGTTAGTTAACAGAGTACACAAACACTTATAGGCTTTCTAATAAATTGTTTATCCCCCATAAGTTAATGGGGGTAAAACTATAGAACAGCATGATTATGAAATCCTAACTTTTAAAATTATATTGCCACCAAATTTTTTAAAGTAAAATAACAAATTTGATTAGTCTTACTAGAACATTGTAACCACAGATAAAATATTTTGTAAAATTTTTACTTTTTAACTAAATTCCATTTAATATCAATCTTTCTCAGTTGGTCATGCCATGCCTTTTTCTATCAAAATATCTGTCTGATTTTAGTCGTGGATACATTTGAAAATAAGTACATAAAATATTGAAGTGCTTGGATCAAGTAATCTTTTACTTTGAAGTTTTTATGTGAATTTATAAATACATAGAATTTTTTAAATGAGAATTACTAAAGAACGTATGGGTCATTGCAGTATAAATGGCCTGCTTTGTTTATGGATTTTATTTTGGAATGAATTTTGTAATTTGAACTCAAGTGTGTGGTTCAAGTTTAATAATCTGATGATTTTACATCTGCACTAATATCTTTGCCAATATGCTGAGCATAGACAACAATATGGACGAACACCATTGTTATTACAGTGAGTAATTAGAGGTAGCATGGATAGATAGCCGTCACCAAGTACAAACATTGATATTGATCAGTAAACTGCGTAAGCAAGTGACTGGTTCTTGGCTCAATTCAAAGGTGATTTAATAACTTTCTTAACTTTGGACTTGGTGGAGCATGTTTTACCATTTCAAAGTATTTTCTTAGACTGGGGATCACTTTTGTAAGAGTGTCAATAGTATCAAATATTGGTGAAGATGATCATGATAAGTTAAATTATCTAATAATTGCTGAAGAAAATAAACTTTTCATGCAAAAAAAAATATTTTAGTGATTACAATAGCCCAAGATTGTGAAAACTGAGTTTTTTAGAGAACTTTTTAATTTCTCATAATGGAGGCTGTAATAACCAGTTATCTTTCATAGATTAGCTGTTCAGTTAATGAAGGTGCAAATGCAGAAATTAGTATATGTTTTGGCAATTTATTGCAATTTTATAATTGTAAATGTACTTAATTTTACAATTTTGATACAAGAGGCAGATACTGCAACCATAATGAATACAGTTTGAGTTATCATAAATGAAAATTGGTTTTGTAGTTTAGGCTTTAGGCGCATTATTGTTTTCAATTTTAATATTTTAAAAAAAATTTCTGGTGGTTTTTTATATTTTCTGGTATTTTTTTTTTTTAATATCCATACTTGATGAGGATGAGTGATCAGCATTAACATTAAGGGTAGGCCTAAAGCAATGGGAGTAACTACGGTTCAAACTAAGAACCTTAAGGTGCGCAATTCAGAGATGCAGCAGACTGACCAGTGGTTTATCCACATTGACCACGAGTCCTTCTATATATATATATGGGCTCGGTGGTTAATGTAGCTCGATGTCAATTTTATGTGTATTTGTAAAATAGTAATAATAACATATTATATATAATATAATGTATGTTTTTAGACTTGCTAACATTAATGTATGAAAAAATTAATTAGTTCTTACAGTTGTAACTGTTGAAATACATACTTAATTTCAGTTAACATGTTACACTTTTTTTTTAAGATTTATACTGTATTCATTAGGCTACTAACTTTATTTGTATGGTGCAGGCTGCACTTTGGGACAATGCTGAGCTGTTAGAAGATTTACTCAGAGGGGATCAGCTTTCACACATTAATAGTCAGGATTCTTGGGGTCGCACACCGCTTCATGCTGCGGCAACTACTGAGAATTCACGATGTCTGCGTGTCTTACTACAAGCTGGTGGTAAGTTGAGTTTAATTCTTATCAGTTTATTCAGTATTTATTTATTCATAATGTTTTTAGAGAATGTTAGCATGTTTTGTTTCCACTTTAAACCTTGGGTAAACAAAGTATTTTGGTCATTTGTTCAATTTAATTTGACCATTTCTGTTTAGCATGTCTTCTTTGCTTTTATTATTATAGTATACACTTGCTTCTTTTCTCAGTGCTGATCATGTATTCTAATGTACTCATCTAGGCAATGAATAATTTAAAAAAAAATTGTTTATTAAAAAAGAAATAGTAACTAACTAATCTAGCTAATTGTTAAGACTTAATGATAATCAGTTAAGTAAGAAGGCATATAGGCATAAATACTGTACCTTTATATGTGGTATATATATATATACTTGGTGTATTTGACCAGTAATTAAGGGGATTAATAATAAGATAATAATTAAGGTAATAAATTACAATAATATTTGTATTAGTCTTACATAATAAATAATACTGCCATATCTTTATTGCTTTTGGTACTTAATGGTTAAAGTACTTTTATATCCTTATATTCTGTAAGTAATTTATTTTTTTCTCTATTTCAGCTGATCCTAATATACCATGTGGGCCCAGAGGTGAAAACCGAGTGAGTATTTTTAATAAGAGCCTAATTTTATTTTATACATCAGTTTCTTTTATAATATTATCATGGCATCGTAGTTACATATATTATTTACCATTTTAACATATAACAAGAATAGGCTCCTACTGAGTTTTAATTACATTCATTGAGAACTACACAAGTTAGGTGAGTCTACGTTGAGTTTTCAGATACTTTGAGATTATATATGGAGACATTTATTTAGTTATTATTTATTTAATAAAATGAATTTTCGATTAACCATCACTATTTTTACCATCAGTCCGATTCCATTATTAAAAGTTAATTTTGGTTAAATTAATTATTTGAAACGAAGCCAGTTTTCTGAAAAAAGTATTTTATTACCTAGGCTGCTTGTGAATAGAATATAATTTCATTTGATTGGAATGTCTAAATAATCTGTCAGTTCAGACCTTTTTGCATCCAGATGTTAACTGTTCATAAAATTCCTACCTTTAAATTATCTCATGAATATAGTATGTTATAAAAGACTAATTTGTCTATGCAATGTTTATTTCTCATTCCTATTAGTCCTTTTTGTTTATGTGTACATGTTTATTTCTCTGTATGTATCTGCATTTATTGTAATCTCTTGTTCTATGGAATCCACCGGCATGTTGCCTTTATTATCCCCAAAACCAGTATCCATGACCTTTCTGTTTTTGTAAACATATTTTTTAATTTTTTAGTTTTGTTTGGAGAGTTTATATTTGCCATTATTGCATGACACTGTCAACACTCTTAAGTTTTCACTGTATACTCAGCTTGTCTGTGATGAACTTTTGCTATGTTATTCCTACTCGCTGAAGAAAACAAAATTTGCCATTCTTGCATAACACTGTCAACACTCTTAAGTTTTTACTGTATACTCAGCTTATTCTGTGATGAATTTTTGCTATGTTATTCCCTACTCGCTGAAGAAAACAAAATTTGCCATTCTTGCGTAACACTGTCAACACTCTTAAGTTTTCACTGTATACTCAGCTTATTCTGTGATGAATTTTTGCTATGTTATTCCCTACTCGCTGAAGAAAACAAAATTTGCCATTCTTGCGTAACACTCTTAAGTTTTCACTGTATACTCAGCTTATTCTGTGATGAATTTTTGCTATGTTATTCCCTACTCGCTGAAGAAAACAAATGACATTTCGCAATTCACACTTGGCCAGAGAATGAATAGATGTGGCTATGTTTTTATGAATCTGAAACTGGGCTAAAAATGGCTTTTAGAAGTAGTAGTGGTTATAGAGGGAGAAATGTGCTATCAATCAATGTACAGTTTCACCTTCTATGCTCGACAGTCCACTTCATGGTAAATTTGGTAAAAATCTTCTCAAAATTAATCCTTTATTAATCAAGGGGGATTTCAAGAATATAAACCTTGTGAATATGAAAGATGACTGTAGGACCTACTGAACTTACATTATTTTATCTGTAAAATATAATGCAGTATATATTTCCAGTTTGTAAACATGCGTTTTTGTCATTCATTCATATGCAATTGATGGAATGGGTTATTCTTTAAAGTTTTTTGTTATTCATCTATTTGATTAACTGACACCCTGATGGTTAATTAAAGTTTCAGTATACTGAGACACTTGATATGAAGGCTATTTTTTTTTAAGGTCTGATCCATCGCGAAATAAAAAATCCTGTAAAAATCGGATGAACCTGTGCGCAAATGTGTTGCGCAGCGTCTCTAATATGGCTGTCAATCGCGTCGCGTCACTTCCGTTTAGTTGTGTTCATGTAGGTAGGACGTAAACATGTCTACAACAATAGCATCACCCGCCAAGTGTGAAGTTCGTGCGGTAATTTGATTTCTTCAGGCTGAGGGTTGTAATGCAGCCGAAATTCATTGACGAATAAGTACCATGTACGGTGAAACTTCAATGAGTGACAGCAAAGTGCGACAATGGTGCAGAAACTTTAAAGCAGGACGTACAGATGTTCATGATGCAGGCGGTCAGGGAAGGAAGTCAGTGTCAACCAATGATCTTGTTCAGCGAGTGGATGAGACAATTCGAGAAAATCGTCGGTTCACAATTTCTGAATTGAGCGATTCATTTCCTGAAATTTCAAGGTCAGCTCTCTACACCATTGTGAGCGAGAAACTTCAGTACCACAAACTGTGCGTGAGATGGGTTCCCAAGATGCTGTCCGACCATCACAAAACAGAGAATGGAAACCTCCCTAACGTTTCTCCAGTGTTACCACAATGAAGAAGAAACTTTCTTGAACAAAATTGTCACAGGGGACGAGACATGGGTCCATTACAAAACTGAAGAAACAAAAGAACAATCCAAACAATGGATGCATTCTCACTCTCCAGTAAACCAAAGAAGTTCAAGCGAACCTTCACCAACAGAAAGTTCATGGTTACTGTGTTCTGGGACTGAAATGGAGTTTTCTTGGTGGAATTCATAGAACGTGGCACAACCATTACAGCAGCCTCATACAGCATGACTTTTCAACGTCTACGAAGGGCAATTCAGAATAAGCGGAGAGGAATGTTGTCATCAGGCATTGTCCTTCTCCACGACAATGCTCGGCCGCACACTGCAGCTGCAACAAAGACACTCCTACAGTCTTTTCAATGGAAAGTGTTTGGTCATTCACCATACAGCCCGGACTTGGCTCCAACTGATTTTCACCTGTTTGCTCACATGAAACGCTGGTTAGGAGGACAACATTTTGGCACAGACATTGAGCTGCAGACCAGCGTACAAACATGGCTGAAAACACAGGCGGCTACGTTCTACAACGAGGGTATTGGGAAGTTGGTACCACGCTACAATAAATGTCTAAATCTGAGTGGCGACTATGTAGAAAAATAGCTTAATTATGTAAGTACTTGTTAAAAATAAATAATTTTTGATTTTTACTGTGGTTTTTATTTTGCGACCGATCGGACCTTGAAAAAAAATAGCCCTCGTACAACATTTAATGTGGATGTATTTTTCTGAACTGTATTGTTTGTTTTGTTTCAGACACCACTCCACGTATGCTCAGAACATGGTTTTGTTGCAAATGTCATGCTGTTTGTTGCCCACAAAGGGGATTTGTTGGCTCGTGACAATGCTGGCCTAACTCCGCTCGACATCGCTGAGAAAGGCGAACACATAGAATGCATGCAGGTGTTGAAGCAAGCTGCCGGTGAGTTTACAGTTGGACACAAGTTGTATGATTTTTAATTTTGCTGATTATAAGTGTATTTCGTACTCTGGACACGGAATGTGCTTAGAGACAAAGATCATGAAAAATGGTCAGGATCGGTCCTCATTTCAGTGTTCCAGGTTTTAATGTGATGCCTCTGTAATTGAAAATTTCTATTAATTGTAGATATTTATAACTGTCTGTTTTATAACTTAACTGTAGATATATTTAATATTTCAAGTTTTGAATGACTTTGTGGCATCCTGTATTTTTTGTAGAAAGTAAAACAACCATAAAACATCTAAGCACATCAGCTGTTTGTAGACATTTCTTTGAGTTCTCTACATTATAAAATTTTTGGCTTTATGATAATGATTCTGTTAGTCAGAACATATTATTTTATGTATATACAGTAGTCCTAATGTTTGACCTAGATAGTCTTATTGTTTGATAATTTGAACTCAGTATAGGTATAAATAATCTTAGTTACAGTAGCAAAAAATTTTATGCTAAGCTTTTTTGTCATGTCAGGAGTATAGACATTTTAAATGTTTAAATGTACTGTATTAAAATTAATAATCAATGTTTATTATTCTTAAAATTGAGATAATTACACAAAAAAGAACGAAAAAACATAATTTATTCCAACAAATTAAAACAACTTTTTTTTCTTCAAATCAAGGTTATAAACGAAGTCCCACGCTATATTCACAGCACACAATGGTAATGTCTTTTTGTTTTTTTTTTGTGTTCTTGTTTACGTCTTTGCACATAGAAAATGCCTTTTTTGTTATTTCTTATTCTGTCTATCAGAGTGCAGCAATACCTGGGTTAGGCACATGTCATACAGTTAGATACAGAGAGTGTTGCTTGGTACTGCTTATGTTCATAAAGATAGTGGCATAGTCCCAATATCTTGACGATATATAATCCAATTAATTTATCACAAAGATTTGACTAATCAGCCGTAACCTAAAATCTAGAAGTGGTATTTTTCGCATAAATATTCAGAGAGACATTCAGTGTATACCCCCAGTTCTATCCATGCTTTATATTCTGAGTTCGTTTTATTTTGTTTTATAGGCATATCCCCTCCCATTCATGATGCCTAATCATCAGGACAGCATAAATGAGGGAATTTATTTGTCATTTTGTGACCGTTTATTTTGTTGGCCTACCATTGTTTTTAAACATAATTTAAATACAATATTATACAATTAACACTATTATGGGTCATATTTATATCATCCAGTTTTATCCATGCTTTATATTCTAAGTTCGTTTTATTTTGTTTTGTAGGCATATGCACCCCATTCATGATGCCTAATCATCAGGACAGCACAAATGAGGGAATTTATTTGTCATTTTGTGACCATTTATTTTGTTGGCCTACCATTGTTTTTAAACATCATTTAAATAAAATATCATACAATTAACACTATTATGGATCATATTTATATCATCCAGTTTTATCCATGCTTTATATTCTGAGTTCGTTTTATTTTGTTTTGTAGGCATCATGCCCCCCCATTCATGATGCCTAATCATCAGGACAGCACAAATGAGGGAATTTATTTGTCATTTTGTGACCCTTTATTTTGTTGGCCTACCATTGTTTTTAAACATAATTTAAATACAATATTATACAATTAACACTATTATGGGTCATATTTATATCATCCAGTTTTATCCATGCTTTATATTCTGAGTTCGTTTTATTTTGTTTTGTAGGCATATCCCCTCCCATTCATCAGGACAGCACAAATGAGGGAATTTATTTGTCATTTTGTGGCACTTTATTTTGTTGGCCTACCATTGTTTTTAAACATCATTTAAATAAAATATTATACAATTAACACTATTATGGGTCATATTTAATAGTCTAAACCACCTCCAGTCCCAATTGGTTCTGATTATCCAGGTTACACACGGCACACACTCACGTATGCACACACATGTGCAGCATGCATGGACGCACGCATGGATACACACGCATTACGCATGCACACAAGCACACACAAACATGCGCGCGCACACACACACACACACACACACAACACAGATATACATAACTGTAGAGTCCTTGTAATTCGAAACTCACTGATCCAAAAATCCGGTTAATCTGAAACAAAAAATTTACAAAATATAGAAAAATAAGTTTAAGTAAACTGTTGTTTTCCATTAATGTATTGGAACGAAAACTACTTGTGTTTTTTAATAAAATACAGTCATTATGAAACGAACATAAACATTACAAAAATTAAAAACTATATGTTATTTAAAAACTTTACGGACTGAAAATAATATTGAAAAACATGATGAAAATAAGTATATTTTCATTCCATAAGTGTAAAATAGAAACATTCCATTACATTAGCACCTGTCGTGCTTCACTTGCGAGAGGGACCAAATTAAATTTCAAAAGTAAAGCACTCAAACTTTTTTTATTCAGTTATTTAACTTTTTACATTGTTGACAAAGCATTGTGATGTAGATTGGGAAGCTGCTGTGAACTTTGGTTCTAAATGACTGAAAATAGAGACAACAGTTTAAGTGTTGATGGCAATACTGTAGAACTGATAAAAAGCTGACCAGGCAGGCGTAGGTTATGAGTCCTGTTATATAAGTACATGTTACGTAAGGAACCTTTGTTAATCTCTTGTGTAAATTCATATTAATCTCTTACAAATCCATTACACGTGAGAAAACCATAAAGCAGTTTACATGGGTTTTACATTAGTGTGTTGTATAAACACATATCAGTTTTCTTCCTATAATGTTATAACAGAGTTAGTTCAGTCAGGCATATTACTTGATCTTTGTAAGTATCATATCATATGTTAACGTCTGAATTAACCTTGGTAAACCTAAAAAAGGGAGTTAGTATCCATCCATATTTTACATTTTGACATGGTGGAAGCAAATTTCCAAAAAGTAACAATAACACATAGCATAATAGTAACTTTTTTTTTGAAAATCCGGTTTCGTTTTTCGAAATAAGCGTTGAAATTTGCATAAATTAGTATTTAAATTTTCAGTGTAATTTGAAAATTTCATTGGTTGCTAATGTATGATGGTAATAAGGATTATGGAAAGAAGAACATTTTTTATTTTAATAAGGACTCTATAAATATCTGCAAGTTCTTAGTGTTGAACTTTAATTAAAATCTCTCTATAGCAGTATTGAAAGGAACGTTAGTTTTCACAGCTATGAGATTTCCACTATAGAGAGAGAGCTCAACCAAAACATTTGTAAAATGTGTTTTTGTTTGTTAAGCGTATTATATACTATTTTTAATTTGAAGTATTGCATGAAAGGTTTATTGAAACAAAACTGTATGACGTACAGTCTTTAAAAAAAATTTATTAAGTAATACCGTATATGAATAAAGTACTATAATTGTGAGAAAAAGCAATATTTTACCGAAACTACTGCAGAACTGCTTCATCAAATCCTTCAGATTCTGGCTTTCTGATTTTCTTCAAACTTCATTATAGGCCTTCTTTATTTTATTTTTATTTTTCAATATCATGCCAACAGGAGAACTAGTTAAATCAAAATTTTGGAAAGCATCCAACATCTACTTGCCACCTTTCTCTAACTCACGTAAAACTTCCTGTAACGTTTACATGTAACGATAACATTTTCCATTTAGATGCCATTACACTATATTGTAAAAGTATAAAAAAAATAATGCACTACCTGTAAAATGTACTAGTTACAAAACACGCAATTCAGTGGGTATATTACACACTGCTTTTAATACTTGAATGGTAGCCGCCTCGGAAGCCTAGTTGATAGCGTACTGGGCTTTCACCCTGAGGACCCGGGTTCGATTCCTGGCCAGGGCTTGGCATTTTCATACGCTATAAATCATCCCATCGTCTCATTAGCCCAAGTGTGCACAATAGTCGGATGTAAAAAAAAAAAAAAAAAAAATACTCGAATGGTATACTGAAAAATATGGTAGAAGAGTGGAAAGTGTTACATGTTTCGCTGCTATAAAGAGATTCCTGGAATTTTGTTGGCCTCAACAGAGAAAGTCACAATACATATTTTTATTATAGGAATGGGACGGGACCAACACATTTTGGTGTTATAGAGAGATTTCCATTATAAAGATATTTGCAGTAGAGAGATTTTACTGTATATGAGATTCCTTGGTGTTAGATATGCGACCTAAAAGTAAGAGAATTCTTGATGCTAATAAGAGCCTTAAAACAATGAGTAATTAGTGCTATATATATCCTAAAAACATGAGAAACATTAATACACAGGACTTTATAATAATATTAGCATCATTGATATCCTTATCATAGAGTAATAAAAAATATAAGAATCCTTGAAAAATACAAACTCAAAAAATATAACCATACTATAATGATAAGGACTATTTTGCAATTTGTTTTTTGTGGAAGTCAAAACGTATTAAGGTTTATAAATAAAAACACAGTTTTAATCCACTTTAGAACTTTATTACTTCATAGGTTATATCTATTGGTTTGTCTTAATGACTTGTGAAGGTCGAAATTGGTAGTAAGTAATAAATAGGACTTTCTTCTTCTTTCGATGGGCCTGCTAGGGACCAGTGACAATTTCAATTCTTCACACTTAGCTGTTTTCTCCTCCGTTCCCTCCAATATTCCCTCATCCTTTCACTATGCAGCTTCTTTCTGTCTTCAGTCCACTTCACACTAGGTTTCCTCTGCAATCTTCCTTGAATCCCTCCATACTCAATATCCTCTTTCTAAAAATCTCTCTGTTCAGCATTTCTTCTTCTTTTATATTATTTCTTTCTAAATCTTTCCTTACCTATTGAATCCAACTAGTTGTTGACTTTTTATCCCATAGGTACTTGAGTATCCTTCTCACTAGTCTTGAATCATTCATCCTGTACATATGTCCAAAAAATTGCAGTCTTCTCTTCCATAAGGAGACGATAACGTCTCTGTCATGTCCTCTATGTTCCTATATATTTCATCATTAGCTCTTAGTTTCCATGTTTCTTTAGTCTTCACTGGGCCTAAAATTTTTCTCATGATTTTCCTTTCTAGTATTTTCAGTTTATCTAAACTATAATTTAGTACCAAGCATTCACTCGCGTACAGGCATTCCGGTTTCACTACTGTAGTGTAGTGCCTTATTTTAAGATTTTTATATAAATACTTTTTGTTATAATAATTTTTAGTGATACCATACGCTCTTTCTATTTTGCGTACCCTTTCTTCAACAGCAGACTTCTCCAAGCCATTGTCTTAGGTCATTTCTCCCAAATATTTGAATTTCTTTACTTTTTCCCCTGCACCAATATCTGTAACCAAAAAATTTGGAGCGTTTTTGATGTTTGTAATAAATTTAGTTTTTTCTACGGAGATTCTAAATAGGACTTTATTAATTCGGGTTTTCCCTAGACAGTCTGGAATTTTCACTCTTGTCTGGAGAAATGTTCGTGGAAGGGTCCTCTGTTTTGGAATAACATTCCCACTGGTTTGAGTTGTTTGAAGAACTTGTGCCAACCTGTTTGGAAATCTAAACCAGACATAATTAAGCCTACATTAACTGAAATGAGGCATGAAGTTTTCAATGTTTTAAAGAAAATAATACTTCCTATAAGGTAGTTTTCAAATTGGTAGAGTTTTATAACCTCTACCTGCAACTTCTGCATCAGTGGAGAGGGTATTTTCAATCATGAATATTATCTGATCAACAGACACAGAGGCAGTTTAAATGTTACTACTGTTGGAAGCTTACTGAATATTAAGTTGAATACCAAACTTTCTTGCATTGAATTTTATGACCTAATTAAAAACAATACATTTTTACAAAAATCTGTAGTAGTGAAAATATAAATGTTCCACCGTTGGAGCTGGGCCACAGAATCTGTAGATGGGCCTTTATATTTTCATTTTCTAATAAGTTTTGAATCAGTTTAATCATCAGTGTTTTGTGTCCCTAAAAACTGTTTATATTAAATAAAATAGTAACTTTTAAAAATAAAAATAAACTTTTAATTATCTCTTCCTTTTTAATTTTGAACTTTCATAAATAAAATATGACCCAAAAATGTTTGCAGTTTTATTTCAGTTTTGTAAATTTTTAAATAAAATTGTGTGTTTCTGGTTTTGTACCCATGTTCTAAGTTTTTGTTTTTGTTCCTCTGTTTCGAGGAAAAAACATGGAAGCCCTATAAACTCAACAGTAGGTTAAAACTACGTTTTTGTTTATAAACCTTAATTAATAAAAACCCTTGATATGCGAATCCGTGATGTTACAAAAGATCCTAGTATAATTCAAATCGTTGATAATAAGGTCAATGAAGAGTCAAAAAATTTGAAAATCTGTAGAGTAAATAAAGATCCCTGAAATTAGAGTTCTTGATGTCTAGTACAAAGCCTAACCTAAAAATAAAAATTATGAAAATTCTTGGTGTTCTATGGATTCTAGTAATGTTATAATCATTGATAAAAATAAGCCAAGGAACATAAAAATAAAAGAATCAACAGTATCAATACACACTCTAAAACAAGAGATTTAAATGTACAGTATGGTATTGATGCAGTAATTTACAGTTTGTAAAAGGAAAGTCAAGTGCAACCTTGGGAGTAAGGATGTACCGGATGTACGGTATTGTAAAAACTGAGCATCAGGTCGCGTGGGTTGCATGTAGCCTACATCTGTTGCTGTTCCGGTTTTCGACTCGGATGGTCACTTTTCGTTTCATTGTACTGAACATCTGCGTTACTGATATTCAGCTAAGAAAGATATTCGGAATGTTTGAAACTGAATAACTTAAATAAGTCGGATTATCTGTTCAGGATCGTTTAGTGGAACTCGGAATATTCCGGAATCGATTTATCCTTATCCAATCGTATCTTGTAGCGATGAGCGACAAGTGAACGAACCGGCTCATTGAGCAGGAACATCTAGGAGATCTGACTGATCTCTGATCTGCTAGCGCCGGATCACTTGGTGAGCCGCATTCGTCACGGTTGTCATCGGTCAAATCCCTGCTAGCGCCGGATCACTTGGTGAGCCGCATTCGTCACGGTTGTCATCGGTCAAATCCGACCGTCACGGCTGAGCCGAGTTCAGATCTTCGGGTCATATTTAGGCCTTGATCTGTGATCTGTTATAATTGGTATTTTGTGTTTATACAGTGTTAAGTCTGATTAGTTATAAAAATGAACTAATCACGTGTATATCGAAAGAATTGTTTTTTAACTTTAGTAAAAATAAAACAATAGACATTAAATTAATTGAGATAGGTTAATAAAATTATCATTATCATATATATTATTTCTCGAGTCAACATCCCTTTTTCTCAGCGCGTACTATTCGTACAGGCATAAATGGGGTATCTTTAGAAAGATTTTTTAACTGCCTTTTGACATCGCAAAACGATTTTGCGCTAAAACATATTGTTTGTGGAAAATTTTAACATAAAAGACACTTTTAACTGTCACAGGCTAAACGGCATCTTGGATACGCATGCGCGGCATCACAAATCAGACAATATTTTGTATATTTTACGAAGCTAATTTATTAATCACGAATAGACAATCCAATTAAAAATGCCTCTTTTTTATATAACGTGCTTAGAACAATTTCAATGTTTACTTAAAAGTTATTAAACTTATAGGTTATGTTACCCTACTGACAGTCCCCTATTTCTGCCGGTCGTACAAGCCGGGATAAACATTTCGAATACCAAACACGTGTTTTGGACACTGTTTTTACACAAATATAGCCGCCTCGGTGGCTTAGTTGATAGCGTACTGGGCGTTCACCCGAGGACCCGGGTTCGATTCCCGGCTAGGGCTTGGAATTTTCGTACGCTATAAATCATCCCATCGTCTGCATTAGCCCAAGTGTGCACAATAGTCGGACGTTAAAAAAAAAAAAAAAAAAAAATACACAAGTATATTTGTGATTTCTCTTTCCAACATGCATTTATCTATTGTTAATACGGACATCATACAATACGAAGTATAATTAAAATGTCAAAATACAGTTAGAGGTTATTAAGCAAGCCTTTTCAGTTGACTAGAAGGCAGTTATCTATTAAAATTGCGTTTGCTATCACTATAAACAAATAGCAGACAAACACTTCAAAGATCAGGATTGTGTTTACCAATGTCGTCTTTACTCCAGGGACAATTGTATAGCCTTTTCAAGGATAACTAAATCAACTAACATGTTTGTATTCATTGAAGAAAAAGAAATACTTATTCAAAAGGATGTGTTTAGATACAGTTTTTCATATTGCGAAATTTCGCACGGGCAATGTAATGTTCAGTGTTATTACAAAACATATTCGATATTGAGTAATTAATGTTAATTAATATAAGTATATTATAAACACATTTGCTTCATTAGGAATGTTAGGTCATACAAAAAGACTTTTTTTATTGTTTGTCATTTACAACGTTTACTCGTTTCGGAATAATTCTGTTTTAAAAATTAGTAACGTGTAAGGTTCAGAAGAACCGTTTTGCCCATCACTAGTCTCGTGTCATCCGAATACGAAAGATCTGCGCATGCGCGTAATCGTTACTGAATATTTTAAGTGATTGAATGTGAATACGATATCGAAATAGTCGTACGCCGATATAATCTAAGAGTGAATTCGTGTATCTAATCTATTGAGTTCATATTACTGTATTCCGATTCTGAATACGTAATCGAATGAACTGAATAATCGAAACGTTCAGATGTTCGAAATCACCGAGTATTTTAAACAGAATTCACACATCGCTTGCAGGAACGTGTACAAAACCTGCGATAATTTATTATTCATAGCTTGGTATGTTGCTTCGTAGCCTGGCTACGTTTACAAAAGCTATTTCCGCACTTATTTTTGCTTTACAAAGTTGAAACACACAAATGTGATCGTAACTATTGAATATAAACGTAATAGAATGATAACCCTTATGAGAAGTATGTAAACACTCGCTGCTACTGGCATCTTGCGTCAGAGCGTTCAACTAAAGTTAAATAGATTGTTTTAGTCTCTGTGAGAAATAATAGACGTCCGGGCGTTTGTCAGGTCGGTTGCGGGCTGGCGAGGCACTTTTCCGGTTCGAAATGAAGGTGAAAGAAGTTCGTATTTTGTTTAAAGTTGGCCGGATTCCTTCAATTTCCTCTCGAGCAAATTGTGGTGTCTTGTAGAGTTGTTTCTGGTAGGTATTGTTAGGCTGTCGTGTAGTTATGGCGGGAACCATCATTTCTCAGAAATCCATTGTTAAAACCAGAGAAAGAACGAATTAATCAGGATGAAGCTATTGTGTACGGGAGATGCGAGGTGGTGCGTCGGCAGTAATGTCTGGGCAGAAGTGTGTTAATCTAGCGTATACTAGAACCGAGATACGCGAGCACTGCGAACTAGTCAGAAGTGGGTATTTGTTGACGGGAGAATTGTGACCTTGGTTTGTAAGCGTGGGCTGTTTAAAGCCGGAAGAGAAGTTCGGGAAATTAGCGTGGATGTTCAGGTGTTAGACTAACACAGTGGCGTATTTACGGGAGGGTTACTGGAGCTACAGGCGGCGTAAGAATGAAAAAAAAATTTGAAAAACCATCACGTGTTGACGTCACATTAAAATTATCTCTTACAATACCTGTTCATAATTGTTCAGCAAAACGATCTTCTGTGTATTAAAAATGTTGAAAAATTACGTTCTACAATTAACTTGTTTAAGAGATTTTACAATTTTAACTATTGAATAGGATGTAACGAGAAATTTAGATTTTAATGATCTTGTAGATAGTTTTTCTAAAATTAAATCACGAAAAAAGCAACTTTAATGAAAAATAGTCAACTGTGTTTTCAATCAAAAAATATAAGTTCATTAATATATTCCTATGGTAATTATTTATAATTATTAGATATATATAGTCATTGTATTATTAAAAGTGACATTTTTTTTCTTTTCGTTTGATAATATTTTATTTACAAAATTAAAAACCCACATTGCTCTGAATTGGCAGAATTTTTTTTTGCATTAATATTGCAATCAGTTTGAATTTATTGTTTGTATTAAAAATCGTTTTAAAAATAAATGAAAGTATTTATTTAAAAATAAATGTGAAATTTATTTACATTCTTATATCAATTTTTCTTTTAATATTACGTAGAATTTTAATCAGTGTTCTAATATTGTGTAGCGGATGACAGGGTAACTTATTCATAACCCATGAGCGGCAGATCGTTCATAGCCCGAGGGCGGCAATTTAGTAAATACGCCACTGGTGTTAGTAAGCGGAACTAGGTTGTGCAACTCAGTGATATATTGTTTAGGCGATGACAAGATAATAATGCAGTCTATTTTCTCAAACATTTACCCCCTTATCCTTGCAACGTGCAGCGTTCCTAGCGGCAGATAGTCCAATTACTTGGACTTTAGCCGCTAATATCGAGCACGTTTTTTATAATAGTGGTTGTACTTGTAGTACGTTTGTATTCAATGCCGTAACAGTTGCTGAAACCACATGAACGTGTAGAAATGCAAGTATGACCTTAGTTTAAATGGAAAATTGTTTTCCTGTTTAGGCAGTCTGACTGCCGCAAAGAGAGGTCACGTTTCGCAACGTGTGAGTGTGAATGTGACTAACCGCAAGTAAGAATATCTGTCGCGTGTTTTAATCGAGTTTTTCCTGGGATTAGTGGCAGTAAATCAATGAATTTGATACCTGTAGAATCAAGCAGAAGAACTTAAGTATTATGCCGCCTACACACTACGCTCGCGAACAGCTTGTGGACGGTGTCTTACGAGGTATTGAGCCGCTCATTCTTTGATCGGACCGTTCAACAGAAAGTCGGTTCGAGGGTCGAAAGAAAAGAAATTTTCACTTGCAGTGAGCACTTTGTAGTGGTACTTTCTCTGTGCCCACGCACAACTATGCATCGAGTCGTGATTCGTTTCGATTAATGAGATCTTCAGAATCACTTGGTAACATTCTTGTAATTTCACTCGTACTCTGTGGCTAAACCAGAACTATTTCTTCGCTATGATGTTTTTTACACAGGTTTGTTCGACATCAATGACAACCTTAACGTAAGGTCTTAGTCTGGCCTACGAAAGAAAACACCTGAGTTTAGGGCGTTATAACGTCCAGTCAGTTATTCTAAAGAAATTTCAGATACACCAAATTAAAGGCGTGTTCTTTTGCCTATAAATATATGTTAATTCTGTTAATGTGTTTTAAAACATGGATTTTATATTTCGATACATTTATCGAAAACACGATTTTCACGCAGTTTTTGAACTACCAGCTACTTTGAAGGTTCATAACTTTGTAAATTTTTACTCCACAACAATGTTGTTCACGTGTGTTATGGTATGGACGTTTTGTTAATGTTTCTGCCGAATTTGACTGACTTTTGACAAAAATTGAAATCATGGTGAATTTCTTTTAGAAAAGTGCTAATTTTGTTACGAATTTTATTGAAATAACAGTGACACCCAGCCAACTGTCGACTTGGACAACGGTCATATCGGACAACGGTCTAATTCACAATGAAAAATGACCCGCGTAACAGTTTAGGTTTGAGTGTTTTCATTTTGCTTAAATTATTTCTAAGCAGATAACGTTGTACTGTGTTACAGAGAGTACAAGTTGCTGAGTTAACACAAACAAACCTTTGATTGATGTGTGTTTGGTTTTTGTAGGACAATAACTTCCATGATATTTCCTTTTTCTGTCATCGTACCTAGTTTTACGTAGTGTATCATCAACTTTTTGAAGACAATACTTCTTATGGCGGGGTATGGATGTATGTTTTGCACGGGAAAAAAATTTAGTTTGCCGTCACGCATCACGATCTTATACATATTTTTGTTTTAAAATGTATTTTTTAAGTGAAAACTTGTATGTTCGTCCACTATATTATACCCAGTCCAACTTAATTATTTAGTTTTGTGTCAAGTGTTAACTGTGTAACAGTGACGTTTTATACGTTTATTATATATTGGTAGGTGTGAATAATAAATATTTAAATTATTTTAAACGCCATTATACTACTCACCTAGTCCAACTTTATTTAGTATTTAGTTTTATGACAAGTGTTAACTGTGTAACAGTGACGTTTTATACGTTTATTATATATTGGTAGGTGTGAATAATTAATATTTAAATTATTTTAAACGCCATTATACTACTCACCTAGTCCAACTTTATTTAGTATTTAGTTTTATGACAAGTGTTAACTGTGTAACAGTGACGTTTTATACGTTATTATATATTGGTTGGTGTGAATAATAAATATTTAAATTATTTTAAACGCCACTATACTACTCACCTAGTCCAACTTTATTTAGTATTTAGTTTTATGACAAGTGTTAACTGTGTAACAGTGACGTTTTATACGTTTATTATATATTGGTAAATGTGAATAATAAATATTTAAATTATTTTAAACGCCATTATACTACTCACCCAGTCCAACTTTATTTAGTATTTAGTTTTATGACAAGTGTTAACTGTGTAACAGTGACGTTTTATACGTTTATTATATATTGGTAAGTGTGAATAATAAATATTTAAATTATTTTAAACGCCACTATACTACTCACCTAGTCCAACTTTATTTAGTATTTAGTTTTATGACAAGTGTTAACTGTGTAACAGTGACGTTTTATACGTTATTATATATTGGTAGGTGTGAATAATAATTATTTAAATGCCATTATACTACTTACCCAGTGCAATTGAATTATTTAGTATTCAGTTTTGTGATATGTGTTAACTGTAGGCTACAACGTTTTAATAATATTTTATACTTCTTAATATAATATTTTAAATTTGAAAGTTTATGTGTGTGTTTTTGTTTGTTATTCAATCACACATTAACTACTGGACCGATTAAGATGAAATTTAAAATGAACATGGTTTAGGTACCTGAGATGGACATAGATGTATTTCCGTTTTAAAAATCTGAATCCCTGTTATTATTTATTATAAAATTATTGTTTATAAGCTTACATTTGCAATGATTTTAATTGAAACAATCTTATAATTCCAAACAACCTGCCTTTCCAAATTAAAATATTGCAGTTTCGATTGAAGTTGGCATTTACAATGACAATAAGTCACAGAGTCAGATATTAAGAGTAGCAGGAATACATTTGGGACTCCGTGCTTCTCCCAGTGGTCAGTTATAGCGTATTCTAGTGTCGAGTAGCAAAAATCTATGTCTTGGCAGAAAAATATAAAATCATATAATATTGTATTTAGAAATATATTCAACTGAAATGAACGTACTCATGATTTTGAAAATCGACTATAAATTTTATTTTGTGGTGTAAAATATACAGCCATAACTCGTGATAAGAAGTAGTCACTTCTGTCGGCAGTCATGCGACTGCCACTTTTTTTTACTGTGTGTTTAATTTTTCAGGCCATTAAAAAATTTAAAAGTTTATAATATTATCGTGTTACGTACTTTTGATTTTTAAATTTAACAACACGTTAAGTGTCTTTGTGTGCGAGTTTCAAATTGTTGTTTAAATCCTGTTTTCAGTTTTTCGTGAGTAAATAGCACCCAATTAAATGGGTGCTAAAAAAGATGCTTGTGGTAGTGGAAGTAAAAGACAAACTTTGACTATTGAACTAAAAAAATACACAGTATTGATTTTTCCTGCGTGTGTGTGTGTGTGTGTGTGTGTGTGTGTGTGTGTGTGTGTGTGTGTGTGTGTGTGTGTGTGTGTGTGTGTGTGTGTGTGTGTGTGTGTGTGTGTGTGTGTGTGTGTGTGTGTGTGTGTGTGTGTGTGTGTGTGTGTGTGTGTGTGTGTGTGTGTGTGTCATGTGACATAATTACATTTGTATGAATTTAATTAAAATAAATTGTGACTTCCGTTTTGTGAATTTTCTTCATTCTTCATTTTTGACTAATTTTATGGCGAGATCTCAGTTATTTTTCTATGTGACAAATTAAAATGTTTTCCATAAGTCTGCTCAAATAACATTTTTTTTTTTTTTGTTTTTTTTTTTTTAACGTCCGACTATTGTGCACACTTGGGCTAATGCAGCAGACGATGGGATTATTTATAGCGTATGAAAATGCCAAGACCTGCCGGGAATCGAACCCGGGTCCTCGGGGTGAAAGCTCAGTACGCTATAAACTAGGCTTGCTCAAATAACAGTTCTGGAACGAATTGAGACCGTTAACCGGGGTGACACTGTAATTTTTTTTAATGAACGTCTGTAATTTTTTTAACAGTATTATCGATATCTGTGTTAAATGAATTATAATTGTGTTTAATTAGTAAACGTAAAATTATCAAAACGAAATTTCAGTGAAATGACAGCAGCACTCGCCTTTGTGTTGCACTGGCACACCTTATCAAAGTACTGTCCGGTGTCTCACACTGTAGACCTACAGAACGTAAACAGTTCCATTTTAAATTTTATTTACAACTCCAGAGGTCTACAGTGCGTGCCACGTGACTGTACTCCTGGTGAGCTAAGTGTTCCAATTAATACTCAAATTTCGTTTAATTAACATTACGTTTTCTCGTTAAAAATAATTATAAATGGTGATTGACATTAGTCTTGATTGTACTGTTGTAAAATTACATACGTCTGTTACAGAATTACTTCAGTAAAATAGCTGGTAACAAAATGGAGTGCCGCCTCGGTGGCCTAGTTGATAGCATACTGGGCTTTCACCCCGAAGACCCGGGTTCGATTCCCGGCCAGGGTTTGACATTTTCATACGCTATAAATCATCCCATCGTCTGCATTAGCCCAAGTGTGCACAATAGTCGGAAGTTAAACAAAAAAAAAAAAATGGAGCACTTTTTTATAAAGAATTTATAATTTCTTCGATGCTTAATTTTAATTTAATTTTTGTCGATGCTTCAAAAGTTCGTGACAATTTCGCCGTCGTTTTAAATTTGTATGCAACGAAAGTAACGGAAGGAATAATGTGACACAAGCAGGAAGTGACAAACTTTTGAGGTTAAGTCTACGTATTTTGAAAATCTTTGTCAAAGATTACACGCAGAATTTGATAAAAAAGTCAGTTCGTCAAAGAACCGTTAAATTTACTTCATCAAAGGTCTTCGATCAAAGAAATTTCGCGTTTCTGCGATAGTGTAATATGGCTGTTACTACGTTTTTTCGTAGCGCAAAAATTGTCTTCTTTTTCGAATGTAATTGTAAAGTATGTTGCGTAGCCTATTCTTCATTTAAATTAAATTTTATACGGTATAGTGTACTGAAATGTTGGAACAGTAAAATTGTAGAGCAACTGAACCGTTACAATACTGTTCTTGTAGTTGAATGCCATTGCTACTAAATTTCATTTTGCTTTTTCGTTATTTTTTGAAGTGACTATACTTCTTCTCGCAGGCTGTAGGTGTATGTTTTGCACGGAGGCGATTTGCCGTCACGTTCTACCGTCACGGAACGCTCTAACACACTCATACGCGCACTCTAGTGAACATTATTATTTAAAACATTATTACAACACATTATATATTATTATTATTTGCGTATAGACCCTGTTGGATCACGTAAAGCACTCCGACTCATGTCTTGTTCCTTCTAATCCTCCACACCTCCTTCATCCTGTCCCCATGGATCCTCTTCCGCTCCTCCGTCCATTATCCCTGCTCTCTTTGGGATTTCATTCTCTGGGATCTTCCAACCGAGCATCTTTCTCCTGTATGCGTTCCTGTCTTCAATGTCTGTTGAGTCTATTTCTGCGTTATGTAGGTCTATTCTGACTTGTGCGATCCACGACGTTGTTGATTTGACACCTTGTATATACTTAAGGATTCTGTTGGCAAGTCTCGTTGTTGAAGTCTACTGATGTGTACATAGAACCGAAGCCTCCTTCTTCTGATATTTGCTGCCAGGTTCGATATCTTCTCTGTGGTCTTCCGGGAGTGCAACCTGTATCCGTCTTCTGTTAATCTCGGGCCAAGGATCTCCCTCAAGATTTTGCGTTCTTCCTTCAAAATGTCTTCCATGGTAGCTTTTGTGTGGAGTGCTAGCGTCTCGCTTGCATATAATACCTCCGGTTTTATGACTGTGTTGTAGTGTCTGATTTTTGTGTGCGTCGACATACATCTCTTATTGTAGATATCACGCGTTATACCAAGAGCCCTCTTCATTCTCATTAGCCGAACCCTTTGCGCAGCCTTCTCACCACCTGTGGGTTCAAGAATTTCTCCAAGATATTTGAAGTGCTTGACTCTGTCACATTATATATATATATATATATATATATATACCTCACAGTATATATAATTGTTCTTGTATATGAAGACTGGAAGTGACTACTTCTAAGCAGCTGATTTCGCACAATAGCTTCAAAAGCTATTTCAATTGAGGTTATGCTTATTGTTCTTGTTCATTTAAAAAATGTGTATTTTCTAAATTTGTGTAGTCAAATTATTTAATGTATATGATGACCTATACCGATTTTTGAATGCCAGAATCACCAATATTATATTTATTATTATACTTAGACAGTATAATTGTCACGTATTATACTGACTGTCACGTATTATAACCCTGTCAGAAGTAGGGTTATAAACTGATTTATTATTAAAGTACCTTATGTAGCCTAAGATACTCAAATTATAGTTTGGTATAGTTTCGGTTAAATTTTATGTTGTGTACCTACACAAACGAAAAATTTAATACGAAAATAATTTTCAAGAATTGCCCTTTCCTGCATGTCTAAATTTTTATAAAAATAATGAAATCATAACAATGAAAAAGTATACAGTCAGGCATGCCATAATAAGTAGTCACATCTGTCGACCAGTCCCGCACTGTCTGTTTTTTTTTTTTTTTTAATTGCCTAACGTTCCCTTACCTCATGCCAGTTAGTCTAATGAGGACGAGGGTACAATGTTAACGGTAAGGAAAAAACAACGGGAGCAACTGCGGCTCGAACTAAGAACTTTAGATGCGCAGTTGAGTGACGCAATAGACTGACCGATGCTAAAAGAAAATATTTAATGTAATAGAAAGTTTTGCAACTGAAATTTCGATATTGTGGAAATTTCAATATTGTGGAAATTCCGATATTGTGGAAATTTCGATATGTGGAAATTCTGATATTGTGGAAATTTCGATATTGTGGAAATTCCGATATTGTTGAAATTTCGATATTGTGGAAATTTCGATATTGTGGAAATTCCGATATTGTGGAAATTTCGATATTGTGGAAATTTCGATATGTGGAAATTCTGATATTGTGGAAATTTCGATATTGTGGAAATTCCGATATTGTGGAAATTCTGATATTGTGGAAATTTCGATATTGTGGAAATTTCGATATGTGGAAATTCTGATATTGTGGAAATTTCGATATTGTGGAAATTCCGATATTGTGGAAATTTCGATATTGTGGAAATCTTGCCCATATCTTAAAATTGTTTTTAGTTTTCTCACTGAACGAAGGGTAAACAAAGTTTTGATCTTCAAATTTTTATGTTCTATCTGTTCTCACGACTCTTGACCTTTGAGACAAAAAGTGGTTCTCGGGTATCTGTCCGTTTGTAAATATTTGTGGTGACTAAACAATTTATTTGTATGAAATTTGGCATGTAGGTCTCGAGAATATCTCGGAATCACTTTTTTAATTGTAAAAATCGATTTTTAAAGCATTTTTTTGTTTGTGTTGATTTGTTGATTTAGGTTGAAGATTCACGATCGTCATTGTCTCGGTTTACTTATTTGTGTTATAAGCAAAATTTGAGCAAAATCTAATTAACCGATTTATAAGATAAAGACGATTTTGTGGTATTTTAAAGTAAAGATTCGTAGTTGTCAAAAAATATCAATATGAGTCTATAGTAAGATCATCGGAAATACTCTGTTTCCAAAACACTGAATCTTATCAACGAAACAGTGACAGTTTAAAATATTTATTATTTTTTTATAGCACACTTTTTGGAAAAGTGATCAGCTTTAAAATTTATACTATTTGTATACCTTTAGTTACCGCGCACTACAGCGAGATAGTTACTTGAGTGCCATCACGGTAAGGACCTAGACCCGGGATCTGGAAATGAGCGCCGATCCTGATCCGTAGATCGCTTTTTTAGAGGGTTGGTACAATTTTTAGTGTGTGTGTGTGTGTGTGTGTGTGTGTGTGTGTGTGTGTGTGTGTGTGTGTGTGTGTGTGTGTGTGTGTGAGAGAGAGGAGAGTGACGTGCGTGTGTGTGTGAGAGAGAGAGAGTGTGTGTGTGTGTGTGTGAGAGAGAGAGAGAGTACGTGTGTGTGTGTGTGTGTGAGAGAGAGAGAGAGAGAGAGAGAGAGAGAGAGAGGAGAGGGGAGTGAGAGAGTATATGTGTGTGTGTGTGTGTGTGTGTGTGTGTGTGTGTGTGTGTGTGTGTGTGTGTGTGTGTGAGCGAGAGAGAGAGTGCGCGCGTGCTTGTGAGTGTGTGTGTGTGTGTGTGTGTGTGAGAGAGAGAGACAGAGCGTGCTTGTGTGTGTGTGTGTGTGAGAGAGAGAGAGAGCTTGTGCTTGTGTGTGTGTGTGTGTGAGAGAGAGTGAGTGTGTGTGTGTGTGTGTGTGTGTGTGTGTGTGTGTGTGTGTGTGTGTGTGTGTGTGTGTGTGTGTGTGTGTGAGAGAGAGAGAGAGAGAGAGAGAGCGAGAGAGGAGAGAGTGTGTGTGTGTGTGTGAGAGAGAGAGAGAGAGAGAGAGAGAGAGAGAGAGAGAGAGAGCGTGCTTGTGTGTGTGTGTGTGAGAGAGAGAGAGAGAGAGCGTGCGTGCTTGTGTGTGTGTGTGTGTGTGTTTAGTACTTTTCGCGAAAGTCGATTCTGGTAATTATTTTGTAAAAATCATTACCCAGCAAAATTCTTTTAATATTTCAAAAATGGTAAAATCTTAAAAAAACATAACCTTTTTTATTTTACACTTTTTCAAAATGTGACTTCACCGTCAGTGTTAAAATCAGACTAAATTAGCATTTCAAATTTTTAAAATTCAGAATGCTTAACTTAAGCAGATTTTAATTCGAATTATGATGAAATGAGATTTTCAAAAAAAGTGATTGTAAGGTTAAAAACAAATGTTAGAAATTCGCTTCCATCACGTGAGCTGAACAGCTGCGTACTTTGATTATTATTGAATAGACTGTAGTTTGCACTTAATGATAGAAGAAGACGGAACGTCGTGTTGCTGCATTCATAAATTGAAGCGGCCTACAGTAGTGTAGGAATGGGAGGTCAGATAGAAGGGGAAGCAAGAACTGTTTGACGGCGTCAGTGCGACTTGAACGGGCGGACGCGTCTGTACTTTTACCCTGTCGTAGCCGGGAACCTGTTGGTTATGTAAATAGTGCAGTGTTAAGTGATAGATAAAATAGTACATGGTGTTGCAATATTTAATAGGCCTACTGTTAAACGAGTGAATCTTTTATTTGTATGCACCATATGTTTGTATACTAAGTATGAAAAATTGTTGTAAGAATTTGCAAGTAACTTTACATGTATGTGATTTTATAGAAATTTTTTTGGGTTAAAATGGAGACAGAACAGAAAGACATCTAAATGCAGCTAAAGAACCATTCAAAATGGTGCTGGAATTTGTCGGTGAACGCTTCCGGTTTTTGTAATTAAATTTTTGGCGGCGATTTTAGAAATTTCAAATGGAAAAGGGAAACAAAAAATTGTACTAAATTTTACACTGTACAGCTATATACAGAGTGCCTAGAAATTACTGGGTCAGAATTCAGGAACTTGGTAGGATATGATAAAATATACAAACAATGTTATATAACTTACTTATATGAATCATCTTGCTTAATTTTTATATGTCCGCCATTTTGTTAAAAAAAAACACTAACTTTAGATGTAGATAAGGTATTAAGTTCAGATTTAGTAGGTCTACGCATTTTTTTATATTTTGCAGGCGTAACAAAAACAAAGAATTTTCCTGGTTTTCAAAATAGCGGCCGTTTTAAAGTCTAAAAGTGGAATATCTCGAAAACCGTTAGTTGCACTCAAAAAATTATAATTGATAAAAATATTTACTTTTCCAAGGACAAACAATATGCACTGTGTTGAATATAATGATCTGCCTTCCCTAGCTTTGTCAATTATACTTTTGTTGACGCGTTTCGGAGAACCTCCATCTTCAAAAAATAGAGTATAGGTATAGTTTTTGAAGATGGAGGTTCTCCGAAACGCGTCAACAAAAGTAGAATTGACGAAGCTAGGGAAGGCAGATCATTATACTGAACATAGTGACAATAATCCTAGCAGAAAAGAAGAATATAAAAAGACAAACCATATGGTATTAAATTTTTGCTGTACCTGAAAGGATAATCTAGTAATGACAAAACACCTAAAATAACAATCCTTGGTAACAGTAGGCCTACTAGATAACCTGATTAGGCTTTAGGAACCGAAAACATAAAGCAATATAGGATTACAGTGTATGTTAAAGCATTTCTTGTATGTATTATCCTACCCAATCAGTTCCTGAATTTTACAGTTCAGTAATTTGTGGACATCCTGTATATAATAAGATTTATGTACTGTCTGGATATTATATTTAGGATGCGCTGTAGCTCAGTCGGCGTGGCAGAGGCAGTTCGCTGCAGATCGTTAGTTCGTGTTTTCATTAGTCTAAGCGGCATAGGCCTACAGTGAAAATTTTACAAACATATTTAATTTTTTTTTAAATTAACAAAAAAATTGTATGAAATGTTTTTACTTTTGTGTTATAACATTTCTCTTTGTGTAAATACTATTGGCTCTTCAAAAGCATTAAAAAAATATATGTTCGGATTCAGCTTGGAATTTTCTATTCATTTGACACTCCAAATGAACAGATTCAAACTAAAAACTCCGAAATGTAAATTTTCTAGTTCTTTAAAAGACGTAAATTTTAAATAAATGCAAAATTCGTGGCATATTCGAGTTCAACGTATATTTTTCGATATGTTTGATATCTTAAAAAATATTCTGTTCGGGTTCAAGCCAAAAATTGCATGGCATATTGGGACTCGGTACCCCTCTATAACATGTTCACACTATAATTTTCCCCTAGCGCTGCAATTTTTTAGCAACAATGCTGAAAAACAATATGGTTCTATTGCAAGCAGTTTTGGTTTAGTGTTGTAAATTGTAAGACAATCGATCGGTCGTTTCTCTCGTTATCGTGCGAAGTTGTTTGGGACTCGATTCTGAGCATATATTTACAGATTAAATTTTGACGCATTCTTATCAGTCAATCGATCGGTCGTTTCTCTCGTTATCGTGCCAAGTTGTTTGGGAATCGATTCTGAGCATATGTTTACAGATTTCATTTTGACGCATTCTTAGCAGTCAATCGATCGGTCGTTTCTTTCGTTATCGTGCTAAGTTGTTTGGGAATCGATTCTGAGCATATGTTTACAGATTTCATTTTGACGCATTCTTAGCAGTCAATCGATCGGTCGTTTCTCTCGTTATCGTGCTAAGTTGTTTGGGAATCGATTCTGAGCATATGTTTACAGATTTCATTTTGACGCATTCTTAGCAGTCAATCGATCGGTCGTTTCTCTCGTTATCGTGCCAAGTTGTTTGGGAATCGATTCTGAGCATATGTTTACAGATTTCATTTTGACGCATTCTTAGCAGTCAATCAATCGGTCGTTTCTCTCGTTATCGTGCGAAGTTGTTTGGGAATAGATTCTGAGCATATGTTTACAGATTTCATTTTGACGCATTCTTAGCAGTCAATCGATCGGTCGTTTCTCTCGTTATCGTGCGAAGTTGTTTTGGGAATCGATGCTGAGCATATGTTTACAGATTTCATTTTGACGCATTCTTAGCAGTCAATCGATCGGTCGTTTCTCTCGTTATCGTGCCAAGTTGTTTGGGAATCGATTCTGAGCATATGTTTACAGATTTCATTTTGACGCATTCTTAGCAGTCAATCAATCGGTCGTTTCTCTCGTTATCGTGCGAAGTTGTTTGGGAATAGATTCTGAGCATATGTTTACAGATTTCATTTTGACGCATTCTTAGCAGTCAATCGATCGGTCGTTTCTCTCGTTATCGTGCGAAGTTGTTTTGGGAATCGATGCTGAGCATATGTTTACAGATTTCATTTTGACGCATTCTTAGCAGTCAATCGATCGGACGTTTTTCTCGTTATCGTGCCAAGTTGTTTGGGAATCGATTCTGAGCATATGTTTACAGATTTCATTTTGACGCATTCTTAGCAGTCAATCGATCGGTCGTTTCTCTCGTTATCGTGCGAAGTTGTTTGGGACTCGATTCTGAGCATATGTTTACAGATTTCATTTTGACGCATTCTTAGCAGTCAATCGATTGGTCGTTTCTCTCGTTATCGTGCTAAGTTGTTTGGGAATCGATTCTGAGCATATGTTTACAGATTTCATTTTGACGCATTCTTAGCAGTCAATAGATCGGTCGTTTCTCTCGTTATCGTGCTAATTTGTTTGGGAATCGATCCTGGGCATATGTTTACAGATTTCATTTTGACGCATTCTTAGCAGTCAATCGATTGTTCGTTTCTCTCGTTATCGTGCTAAGTTGTTTGGGAATCGATTCTGAGCATATGTTTACAGATTTCATTTTGACGCATTTTTAGCAGTCAATCGATCGGTCGTTTCTCTCGTTATCGTGCCAAGTTGTTTGGGAATCGATTCTGAGCATATGTTTACAGATTTCATTTTGTTCCATTCTTAGCAGTCAATCGATCGGTCGTTTCTCTCGTTATCGTGCTAAGTTGTTTGGGAATCGATTCTGAGCATAAGTTTACAGATTTCATTTTGACGCATTCTTAGCAGTCAATCGATCGGTCGTTTCTCTCGTTATCGTGCTAAATTGTTTGGAAATCGATTCTGAGCATATGTTTACAGATTTCATTTTGACGCATTCTTAGCAGCCAATCGATCGGTCGTTTCTCTCGTTATCGTGCTAATTTGTTTGGGAATCGATCCTGAGCATATGTTTACAGATTTCATTTTGACGCATTCTTAGCAGTCAATCGATCGGTCGTTTCTCTCGTTATCGTGCGAAGTCGTTTGGGAATCGATTCTGAGCATATGTTTACAGATTTCATTTTGACGCATTCTTGACAGTTTTGGAAGTTTGGCGAGTAAAAACTCTTCGCCCTTTATTACAAAAAGTGTAATAACCAATGATATGCTGTTCGATGTTCATCACTAGACGAAGTATGATGTGAAAGAAAAAATCGGTTTTCAGATCCCTTGAGTCTGAAAATGTTTTAACTCTGTCCGTCTGTAGCCAACGCCTGTGCACATCGCTGGAGTCGATAATTAATTGAGCGACTTTTTTAACGTCTGACATTCATGTCTGGTTTGTCCATATTTCGGAACCGTTTATTAATTTTAATTTTTTTTGTTTAACGTCCGACTATTGTGCACACTTGGGCTAATGCAGTCGATGAGATGATTTCTCGTGTTTAAAAACACACGAGAAATGGGATGTTTCTCGATAGCCTAAAAACATTAGCTTAAATGTACTTCGGCACTCGATTGTCACGTTCGATTGTCGATTCACCGTATGAAAATGCCAAGCCCTGGCCAGGAATCGAATCCGGGTCCTCGGGGTGAAAGCCCAGTACGCTATCAACTAGGCTTTTAAGTCTTGTCGGGAAAACCAAGGATCGTTGTAAATTCGCGTGTCATTAGTCTGTCTTTCGGTGACGCACCTCTTTAATTGTGAACGAAGTAACGTTTACTATTAATGTGTAGCGGCTCTAACTTACAATATAGAACTTAAATTGAATATAGAGTTCACGACAAAAAATATTTAGGGATAGCTTAATGTAAGCAATAGCTGCTACAACCTAGAGACGAATTTGCTAGTCGTATTTACGAGAAGCCCTCGCAGCATAGGGTTGGAAGAGGAGCCCAAAATAAACACGGAATTTCCGTAATGGCTCATTTTACCTCTCAGTTTAACAGATATATTTAAATATATTTTTTTGTATTTTAAGGCGAAAAGCACATTGAGGCTATTATCGCCTCCCTAAATGTAAGTGTGAGTGTAAAGTGTTAAAGTCGTAAGTGTAGTGTTGTAAGTGTAAGTGTGTGTTAGACTCGGGTATCGCGAGGGACGTCTAAACCCTCAATAGGTGCAGCTAGTCTGTGCAATCCTCTCAGCGGGGTTTAAATAATTAGGATTATGCCCTATTTTCCCGTCTAGTGGTCTATTCACTCACCTCGTAAAGGCTGCCGTGGTTTCGAAACGCTACTAGCCGCCTTGGTGGTCTAGTTGATAGCGTTCTAGGCTTTCACCCCGAGGATCCGGGTTTGATTCCCGGCGAGGGCTTGGCATTTTCATACGCTATAAATCATCCCACCGTCTGCATTAGCCCAAGTGTGCACAATAGTCAGACGTTAAAAAAAAAAAAAAAAAATTAAAAAAAATCAAAAAAAATCGAAACGCTACTGTTTCATCTTCAGGCCGTAATACAAAATGTCAAATCCCTTCGAGAATTTTACCGATTTTTTAAATATTGATGTGAACAATTGATTATTTCATTTTTAGTATTATATTTCTATTTTTTTGGCTTAATTATACTGTTTTTTATTTGATTTTGGTATTTCGCGTTACAGACATATTTCATTTACGGGTTAATATCCTTTTGGTTGGCTTAGGTCAGTGTTAAATATTTTTTAAAAGTGATGCACTGGAATATTGCCGATCAGCTGTGTTATACTTATATCTATATACATGGCTTTAATTTCTAATCGGGGAACTCGGTGGTCCATGTGGCTAAAGCACCGGTCAGTATGCTGCGTCTGAATTCTTAGTTCTAGCCGAAGTTACTCTCGTTGCCTTACCGTCAACGCTGATCTCCAAGCTCTAATCGATAGCCTAATTAGCTTAAATGTACTTCTGCACTCGATTGTCATGTTCGATTGTCGATTCACCGACAACTTCTAAATCCATACGAAATTCATTGATGTGATGCCGTCTTTTGACACCCATATCTCCGAAACCAACCCCTGCATTTCCAAACTGTAACATTCGTGGGGTTACTATACTATATAAACCCTATGGGGTTGCTGAGTTATATACATATCACACTTACATTTGTTATATGTATTGATTATGGGGTATAATTTTATTATATTTTATTTTAAGGCGAAAAACACATTGAGGCTATTATCGCCTCCCTAAATGTAAGTGTGAGTGTAAAGTGTAAAAGCCGTAAGTGTAGTGTTGTAAGTGTTTGTTAGACTCGGGTACCGCGAGGGACGTCTAAATCCTCTCAATAGATACAGCTAGTCTGCACCCCTGCCCCCTGCATTCTTATAATATACCCCCTTATAATTTTAAACTATAAGTGATACTGATTTCGAATATAGCCTATATCGTTTTTGCACATAGTACTTTATATAGTGCCGCTTATTGCCTCTCTAATTTTAACATGTTAGATCACAAAATCTCGAAAAATTTATAGACCTAGTTTGATTAAAACAAAAAAATGGCTTTTCAGAATTTTCGATGTTTTACGTATTTATAGACCTTAACAAGTTTTTTTTTTGGAAAAATTCTCCCAACAAATATAGAAAGTTTTCTTTGTGACGTTCGATTTTTGCAACGTGGGTAAAAGTAAGTGTAATTTTCAAAAATCATTTTTATGTTTGGCGTCTGACGTTTCATGAATTGAACTTAAATCGTACGCAGTACAGTCCGCGTCGCGGCAGTGCAGACGAGGCTGAAATCAGCTGATCGATTCTTGTTAGTACTGTTTATAGATTAAATTTAAAAAGGCGTCTACTTAACCTCAGTACGTACTTGACTACTTTTTATTAGCCTACGTACTTCATGAATGGCTGAGATTTCACTTCCGACCTCCAAGTACGATAAAAGTTCCGGTAATTTTAATATAACTTCTTTATCGTGAAGGAGTTTTGGAATCTTGAATAACAGGCGGGTTTTTTTGGATAGCGTTTCAATGTAATGAAATAATATACTTTCGATAACTAGTAGTTCGAAGAACAGAATACTTGGCAGATATTCGCAATTAATTGCCTGACCACACTCCACTACAGCGCTCTGACTCGTTTGTAACATTTTCCGCCTATTTAACCGGTAATCGTAATATTTAGGTAAAATGTTACTGGACAAAATTTATTGGAAATTTTATGCTCTTTCTCTGTGAAGCGGTAAAAATTATAATTTGTCTTACCGTTCTGCCAGTATTACAGGAATTTTTTTTTTTTTTTAACGTCCGACTATTGTGCACACTTGGGCTAATGCAGACGATGGGATGATTTATAGCGTATGAAAATGCCAAGCCCTGGCCGGGAATCGAACCCGGGTCCTCGGAGTGAAAGCCCAGTACGCTACCAACTAGGCTACCGAGGCGGCTATATTATTATTACAGGAAATAGCCAGCAACTACACTCGTCATAATTAAATCAAAGGCCGCCATCTTGATTACACGGAAAAATCTTACGTGTAATAAACACACAAGCAGATGGACGAGTTGAAATGTACAATCGTAAATCGTAATAAAACGTACAATTTCTGTAATAAAATTACTTAACTAAACTAGGGTCTGCTTCCTTCGGCCTAAGGATGCTTCGCAGCCTGTAGATAAACAATTTCGTTTACAGTCATTTCAATTACATTCAGAGTATTAAACAACTTAACAGTGAGTTGAGTTAACAGTGATTCATGTTTTTAGATGCGTCCTAAGCGAATGCGAGGCCTGTTGTAAAAAATTTTTGCAATGCCTTTTCGTTCCAATAAATTCAATGAATTCGTTCTCCCCCAAGCAGCGTTAATTGTTACATTACATTTTTTAAAATAATTTCGACCTTTGATAGTAAAAATAATAGTAAAAATAAAAACAATAACTAGGCCTATACAATTTTATACAAAGAAAGGAATAGGCGTATTGTTACTCAGAAGTCCGACTTAATTACAAAAGTATGGTTTTTCTTCTGAAAAAAAAAACAATGTTACTGAATAATGTTAAACCATAAGTACAGTATAATATGTAGTGTCAAATAAATTATAGCCGCCTCGGTGGCCTAGTTGATAGCTTTCACCCCGAGGACTCGGGTTCGATTCCCGGCCAGGGCTTGGCATTTTCATACGCTATAAATCATCCCATGGTCTGCATTAGCCCAAGTGTGCACAATAGTCGGACGTTAAAAAAAAAAAAATCAAATTATAAAATAAAAAGTATCTCGAAACAAAAGTATTCTTATTGGTTTTGCTTAATATCCTTCAAAGCAAAACTTTGAGCAGCCTACGGCTGTTCCGGAACATGTAAATATGCAGTATCGAAACGAGTAAACATTATTATACTAAAAGTAGTCAAAAGGAGTAGGATTCAAAATTTCATAACCTTTTGAAATCATACTGTTTACATTTATTATTCATAAAATTAAATAAGTACAATAAAACGAATAAACGTAAACATTACCAAATTAAAAAAAGTAACAGTATTCTTCAAAACAAGGATATATACAAAGTCCCACGTTACATTAATGGCACTGAAATGAACTGTCTGCTTTTTTGTTTTATCTGTGTATTTGCACAGAAGAAAAATGGTTTCTTTAATTTTCTATTCTGTTGTCACGTACAAGGCCTATTCTGATGGCCGTGGGAAATGCCGCGCTGTCAGACACGGTGGCTGTGGTTTGGCGCTACATTGTGTGGGTAAGAGCACAGATGTAACCTTACTCTCAGCTGAATAAAACACCAAAGGACAGTTTTCCCGCTAATATTGCCGATCGAGACGCACTGACGGATTAATGCAATTTTGTAGGTGGGGGCTGTTGGTTGGATGATTTGACTTAAAAGAGAGCCGCCTAGGAAGTGACAATTTTTGAAACAATACCTTCAAAAATGAGCACTGTTAATATGTTTTGAGACTTAAAACGCATATAAAATAACTGTAAACATTTACTCCACATTAGAAAAAAAAAAAAAAATCACTTCTTTTTTTAGATTCGTATTTTACAATTCTTCTTCTTCTTATTATTATTTACAAAGTCACTCATTTTAAAACAGAAGTTGTACTAAAGAAAACATCCTTTTTCTTCTTTCCCGTCTTCTCAATATTCCTACCCGTAATTTTATGTATAGCCGCAGTTATTCCCGTTGTTTTACTCTTACCGTTAACACTGATCCTTCGTCTTCATTAGTTTTTTTTTCAGTTTACCGAAAAGTCGAGAAAAATCTTTCTGTTGTTGCAGTTAACACAGGAAGAGAAGAGAGAACCAACATAAAATATCTAATTGTGTAACACCTTTCTCACCCTCAGTATAAGCGTTACAAAGTGCACAAACTTTCTTGTGTACATACGGACAAAATTTCATGTACATAGAAAGTTGAGGTCGGGATAATATGACGAGTTGCGGATATCTCAGAGGCCTTAGATGCCTCCTTGATCCTTTTCCTCGAAGCCTAAACGTACACTGTCATTTTATAGAGGTAAAATAAGATTTTGTTTTTTATTTTATTTCTTTTGTCTCGGAAGTGGCGATCGCCCCTTCGCCCCCTTTAATCTATCCTTGATTCCTCGTAGTAGAACACATAAATATTTCTACATTAACGATCGGATTAGCGAAGAACATCATGTAAAAGATGTTGGGGAAATTGAAACGTTCAGAATTTCCTCGGAAACGATGAAGAAGGTGCGATAGATGGGAGAAAGTTATATGTTTAAGTTCGCTTTCTCCAATCTGTAAAATAATCAGTAATGTTAATTAAATTGTAATTACTTGTGCCTTTCTCGCGCACAGATTAATTAAAATGTGTTTACTACATTAAATTATAACAAACAGCTGGCAGAACATATGATATGCAGTGAAAGGAGGAACGAAAGTAAAATGTACACTATCACTCTTATAATCAACTATTCGAAAAATACACAGTCTCAAGCAAAGGCTTGTCCGGAGGAGTAGATTTTTAACACATGTTTTAATAATCCAACTATGTAATTTCAGCTCAGTGTATCGAAATTTTTGTCTTTTGTCTGGCAACAAGTAACAATTATTACTACTGCACTATACATTTGTAATCATTTTTCTGTGACTATAAGCTGTGTGTGTGTGTGTGTGTGTGTGTGTGTGTGTGTGTGTGTGTGTGTGTGTGTGTGTGTGTGTGTGTGTGTGTGTGTGTGTGTGTGTGTGTGTGTGTGTGTGTGTGTGTGTGTGTGTGTGTGTGTGTGTGTGTGTGTGTGTGTGTGTGTGTGTGTGTGTGTGTGTGTGTGTGTGTGTGTGTGTGTGTGTGTGTGTGTGTGTGTGTGTGTGTGTGTGTGTGTGTGTGTGTGTGTGTGTGTGTGTGTGTGTGTGTGTGTGTGTGTGTGTGTGTGTGTGTGTGTGTGTGTGTGTGTGTGTGTGTGTGTGTGTGTGTGTGTGTGTGTGTGTGTGTGTGTGTGTGTGTGTGTGTGTGTGTGTGTGTGTGTGTGTGTGTGTGTGTGTGTGTGTGTGTGTGTGTGTGTGTGTGTGTGTGTGTGTGTGTGAGCGCGCGCGTGTACTATTTATTAGAAAATGTAAATTTTTTGCAAGCCAAGTTGAACTACCGTAACGCATAATAGACCTACAACCTAAAAAGTATTTTAAAAAACTTCATTTTCCACTAATCACTCAAGTTATACCAGATGTCTTAGAACATGATGGAATAATAAGCTGCCTTAAGAAGACTTAAAACTTGTTATTTTGCATTTGAAGTTAAAAAATTCCGCCTTCCCTCGTTGGTGAAGGTCCCATTTGACAATTTTAAATATGCTTAAGAATCATAAACTGTGCAAAGTGTCTACTGAACGCGCTTTGAAAGAAGTTCGTAGCTATATCGTATCTTCTTTTCCAAATGTTTGCTTAGGACAAATTATAAAATCGATTTTTGAGACATTTTTTCTCGTAGTAGATTTTCGTGAAACTCTTTGTTTACGTGCTTAATGTGTAATATACAGCTTAGTTAATTAAATTGATTAGAATTTTTTAATATGGGAACAGTTTTTTATAATTCAGGGAAAAGATTAATTAAATATAAAAAAAAGTTTGTACAGTGTTTTTTTTTCTTGTTTCGGTTTGGACTTTTAAGAGCCTCCCGTAAAACGGCGAAAGCATGGACTTCGTACTCCATAATACGCTGTTCGTATGTTTATCTTGTCTTCACACTTGTTTTCAGGTAGTTCTGATGATTCAGAAGCGATGCCTCACCATACGTATCTTGAGTCAGAGGATGACGATTTGGGCAACAATGTTGACATTTTGCCCGTTCGTGACAAAATTCGTTCATTGAAAGAAACGAATAAAAGTCAGCACAGAGCATCTACTGAAATTCTCAAAGAAAATACAAATGTTGAGGACAAAACCGTTACTAGTAAAGAAATGGCATCACAACAGAAATAAAACTTAGGTCAAAAAGAATAAGAATTTGTGAGTTGATAGCTTTGGATTTTTCTGGGCACGTATTCGGAATCACTCATGTGAAATATGCGTGCAGAAAATTATGGCAACTAGAAAAGCAGGAAAATGAATGAACTTATGTCAGCGTTGATGAAGAAAGAAAACGCGTCCGCTGGGATAAAACCCGTGAAGAAACTTACAGCGTGCTCACCGAGTAATTCTGTGCAAGACGTAGATTATGGCAACACAAAAACTCCTGTTCAAAAAATGATAGCAGAACAGACACGAAACTGTTAAAATTGATACGAAAGAACTGATACAAAAGATAAAATAGCCAGTTTAGAATTGGTTTCCAAAGTGTTTCTTAGAACGCATGCAAGTGTAAGCTGATATGACAGCGAAAACTGACCCACTAATTTGCGCATATGGGTCCAAATATATAAAAACTCATTGGCAGGTACACCAAGTTCCAGCATTTTCAAGGGAAATGAGAGAATTGCCAATGGTTTTGTTAGAGATAAAAAGGATTGACACTTCAATCAAAAGCGTGCTGCAGGTTTGAAACCGGAAAACTTTATCTTGTGGGATCAGCAAAGAAAGCTCTGGTTTTGGTAATTCTTCAGGAAGCTACAAAGGTGCGTCTTTGCCATGAACATCATCAGTACAGTGTTAAAATAGTGCTGCGAAATAGCAATATTAAATGGCATAAAAAGAAAACACACGTCACAGGGAAATATTTTTTTCTCAAATAGAAGCAGAGCTGAATATTACAATCATCCTCTTAAAATCTCAGTGGAAGATTAAGGTTTCACACCAAGCCGCTGATCGTCTGAAATTCATTTAAAAATAAGATTTCTGTAGTGGTCACCAGCTAGTGATTTTAAAATGTGATTTATAATCCAGTATTTAAAAGGTAACAGGTATTAATAGTAAACATTCTTTCTTCTTATGCACGTTCCACCTTCTTTGGGGCACGTGGAATCAGTCACTTATTCATGCGTTGTCCCCTCCTCAACTCCCAGTATCGCTTCATTCTGTCGGATCTCCTCCTTCTCTCTTCCTCCGAGATGAGGGGTGTATCTTGGAACCTTACACTGTCACCTCTTGTAATTTTCTTAGCCGTTCCATCAAGCAAAGAATCTTCTGCAATTCTCAATTCCATCAAGTCTTCTCAACTTCCTTAAACCAGTTCAGTTTTGTTTTGCGATTATAGAAGAAATCAAGTATTTGTTTAGTTAATCTATTGGAGTTCATTCTGAGAAGATGACCGTAAAAATTTATTTTCCTCTTTCGCATAGTATCCGAGAGCTTTTCAATTGTCCTGTATAGTTTCATTCTTGATGTATACCATCTTATTATCGTGAAATTTCGGTCCCAGGATTTGTCTTAAGATTTTTCTTTCTTTCAGTTCAAGCATCTCCATCTGACCTTTGAAATTCATGGTTAGGGTTTCTGCTGCGTACAGTGCTTCTGGCTTGAACACAGTTTCTTAATGTTTAATAAACATTCTTTCTCTCTCTTTATTTGTTTCACCCAACTTTGGGGTACACTAAATCAATCACTTTTTAATGTTCTGTGCCTTCCTCGTAGCCCATTGCTTAATTCGTTGTGCTCCATGTTAACGCATGGATTTCTGATGGAACGCAGGGACCCACCTAAATGCGAGTTCTGTAGGGAAACCATCACAATAAAACATATATTGCTCGATTGTGATGGTTTCCAAAATGTGCGTGTTATGTGTGGTCTGAGCAACTGTTTGTAGACGATGTTGGGAGGTGGTGCCTCGTCCGTTGACCGGGTTTTAGACGTCCTTCATTGTCTGAATGTTTTAAATAAAATTTAATTTATATATTTGTTATTTTTTGTTATTTTATTTATTTATTTTATCTAAATAACTTTATTTCTGTTATGTTTATGTATACTTTTACGAATTGTTATTAAATTTTATTCATTATTCATTGTTATTTAGTATTCGTTATTGTAATATAGCTATACCTGTTATTTAAATTTCTGTTTAATTTATTTTTACTATTATAGTTTGTTGTTGTTTTCTTCTTATTTAAGTAAAATTTTGTATATATTTTTTTTATACTTTCATTTTGCGTGACGGCGATGATAACCTTAACGGTTTTTCGCCGAAAAGAAAATCATTCGTTGTGATCTTGCTTTTCTTTCTTCGTCAGAGATTTGGATCGTTCGCTTGGATTTGACTTTACCTTGGAACCGATGTTTCTTGTCATTGGTTATTGTTTTAGCTGTTCTGTCCAATATTAAACATTCTTTAATATGTGAGGATTATTTTTCCCCATTATAGCTTCATTTATAAAAATAGGATCCCGACCAAAGTAGACAAATTTTCTAATCATGTTTCAACGATCGCGCAGCACACAGTTATGGCTTTACCATCAATCTCATAAACTAAAGCCCTTATAAACAAAGCTAATTGGACTTTGGATATATTTTTATAGGATAGGTATTCCGCAACGCCTTATAATGTAGCAACGCTTGAACGGTATCTTGCGCAACCTAAAGAGTACAAATTCCGTCCAATAACGCTGATTTTACAGTTTTGCAATCTGGCCGACGAAAGAACGGAAAATCGATTTGGCGCGGCATTGTAGAGGACTCTGCCCCGTGAGAGAAAACGGGCGTTGCTGGACTTCGAATAGGTTTTATCGTGGGAATTTTAACTTGTAGGATTTTACTTTTTCGTTATACCGGCTTGTGTAGGGTTAGTTTTGAAGGCACTGCCACCGGCACGGTGGGCGGAACAGTTTTGTCGTTGTGGTTTTAGTAAATTCGTTCATTTTTTTTTTTTTTTTTTTTTTAACGTCCGACTATTGTGCACACTTGGGCTAATGCAGACGATGGGATGATTTATAGCGTATGAAAATGCCAAGCCCTCGCCGGGAATCGAACCCGGGTCCTCGGGGTACGCTTGAATCCGTTCAAGATTCATTAAAACTGAAAACATTTTTTTTGAAAATTAGTTCCGTTTTTAAGACGAAAAATCTGTCATAATGTAGTCGGCCTGTCGCAGAATCGAACCTGCTAACTCTTATCTCAAATCGGTAAACAGGCTATAGGCCCTAATAATCGCCGCGTCTGTATAGCTGAGGTGTCGAGCGAATTTCTAAAAAGGAAATGAAATTTATAACATTCCGTAAACTAACATTTTAACAAGCGAAGAGTTTTTTTTTAATTTTATAATAAAAGAACCCTGACCGCTGTAAAAATTTAATCTTACACTCTTTTGGAAATGCAATTTCACAGTTGTACTCAGGTTCATACTGAAACTCCGTTAGGTTCATTTTGGTGTTATAACAAATCTAATTTGAAAATTCAAAGACTTTATGCAGATTACGATATTTTTTTGCAAGCAAGAAAAAGTTAAGTTTTTCAAATTATTTTGAATAACCGCTATTTTGAAACGGTTTAATGAATGTTGTTCAATCTTGTACACTCAAACGCCAAATTTGGACAACGGCCAAAATTTTCACCCACATTGTGGACATAGCAAAATATCCTGGACATTTTATTCGGACATTGGGCGAAGCGAAATACCTAGCAAATTTCGGTATTTCAGCATTGTGGGTGAACATATTTGCTAATTTGCCGAAATAAGCACGTTCTTCGGCGATTGAGCAAATTGATAATACGCTACATGTGAAATCGCTTTTGCCCACAAAGCGTGCTGGGTATTTTCAGTTCGCGCAAACGCTGAATAGCCTATAAGTAAGTAAAACCCAGATTTTTTAAGTGAAAACTTGTACGGTCGCGGTTGACAAAACATGGGTATAAACATTTGCTTTCGCGTCACGCTTGACCCGTAATACATACCTCACAGCATATATTGTTATTGTATATGAAGACTTGAAATGAAGACTTGAACTACTACTTCTAAACAGCTGATTTCGCACAACATTGTTGTTGAGAATATCATTTCAATTAAGGTTATGTTTATTGTTCTAGTTAATTTTTAAAATGTGTATTTTCAAAATTTGTGTAATTAAATTATTTAATGCATATGAGCTATAACCAGTGCCGGCCTTTCGGGGGGGCGAAGTCGGGCGGCGCCGAGGGTGTTAGCTCAGTTAGGGTGCCGCTGTCTAGGTTTTTAAATTTATCAGTAAACATAATTTTTTAAAATAATCTGTAAAATGAATGGAATGAAATGATTCTAAGTGCGAATTTATTTCAAAAGTATATGTATACCCATTTTTAGTAGATATCTTAAAAACGCGTCCCTTACATACGCATCATAGTAAATTTTGCCCGATCTGTCCAAAAGGCTAAGGCTAAGGCCGGCACTGCATATACTAAATTTTTGAATTCCAGAATCACAAATATTATATTTATTTTTACTTAGACTATTACACCCCTTCCTGCGTGCATCTAAATTTTTATAAAAATAATTAAATCATAATAGTGAAAAAGTATACAGTCATGTGTGTCAAAAGAAGTAGTCACTTCTGTCTGCCAGTCTCGCGACTGCCTACTTTTTTTATTATTTTAGCAAAAAAAACATTTTAATACGGTGAATGGGTTATAATTTAAAATACATGATTGTGCTTACAACTAAGGATTGGATTGAACTGTATTTATATATATATATATATATATATATATATATATATATATATATATATATATTATTTTATTCTATTTTATTTGTGTACACAGGAGTGCTACTGAGACATTTTCTTTCGTGAGTTGTGTCATACATTTGATCAATGCGACAAAAATTCAGTTAGCAATGTTTATGACATCGAAGCATGGGATTCGACGATAATCTTTTGTAGTTAAAGACTGACTATTTCCTCCCTTTTCTTGTGCCTTATTTACTTCTTTTGTAATGTTTAAAATCTTTACTTGCACGTTCGGACCGTGAAAAAGAGTTATTCAACGTTTGCACAAACTGAATATACCCAGAACGCGTATAGCTATTGAATAGGTCACGTTGTGGGTATTATCAATTTGTCCAGTCGCCGAAGGACGCGTCTATTTCGTCAACTGAGTAAATATGTTAATCCACAACGCGTTCTGGTTACTTTGTGTCGGTCATTGTTCGAATAAAATGTTCACGTTGCGATATGGATGTTTTTCTGTGCCCACAACACGTTGTGGGTGAAAATTTCGTTCATTATCTGAATTCGGCATTTGAGTATAAAATTTTGGCATATAGGCCTACTTATTGGTCCCTTGATGGCGGATCTGTAGCTTCTTTTCCATTTTTCATGACAATTTACAAAAAATATCTTGCAAAAAATGTAATTTATTTTTAAATAAATTACATTTTTAAAATTTTTTAACATGATTTTTAAATTGTTTACAAAAATTAAATTGTTTTAACTCTTTAAAAAAATTGGTTCTTTCTCACGAATCGATAACCATGTGATACTTATTAATCCACAAGCCTATAGCCTAAAAAAATCCAACAGAAATGGCGAAAATATGAGATTAAAACTGTGAAAATATAAGACCCGATTTCCCAAAATAGATTTGTCGATTTTGTTCATGTTTTAGCCTAATCACAGACGTTCTGCTCAGTTCCTAACTGTTTGAATCCGTGAACATCATAATAACTGTTTGGCCAAAAGTAATGAAAACGAATTTTCAAAAACTAATAACGTTAAATAACTTCTAGTAAAGTAACTTTTCAATACTCGAAAACTGACCATACCATTGATTAGCAAAATCCATAAATACGGTTTTAACAAAAAAATTGTTGAACTTGACTGTACTTAAGATTTTTGTTTTTGTAATGTAATTCAATTTTATCTACAAACATACAATGCTATTTATAATTTGTAGCCTATTTTTTTTTAAACTCGGATTAATGTTCTTTGATTAATAAGGTTTAATGACATCAATCAAGGGACTGATTAGGTTTTAATGTTTGACTTAGATGTTTATACAGTAGTAAGGTTAAGGTTATATAAGGACAGAGTGGCTGACAGCATTGAAGTTATGCAATCAGCTGATTGAATCACCTGTTGTTCTTGGATAGGTGAAGTGTATTGATACTAATCATTAAACATGCATCAGACTGGAAACTATCACAATGCCACTGCCTTATACATTATTAGCTTTGTACCCCTGCTTTACTACAGTATTTTTCAAAGAATAAAAATTACAGTTGATTAATTTGAAAATTGACGACAAATTTTGTTTCAACGTAAAATAAAGTAACTACAGTAGAATATAGTAATTTTCTGTTATAAAATTCTGACATAAAAATAAGTCAGATTGTTGGGCTACCTCTGGCATATAAATATTGTAACCTTACAACTAACACTTTACATATAGTAGAATTGTTGATTGGTCGACCCATTTTGTTGAAAGAGCTCTTGGGAAATACCCTTTTTTTTAAAGAAATCAGGCATTTTATTTCAAACAGGCAAGAGAAAATTTGAGGTAGCCTAAAAACCTACCAAGCATTGAATTTAACAAATATAAAAGTTTCCATTGAAGTCTGTCGAGTCAGTTAATAGGAACAGCAACAAAATTGGCATTTTAACGTAACAGACATTGAGTTAAACAGAAATTTGTTTTATTTTACATTGGCTGTATCAATGCATGAAATGAAAAAAATAAAAACTATAAATTATACAGACAACTTGTTTGATTTCCAGAGCTTGTGTATGTACATATTTTTAAAATTAATTAAACATTAAACATGAATAACTGTGATTTTGTTTTAAATAAGCGTATGGCAGTTTAAGGTAGCCTAAAAATTTCTAACAATTGTATATAATAAATATATAGGTTTTATTTCAAAACTTTTCAAGCCCTATCCCATTGAATTGTGAACAATAGACCTTTTGACATAACAGACAAATAAATCAGACATTGTGAATGCCTGTAATTTTGTTTCAAACAGTCATATGACAGTTTGATATCGTTTTAAAACCTAGTCACACAGCTACAAGTAACAACAAATAAAGTTTGGTTGAAATGTATTAAGCTGTATTCCCATGACAGACAGATGGTTCAAAAAAACCTATTTGTATATTTGTATTTTTTGTATTTGTATACAAAAACGGTTGTATTGTGCGTGTGTGCGAAAATTTTTTACTGACTGCATCAAAAACGTAGCTGATTTGAATCAGTGGGTTAAGTTGCAGGCTGGTGAGACAAAGGCATAATTTTTTCAGAAAATTAACCCCTCTTCGCCAATCTAGTGGCCAGCAGCTAGGTTCACATAGGCTAGCTAAACAGTATGTATATATATATATATATATATATATATATATATATATATATATATATATATAGAGAGAGAGAGAGAGAGAGAGAGAGAGAGAGAGAAAATTTCATATATTTGATGCATTTTAGGGTAATGTAGATAATAAGAATCCTCATTTTTTTGTGGGATGAGAATCCTCCAAGTAATTGTTTTGGTGGGATGAAAAATTGTGATAATTAGCAGTTTTTACTTTGTCAGAACAACTACAAAAATATGGTAATCATGAAAAAAACTATTCTTGAGATTTTGATAAATCTAGCCATTTTCAGAAGTACTTAGTTTTGTGGATTTCACTTGATATCTGTGTGACTGTATACTTTGCAAGGAACAAATTTTGTTGGGTGGGAATATAAGGAAATATGTTAATTTGGTGATGCCACTCATCTGTTGATTTGCAAAGCATGCCTTTGATTCAGAAGTTATCTATGATAGTGTAAGGGAAGAAATTAATCACTCTTTATATAAGATTAAGATACTAGTGATTACTTTAATAATAGGATTATTATAGGTCTCTGGGAGAATCGAAAAACCACTCATCCACATATGAGCCAGAGATACTAAATGAAATTAAAGTAGAATTTACCACAGTACTAAATGAAATTAAAGTAGAAACAGGTAAAGTATAAGTTTTTGATTTACTTGTGAACTGTAAGTTTCTTTATTCAAGTTTTATACTTTAGATTAAACTATACATTCCTCTGCGTATCCGAGTCTAACACACACTTACACTACACTTACGACTTTAAAACTTTACACTCACACTTAATTTAGGGAAGCGATTAATAGCCTCAATGTGCTTTTCGCCTTAAAATAATTTAAAAAATCTTATGCAAGTGAAATCCAGAGAGGTCTAAAATTTTGTTTTTTAATAGGTATCATGTCACAATAATTTTATTTGAAGCTTTTCAGGCTAGTTTTTGTGTAGGAGGAAAAATGTGCAGAATATGAAGGAGTTTGTGCAATGTCTTTCTTAATAAATTTATAAAGTATAAGATATACTAGGCTAGATGTTATGTAATATATTTTTAAGTATACCTTATTTACATTATATATTGGCATAAAAATTCCTTACAAACAGCAATGCAAATTTCCCACTTAATTATACTTGTCTTGAATTATGTAACCTAATCGCAGTTCTTGCAGCAAACAGAACTGCTTTCCGGGAGTTCTATTGACTTTGCTTTGTAAATTTCAGAAATATTTATTAGGCGCTATGAGTAGTTATGCTCTTGCATGAGCATTGGTTTCTTGGTTGTATCCCTGTAGCTTCTAAACTGTATCCAAATTTGAACTTTGAAAAATATTACAGTTGTAAAATAATTTCATGTTTTGAAATGGAGGTTGAAAACAAAATTTAACAAAATATGCCATCTTTTTTCTTAAACTTTTTTATCTGATTGCATAATCAATTAGCTTTAAAATCTGTATAAATTAGGCTAATATTTAGATTCTTTCATTTCATGTTAATTCGTTAATTTTTTTTTTTAACGTCTGACTATTGTGCACACTTGGGCTAATTGCAGATGATGGGATGATTTATAGTGTATGAAAATGCCAAGCCCTGGCCGGGAATCGAACCCGGGTTCTTGGGGTGAAAGCCCAGTACGCTATCAACTCGTTAATAAAGCTAAATTTTAAAAGTAATCTTAATTGGTTTATGCAGTGTAAAGTTGAGAAATTGTTTTAAGTAGTGTTGAGTTTTTAAGTGGTTCTCAAATTTGGGTAAACAGTTAAACTATCAAAAATTAATATAAACTTTAATAACAAAATTCATGTTATGAACTTTATCGAATTGAAAATGTTTGTATCTTAAACAACAAAACAGTTGTGCCTGAAAATTTTTAATTATTTATTAAATATACTAAAGTTGTTTTAATGAATCAAATCATTTTAGATATTCCTCATACTAATGATTTTCTAAGAAATGGATCTGATGAAATGTTTTCTAAATGTATTCTTAAAATACTGTTGGTGAAATAGTGATGTGTCGTTGTAACACACAGAAAAGCCAGTTAGAACCTGTGTATAGTTACGGGTCTCAGTGAACTGCCCGCTATTATACAAATTGTGTAGAACTTAGATCTTGAATATGTATGTGTGAAACATTGATTAGATGATTTTATAAACAAGTGACTGGTTTAGGTTTTTTGGTATATATTACTAGTAACAGCTTGATTCATTCAGTGAAAGTGATAGTTTAATAAGTTAGTGAATTCATCATGCAATATGCAAAATGTTTTAAAATGTGCTGTGTGCGATGAATGATATTTTAACCCCCACCTCTGCTGACAAAGACTGCACCACCGAACCTGAAATAGCTTTTGAAGCTTGCAGCTACTTTGTTAACGACATCTACATTGAACTAGGTAATGACTTAAATTGTGATTTTGTTTGAAAAATATAATTATTATTTTAACAAATTTTAAGTTAACTTATGCTGTTACAATTGTAAAATAATGTAAGGCTAAAAAATGAAATGGTGCGTAGAGACTACGCATCTTCAAAGTGAATACCTTGTTAACACCAGTATCTGGGATCAACTTTAAATGAGGTTGATGACTTTTGTTTGCCTCATTTATAAATTTTTTGTCGTTACTCTTAATTATATTTTACTGCACTACAAAATTTGAATGTATAATGTCATTTCAGTTTAGGTTATATTTATTGATTTTGTTTATATGAATACATTAACAGACAGTTAAGATAAATGATGTTATTTTTTGTATTCATATAAATAAAAACAATAAACATAACCTCAATCGAAATTATATTATTGAAGCAACAGCTGTTGTGTGAAAACAGCTGTTGTATGAAATCAGCTGTTTAGAAGAAAAGGGCTTAAAGAAGTATTCACTTCAATAAACATAAAAAGCATACTAATTCTGTGCGGTGTGTGATCTTTGATTAGTTCACTTTTATTTATCATTAACACTTTGTTGTCTATTGGCAGGATTATGATTGTACGTTGTTGACTGAATGTTTAAATGGTTTTGTCTTTTCACAGACTATTTATGGCCTAAGTAGACGGCTAACATGTTTCTGCCATGAACTGAAAGTTTTTCATTTTAAAAACAAAGAAGTAGTTATTAGTTTGTATAAGTTTTGTATTGCATAACGGAGTTAAGTAACTGCGTTAATATATTTGTTCATAAAAAAATTACAGTGCAACGAACAAGCTGAATGTAAATTCAATATAAAATCTATAAGCAATGAGTAGTTTCTCACAGTACAACAAGCTAATTGCTGCCACATACAGTGTGTTAAACTCATTATATACAGTTTAAGAAGACCCATTGCATCCACTCGCGAAGAAACTGGTTTTGTTATGCACAGTTAAGAAAAATCTGAGTAAAATTAGAAATTTTAGAGGCATTGTTAAAGTGTGGTATTGTAACAAAGTGTGGTATTTCTGCTAGTGGATAAGACTTTCCCTGCTTTTGTGACATTGTCCAGGATCACTTTCATTTCCTTTGTTTAATGTCATCTTAGCAGCGTGTACACTTGACTTGGTGGTCATTGTAACTGCAACTGGGGTCTTGTATAACTAGGTGTAATCTGCAGTTTTGTAAGCTGTCATTTACATTTTTAACACTTTAATCTTTTGCATGATTTATTACTTTGTTGTGTGTGTGTGTGTGTGTGTGTGTGTGTGTGTGTGTGTGTGTGTGTGTGTGTGTGTGTGTGTGTGTGTGTGTGTGTGTGTGTGTGTGTGTGTGTGTGTGTGTGTGTGTGTGTGTGTGTGTGTGTGTGTGTGTGTGTGTGTGTGTACATGCACATCATTGGAGATTAAACTAATTGAGAAATTTTCTTGAAATTCGATATGTAGGTTCTGAAATTTGCCCAATCTTAAGACTGTTTTTTTTTAATTTTGTAAAAAAAATGTTTTATTTCCCATTGTTACAAATTGGCTCTAATGATTTTAACAAATTTTTCTCAAATGTAATCCCAAAGTATATTAAAGTATAAAGTAAATTAAACATGTAGATCACTATATTTTCAAAGAATAAAATAGAAAATCAACCTGTCTCAAAATATTTTTATCAGATTTTAAAAAATGGCTGAAAATTTTTTAAAAACTTAGGTATGGGTAAGCGGCATGTATATGACTTTTTTTCATTGCAATGGCAAATATGTTAAAATTTGTAGTTGTGTGTTTTTTTTTACACACACACACACACACACACACACACACACACACACACACACACACACACACACACACAAACACAAACACAAACACAAACACACACACACACACACACACACACACACACACACACACACACACACACACACACACACACACACACACACAACTTGTGATTATAAGTTATGAGTCTAAAGACAGAGGTTATTACTTTTACAATTATGGCCAATTTCAAAAAGTTTTTTGGACATATATATATATAAAGGTTTTGGTCAGATTTTAGTCAAACTCATCACAAAAATCAATTTTGGTAATTGCTTAGACAAGTTTGTTTCCCAGAAAAATACGTTCAACAGTCACATGAATGTATCTCCAGGGCAACTTTATACTCTCTTAGTCACCACTGTGGCGACCATTCCAAACCTTTAAAAATTCATACATTTTTTGAAATTAATAAATTAAATTTGACGGCAGAAAGGGTTAATTTTCATAATTTGAAAGTTTAAAATGCTTATACTTACATGCAAATTTTAATGCTTATTGTGCAAATGAAATCACAATTTCAAAAAAGGTAAAATAAAATTGATTTTTGAAAAATTCCTATGTAAAAGTTTATAAATGGAGTCCTTCTAAAATTCTTCATTGAAATTTGAGTGAATGAAATTACTTATACTACAAATATCTATATCCTAATTACCTAATGAAAATTCAAATACTGTAATTTATAGAATATGAAAGTATTTATTTTTTTCTATTGTAAGGCAAGAAGCTTATTGCTACTACATCATAGAATATATTTTTAATTTCACAATACTTATAAAATAAATACTTTTTAAGATGATTTACAATAATGTAAAAGTAATAAATAATTTTTTGACTGCACGATTAAATCCTGATTAAAGTTCCAACAATACAGTCTGTCTGTTTTCTGTGCCGTGACCCGTGTAGTTGGGGTCAAATCAATATTCAGTGTTGATTGAATGTACTTGCAATTCAGGGTGCATGCAGTTTTATCTGAATTTCATAAATATATAATTTCATAAACCTTATTATTTTCTATTAATTTTTTCATTAAACTCAGTTTACAGTACTGTATAAGCTTTTTCGAAATACAATTTGATGATAGTGACCACTATTAAAATCTGCATAAATTACCGTTTAAACTTTCAGATTACATTAAACAAATTTATTTAAAATGCTGTTTGTGCAAATTTTAATGTTAATTACAATTTTGTAATCAGATTTTTCAAAAATTTGTAAGATAAAAAAGATATAATTTTTGTAAGACTTTGAATGGTCTTGAATGGAACACACATGCATGAGCACACACATACAAGTCTAATTGTGTATCAGACAGAGTCTTGGATTCTAGTTTATCATAGCTTACCATGCAGGGCTTTGTATTGGCAAATGTAATTTCTCCAAGTACTCGTGGGAACAATTTGAGAAAGAATGTAAAATAGAATGAGTTGGGCCTCATCGATTATCAAAAAGCTAACCAAATGGAACACAATTTCCGAAATAAAGATCAAGAGAAAAAAAGCAAAAATTGAAAGGTAATTGCAGAGCGAGCATTCGCAACCACTTCAATAACGAACTGGGAAGTCACCAATTAGAAAGGGGAGTGTTATCCACCTCTCCAAATTTTAGTCTTATGAAGAAAATTGGGCTGGAGAATGCAGGATAACAGAACATCTCAGGAGTATAAAATGGGGGTACAATGAATCAATCTACTACAAAGGTCACTGTGAATTCATTCATTTATTCATGAATAGTACTGTGAAAGCAAAATAGTTTTATTGGGTCTTTTAAATAATTTTATATAGCACAAAATTTTCAGTGTTTACCAATAGCTTCCTTTGTTAACGAAACATTGTTAGGATAAATTTAATTTTTCATTAATTTGGCCTACATTTAATTTTTGCCCAGGGTTTCTTTTCTACTTAGGATTTGTAACTTTGTGCACTTGCGTGGTTTCTTTGCTAACCCAAAGCTGTCATCCCGCATTAATGTTTAAGACGAAATAAGTCAAGGTTAAACACTTAACACTAACCAAGCATTTTATTACCTCATCACACATTTATATGGACTGAAGAAAGTTCTGCAATATGTTAAATAAGTGATAATGAGCGCTTTGTGGATAAATTATTCGTACTGATGAATTCTGAGTCCGTTTAATGAATTTTGGATTTCTGTCTTCACATTTGTGTATATATAAAATGGCTAAACAGATTTTAATGAAATTTGGCAAATGGTTGTATTGCTATTGGTTGTGCAATGTGCTTTTATAATTTAGAATTGAGGAATAGCATTAATAAAATTATAGAAATACAATTATTTTTTAAAAACAGCTTTATGGATTTGGTTGAATCAGCTATAGTGTACCTGTTAAAGATTCACAGAAAGCTTTTTTTATTTAACTAACACTAGTTATTAAATGCGTACAGTTAAATAAGCATTGTAGAAAATCTAAAAAGAACATTACCTCAAAATTTATAAATGTTTTCCTTTTTGCTTCATCACATTAATCTCAGCTAAGAATAACCTATCAAAATTACAATCATGCTTCTAAAACTAAAACAGTGACAAAACCTAAACATAACATAATAGATTTACAGTTTACAAGAAGTCATATTTTTTGTAAATTATCTTCTATAATTAATAATAATACAATTGTAAATATCATTTAAATTAATTTTTAAACAAATATTTAAAAACAGTTGTATTATTTGAAGTTTGTTTAAAATTTAATGTTATTATTAATAAAATAATTATTTTTCAGGAATACATGTGAAACATGTAGTTCTCATTCTTGTCAGCTGGTTATTGTCTAATTATTTACGGTTTCCTTGTCTTTTTAACTTAATTGGTTTCATTCTTGTTGCAGATTCACGTGAATTAGCTCGTCACAATGCACACTTAGCCCTTCGAGATGCTTTATCAAGTGGAGACGCAGCGCTTGTCAAATCTCTCATCGGCCAGCTGGGGAATGAAGCAGAGTTGGTGGTCAATATGGCTCCAAATGGATGCAACACCCTGCTCTACACGTTAGTAAACATCGTGTAAAATATTTCAATAACTAGGCCTATCTTTACAGTAATTTGAAAAATTTTGTTTCTTAATCATTAGTCCGTTTATTTCTTGGGCTACTTATGGTTGACGAAGTGTTGTGATGGTGTCTTATCACAGGACAAGGAGAGGTTTAGTAAGCATTTTTCATCTCCAGCCGCTGTTTTCATATTTTTGGTCTGCTTATTCAACCCAGCTACAGTCAAATTTATTTATTACAGATGCATGAAAATTGTAAAAAACAAGTATAAAGTATGTTTTTGCCATTTATGGAGATGCATTTATAAAGCTGTTGAAGAAATATAACTACTACTCAGTAATTATTTTCATTTGATGTGAAGCGAAAATTCTGAATCAAAATCGATTATTATTTTCTTGCAATCGTGAGGGCCCTGTGCGGGCTTGTTATTGCCACTACTGGTTAGCCTACAAAATACAGTGTGTTGATTTTTAAGTGACGGTTATCAACTGATAAATCATGAGACACAGATTCACAAGCAGTAGCTCGTTAAAAACAAGTTTATAAGTTGGTTTAGAGTATAAAACTTTACTATTTACTAGTAATTCAAAGAATTAGTAGATGTCACATATATATTCTTAATTAATATACACAGCGCTAGTAACTTTTTCTTTTTTCTAGTACACAGCGCCAGTAACCGTAACATTTATGAAAAATATTTTTGGACCAACTTTATTGAAATTGTATGCTTTTTCTCCATTAAGCGGTCAAAATTATGATAAGGTCTTACTGTTCAGCTAGTATTACAGGACCTAACCAGTAACTGCACTCTCATAATTAAATCAGAACCCATGATTTTGAAACAGAAGTGAATAGAAAAAATCTTATACATTTTTCGAGCTTTATACAAGGTACCTTTGTACCAAATTTAAAAACAATTGATCAAAACAAATGCATGCATTTGACTAAAAGTGCTTAACTTGTCATCGTTAAATCAGAGGCCACCATCCGTTAGTTAATAGAAAAAAAATGTTACCTATATGTCATTTGGGCTTTATACAAGACATCTTCATAGCAAATTTCAAAAGAATCAGTTATTTCATTTTGCCAAAACTGCGTACATTTATCATTGAAAATCAGTGGCTGTCATCTAAAAATGAAAGTAAGTTGGGAAAAATCTTACATACATTATATGGACTTTATACAAAGTACTTTCTTACCAAATTTAAAAACAGTGAGTGCATTTGGCTAAAACTGAATACACTCGCCATCGTTAAATCAGAGGCAAAAATCTTGAAACGGAAGTAAATAGAGAAAAATCTTACACATACATCATTTAAGCTATATACACGGGACCTTCTGTTCAAATTTCAAATCAATCTGTCAATGCTTTTGGCTAAAACTGCATACACTCAGTATTGTAAATCAGAGGCCACCATCTTGAAACAGAAGTGAGTGGGGAAAATCTTAAATATACATTGTTTGGGCTTTGTACAGGGTATCTCCATGCTAAAGTCCAAAACAATTGGTTAGTGTGTTTTGGCCAAAACTGCATAAGAAACAAATACAGAAACCAAATGCCGAATGGTGAGTTTAAACAGAGCATTACAGTTTAAGATGCATCTAATACAGTGCTGCTTTTAAAAAAATGTTTACTCAGTTTGCAATAAAGTAATCTATAAAATCTATGTAAAGAATAATTAGATGTATGTAATCGTTTTCATGTATATAACTAATGTGTAGAATCATTGATTTTTTAAAGTATTAGCACGTCTTTGATGGTGACTGTTTTTTTTTTGTAGATTATAATTATTTTAAATTTGTTTCAGAGCATGCGAGATGGGAAGGAAAGATATCGTGAAGGCATTGCTTGATGTAGAGGCGGATGGGAGGATACATCCTGTCACTAGATACTCACCATTGTATATAGCTTGCTTTAAAGGACATAAAGATGTAGTTGAATTGTTACTTAAGGTAAGCGATATGCCTCCATTTCATGGGTTTAGTCATGCCTCTTCCAACTGTATCATTATAATTTTGTCTCAACTTTTCTTTGGTCAACCAACGTCCTTCTCGTTAATTAATTAAATGAATGAAACGTTTCATCATTAATTTTGAAATCTATTATTGTACATCCTGTCTATTTTGTATTCTTTTGCAATTTTTGTATTTTCTCACTTTTATATCTATTCACGTTTTTGGCAGTACAGGAAAAAAAACACTATTTTTTTCTGTAGGTGTTCTTCTGGTTGACTTCCTTTGCCAAACATTACGAAACTTAAGACGAGCTATTCAGAACAAGCGAGAGGAAAACTCACTCCCTTTACTTTATATTATTGAATGTCACGGGAATTTTGTAGATGTTCCTCTTTCAAATGTATATAAGAAAATTTTTTTCCTGTACTTAGTTTTTTTTTTATCCAAAAACGTAATCTACTTTCTGAATAGCCCTCGTATTATTGAATGTCTTGTAGATGTTCTAAAAGTCTTCTTAGCTGATTGGATCTTATTGAAAAGAAGAACCTATGTTTCACTAAAATAAAGCAGTATTGTTAACTTATTTTCTTTCTTTTTCTTTGCAGAGATTCCAGAACTGATTTAACAGTGAAAAATGGCTTTCTAATTCATTTACTCTATATAAATTTTATACAGTTTCGAAATATGCCTTTATGATAAATTTTTTTAACGGTATCATAAAATATTTACATCAAATCTTTCAATATAAGAAGAATTTCCTAAATAATTTTGTTATGATTTAGTATGACAGAGAAAAATTTCATTTTTCGCAGAGGTTTCCAGAACTGATTCAACAATATACAGTTGAAAGATGGCTGCCTATTCATGCTGCATGCATCAACAATCATGTAAACATAATGGACATGCTTCTCAAGTTTTCTTACCCTCAACATCTTCTCTCTAATTACAGGCAAGTTATAATACTACTCATAATTTGGCAGTGTATACCGTTTCGCACATTGTTCGTCGTGTATCAACTTTTTAAAAAACATTACGTAATACTTTTATTTATTCAATTGTTTACTTAATCGAACATCTTACATATTGGAGAGAATATTCCCATCTACAAACAGTAATTAAAAATGTATTTATAATTTAATTTGGTACCACTGTAGTATTAGCAAAAGTACCAAAGACTCAACTCTTCCAGTGGTACCACTATAGTATTAGCAAAAGTACCAAAGACTCAACTCTTTCAGTGGTACCACTGTAGTATTAGCAAAAGTACCAAAGACTCAACTCTTCCTCATCTGTGAGAATTGTTTCGTCGGTGACATTTTAAACGCTGAAAGTATTTGTACGAAATATTTGTTAAATTGTTTTTTTTGTACCTTTTATTATTTTACAGTAACAGCTCGATTTGTCCGAATTATGTTTTTTTACACAGTATCCATCTTAATAAATATTAAGCTAAAACTCTAGATAAACCTATTATACACATTACTAATTGTTTGTATTTTTATTTTTTATAAATGTTTTATTAACATTTTAATTTTTTTAGCTTTGTTTTTCTTTAATTTTGTAAACTGTCTAATTTTAAGGGCAAAATCGTATCGTTCGTGTAACACAGAGAACTCTTGGCTCAGCATCTGGGCTGCGATTCAGGCCGACTTTCTCAGGTTGTGTTTGTGAATTTTGTTTGATTTTTGGGTGCTTTCTAACTAACTACGTATTCATGTTTGACTGAATTGCAGTTACGGCTAAATAACTAATGTTTTTTTTTTAGAAATGTATTTTTAACTTTACTGTTTGAAATTTCTGCTTCATCCTAAATTGTAAAGTTTCTTTTCAGATAATATACGGACATTTTGATCGAAATAGTTTGTTGCTGCTTTTAAAAGGAAACTATTTAAAAATTGATTAGATATGATTGTAGGTAAGAAAATAATTGTGTGTTATTTTGGTTTTGTGGTTTTGTTGAAGTGGAATATTTTACTTTTTAATGTCACCTAACCTTACTTACTAAGCCTCATACATTTACACACCAAAAAATAACAGGAATCGTTTTGTTTGGTAAGCTAGACTAGTTGCTGGTTTTAACTATGTATGTAGCTAAGTTTAGTGTGCGGATGCAGCATAGCTTTACTGGCCTGGCATTTAATGACAGTGGCACCATCATTAGTAATTGTCATACTCAGTCTACAGAACCACTATCGACAAACCAAATAAAGACCGTTAAACTAAAAAATTTAGTGTTTCATGTAAATTTTGAAATTCAGACAATGTGCATTAGTTGTGCCGTTGTAGCTTGTTTTAAGTGATAAATCATATAATTGTGTTGTTAGAATTATTATTTGCATCTACACTTGAATTAACCTGTGAATTTAATATTCTTTTACTGGCATATTGGTTTTTAATTATTTTTTTAAATAAAAAGTTTAAAACATAATATACAGTTTTATATTAAATATGTCGTCTGATGTTGCACTTGTGCTATTTTCGAAAAGTATTGCACATATTTTATTCGTTAATTTTTTTTCCAATAGTCAATGATAAAAATGGGTTGCTATTTCTTTTTTATATTGTCATTGTTTTGCACAAGTTTTTCTTCTGTCTAAGAGTCACCTAACCAGCAAAAAATAAAGCTGTTACAATTTTTTTTCAAATGTTAAATAAAATTTATGTCAATCTTTTGTTTAGTATCAAATGTAAGGGAAATTTACTAATTATGAGTTTTTGATTTTTAAAAGAATTAAATTTGTTAACAACAAACCTTTGTTGTCTTTGTTTAGTATGAAAACAATATCACTTTTTCTAGTTTCTAACAAAATTATATTGTACATTAGTTGATAGAACAATCTTTTACCAGTTTTAACTTATTTTATTGAAAAGGAACATAAAAATAGCAGCATGCAGAGCTGTGATTGTTGGTGTGATAGAAACATATTTCCAAAAGTATTTTTCTTTATCTTATTCTTTTTGAAACCCTGATTTCACCATCATAATCGGTGTCAAAATATGTATGTATTAGCCTTTTTAAATTTTCTAACATTGAAAATACGAAAATGAACCCTGGCAATCATTAAAAAAATTCTTAATTTAATCGGATTTTGAAAATTCATTTTGAATTTTAGCTACCATTTTGAAACTGGTAAATGAATTTTGTTGGTTTAAGCTATTATTTTAATCGATTTTTGTGCCAAGTTTGAATAAAATCAAACTTGTGAACGTGAGAGTGCATGCGTGTGTGTGTGTGTGTGTGTGTATATATATATATATATATATGCATATAAATTTTAACAACCGTTCAAAAAATGATCTAGAGGTCAGGATTAGTACTCATTTCAAGTCCCAAGTCTGGATCTCACCATGATGGCCTTTCCAGTAGCTCATTTTTTAAATGAAAATTTGTTAGTAAATTAATTATAACACGGTATTTTAATAAACCTCTGTATAGTCCGACTTTTTTTTCAAAACTGACTACTACATTAGACTGCATTATGGCAAGTCAGTTGTAGTAATAATATTAATATGTCTTATGAAGTTAAAAGAGTTTTTCAAGTTAAACTATATGGTTCAGTCTAAAAAAATTATTACTCTATTTATTACCAAAATTTCTTTTTCATACAATAATTATACAGAAAGATCTATAGGGACATAAATACCTCCTATAGGGACATAGGTTGGTCCTCAGATCTGTAAAAAATGTTCTGCCATACAATAGTCAGTAAAATAAATAACAGTAAAAATAAATACAAATTATTGTAAAAAAAATGTGATTAAAAAAGTAATAAAAAAGTTTTTTGGATATGATAAATAACAAAATAAAAAACATTTCTGTTATAGAGATGGTGATTGGGAGTACCAGCTGGCTTTTGATCTAAATATGAAAGACGTGACAGGCCAGAATGTTCTCTACCTGGCTTGTTTGCTAGGCAACTATAAGATGGTAGACTTGCTTCTTAAGTTCCGAGTGAAAGCCACAAGAGTTAAGGCAAGTAAATTTAGCTGTACAAAGTAAAGAGAAACTATGATTAATCAACAGGTTTGGGACCTGAACTGTGAAAGATGATCGAATAGGTGAATGACAAGAAAATCTTAAACGATAACTAAACAATAAACAAAAACAAAAAATTGGTGCATAGAGACTAAGCACATTAGGTGTAAATATCGTATTGAAATCCCATTGAATCGCTATTTTCTTTTAAATTTTTATTCAGTTCTTGCCTTTCTTGTTAATCCGTACATATTTCATCGATTACCAGCTGTTTCATGAATTCTACAATGTTTCCTTCTGTTACTCTCAATTTGATTACACTGCACCATAATATTTCTGTACGTTCTTTGCTTAGGAAAGGTATCTGCATCTGAAATAATTACATCTCTTTGCAAACAATATTCTACAGCACAAATACAAGTGCAACTGAGTGTGAGTGCGATAGCTAGGTGTACCAAGAACATAACTTATAATTACAACAATAGTTTACTCCATTCTGGTGTATTCATTGCTCAGTACTGCATTTATAAATGCACCCCTCGAGGTGCACCCCCGAGGACCCAGGTTCGATTCCCGGCCAGGGCTTGGCATTTTCATATGCTTTAAATCATCCCATCGTCTGTATTAGGCCAAGTGTGCACAATAGTCAGACGTTAAACACAAAAAAAAAAGAAATGTAAACCAAAGAGGATTTTTTGCAGCATTCTTATGACTGAAGGGACAGTAATATTTAATTGTTTTAATTAACTTTAATAACAGACTGACAATTAAAATAGTGAAAGTTAAACCAAGTTTCACTTATTAAGAAAATATTGTGACTAAAAAATTAATCTTGTATTTTAGTGGATACATTTCAGATTCTTCAAGTCCAAAAGAATAATTTACTGGAGTGTCTATTCTATTTGTATGTGCGTGTCTGCGCACATCACTTGACACTAAATAAATTGACAGGATTCAGTAATGATGAAAACCGATTTAGGTGTATAGTTAAAACCAACATTTCAAAATTGGCTCTAAATTTTACTCAGATGTAGTCTTTAAAGGTCTGGACAAGACTTGCTCAAATGAATTTCAACATATATAAGCAATTAACAAAAAACAGGAAATCAGCCTATTTTTTTAAAAAATAGCTCATCAGATTTGATTCAAATTCTGGTTATACTTGAAAATTCATATATGAAAGGAAATGTGGTAAATTTGAAGTAAAATACATGTATGAATCAGAAATTTATAAAAATTAGACCCTCCTTGAAAAGTTGGGGTTTGTTTTTTGTTTACTTGATAACCTTTCTTTCAATAAAATATTTTGATGTATTGCTTTATTTTCTGTAGTCTACATTCAATTTTTAACAGCAAGTATAAATTGAACTCTAACGATTGCCTTTTACAGCTGGACGAAAAGACTGATGTGGAAGTAGAAGGGGAAGTACTAAGCCCGACCCGTCGACGCATCTCTGACGGAATTCTCGGTATTATGTCACGCCTTAATATTGGTTCAAGGTCAGGAAGCAATGATGCAACAGAGAAAATGCTTTGTCCTTGGGACTTGGATACATATTGTAAAAACAATACTGAAACCGCACTGCATGCAGCGGTGAAGGGTCGTCACGGCGACGTAGTTAGTGCATTACTATCGGCTGGAGCTAATGCAAATGTGCTCACTCAACGGGGCAACATTGAACATGTAAGATAACAGAAAAATTATTTATAATGATAAACTTACTTTCTTTGTATAAACAAAATTGGAAAAATGAGTATTGCAGCAACCATTGTTGTTTTTAAACTCATGAAAGTGTTTTAATATTTTTACTAATACTGACACTTGCAACATGGTTTGGCTTAATATGTTGAACATGAAACTTTCTACTTGTTAGCAGTAAATAGAAAGTTTGAGTTTGCAAATAGTTAACAGTATGAGTTTGCAGTTTTCATAATTCACTTCCAGTTTGGCACAAATTATTTTTGGTTACTACTTGAACTAGCTAACAGAATCCATTATTTTTTCTGCATAACTTTTGTTTCTACCACTACAATTTTTTTTTATAGTTAAGAAGTTTTGTACCCCCCAAGGAGTGGGTTTAATTGAATTTTTCACATTAGGATTTTTGCATTCTTATCTTAACAAGTTGGGCAGGAGCCTTTAGTATTCTGATCAACCTGAATATGAGCTCAAGATGTCTGTTGGTTAGCCCTTACCTTAATATCGTAAGCTTGTTCTTTACTTATAACTCAAACAACCTTGTGACTAGCTCGATTATGAACTGTTACTCTGTGAATTCATCCTGTAGGTATCATAAGTGGTCCATCTTATGGACTGTAGACTCCAGAGTGTTATTCTATGTAAGCATCTCATACAACCTACATTCCTTCTGCCTTTAAAGGTAGAACTGGAAGTACAGTAGAGTCTCGCTTATCTGACCGTCTGTTTAATCCGACCTAGCCTCAAAGAACAATATTTCATACAATTTAAAAGATTTGTAGTGAAAAAGGAATTACAATGCCTGCATCACTTGTGTATTTCCAGACTATTTCCTACGTATCACTTGCACGTCCAGCCGATGACCTACATTCTCTTCAAAAAAAGGAGGGTCGACCACCCTTACACCTGCTCTGTTTATTCATTACCGTCTTTTAGTATCAAATCAGATTTGTGGAAGAGTTAACGCTTCGAGTGCATTCTGCTTGTGTGTGTTTCGTAACATTTCACATATTTTTTTTTATTTGATGTTTTCTAAAAGGTAAGAGATATTTTACTTCTCATTAGGTTACGAGCTGTAGCTGCGAGAAAATGTGAAACAGTTGGTTAACAAAAAACAATTACAAACTTTTTCCATCAAGTTCGACGATTTGATGTACTGCTAAAGAGATTAAACAATAAAGATTACTGTAGTGAGATTCTGTGTGCTGTTTTATGTTTTAGTATAATACGTTTAGTAATAATACACGTAATTCAAAGATTTTTAATAGTTCTCTGTGTAATCTGACTTTCCTGCAATTTCAACTGGGCCACGCCCGATCTAGATCTGATTAGCAGGACTCTGCTGTACTACCATTTGAATGCCCATATTGAACTGTAGAAGTAATGCACTCTGGCAACTCTTTCCCCTCTTTTTCCACAAGGAGGGATTGTAATAATTCCCAAATTATACTTTAAGGTATTTCGTATACTCGATTCTTGTAAGTTTTAACTTTCTAGGGTCGAGTTCCTATGGGTATTTTTTCAGTAAGTTTTAGCTTCGACTAGAATTTTGTGAGAATCAGGTTTTGTGTGATAACTGCCAAGTGTCAGCTCTTTCAAGTAACACTCTAGTGAACTTAGGGAATAATGAAATAGAATTAATGAGGTTTGACAGCCTGCTTCAGAATAATTTGCTAAATCTACTGCATTAGATGTGTGAGAGTAGTGTGAGCTAAATGTTATGGTAGGATCACTAAGCTCATCAGTTACTTATATTTAATACCCCAATAATAATGATTATTAATATATTTAATTTTTCCAAAATTTAACTTCAATTTTGCAGGGTGTTCGCATGGAAGAAGAAGTAGTTCCTAGTACATCACCACTAGTGGAAGCTGCCTTTAAAGGCAGAACTGGAAGTACAGTAGAGTCCCGCTTATTAAACCTTCGCTAGTCCGACCTTCCATTTCATCCTCTTAAAAATGGGAGGGGTCGACCACTCTTATACGTGATCTGTTCATTTATTTCCATCTTTTAATATCAATTCAGATTCGTGGAAGAGTTAACGCTTCAAGTGCATTCTGCTTTATGTAATTCATTTATTTTTTTTTTATTTGTTGTTTTCTAGAAGGTAAAAGATATTTCACTCCTTATGAGATTGTGAGATGTAGCTGCGAGAAAATGTCGAACAGTTGGTAAACAAAAAACAATTACAAACTTTTTCATCAAGTTTGATGATTTTAAGTAGTACTTTTTATTACTGTAGTGAGATTCTGTGTGCTGTTTTATGTTTTAGTATAATACATTTAGTAATAATTCATGTAATTCAAAGATTTTTAATGGTTCTCTGTGTAATCTGACTTTCCCGCAAATTCGACCCGGCTGTGCCTGGTCTAGGTCGGTTTAGCGAGACTGTACTGTACTACCACTTGAATGCCCATATTGAACTGTGGAAATAATACACTCTGGCATCTCTTTCCCCTATTTTTCCTCAAGGAGGGGTTGTAATAATTCCCAAATTATACTTTTAAGTTATTTTGTATACTCGATCCTTATTAGTTTAAATTTTTTTAGGTCGAGTTCCTCTGGGTTTTTTTTTCAGTAAGTTTTAGCTTCAAATAGAATTTTATGAGAATCAGGTTCTGTGTGATAACTCCCAACTATCAGCTGTTTCAAGTAATACTTTAATGAACTTACAGAATAATGAGAATAGAATTAATGAGGTTGGATAGCATGCTTCAGAATAGTTTACTAAATCTCTTGCAGTAGATGAGTGAGAGTAGTGTGATTACTTATATTTAATACCCCTTCAATAATAAAGATTATTAATATAATTAATTTTTCTGAAATTTAACTTCAATTTTGCAGGGTGTTCGCATGGAAGAAGAAGTAGTTCCTAGTATGTCACCACTAGTGGAAGCTTGCCGCAATCGTGACATAGCCATCGTAGATTTATTGCTGAAACACGGAGCGAGAGATGATGATTGCCGAGCTCTTGCTGTTGTAGTGAAAAATAGAGATGACATATTGACGGCGAAACTTTTGTCTATAAAAGTAAGTTATTTGTGGAACTTACTTAGTACTAGGGATGGGCATTTCTGCTATTTTTACAAAATATCATCAAACTGTTTGTTAAAAAAAAAAACTGTTTGGAAAAACAGTTGGAAAAAAAAGGTTTAGAAAACTGAAACTCGAAGTTGTATTAGCAGCTAAAACGTAAGCACAAACGTTCAGTTTTCTAAGACTACTTTTTCATTCCAATTACCACCATGTCCTTAACTGTTTTTGGGTGTAAAGCATTTACACCCAAATAATAATCCTTATAAGTGTAGTAATAATTAAATTACATTCTCAAAACATAATATATAGTATGCCATTTTATTTTTACAAAATGAAATGAATTTCTAATAGAAGCATTCTTTTTTTCTTACTTAAAAATTAAATAGTACTTTGTATATTTACTTAAATGAAAACAATTTAGAATATTTTTAGTTGATTAAAAAATATTGATGATTGATAATAAAGATAAAAAATACGTTTAAATAAAATTAGGTTATGTATTTATAAATGTGAGATGTTACTGTCATATTTTTATTTGGGAGAAAGTAGGTTTTCACTTTTCAACACTGAAAAAAGTAACCTTAGTAAGTACAATATAGTAATAAGAACATAGGCCAAATGTGTTTAAATAAAATTAGCTCTATATAGTTACAAAATTATAGGTTATTTAACCTAAAATTATTCAAGATATATACAAGAGTAGATATTGTGAATTTTAAAAAATCCACACATCCAATAAATAATTAAAAACTATGCACTTAATTCTAAAAACATAAAAAAAGTAAAATAAAACTTTCAAAATTGTCCACTAAATATTTTTATATTTCTAAACACAAAGTAAACTACGGAGAAAAACTAATATAAAAGACAATTATGACTGTTTTTACAGTTTAAAAAATGTTTGAACAACAAATTTTACATTTAAAACTTTCAAACAACTCGCAACAAAATAGAGATAAACTTTGACAACGCCCAAACAGTTCTTATTTCACTACGTTGCAACAAGAATCTTTGAAATAGAGGGAAAAAGTATAGCAGCTTAAAGAAAAGGGTTTTGCAGGAAAACAGTTAGCAGAAAAATAGCAGGAAAAAAGTTTTAGCGCTTGCGGCAACGTTCGAATAGAACATAGGTGGTGGGGAAGTTCAAACTGCTGTTCCTTGTTTAACAAATCACGAACCAGTCCAATTCAAACTGCTTGTTTTTCATTTGGAAAAGCAGTTTGTTTTTTGTATATAGAAAAACAGTTTGTTTTAACAGTTTGGTGTTTTCTTACCCACCTCTACTTAGTACTGGATCTATTATTTAGGCAGTAACATACATACAGTTAGTGTGATACATTCAGTAATGTAACAAAAATTTAAATGGGTAAAGCTACAAGAAAAGGCAGTGATTGTTTACAGGTCAAAACAAGTTCGACAAAATACAATCACCTTTGTATCAATGTGATGCTTCACTTTTGTATTAATAGCAGACGAAATAACAGTGTGACAGTGTTCCAGACAATAGCAATATAATAGAGAATAAACTGAGAAGGTATACGAAACACATATTGTAAACTGTCATTTTGTTGGACTTTAATCTTAGCACTGATTAAGTAATCACTCTTAATAATAATGTTGTAATTTCATAATAAATTTAGGAGGCTACAAACAAATCCTGTAGACTAAGACAAAAATGATTAGCAGCGTGTTCATTGTATTTATTCATCTTTACTCTCAAGTATATGGTATAGAATGAATTGTAGTAGGACAGTTCATTTTTACCTTATTGCAAAATTTCTTTATAGCAAGCTTGTTTAAAACAATGATCAAATTAGGTACAATAAAACCAACAGTATTTCAAGTGGAGTCTTGTACACAGCTCTATACAAGTTACAGCTAATTGATTTTCGAAGGATCGAGAAAATTTGTTTTAAAAATTTGAAATGCAAAATAAATGTTTTTGTGGATAGCAATTTGTTTCTGAAAATATCAAGTATTGTTAATTTTTCTAATCATAATCATATTTTAATATAAATGTATTGCAGGCTCATCCAGATCCTGAACATAGAATCAACAAGAAAGCAATGAGTGAGAACATCCCAGCTGCTGGAACGCAGTTTGGTGCTTTGCACAGCCTCACATATAGCAATATGTTTGCCAACACTGCTGTCATGATCAACTGGCATAGTCAGCGATGTATGCTGTCACAGATCCGCCCTCAATGGCTGGTAATGTTGTAATATTAAGTGTTGAATCTATGGTAAAAGAACAATGACCATTAGTTAAACCTAAATAGAAAATTCAACAAGTAAAAAAAAATAAATATTATTTGTTATAAAAAATAATAAATTATAATGCATCATACAAATTAATCATTAACATATTGTTTGCAAATTCTTGGCAGTATTTAAAAATACCCATTAATATGTTATTGCTTATGACTGGCCCAGATTGAAGTTCATCAGCCCTCCTGATCAGCCAGGAGATCTGCAGTTTCCTTGTGCAAGTTAAACCAGAGTTTGTAGTTTCCAGCAGACAGAAAGGTGATCCAGTCAAATGACATACAGTGCATCCTTCCAAGTGGCAGATGTTGAGTGTATAATACCATTATGCAACAAGGCAGTTACATTCAGTATTATCAGTAATGGCAGTAGTATCAAAGTTTGATGCTACAGACTATCTTCTGGACTTACATATTTTTTTCTCTTTCCAGACCTTCGCCACTTAGGTTTTTCTGTTTTGTTGGACTTTTCATTCTCCATCATCGTACTGATTATGTCTTGTTTATTTTAGTTGTTAATGACGTAATTTGTAGAAGCATAATTATTTTAAAGAAAAATAAAACTTTGAAAGTGTAACTACAGAAAATATATTGAAGTACCTTATTGAATATTATACTCATTACAGGTTATACATCCATCTTAGAAAATCCCTAATAGAGTGTGTAAGGACCAGCTTCATAGTATTAATTTTCAAATGTATATTACAAAATGTTTTAAATTTGTAAAGTAGTTTTGTTATTTTCTGTTAATATTAAATTTGATATTAGTGTTTTATTATAAAGTATTATTTATATGCATACAGGTGGACGCCGCATTACATGTTAATCCTAAACTGCGGTTAAATCCTCGTAGTCAAGATGTTGTTCTCTACGCGATCACAAGACTAGATGTATCCAACAACTCTCTCACTTGGCTTCCACCTGTTGTATTCCAACTACAGAGTCTTCGGTAAATATAAAAATTAAAGGAGGACGCTTTGCTTAATGTTGCTATGGCACTGGTCAGTCTGCTGCACACCTTAAGGTCGTGGGTTAGAGACTTGCAGTTACTGCCGTAAGCTTTACTCTATCCATTAATGCTGATCCCTTGCATCCTCAGTAGTCTAGTTGGCATAAAGTATGCATGTTAAAAAACCCTCTGCATTTGGATGGCCGATACTGCTGGCCAACGTCCCATTGTCAGTCAGCCTTGAATATTTACCTTAGTAGATTATAGGTAGCTATGGCCAGCCTGTAGGCTGCTTGTATTTTTGTATCAGATCAGGCACCATATTGATCAGTTCAGAATTGTTTTTCACTTTTTTTTTTGTGTTTAACATCCAACTATTGTGTACACTTGGGCTAGTACAGACGGTGGGATGATTTATAGCGTATGAAAATGCCAAGCCCTCGCCGGGAATCGAACCTGGATCCTCGGGGTGAAAGCCTAGTATGCTATCCACTAGACCACCGAGGCGGCCCTTGTTTTTCACTACAGTCTGAATATTGATATAGGGTATTTAATTTTCAAAAAAAAAAAACAAAAGTAAGATTTTTTTGGAAACACTATTTTATTGGCGTAAAAAAGGCAGAAAAAATATATATATTTGTATTAATGAGGTTTTTGGTTTAGCTGTAATTATATGGTTAATAAATTTAACATATATAGTACAGTTCATATTTTACTTTCACTTATATTTTAATTTTTTTACAAAAGGTAATTTCTGTTTATGATATGAAAGGTCAAGCATAAAAAACCTTTATAAAGTTCTTAAATTATTGAAATATGCTGTTTCTTTCAAGACTGTATGTACACAACATATTTCTGTTCAGGTGATATATATATATATATATACAAATATGTATATGTATGCATATATATGTTTATACATATGTATGTACATAATATATATATATATATATATATATATATATATATATATATATATATATATATACAAATATGTAAAATATCAAACAATCCTGAAAAAACATTTTTTTTTGTTCTAATCCAAACTAGATTTATAATTTTCCACAATTTTCCAGACTTAACTTATCAAAATTATAAGGGAGTGGATGACATAAAAACTTAAACTTTTCATGTGGTCCGATTGCTCTATAAAAACTCTTTTTTTTGCAAAAAATATATACATTCAGAATTGATATCACTTCTAATTTCAAATTTTACCTCTCACTTGTATATATTGACACTAGGAAATCTAATGTAGCCTTTAATGATACAGTACAGTCGAATATTCTTTGTGTTGATAGTGCACAGTATTGGATGGGAATCCAGATATAATCTAACGACTAGTCTAATTTAAAAGCATAATATTTTGTTTGTCAAGTCCTGCTGGACATTCAAGCATTCAAGTGATTTTAACTTGGCCAGTACTGCTGGATATCTGATCTGAGAGGAACATAACGCACAAAATTTTCCAATCCTAGAGTCGATTGAAACCTATTTTAAAAAACCAGAACCAAGTACAAAGGGATAAGACAATAAAATCTCATCATTCCAGTTGTTGAATCCTTAATCTTTAAATCAACTACGTAATTGTGTCTGTGATTATTTATGCACATTTGATTTTTACATAGTTTTAAGACACAACAGTTGTATAGCAGACACTGGAATATTATTTTCAATTTCTAGATTGACAAAGAATTTATTTTTCGTTGTACATGGAAAAAATGTTTAGAGTTGGTGAAAAATATTAAATCTTCAGTTTAGGAACTATATAATAAAAAGTAAAAAAATTGCATATTTCACAAAATTGCATAGTTCAATGACTTTGCTCAAATTTTGGTCTTACATAAAGATTTATATTTAAGTTAGTGTAGTAAATTTTAAATAAAAGAAATTTACAGCTTATGAAAAAACAAAAATATAATCCTGGCCGCAATTAGGGTTTATATTTTTTTTCTTTTTTTTATACTCATGAAAGATAAATTTTTGTATTGACTGAATTAAGTGAAGTCTCTGATTCAATTCAACCGTTCAGTTCCATTCAACCATTCAGTTTGTTCGGTCGTTTATTTTGTTTGTTACTCAGTTTTGGTCAAACACATTGACTGATTGTTTTAAGGCAATGTAAAAACAGTTTTTTTTTCATTTGCTTCTATTTCAAGATGATTGTCTCTGGCTTAATTATGACAAATATAGTTGCTGGCTGTTTCCTGAAGTACTGGCTCGTTCTTTTGTAATTTTGACTGTTTTGTAGAGAAATAGCATAAAACATCCAATAATGTTTGTATAGTTGCATTTTTCATAAACATTATGGTTACCAATTAATTTTAAAAAAAGTTTGCAAGAAAAGAGCACTGTCGTGGAGCGGTGACCAGGCAATTTTAACTAAGAATATACTGCAAACTCTGCTGTTCTTTGAACTAATAGTTTTAAATTTGCAAAACGTACTTGAGTTATAAAATTGCAAAACTTACATGGTCATACTTCATTATAGCCAAAATTTGAGAAAGTTCGTTAATGAACTGATCTTAAAAAATGGGCAGATTTTTTATTTATTTTATTTCTGTCAATAGTTTCTGAACCAGATTTTTGTGTGAAAATAGTTGAACACCAGAAAGTTTGTGCACAGTTACATTAGAAATATTGCAAGAAAGAATAATTACAATTTTCTTATTGTTTTGATGCAGGTATTTGAATGTCTCTTACAACAAAATTGAAAAGCTTCCAACTGAAAAAGACTGTGAATTTGAGGCAGAAAATGATGACAAAAAGAAAAGGAAACTACTCAAACACAAGAACAAAGTTCAAGGATATTGTGCACCTCTGCTTGAGGAACTTTATCTTCAGGTAGTTGTAAAATCAATTCTTAAATTCCACTTCATTATTGTAGATACAATTTCTTTTAATTTTTGGTAAAATTTCACTATAAATGAGTCAGCTGCATACTTACTGAATCTGCTTGGAGTAAAATTCAATTGTTAACTTCAGAAGTGACTTTGTGCAGGATACAATTGTGCTTCCTTGCAATCTCTTCACACTTATTTTCTGAAACTTCCCTGCAGTCTGGAATTTACTAAAACACCTTGATGGTTTAAAATTTGTGTTTCTTGCGGATGCAAAAAAAAAGAATAAAAAAGGATTAGTAAACTAATTTTATAATAATTTAGTAAACTAACACTAGTAAAATAATTAAGTATTTATCTTTATTCATAATTGAATAAGGAAATGCCACAGTAAAGTCTTAATTCTAAAAGTTTGTATTATCTTCTCTGGTTAAATACTTAATGCAAAATCTTTGTTCTTTTCCAAAATAAAAATATTTTTACAATAAAAACTTTGATAAATTCAAATGCTCTTCGAATATGTCCTCGAATAAAATATATTACCAACGGACAAAGGCATTCTATTTTTGTCTGGTTTTTTGATTTGTCACATCCCTTTCTGTGCTGTTTCATGCTTAACCGTTTCATATATTTTTAGGTTATTTTCATTTTCACAAAAACATTATTCCTTGATGGCAATGTTTTGTTTCTTTAGTATAACCGATTGGAAGATCTGCCAGATGAGCTGTTCAGCCTTCCAGGCCTTGTAACGTTAGATGTATCAAACAACAAACTCTCTGCTCTACCTTTCAAGATGTGGCGAGCACCCAAGTTGAAGGAACTCAATGCTTCGTTTAATTTACTCAAAGACTTACCTGCAATGCAGCTGGAGGTACATAATAATACTTACTTTTTGACATTATTTGTAAGCTCTTTATTTGTTTGCGCAAGAATTATTGAGTTAATATTTTAATAAAAGTGATTAAAACTTTTTTTACTCCCTGTACTAACAACAATAGATTATTCTTTAAGATAGTATTTATTGTATTAATATCATTTACTTTCTTACAACGAAGTTAGCTTATCCAAGAAGTTTTTGAGTGAGATGTCATAAAAATGCAATTCTGTTGGTTCTACAACAGTCCCAAAAAAATTTCTGATTGTTAATATTTGCTTAATTTTGAAATGTTTCAGGAAGGCAGTGATGTGTCAAGCGTCTGTTCCGTTGAGACATCTCGTAGCTTTGACTCGCAGCTTAGTGTTGCTTCTGATAACTTCATTGCTCCACATTCTCCAGAAATAGAATCTATTCCTAAATACAAGAATGTCCAGTAAGTTTATATTAAAAAAGGGTTTAATTAATAGCGTGTTCAAAAACATGTATAGAACATTAAACATTATGTAGGTTTTTTCAGGCTATTTTGTAGCAGATTGTTTTATTCTAAAAAAATTAATTATTTTACTTGTGTTTGCAATTTTTTGACAAAAAGTAATAACGGGTACAAAAAACATTGTTGGAGAGAAATAGTTTGAAATAAATTAGTTTTACCGTGGATTATATTTTATAGAAAATTGTTTGGAAATACTATAAACACTACCAAAGGTACTTTAATCAGTTAATTGTTTTTATTTCTTATACAATACAGTACATTTTGTGTTGTTGTTATTTTAAGGCGAAAATCACATTGAGGCTATTGCCTTCCTAAATGTAAGTGTGAGAGTAAAATGTTAAAAGTCGTAAGTGTAGTGTTACTAAGTGTAATGTGTGTTAGACTCGGGTGCTGTGAGAGACGTCTAAATCCTCTCAATAGGTGCAGCTAGTCTGCACTCCCCTGCGGGGACAAAATAGTAAATTTAACCATCTTAATGCATCAGTAAAAACTTCTTGATGCATTGTTTAAATACTTACCTTGAATAGTCTCTAATATATATATATATATATATATATATATATATATATATATATATATATATATATATATATATTATATATACATATATATATATATATTATATATATACATTATTATATTACATACATTTACATTTTGTACAGGTTGTTAGATCTTACGCAGCACAATGTATGGAGCCGCAGTGTCCAAGTGATGGAACAGATCTCCAGCTCGGACGAAGACAGTGATCAGAACTGTTCACACTTATCCGCACTTAATCTAGCTCACAACCAGTTCACAGCAATACCTACTGTTCTATCATGCTTGGCTGTAAATTTGACAAGGCTCAATATGGCTTATAACAGGTAGTTTATAAATATTAAAAACAAATATATTTTTTAAACACATATTTTATCATAATCTTTTTGTGGTTAATTTCTAATTATTTCTTGAAAGACCTGTCAGTTTATTAGATATTGATATAATTATTAATAAGAAATAATATTTTGATGAAGTCCTCTAACTTGCTATTTAGTACTTAAGTTAAATACTTTTTTGAGTTGATCAGTCATGATATTTCGAGAAATACACTTATAATAATATGAAAGTTCCATAATTATTATGTAATTTCATAAATAAAACAAAAACATCTGATACCACTTCTCATTTAATAGTACAGATACTTTATTTATATTCCTAGAATACAAGAGGTTTGTGTTGATTTGGTTTGTAGAATTTTGGGTTTGTGTTGATGCATTAATAGGAAGTAACAATATGACACCTTTAATAGGATATCAATAAATCCAAGATTATGAAGGCTTTACTATATTTGCAAGCTATAGTGTGAGTCATTTTATTTAAAAACTTAATAATTTCAGTTTACGCAGTATGAGCCACATCACTTCGTATCCGAGCAGTTTGAAGCAACTAGATCTGAGCCACAACCAAGTGTGCTGCTGGCCTAGTCTGCCACAGATAGAAGCAGCTGATCCCATGGAACAAGCTGCCATTGCGTGTTACTCTGTAGACACCACGTCTAGGTCTAATAAAGGAACACCAGGTAATTCACCAGAAAATTTTTCCCAGATTTTATCTTCAAAATAAAACATTCGTTTAACTAAACACACAAAATAAATACAATAGACTCTTGTTTGTTGTGTACAAACGGCCAGACGAAATGGGAAGAGCAAAAACGTTGGATAATAGAAAAGATACACAAAACTATGGGATTGCTAAAAAATATTTTTAAAACACCCAATCAGCTTTGTCAACACAATCTGTCAACCACTCGTAACTGTGCATTTGTTATAAAGTTTAAGACATATAAGCAGAATGTTAGATTTCTAAGAAAAATAGGCTACTACAGTTACAGTACCAGATAAGCAAGACTGTATCATGTTCAGATATGCTTTATTAAGAAATTAATTAACAAAATGATATTAATATCTGTTACCAAAAAATATTTAACATATTGGCAATTTAAGTAGGGGTAAATAAAAATTACAAAGCAATGGAAGACAAATTAAGTTTTAACCAAAGAAAACAAATGAAAAATACACATTTTATTCTTAATTATTTTTGTATGAACATTTTCTTACAATAGTTGTAACAATGAAAATTCTGTACTATTTTATCCTTTGCTTACCAGATAAAAGTTTGTCATTAATTTATATTGTCTTACAGCTTCTTTTAAAATAATTTTAGCAATTAGTAACAGTGAATTATGTCTCTATATCTGTACTAAGTTTAGTGCACAATTATGAATTAAAATTTATTTATAGGTCGCAGACAAGCAGGCAGATCTCTCCGCACAGCCATACTGAACTGCTTATGTTCGCACAGAAGACATTTACGTCTGGACAATCTACGGACATTAGTTTTGGCTGATAACAAGATTGCCAGGATCCAACTGACAACTGACGATGACGGTCTTACTATACAAGAAAGTGATGAACAGGACCCCGATTGGGTAAAACTGCATATTTTGTGATTATTTTATAAACTACCATTATTTTAGAAAAAAATTCTGATTTTAAAATTTTGTTTTGTAATGAAATTGATATAACGTGAAATAGCAAAGATAAAAAAATCCAGGCTGTGACAAAAGTGTGAAATTTTTCTAATAATGCAAAAAACTCAATTATTAAAACTTAATATTGTATAGTGCTTATTATTATATTGGAAAATAACAGAAAAATAGGTCATGCTTACTTACTGCCATGACCATGGTTTACTTAACTCACTTGCTTCACAAATTTTGATCATGCGTACCTTCTATTAATCTGATCTCTCGCATATCTTGACTTCAACCAACCATCTGAAGGATTTGTCTAACAGGAATGATTGGCTGTCCTGGTAGTCTATCCTGCTGGCAATCCTCTTCAAATTTCCTTTAGTATTGTTTCATTTTCCCTTCTCAATTTGTGTCCTACTCATCGTGAACATTGACTTCGTTACTCAACTATGGTATGGCTTGTATATTCCCCATTATCCTCCCTTACATTTACCTGAAAATATTTCTCAATTTTTGTTTACAAAATTATTACTTTTCCTTTCTGTAAATATAGATCCATGTTTTGTGTAACAATAATTGTGATGAGTTTACTACATGCTGAACGATTAAAATTTGTATTGTTTAGTGTATTCTGTATTTCTAGTTCTTCAATATCTTATTTAATATAAACGACACCTAGATATTTAAATTCCAAAACCTGCATACAGAAATCTTATCTATGTATTTTAATATTGTTAAAAATAATACTTTTGTAAACATAACTGGCAGTGAATAATTTTAAATGTAAAATCTTAATATAACCATTTTTTTAATGATTATGTTGTTGTTTGTTGTTTTCCAATGGCTTCCGCTGGCTCATGCTATCTTTGATCTTGCTTCCCAGTAGAGGCCAGGGAGGTCTCCTCTTCTCTGCTTCTCTTCATCTAATTTTCTGCAGACCAGGAGATGGTCCTTGTTCATGATGGTGTCTGGGCATTCACACAATGTGCAGTTGTCATAGTTAAGTATCTTAATTTTCTTCAGGTGTTCATTCAGACAGTCGTGTCCAGTTGTCAGCCGAAAGACCGCGACAGATGTCCTCCTCTGGAGGTCCTTGACTTTCCCATACAAGTCGAATACATTCTCGTAAGGCTTGTTCTTTATGTCTTCCTTGACTTTGTTTGTAAATTCAAGATAAGATGTTCGCTTCAGTGCACTAATCCGAGCCTCCAGCTTGAGCATTCTTTTTGGTTTCTGCACTATAAGGGTTCCTTGTTTGGCCAGCTTGTCTGCCTGCTCATTCCCTTGTATGCCTACATGTGACGGGATCCACTGCAGAACCAATTCCTTGGTAATGTGTTTAACTACTTTGTATTTCTTCTGGATCGATTCTATCATAGAGCCTGCAGATGTGTTGTCAGCAATTGCTTGTAATGCCGATTTAGAGTCAACCTCGTTATTATTTGCCTCAATGCCTCATCAACTTTAGTAATTTTTAATGATTATTACAACTTCTGTTTGTAGGACATCTTGGGATCGCCTTCGACTTCGAATGTCTCGAAAAATAGACTCATGTTTCCTAATCTCAGTATGTTGGATCTGAGCAACAACCAACTTAGAGAAATACCAACAAACATCCATGAACTGAACAACCTGTCTGTCCTGAATGTTGGCGGAAATACAGGTGAGTGTATGTAGGTCACATATTCACATTTCAAATGACTTTTTGAATGTTAATGAATACTTTATGCCAGTTAGTCTAATGACGACAAGAGAACAGAATGGGTAAAGCTTATGGCAGTAACTGCAGTCTCAAAATATGATTATGAGATTCACAAGTTTGGAGGTGCAGCAGACTGATTGCTGTTTTAGCCATTTTGGCCACACTGGCCCTCAGATCTGGTTTTATTCAATGCATGTGTTTTCTATTTGTATGAGCTAATGAAAAGGTGAAAACTACCACTTTTTGTAAACATAATTTGAATGATCAGATTGGTCAACAAATTTTGGGTTTGTCAGATTAGATTATACAGTGTAGATTTTTGGATAAATGATTTTCACCAACAAATTAAAACGGTTTGTAAATTTTATTTTCTAGGGGGTTGTTTGAATTCTAAAAGTAAAATAAACTACATGTATCTAAAATTAGATTTTGGTATTCTAGTAAGTTAAAATTATAGATGTCCTGAAAGTCATTGTCAGTTTATTTAAAAAAACGTTTAATTAAAAAACCATATGACTATAAACAAACCTTATAATAAGGTCCTTTTTTATTTACTTTTTCATTTGTTTTAGATTTTTTTAGGCTTAAAAATCACTCCTATACCTGATTACTTTTTAGAGCGTCATTATTCCTCTAATGGTTAAGCACTTTCTTATTACAATTTTCCAGATATTAGTGAACTACCTCCTCAGATGGGGCTGCTCTCACGCCTGTGGAACCTGAACACGAGAGGATGCAGTCTACAAGAACCTCTAAAGTCCATGATTGAATCCAAAAAGTATAAAACAATGGACGTAATTGGGTACCTGAAATCCGTGCTAGAGGACGCTAAACCATACGCTCGCATGAAGCTGATGATCGTGGGTGTACAAGGGATAGGGAAAACTTCACTGCTGGAACAGCTGCGTCAAGAAGGAAGTGGTTTTAAGAAAAAACCTGTTGAGGTTGGTGAAGATTTTTCATGTCATGTTGTTGTTATAATGGCTGAGAGTGACTTCACAAAAATTTTAAAATACAGATGACAAACATTTTAAAAATGTAATTAATCATCATCTTCAATTCTTGTTTTCAGTGTCAGGGAGTTGCATCAGGGAAATTAAAATATATAAGTCTGTGGTGATTATAATTGCAGAATCAGTTTAATATCATTTGTGAGAAAATAAATTATATATATTTATTATAAATAAGGTTAACCTGCAAGATGCCTTTCTGAGAATATCTATGCTTGTTTTTCCATTTCTCTCCAATAATAACATAAAAAAGCATGTTTTGATATTTTTAGTTCTTTGAAATTTCCCAGTTTCACTGCCTCACCTTTTATTAGTACAATCCTGTAATATACATAATTTTTTTTTTTAGATTTATGTTATTTAATTCAAGATATAAATGAACATTTTGTGTTAATAAGTAATTGGTTTGTTGAAGCATTGGGCAAAGAGGATGGGGAATAAGAACATAAATACCAAGACATCAAGAGGCACAAATATATCCACAGTGGGAGTGGATATTGGAGACTGGGTTTATGAGAAGAAAGTGCGAGGACATTCGTCACATGGTGCTGTAGTCTTTAGGTAATGTAGTACAAGTAGTTTCAGTTAATAAACATATTCTGTGTTTTGTAAATATATATTTTTAATTAAATGTTAATTATTTACAATGTTTATTTCACAGAATTTGTATTTATTTGGGTGAGTTTTATAATATGGGTTTGCCATAGATCTCATGTAATTTGATTTCTGGATATAGTATTACTTTTAATTGAATTTGGTTGGAAAATTTTAAAAAAATATTTAAAAACTTAAGTTAGCCTAAATTGATCAGCTGTTGCCAAAACACAAAACTAAAAAAAAAAAAAAAAAAAATGGTCAAAGTTGTTTACCAATATTGTTTTATTTTTTCATATTTGTTTAACAAGGATAATTATTGTTAAGGTTATGGAGTTTGGTGCTTCCTGGCACTGCAGTCAAAGGACCTGTTGTGCAACTAAACCTTATGGATTCTAGTTCAGTAGATTGGTGCCTTTAATAACATTAATAATTCACGTACTAGCTTATTCTGCTGGTGGTCCTCAGGGTCCTGCAACCCAAACACCCTTTGCCTCCTGTTGGCAAGAGCCTCGCAATCATATATTATGTAACCTGCAGTTTCCTCTCCCTGCATAACTTTTACACTGTTGCTCCATGGTATGTTCCTATCCTGTTTATGTGCACTATCAGACAACAATGCTTTGTAATGAGTCCTGTGGTCTTCATGAGTTTTGCTTTGCCCAAGATTTTAAGGTTCCTGGCTGACAGCCTTCCTGTCTTGAAATACAGTTCTCTGAGCTTTATCACCCCACGTCTGTAAGGATAGTGTTTCCAACACTCAAATTTGACCCAGTTGATCTTTAGTAGGTCTTCTGTTTCTAGGTTTAATTAAAAGCTCCTTTGTTACTCTGTGTGCTTTTGTGTTTCCAGTAGGAATCTACAAACCTCTGCCTGATTTGAAATGTTTAACCTTATCTCTCAGTTCTTCCATTGCAGATTGGGTAGGTCTGCCTAGCATCTATAAGTCTGCTGAAATCATTGCTTGGGTTCCTTGGGCATCTAAATACAGTCCTAGTCGAACACCACCTCTTTTTTTTACTTTACAGGTCCACATTTGCCAGTTTTTCAGTGTTTATGATCTCTGATGATTTTTGCCAATCATTTAAATCATTAGTAGATAGAGAAATAAATGTCCACCCTCAGAGAGCCTTACATGCAAGGTAGGCTAAATTAAATCTGACTGGTGTATACTTCAGCTAATCTCCCCATTAGCTCCTTCGATGTATGCTGTTTTACCTTGGCGTGGAATGAAGTGATCTAACCCATGAGCAGATAGATGAACAAAGTTTAGACCCAGATAGGGTACTTTGCGATTGCTAAACTCATATGTATAATGTGTGTGAGACTCTAAGACGTTACCAAGGCTAAATTACAAAAAATTGTTTCAGAACTTGGGATTTTGGAGGTCAGCGAGAGTATTATGCGACCCATCAGTACTTCCTGTCAAAAAGAAGTCTGTATCTCGTAGTGTGGAAAATACCAGATGGTCAGCGAGGTATTACTGAAATACTTCAATGGCTGGTCAATATACAGGTGTGTGCTATGTCTAGCCATTTTGAGCTTTTTTTAAAAGAAGAATGCAATGTAAATTAATTCATGTATGATTGTCTTCTTGGAAACAGTTGTATTGTGTTGATTCGTTAAAATTATAAGTTTGTGTGTTACAGGCAAGAGCACCTAACTCGCCTGTACTGATTATTGGCACACACTATGATATGATGAGAGAGCAGTATCCTTCTTCTAGATCTGAGGACCTCCAGCAATTCATCAGGGACAAGTAAGTAGTACTCTTTAGTAAATGGGAAAACTGTATTTATTTCAGCTTTCAATTTATTTATCAGTTCAACTACACTGATTTCTACATTTTGTTTAGTCTTGGTGCAGAGTTTGCATATTTACTTTCTCATAATGCAAAGTTTAAAGACTTTGAAAAAATGACCTTGCGATATTGGTGTATTTTGTTTTCAGCTCCTTGTATCCAAAAAACAAAATGATTGGACGTCTATCCATTTATACTTATCTCTGAAGACTGAACTGATTGACCGATTTAGATCTGGTTTTTCCATACCTTATTAATATTTTTTAGTTTTAAAAAAGTTTTTTTAAAACCCTTTTTTGTTAAAAGAAAATGTTAAAATCTAATTTCCTCCATCAACTTTGATAAAAAAATTTCTCATATATAGTCTTAAGTACACAAACAAAATGTGTACAAAAAAATATTCCTTAGAAAATCGGGTTCAGAAGCTGTTGACAAAAAAACATAAAAAATCAGCTTAATTTCTTTAGCCACTGTGGCAAATTTGAAAAAAAAGAAGTTTACAGTTTGTGAATAAATAATTATAATAATAAACATTGACCACTATTGATACTGACATGTGTTAGTACTCCTACATTTGAACAAAATCTAATGAATGAATTGTCCAATCTTTTGTCTAACTTCCAGACTGATTTTTTATATAAATATTTGAATATGAGATAGTTTGTTTAATGTTTTTGCAAAAATTATTTTCCTTGACACATTTTGGTCATACAACAATTTATTCAGTGAACACAATGTTGAATGAAATATATTAAAAATTTAGATCGAAATTTTGCATTTTAATTTTGGTGTGAACATAGTTTTGGTAGGCTACGCTTAATACTACACTTGCAGTAAATTTGTCAAGATGATGAAAAAATCCTTGGTCTACAGAGTGAAAAAAAAAACTATATAAACGGTGAATCTACTTCATGGCAGAGTGGAGCTAGCCAAGATTATACAATAGAGAGATGTGATGAATCTGTTAATTGTAAATATACTTTGTTTTTTGTAGGTTCATCAATATAGTGGACGCAGAGAAGTGTGGCCTGCCTCGAGTTTTGGACACAATAGAAGTCAGTTGCAAGACTAGGCACAACATCAAGCTGTTATGTAACCTGATCTATGACACTGTCTTCAGTTTGCGAAACCCAGGTTAGTTTATGGCCTGTGTTTCCAGAATCTGCTTTTCTTATGATTTTTCGTAGAGCAGTTAATTCACTGACCATTTTCCAATTAAGAATAATCAAGTTATTGGTGAAAAACTGAATCAAAGGTTGACTCTAACCTAATCATAGGTGTTTTTAGAAAAGTACCAAGAAATTTTATTTTCAGTATTTTATCAGGAATCTAATATCCTTTGACTTGCAGATAACAAAACGGAAATTTTATTTATACTTAAAGGAAACTTTTTTATCTTGTAATTTTTTTTTGTAAAATTAATTTCTTAGGTACTCAACATTAAAAATTTTAAATAGCTGCCATTTTAAAATGAATCAATATATCAAGTTGATTATTTTTTTAAGTAAGTATCCTGCCTATTATATGTTTTTACAGAGGTTTAATAAGTTAAACCCTTTTAAAGATATAAATTATTTTTGTAAAAAAACATTGGCGGGCAGGTTTGTTTATAGCTATATTGCTCATCAGTTTAAAATTAAATTGTTTTGAATAGGTTTATAATTGGTAATTAATGGAAGGGCTAAAGCAAGTTTATCCATAGAAATTGGCAGCTAGAGATTGTTATCTTCTTGAAGGCTGGAGCTTGACTCCCTGACAATAACCATTATTAAGTGGGTTTTCGGCCATATATCCAGTTGGTTTTTTTCCCGTATTTAAACCTGCTGAATCATATCCTAAATTGGTGCACAACTTTTACGAACCACTCTGTACTCCTAATAGATCATATTTTTTTTATGCTTTACAGGAAGTAAAGAACTATTGCTAGAACAAAGAGTGCCTGCAAGCTACTTAGCGCTGGAAGATGTTATTGGGCACATTGCTAATGAGAGGAAACACAATGGTGTCGACCCTGTACTAAACGCTGAGCAATACAAGGCGGTGGTTTGGCAAGAAATGCAATACAGGTACCAGAGAACCTTCAGAGATACAGCTGAGTTGCATCAAGCGACATTGTTCCTACATGATAATGGTAAGTACAGAGTTGTTCCAATTAAAGTATTTTAATGTTTATGTATGTTTTTGATTCTGACTGGTACATATCTTGCCATTTGCTAAGGTATTCTTGTTTTTACTTTTGTCCGCTTATTATGATAGCTTGGAGTACTTATTTCATTTTTATAGTTTCACTGTATTAACATTACCTAAACATCTAGGCTTATAATTTTAAGTTTAAGATTAATCACTTTCTGCTAGGAATGTTATTTATTATTTTGAGTATGTTTAATGCCTTTTATAGCTTTGTAACTTTTTTATTTATTGACATATTTTGGATTAACTCCATTATCAAAACTTACTGATATATTCCGGTAAGTTTTGATAATGGAGATAATCCGCAACGCATAAGTAAAATAAAAAATGGCATAGCTAGTGAAAGCTGCTAGTAAACATACTCAACATAATAAGTTGATACATGTTTGAATTATCATATTATTCTACCCCAGAAATATGCATTCAACCCCGGTTATCCACACGATTGGATGGTGTGATTGCTGTGAATAATCCATATATATATATATAATATATATATATATATATATTATTATTATTATTTGCATATAGACCCTGTTGGATCAAGCAAAGCACTCCGACTCATGTCTTGTTCCTTCTAATCCTCCACACCTCCCTCATCCTGTCCCCATGGATCCTCTTCCGCTCCTCCGTCCATTTTACCCCTGCTCTCTTTGGGATTTCATTCTCTGGGACCTTCCAACCGAGTATCTTTCTCCTGTATGCGTTCCTGTCTTCAACGTCTGTTGAGTCTATTTCTGCATCATGTAGGTCTATTCTGACTTGTGCGATCCAAGACGTTGTCTATTTGACTCCCTGTATATACTTAAGGATTCTGTTGGCAAGTCTCCTATACATATATATATATATGAAAAAAATTAAGAAAAGTTAAAACACTTCATTTTACAACAAATACTGTTAAGTACTGTGTTTTTAAGCCGCAACATTGTTAATAAATTATATAGAAGAAGAATAAATTGTTAAAATGAAAAAATATATTTAACAGTATTGAGACATATGACCCATCTGCTTAGCAAGCTATGAAACTAACAAACAAACCTTACCCCACTGTTAGTTATTTATTGCCTCACCTGTTTACTTCCGTTATGATACTGAAACATATCCGAAATTAAATACTGATTATTTATTGTGAACAGCAAACTTTATACTGTAATATATGTATTCAAAATCTAGATTGTTTTTAAAGGTAAAAAAATAATTTTGTTTGTTAATTGCAACATTACTGTTGTACTATTACATAAAGAAAAATTTGCATTTATTATATTTGAAAATTTTTTATTTTTAAAGACAAAGTTTATTTTTTGTTTATTAGTTTCACTGTACAAAAATTATTTTTTTAATTTATGTCGCCAAGGATAAGCTGCTGTGCTAATAATCAAATTGGGGGAGTTGATTGTGTGTGTGTGTGTGTGTGTGTGTGTGTGTGTGTGTGTGTGTGTGTGTGTGTGTGTGTGTGTGTGTGTGTGTGTGTGTGTGTGTGTGTGTGTGTGTGTGTGTGTGTGTGTGTGTGTGTGTGTGTGATTTTAATATGAAGGGAAAGTTGTGTCCATGTAAAAATATATGTGAACCGTCCTTGCCGGGTCTTAAATTCCTGAGTCGCTATTTCTTTGTTCATTTGTGGACTCCCTGTCATTGAGGGATGATACCACTGTCTAGGTAGTTGAGCTTCTTATTATTTATGCTGTGACTAAAGAGAAAACTTCTTGAAGTAACTAAAGAGTTTTCAGAAAATATTGTCTATATAATAACAATTAATATGTATGTGGAATACTATGTTAAACCTCTTATTGATAAGGTATATCATAATGAGAAAACCTTAATTAAAGTAATTTAATTATCATTGAACTACATGTGATGTTTTCAGTAAAACAGTTAAGATTTTCTCATGTTTCCAATTAAATGAAGATTCAAAGGGAAATAACATGTGTTTTTTATGCAGGTGTTTTGTTGCATTACGATGATGCTACACTGAAGGATCTCTACTTCTTAGACCCACAGTGGCTGTGCGATATGCTGGCTCATGTGGTTACTATTCGAGAGATCAACCCTTTTGCTAGAACTGGTAAGTATATTAAATTATATTCAGCTATTATGTCTGTATTTAAAAAGTGCTATTACAGCTGTATTAACAGCTGTTATATAATAAGCTTTTATTTGTACTGACAAAGTATGATAACATGTATTTTATATTCCCAAATTCGATTGTAAAATTTAATTATTTTTGGATGCATGTTTTTTGTCTAATTTTTTCTGTAGTCCCGTGTTTCATTTTCTTCATTTAAGAATAAGGTGTCCCAAGTTTTCACTGCTTTCCCCACTTTTTACAAACATCAGTGAATTTCACATGTTGATACAGTACTCTTGTATCAAGTAACTAATGGCGACTTATTGAGTGAGAACATTAGTTTACTTTGTTCAGAGAAACTTTGACAAGAACAAACTTTGAATAGAGAACAAAAGTTTGTTCTTCTATTTAATTTTTACAGATTTACAAGTCATTTAGTATTTTTAAAAGTTTGGAAAGTTTCCTTTTAGTGAGTTTTTTCACTGGTCTACAGCATTCTGAAATTTTATTTTCCTTTTCCCAAACTAGTTTTGAAAGAGGCCCTTTTACAAGGTTTTTTGGATAGACCTAAGAGCAAATTTTGCTATTTAAATTCATAAGTAAGTACTGGTAAGTTAAAAATAGTATTGAATAACATTTATTGTTTGAGAAAGTATAATTTTGAGTTTAATTAAAAGTATCATATATATACTTTATAACTTCTAGTTTAGTCTAAAGTTGAAAACTGAACCTAACAATTTTATTTATTAGTTTTTTTTTCATTTGTAAGTTTCCCTTTGCAAGTTTAAGGCATTTTACTGTTTGAACCCGGGACATCTTTATTGCCACACCAGGTTGTGTAAGCCAACCAGGGGACACACAACCTGGTTTTAGTTTTTTTTTTTTTTTTTTTTTTTTTTTTGTTAAAAAAACTATATTTATAACCTATGACATGTAGGTTACTGTAATTAGATTAATAATGATATTGAACTACTCAAAGCTGGTACCAAAGAAAACCTGGAAGTTTTAAGCAAAAAGAAAGATAACATATCAACTGAAAGTTTAAAATTTGAATGTAAGTTAATTGTTTTGAATATTTTTATTACAAATTTCAGGAATAATGAAATTAGATGATTTAAAACATGTGTTTAAATCGTCTAACCTTGGTCCAGTCGATACTCGTGGCTACATAGTGAACCTATTGAACAAGTTCGAAGTCGCTCTAACGTGGGACAATAGGACTTTGCTGATACCATCTTTACTGCCAGCTGAAGATGATGTACACACAGCAGCAGTTAAAGTCAAGGTATAGCATTTTTATATCTGACTTCAAGGTATAGCTGGCTTGACTTCATAGTTGTTGATTTATTTGTATTGTTTGAAAGAGAAGTTTACTTAATTTGAAAGGAACAGAGTCATTTTATTAAATTGGTTTTTTCGAAAATTTCCATTGAAAAATAAGCTATAAGCTTACTGGCATCATGGTAAGATGCAAACCCAGGATCTTAAAATAATTACTGGTCCTTACCTCTAGATCACTTTTTAAGGACTTTTAAAACTTTAATATTTGTGTGTCTGTGTGAGCGAGCAATTAAGCATTTGCAATTTTGGTCAGATTTGATTTAGATGACACAAAAATCTATTTTGATAGTAGATTGGACAAGTTTGTTAACAAAAAAAAAAATCTTTAACCTTACCAGAATTAAAAAAAAAATAATGACTTTTTCTCACTCATGTTTTGAAAATCTGATTTAATTATCATAATTATCAAATTCTGCATATATTAGCTTTTCAAATGTTCAGATAACAATATGAAAATGACCTACTAATGACTAAGATTCATTATTGAATTTTTAATGTAGTTTGTCTATTTAGAATAATTTATTTATTTATTATTTATAATTCTTCTTCTTATTTTTTTTTTTTTGCTTAAAATTTTTCCGGTGTCTTCTAATTCTAGCTTCCATTTTTCTATGTCTTTCCACAGACCTTGATCCAATCCCCTCACTCTCATTTCTGTATAAATTTATTCTCCAACTAAGTCTTGGCCTTCCTCTTTTTCTGTGACCATGTGGTTTCTATTTTAGTATCTGTTAAGTCGTTTTTCATCCATCATTTTGACTTGACCAAAGCACCGAAGTTGTTTTGCCTTAATGTTGTATATAGTGGTGTGCTTTGTAGCCATAATGTCATAGATTCTTAAATTTTTTATCTGTTATTATTAATATTTATAATTACTAGTAATAAATATAATAATTTTACTCTGATTTCTTTACCTGACTATAATACTCAAATATATTTGTTTAACATTTAAGACTTTTTGCTCACTCAGTGTTGTTTACCAACAGATACCAGTACGTTCAAGAGGCTGGGCTGTGCGTAACAAGAAAATATCTACTAACCTAGCAACCACTGTTGTAGGCAATTCTTCCTTCTTTAGTGGAACTTCTACACCTAATGGTAAGCAAAAGTGTTTAATTATGTCTTAGTTATAATATCTATATCAGTAATAGCCACTTAATAATATATGAGTGATGCAGCTGTCATATATTATTTGTGGTGCATACTACTTGGAGGTTGTGGTAATATCTCTCATACTTGCAGATTCATCTCTAGAACTTGAGCTAAGTCAAAGATCAGACCCAGAAGTATGCGTTCGCAGATTGCTCCTCATGTCATACTTCCCTTCTGGCTTTTGGTCTCGTCTCATCACAAGAATACTTGCTGACGATTCTATTATTGATATTGTACGTTCTTTCTTCATCATGCCTAAAGAGGTTGGTGGTGGTTGATTTGCCTAACTTGAATAATTTTCAAAGTAAATGGTGTTTTAAAGAGATTACTTTGTTTTCAGCCTATTGTTGTTCTTGCAAAAAGAAAATAATAGCTTAAATAAGTTCCCATTAAAAGAAGGCAAATTTTGTTATACAAAACATGCTTAAGTTAATAATTGCTTTTTGTGTAATCTATGCTTTGTTTGTTATTCATAACTACTGCACCTGATTATCCATTCATTGTTGTCTGGGTATTTATTCATGACTACTGCACTTGATTATCCATTCATTGTTGTCTGGGTATTTATTCATAACTACTGCACCTGATTACCTATTCATTATTGCCTGGGTATTTATTCATAGCTACTGCACCTGAATACCCATTCATTGTTGTCTGGGTATTTATTCATAACTACTGCACCTGATTACCTATTCATTGTTGCCTGGGTATATATTCATAACTACTGCACCTGAATACCCATTCATTGTTGTCTGGGTATTTATTCATAACTACTGCACCTGATTATCCATTCATTGTTGTCTGGGTATTTATTCATAACTACTGCACCTGATTACCTATTCATTGTTGTCTGGGTATTTATTCATAACTACTGCACCTGATTACCTATTCATTGTTGCCTGGGTATTTATTCATAACTACTACACCTGATTACCCATTCATTGTAGCCTGGGTATTTATATATCCCAATTATCTACGAGGGTTGATCAAATATAAACGAGACTGATTTTTTAAAAAAATTATTGCTTACTTACAAATTATTCTTGATACAACTTATTTTTCTACATAGTCTCCCCGCACGAGTAACACTTTTTCCCACTGGATTGGAAGGTTTTTAATTCCATCTTCGTAAAAAGTTCTCGGGCGTTCATTGAGCCATTGGAGCACGAAGGTCTCCACCGCAGAATCGTCTTCAAACGCTGGCCTCAAGCGCCTCTTTGAGTGGCCCAAACAGGTGATAGTCGCAGGGTGATAAGTCTGGACTGTATGGGGGATGTTCCATTGGTTCCCAGCCAATTTGATCGAGTTTAAGCCTCGTAGCGTTCGCCGAATGTGGTCGGGCATTATCGTGAAGAAGAATGACGTTTCTCGCCGGTTTAGATTTCCTTTTCCTACGAAAAGACTGTTTTGCGGCCTCTAAAACATCGCAATAATATTGTGCATTTATTGTGCGTCGTTGATGGAGGAAATCGACGTGAAAGGCGCCTTGATTGTCGAAAAATACAGTGGCCATTACCTTCCCAGCCGACGATTGTGATTTGGCCTTCAGGTTTTCTACTGCTTCTCGTCCTTCGGCGAATTCCTTGTGCCAAGCAAAAACGCGAGCTCTTGACACAAGCAGGGTCCTGTCCCCGTATTGAGCCGTCAATCTACGAAAGATTTCAGTCGGATTGACCCCCTCCTTGGCCAAAAACTTAATAATAATTCTCTGCTCCACGGAAACGTGCACTTCACTCTCACTCATTGTATAGTTTTATACTGAAGGGTCCGAACGGAAATGTTGCCCGTCTATGCCCGTCCCAAACCTCCCAGGCTACCTGAAACCCTACCCTTTAGAGTTCAATGTCCAACGGAAAAGTTTTTAGAAAGTCAGTCTCGTTTATATTTGATCAACCCTCGTATTTACTATCAAACATTTTTATTTTGTTATAGGGACTGCTATTTATTTTCCTTATGACAGATTTTTAGCATTTTAGACATTTTAATTTTTACCCTTTTTTATCCTCATGGCTGAACTTGGAAAAAGTATGTCTGAAGTGTGACCCCAAGTACATCATCTTTGTGACCCCAAATATTATTAGTTAAACGCTAATGTCAGTAAATTTTTATATATCATCTACTTCTCCAAATGGGGTGCCATACACCCACCGTATTTGTTCTTACAAAATTTTAGTTTTATGTATTGTTTTCAAGATTTTAGTGGTTTTAAATTTTTTGTCGAAATTAACGTTGTTTCTCCTATATGTTTCCAAAAAAAATTGTAATGGTCAATTTTGGTGGGGCATTTTTAATGGAACTGTATTTATATATTTTTATTCAGGGATTTAAATTTATTAACAAAGATTTTACTTAAATGGTTGTAATCCTCTAACAATTTTTAACTTTTACTAATTATTTTCTTTTAATTTTCTTCTAAAAATTTTAAACACAGGTTGTATTCAGAATACCCTAACCTCAACCAAGCTGTTGTACCACACTCTGCAACACCCAATCATTTGCCAGATTATTGTTGTTGGTTCGATATAGCTGTTTTATTTATATTTACTATCTTGTTGAACATCATAAATAATTGTGTAAATCATGTCGCTTGGTAATAATACAATAAACGTAAATAAATACAAGCAGGGTTCAAACATACAACACTGTTAATAAATTATTAACAATGAAATAATAACAATTTAATTATGGCATGCAAGTATCTTACTGCTGTGATAGAAGCAATTTCAAAAAGTGATTTTATTGTTATTTTACGCTTTTTCGAAAGTCTGATTCCACTATTAACAAAACAAGTATATTTATAATATGCCTTGTGAGAACAAAAGAATTTTAATCTGACCTTTTGGTTACGTAGATAATAAACTAAGGATCAGATCAATTATTATGTTGAGTCTGACCTGTAGGGCTTTAAGAAAATATTTTTATTACAGGTAACGCAAGATGCCAGGCTAGCAAAACTGTTAGACGTCCGTGCTGAATGGGTTTTGTGGCAAACAGGAATGGAGCTCAGATATTCAGACTCTGTGTTGTTCCGCATGAAGGAGATTATTCCATCGGCTAAAAGTTCGTCTATCGATTACAAAAAGCTCAGGTTAGTAATGTACGAAGGCTGTTTCTTTGGTCCATTAGAAAAAGACAAGTTTAAATAATAGAATTAATTTATCAATGTGGTATTTTCCTTTTATTATTTTATGGTAATTTATTGCATCAAGTTATGTATAAATATGGTTACTTTTCAGCACATTCATCTTTGTGATTAACAATATTTGTCATTTCTATGGCAAAGCTTTCTAGTTCCCTTCTTTACATAATGTTGACACCAGTGAGTTAATGTAGGCCATAATGTAGTCTCGAACCTTTTTTTATAGTTTGAAATGCCCTTGTAGCCACTTTTTCAGTTGTTTGTTTCAAAAAAATGTCAAGTAATATCTTATTTATTTATATTCTTTAATTATCTTGTAATGTCTTTATTTATATTACGTAAAGTTTTAATGCGTTCTGTTCTCTAGATTACGACTTAAACAAGAAGGCGTTTGGACAGATGTTGATTTAAACAATTCATCGATATTGGAAATACTTTTGCCGTTAGATACATTGGTTATTAAGCGTCCAATCACTGACGAAGATGAGCCTATAGGCTATCAGGCGATTGTTTTGGACCCTTCGCCTGAATGTTCCGCCCAACTTCTTGCTTTGGCAGTTGATCATATTGACATATTGTTGGAAGACTGGTACCCAACCTTAGGTAAGTTATATCGGGAGAAACCATTTTACTGTGTTTTAGAATATATTCACTGTATTCTTCACTATGTCACTTAATATTCAGTATTTTAACATATAAAGTAACAAATATAATGTATCAATGCAACAATATTTTTTTCACTTCTTTTTTTTATAATTTAAAAAATATATTTTTCTCGATCATTTCAATATTGTTATAACCAAGTTCCACTGTTTTTAGTAGACTGTATTTTGTTTTTTAAATTTTCACTTAATGATAAAATATTAATGTTATTATAATTGTTTATTTGGACATTTGCCAATGTGTTTAAGAAATAATACACGATATTTTGTGGGTATAGATCAATGCTTGTTCTGAAGTACCTACGTAAATTTAACATCTAGAACATAAGCCTAGATGCCTAGGCCTATGTTGAAATATTAAAAAGTAAGAACAAATATTCAAGGCTGATGCACTGAGTAGTCATAAGTAAAAACTAAGAGTTCATTGTGATTAGCGGAACCACAAATCAACAAGAAAACAAACTTTTTGTAGCTTTTTAGTTTTTTTGGTGATTACAGAAAATGGCAGATTGTCTGATCATGTGTAAATCTTAGTTTTTACTTTTGACTACTCAGGAGATCAGTCTCAAATGTTAGGCCTTAGTTTTTATTATTGTAACATATTACATGGTACTATAACAAAAATTCAATTGTGGTTAATATAAATTTACTGTATCCTTATTTTCCCTTATGACAGCTGTTCGTTACGTGCTCCAGGGTCTGTGAACTTAAATAATTGTTTTTATATTTGTGCATCTGTGTACAAAATAAGAACATCACATCTTCAAAGCGCTGAAAAAACTGTTATTATTTTAACAAATACACTCAGGTCAAGTCAGAGGTATTAAAGCTACTTATTTACTTTTTGTTATATGACTCCAGTCACTGGTGACTCTCATAGCATTGAACAATCTAGCAGCAGAATACATGTCACTGTCTATTGTGCCTGAATGTATTTTTGTAGTCCTCTAATCATGGTATTCAGGCTTGTTAAATTATTATCTCCCTCAATACGGTAAAGGAAAATGTGTTGCAGAGTCTCTATGTCCCTCTTGCAGCTTTTAGTAGTCTGGGAGGTTGTAGTAATGCAGGTAGTCCTACCAGTTCTTGCTTGTGTGGCAAAAATGTACAGTAACTACCCAAAGAGATATTACAAACTAATCAGTACTACATGTAATTATAAGATATTATTATTTAGTTTATAATAGTAGAACCTTGATATAACACACTCTGATATAACAAATTCCCCCAATATAATGATTTTTTTAAATTCCCTTCAAACCCACGTAACATCAGTGTTAAAAAGATCACTGTATTAAGTATTTTGGCTTATAACACTTATAAAACAATTTTTGTTCAACCAGTAGATCATAAAACCCTTATATTACAAATATTTGAAGTACAAAACCCTACATAATGAATAAAACGCATTTTACAAAAACTGTACAGTACAGTGTGTATCGACTCAGACGCACATCTTAACATGAAAACAGTAGTATTTGCATACCGTTTATGTCAAAAAAATAATAAAATATTGGTTGGCGAAGGATTACTGTATGCAATACTTTAAACGTAATATGTTTTGGATTTTTACCTTCATTTCAATTAAAGTTCATAGTATTGTACAATTTTTTTTTTTTATTGACTGCCAGTAGTATGACACTCATAATCCAGCGGATATAACCTAACCTAATGAAACCATATTGTAACCATGTTTTAGGCACCAGATTTGTACACACTTCAGAAGGCCGTTTCTTAGTGACTAGACTGGTTCCTTGTCCACGATGTTTGGCTGGTGTCCAGCAAGATAATGATAATGACCTCCAGTTTCCAAACAGGCAACACCTAGCTCCACCTCATCTTGCAGAGGTGACATTTATAGACAATATATTATTAACTGAGCAAAGCCAATGCTTTGGTTCAATTTGAGTATTACGTTTGTTTGTTACACAGTTTTAGCCGAACATAGACTGATTGTTCTGAAATTTGGTATGAAGGTATTTTATATAAAGCCCAAAAAACGTCTTTTCATTCTCTTCCTTTTCACCATAGCTGCCTTTGATTTAATGATGATAATTATAGCCAGATATTTCCTGTAATTCTAGTTGAACAGCTCATAATGTTGACCACTTCATGGAGAAATTGAATACAATTTCCAATAAAGTTGGTCCAGTAACATTTTTTGTAAATATTACGGTTACTGGTGAAATGGGTGGAAAATGTAAACACATCAAAGCGGTGGCCAGGCAGTTAATCAAGAATATACTCAAGGTCTACTACTAGTTCACATAAATACAATTTAGTTCTATTTGGGATATAAGAACCCCAAAAGGTTTTTGTATTTGTTGTAACTTGATATTAGCTTTAAAGGAGTTATGCTCGTGTTAACATAACGTACTGTTAGTAATGCTTGTAAAAAATGTACAAAATAATCTAAGTTAATGTTGAATTTATAGAAACAAAATTTGAATGTTATATTATTTTTTAAGGCATTGCATAAAGCAGAGGTGGATCAAGCTGGCGGTGGATCTCGGCGTGTTCGTAAATCACAAGAAAGTTATACATCGGATGGTGACAGCGGTGTGGATCCAAACAGTGCAGGTTCCAGGTATGATAAATCAAATTGTTTTCATTATGTTATTAATAACAATGTATGACATATAAACTTTCCGAATTTTATTTACAGGCTTGTTGGTGATAAGTGTTCTTTCCTAAAATTATTAGATGAAGTACACAACTTGTGGTCTTGAAAATAGTTTAAATTATTTTTATATTCTTCTTCTTTTCTGCTAGGATTATTGTCACTTTATTCAGTATAATGATTTGCCTTCCCTAGCTTCATCAATTCTACTTTTGTTGACGCGTTTCGGAGAACCTCCATCTACAAAAACTATATCTATACTCCTGAGTATAGATATAGTTTTTCAAGATGTAGAACCTCCAAAACATGTCAACGAAAGTAGAATTGACGAAGCTAGGGAAGGCAGATCATTATACTGATCATAGTTGAAAATAGTTATGCAAGTATTTTAAAAGAAATTTGCAACACTTTGCTCTTAAATAGCAAAATAAATTTTTTGAAAACATAAATTTAGTTATTTAGATTTTTCTTTACAATTTTTTTTTTAAATATTTATCTTATTGCAAAACACTGAAAATAATTCATGAACCTCTAACAATCCCTCTTTTTGTTTCCCAGCAAATAACCAGTATTTATTGTTTAGGTTCAATAAACAAAATTCCTAATTACAAAAAATTTCTTTAAAACTTACTGCTATATATTTGTATGTAATCTTACCATTGACTCTCTAGACAAAGGGTCTATGTTCGCATTGTTTCACAGCAAATGATTTATGTTGCTTGCATAATGTATGTGCTTGCTTATTTCTATGGATGTGCTCCACTCTATTTACTAATTGTAATAGCAGTTCTAACTTCAAAAAGTATTTTGCATTGTTAAAATTGATTTTACAACTAATTTGAATCAAAGTTAGCTCAGCAGTTTTAAATCAAATTGTAGGTTTGTAGTTTTTTTATGGAAATTAATTATCTACAATATTTGACATCTTTATTTATTGTACGTTAGTTGTTTACTTTATTCTTTAATTTGTTGCTAGTCGTAAGACGTCTGTGGAAGGTCACCCAGATGTGTTGGCCAATGTCGGATCCAATTTGGAGGAAGTGTTGCCAACATTCTCATGGATGGTCGAGGAGTGTATCCTCGCAGCTTATGACAAGTCGAGTGTTAGATGTCCTACACATGGAGACATATCATTGGCCCATATCGCTCCTGATACGGTATTGAAAATTTTCTTATAAATAAATATTAATCTCTTTTATAAAATTAATGTCATGTAACCAACATCTTAGTAATTCTGACTAACAAAGTAATTTTATTGGTACTATATTGCTTATAAGTTCTCAAAGTATTTACATTCTGCATTTTTAACATTTTGTCTTTTTTTAATCAAGAACTGAGTAACTGTCTTGACATTAAGCTTAAGTATCATTATAAAATAAAAATATATTATGTAATTATCTTAAGGACGTATAAAATAATTATTTATTATCTATAAATATTATGTAAAATTATGCTGGTTTAATTTCATTGTTAATATTTAGAGTATGTAGGCTAAGAGTAAACAGTTAGTGTTCTAGTTTTTGTATGATAAAGAAAAATAAATATATTATGATTATACAGTTTATTTCCTTTCATTTGCAGATGTTTCTCGATCTAGGAGAGAGACATTTGATCCGTCCAAACAGTATGAGTCGCGGTAGGCTTCTTGGACGTGGAGCTTTCGGGTTTGTGTTTAAAGGCACTTGTCGAGTTCGCGGTTCCAATGATACAATCAATGTCGCTATGAAGATGCTGCAACCTGTACAACCAGGAAGTAATGCAAGCCACTCTGCTATCATTGCCTACAAGGTAAGTTAATATTTAATAAGGTAGGCTATATAAAAGTAGTAACTGAAAATCTAAAAAACTAACAATAAATACAAACTTATCTAAACACTAATATAATAATTAGTATAGTTAACTAATATACTATACAAAAAAAATGGAATAAAATTATGCGAACAAAATGACTGAAATAAACTTCTGTTAATTGTCAGATGTAATTGAGTAAGTAGTTTTTAATATATCTACTAGATAGCAGGAGAGTTGGTTATAGTATATTAAAAACAATACAGTTAAACATTGCCAGAAAAGTTCACTTGTAATAATATCACATAGAAGAGTTAAGAGATCAGAATAAAAAAAAGAAACACCTCAAAATGAAAAAGAAACCTTTTGTCACAAAATAAAAAGAAAGTAAATTGATATGAACAGAATAAATATCAAACTAGTCAGCTTACTGTACTCTGATGTACATTAGGAACATGTTCAGAGTGATACCAAACAGAAATAAAATACAAACTACAGTTGATTATAACGGTTAACATCCTCCCCAAAACTGGTCTTGCATAGGCTAGTCTACCTGCCCCTTCTTTCAGATTTTGGTCAAGTAGGACAGGCCAATTTATCAATTCTCACGAGTGTCGGAGACGGGTTCAACTTTATAATCAATCATAGTTTGTATGTTAGTATATCAAATTAGTTTCTTTTCATTTTGTGGCCAATAAAAACTGTTTTGTATTTGTACGTCACACCACAGTACTCTTTTTATATTTGTAAGAGGTTGTATGATTACTTTCAGGGTGCACAAGGCAAGTGGGAAAGAGATCCTTTACAGTACGCCAGTAAAGCTTATACTACGGCACGACAAGAACTTAATATATTACTCAGTTTACGCCATCCAAATATTGTACCTCTAGTCGGAGTATGTACAAGACCTTTAGCGCTTGTGCTGGACCTGGCTCCACAGGGTGCACTTGATATTACACTCAGACATTACAGAAGGAGCGGAGCAAAGTTGGGACCTTATACTTTGCAAGCGATCATCCTGCAGGTAATATTATTTTGTAGAAACTGTCATGGTTAATATGGAAAATCTTATAAACTACTATTTTGGTAATATTATAGTAATATCGTTATACTCTGTCCCCTGTGGCCTTTGGCCTACAAATAAACAATTTTCATCTACAATAATTTCAATTTTACTCAAAGTGTTAAACAACTTTTAATGCTGTTTAAGTTTATACTATATAATTTTCAGTTTGTTAATTATAACTGATAAATATTTCAGTATTAACAATTAAAATACCAGTGTTAACAAGGTAAATACCAAAATTATAATATATATATAAATATATATATATATATATATATATATATATATATATAATAAATAATTTGCCGCCAAATTTTTGAAATAATTTGTCCACTTCCTGCATAACCTTGTGTAACAATATTCACGTTACATATTGTACCTTATGTTTTTACACTTATAGAGTAGATGTGATGCATGAGTTTAGGTGCTTTAATTACTTAAGTAGTTGTCTGAACTAAGAGAACACGGTTACAGTAGAAATTAATAAAGAAAAATGGTGTGTTAGATTTCTCAAAATTGGTTTGTTAGGTTTTGCACAAATTTTAGTCATGTACAAATTGATACACGCAGGCCAGTGGTCTGAATTCATTACGTAACATAACTTGTTTTTGAGTGATTTGTGCAAAAAAACATTCCCGTGGCCTAATGAAATGACATATGTTTGTTTTGTTTAGGTGGCCAAAGCTATAGAATATCTACATCAGCAGCATATTATCTACAGGGATCTGAAGTCAGAAAACGTATTGGTTTGGTCAATTCCTCCTCCATTCGAAAATCAGTTCGATACACCTGTTCACATCAAGCTAGCTGATTATGGTAAATATTAAAAAATAAAACTGAGGATGACTACCTTGCCATTAAAACTTTGTATAACTAAATTTATTGAACTGAACTTTGGTTACTCGTGTACAAGTAAGATTTTCAAATTCTTTATAAAAAAAACTTGGCAGTTCTTTTATATTCAGGTTGTAACCATAGAAAAGCTATAACAGCAAAAAAATTTTAAATGGAGAATTTTAAAAAATTTTGTTAATCTACCCCCTTTACTTCTGCAAGACATTTTTTTCTCTCCCCTGATCTTCATGCTAGCCACTAAATCATTATGAAAGTAAGCTTATATATATATCTTTATATATTATATTTGATAATCAAAAATTATTATATTTGATAATCAAAAATTATTATATTTGATAACCTATCAAATATAATCATGTGGGCATAGCTAAGATTTGAAGTTTGTCAAAGTCAAAATAAATTTTTTTTCAGTCACTCATGACAATTGGTCGGCTAAACTATCTAGCTACTAATACATCCACTGCTAAACTACCGTACAGCCAAACTAATTTTAACTAGACCTTAAAACCAATTTAAAAAAATTGACCATAGACCTACTATGGCTACTTAAAACCCACTTAATGCCACAACATTATTTTTCAAAATAAATCTAACATCAAATTCAGAGTGTTTTTTTGTTAGAACAATATTTATGCTGAATTAGAAAACCTTTTAAAATATTTTGAAGAAATTTACTAACTGAAAACATCTTGAAAATACCTTTTTGACCTGAATGTCTGTGACCTTTTAAATAAATTATTAAATTTTGACACTCACACTAAGTTTGAAGTAAAAAAATCTTTAAAAAGAGTCATAGCTTCTATTTTTACAAGTACCTTTTATAAGCTCAATATAGGTTGTAAAAATATTCCTGGATACGTTGTTTTTATTCTAATTTCTGATAATTTTTGTGCAGGCATCAGCAGACTGACCTTACCTTCAGGAACTAAGGGCTTTGGTGGCACTGAAGGGTTTATGGCACCAGAAATTATGAGGTACAATGGTGAAGAAGAATATACTGAGAAGGTAAGTTGCATTTTTTTGGCATTATGTGGGTTTTTAAGTAGCCATAGTAGGTCTATGACCAATTTTTTTTTAATTGGTTTTAAGGTCTAGTTAAAATTAGTTTGGCTGTACGGTAGTTTAGCAGTGGATGTATTAGTAGCTAGATAGTTTAGCCGACCAATTGTCATGAGTGACTGTATTGAGCTGGCAATGGCAGACATCCAGTACTTATCTTTTTAGTTTTGAGACATTTGTTTTGACTTTGGGAAACATTTGCCATCATTGCTGATCATTTAGCACTACCCAGGGGATACGTACAGCTTAAAGTGTGTTGCGGACGCGATCAACTTTGTCCCCCAAGGAAGACATAAAGAACAAGCCTTATGAGAATGTACTCTACTTGTATGGGAAGGTCAAGGATCTCCAGAGGAGGACATCTGTCGCGGTCTTTCGGCTGACAACTGGACACGACTGTCTGAATGAACACCTGAAGAAAATTAAGATATTAAACTATGACAACTGCACATTGTGTGAATGCCCAGACACCATCATGAACAAGGACCACCTCCTGGTCTGCAGAAAATTAGATGAAGAGAAGCAGAGAAGAGGAGACCTCCCTGGCCTCTACTGGGAAGCAAGATCAAAGATGGCGTGAGCCAGCGGAAGCCATTGGAAAACAACAACAACAACAGTTTTGAGACAAGGCTAGCTGTTATGTAAATCTGGCAACATAAAGTAGGTTCTATTTTTTGGGGATTCAATATAAATATTTCAATTAAATATAATTTGATTGATAATATCTGTTCTCAGATATATGTAAGATTGTAGCTGATCTCAGTTACAGTGGAAGCCCTCTTAACCAACATCGTTCAGCCTAGAGTCCAACACAAGCTTCTGAATTTGAGTGCTTTCAGGCTAGTGTTACATATTTGTATAATTCATAATAAGACTTATAAGAAAAAATAATGTATTAGTTACTTTTAGAAAATTGTTGTTATATTACTAAAAGTTCCAACCATTTGATGCTGTTAAAAAAACTGTGAAACTTCTATAATAACTGCAACTGTTATTGTAAAATAATAAACTGTGACGTACTTTTGAAATCTCAAGTAGTTTTTATAATGTGTAACTTTCAAAAGTTACAGAAAATAAACAGAATTTATGAAAATTACTGTTATATATTTTTTATAATTTGTTCAGGTTGATTGCTTTTCATTTGGAATGTTTGTCTACGAGTTGCTAACTCTCCATCAGCCATTTGAAAGTCACGAGTCGGTTAAAGAATGCATCTTAGAAGGAGGACGTCCACCTCTAACTCATAGAGTAAGTACTTTTGTTATAAACATATTTTTAATGCCATACTAATTCAAAAGAATTGATATTATGTTAAAATAAATGTGTCAAATGAGATTTTATTTATTCTTTTTTTACAGACTTCAAGATCTTCAAAAGATGAGCAATTTGATTTGATTTCAAAAAATCGTTTAGTATTTAAAAGCAGTCTAGTAAAAAGTTGTGTCGTGTGGCATATAAATATGCAAGTACTGCTTCTTTAACTTTAAATTATATCAGACATGTAGCAAAAAATGTATTAATTTTAGTTTCTAAGAAGTACAAACAATCCTGATGAAATTTCAGTTTGTAAACAATCTTGATGAAATTTGCTGAATATGCCATTTAGATTAATTTCAGAATTGTTTTAGGTTAAGACAAGTTTTTTTTTTAAATTTACTTAACAAAAATAAGTTGAGAAATCGATTGTATAAAATCTGATTATTGAAAAGATAATGAGTCATACCTACTTCTACATTGTTTATATGAGTCTTGATTAACGGTCACTCTTTTAACCATCAAGTTAATTGTGTTATCTGACATTTTTAAACAGTCTTTCATAGTAAATAATTTGTAATAAGTAAAGTAATTTTCTAGACAAAACAAAACACTGTAACTGGACAAGACTTACTTAGCATAGGCAATGGCAGCTTGGACTAATTGCTACCCTAAGCAAGGCACATTGATAATCAAAAAGTAAACAATTCTATCATCTAGTGAAATGAGATAGGAACACTTCAAATAGTACCAACAAATTCTGAAAGAGTACATGAATATTTCTATTGAAAGATAAACGTTCTTGTACTATTTACGATAATATCGTACAGCGTATAAGTTGATTATGTAAGAGTCATGTGAGTAAGTGACATGCGGTGCTCTCACATATGTTACATTAATAATTGTCAAAAAGTTAAGTACGGATAATTTACTGTATTAAAGACTGATGGATGTAAAATTTGATAATACTTAATTAGAGTTAAATAGATTTATAAGTTTGACTACATTTTCCAAAACAATGATAAAATATTCTGTGCTATAAACAGTGTATAGTATATTATTTTTTTCAATCTGTTATCCGTCACCCCAACGGTTCCGAGAATTATGGAAATTCTATTATTCTTCCTTGTGAAATCAGTATACATTAATTATTATTTCATGGTTGTTTGTTTACCTCAGGAGACTGCCTACCCCACCTACATCCTAGATCTGATGGTGCTATGTTGGTGCCAGCAGCCTAGAGATCGGCCTTCAGCCAGTCAGATTGTGTCGATAGCGTCTGCACCTGAGTTTACACATCTTTACGATATAGTTTCGTTGAATCACTCCGCTCCTGTTGTTGCTACCGTATCAGCTCCACTTCCTTCTGTTGGTAAGTGCATCAACATTACTCAAGTAAGAAACTTAATTTTTTTTAAAATCTAAAAATACAAGATGTTTGTAGATACAGTTTTCTAAAGCTTTTTTTTTTTGAAAAATAGATTTTTTCAAAATAATTTCTAACGGTTTTGATCAGAAGTAGTTAGTAAGACCCAAATAATCTGGTAGAGACAACTGCCAGATGGGTTTAGCAATCCCACCATACTTCTAGCTCATACTACTTACTCTCACTGATCTACTCTGTACGTACACACACACACATGCACGCACACACATTTTGTATTAGAGTTACTCGTAAATAATATAAATTGCATAATACAATAAGGTTTGTTTTTTCACCATTTAAAAATATCTTTCAAGATTTTGTAAAAAACCTTACCTAACATAACTTGTTTTTGAGTGATTTGTACAACAAAACATTCCCATGACCTAATGAAGTGACAATAGTTTTTCACTTCATTCACTGTGTGTTCATACACACACACACACACACACACACACACACACACACACACACACACACACACACACACACACACACACACACACACACACACACACACACACACACACACACACACACACACACACACACACACACACACACACACACACACACACACACACACACACACACACACACACACACACACACACACACACACACACACACACACACACACACACACACACACACACACACACACACACACACACACACACACACACACACACACACACACACACACACACACACACACACACACACACACACACACACACACACACACACACACACACACACACACACACACACACACACACACACACACACACACACACACACACACACACACACACACACACACACACACACACACACACACACACACACACACACACACACACACACACACACACACACACACACACACACACACACACACACACACACACACACACACACACACACACACACACACACACACACACACACACACACACACACACACACACACACACACACACACACACACACACACACACACACACACACACACACACACTGACTACTCTACATAGCTTGAGTAACTCTAAAGTGTAAAGAAATAATGCTGTTGAAGTGAATGACAGTGGCCTATTGATATATCAAACAGGGCCCTAGGAGACCTGGCAACCTTTCAGTGTACCTTAACCCATGAATTCTAAGCTCTGTATGGGTGTACATCATTTCCTTAGCTACTCATGGAACAGCATGAGTAAGAATATGAAATAAAATAAGTAGGATTTTACCACACAAAAATGGCTGGCCAAATGGAGTACACCTTTGTGGTAAGAGCAAAGAGTAAGGGGGAAATTGAAAGAAATCAGCAGTGTAAGTGCCTGCAAGCACCTCAGTAACAAACTGGTGGTTGGTCATCAATTAGAAATTGGGAAATTACCCACCTTGAATCCTCTCCAAATCCTAGACTTTAAGAAGAGACTAGAGTTGGAGAAAGTACTGTAACTGAGCAACTCTGGAATATAGAAAGGGGATGTAATAGATGCACAAAGGTCACAGTGTAATAATAATCCTAGAAATTCATTAATTCAGGCCCAAATAAAATTATGTGGATCGCTATATAACCAAAAATTGTGGTTTGAGTGTTACAAAAAAAAAGAATCATGAAAATTTTATTTATTTAGATTTTAGTCTTATATGATTGTACATAACTCAAGTCAGTGTACCAGATTTGAAATAAAAGAAATTAGTGGTTCAGAATTAAGAAAAACAATCTGATTATTGTCCGGTTTGTTTTGTATTTTTAATTTACTCTTGATTCGTGAAGTCATTTTATTTCAAAATTTGTTATGAGTTGAATTATGATTCTTATAATATTACACAAATTTTGTCAAGTAATTTTGAGAAATTCTGCTAATGTAAAGTTTTTTTAAAAATATTCTTTTAAAAGCTTTTAAATAAATTTTTGTTTGAGAAATTATTAAACGTGAATTGTTTAATGTGTTGTTTTTGCATCATTTATTATTACTTCTATGAAATGCACAAATTAACAAAGGTAAACTTATAAAATGTTTACTTCTGCAGTTCTGAAATATTCCCAGATATCTTCAGCTTTGGTGATAATCTACTCAAGCTTACTTCCATACTGTTATAACAATCGTCAGTGTCAGAATAGAATAGATATTTAGCAATAATTTTATCTGTATGACGATCCCATTCAAAACATTAATGTTGCCTAGTTCTATTAAATTCTGTCACATTTTATTGAGGTTTTTATATATATAAAGTGCATTGAATTTTGCTTTACAGATGATAACAGCAACTTAGTAGGAGGTGAAGTGTGGCTTGCTTGTGGCAACTCACGAGCTGATCAGCTGGTTGTCAGTGGTCGAGCGTGTGTTCAATATTCAACACTTACTGTTACTGACTGTCCAACAGCTGGATGTCTTGTGGATAGCTGTATTTGGTTAGGAGATACTTTGGGACAGATACATGCTTTCACGTAAGTAGAATCTATGGATAGAATAGAAAACATGTTTGTGTATATGCACGCGCATATGTGTGTGCATTTTGGAGGTTGCAGAGATGAGTATAGCACTCCCAATGCCCTTTTAGTCCCAAGTTTGGCCATAAGAGGTGGGAGACGGATGAAAATAAAATGTTCAAAAATTGGCCATTAAAATAATTTATGGCAGTTTCAATGATACACCCCGCAGGGGGGGTACAGACTAGCTGCACCTATTGAGAGGATTTAGACGATCCTCGCGGTACCCGAGTCTAACATACATTTTCACTTACAACACTACACTTACGACTTTAACATTTTACACTCACACTTATATTTAGGGTGGCAAATAATAGTCCTCGCAGGGGGTGCAGACTAGCTGCACCAATTGAGAGGGTTTAGACATCCCTTACGGTACCCGAGTCTAACACACACTTACACTTACAACTTTAACACTTTACACTCACACTTACATTTAGGGAGGCAATAATAGCCTCAGTGTGCTTTTCGCCTTAAAGTACAAAAAAGCAAATTAATAGCCTCAATGTGCTTTTCGCCTTAAAATACAAAAAAAGCAAATAATAGCCTCAATGTGCTTTTCGCCTTAAAATACAAAAAAAGCAAATAATAGCCTCAATGTGCTTTTTGCCTTAAAATACAAAAAAGCAAATAATAGCCTCAATGTGCTTTTCGCCTTAAAATACAAAAAAAGCAAATAATAGCCTCAATGTGCTTTTCGCCTTAAAATACAAAAAAAGCAAATAATGGCCTCAATGTGCTTTTCGCCTTAAAAAAAACTCAATGATACAATAAAACTGTTCATTGAATAGTAATTTTCTATTCTACAGTGAATAGAAAATTAGAATAAATAAATATTCAGGTAACACCAAGTGGAAGATAAAAGTAGTGGGATAGGCTAAACATACACTTCTTGAACAACAATGTGTACCAGCATAATGTTGAGTACATGTATTAGCAATAGTAACTATGACTGCACTAATGTGCTATCTACATTACATGAGTTATCGTCTGCAATAGTCATTGTCGTAATAGGAAAAATTAGGCATGTTCCATGAAAATAACTCACACAGATGAATTAAAAGCCATGGCCTTTATTGTTATTTATTTGGATAAAAGTGCAATATTTAGTGTCACTAAAACCATGGATTCTTACGTTACAAATAGGTATTTGCCCAGACTTATGAAGAAATGATACAACATCATCAAAGGTTGTTACAACTAGACTGAACTTGTTTTATTATTATAAAATTATTTTAAATCTGTATTTTAACATTGCAGGATCGGAGACTATCAGCATGTGTTCAGCTACACATTGGATCCATCTGACACATCCAGTGTTACTGCTCTACTCTATCTGTCACAACAGAACAGAGTGGCGGTTGGATTAAGTAACGGCAGAATATTTCTTGTATGTAGTGATGCATCACCTTCAGCTCCTACAATGGGAGAAGGTAGCTTTGTAATGAGTGAGCTAGGAAGCAGCACTGTTCTTCATGCGATTGCCGCTGTATATAGAGACAGTGGAAAGTAAGTTATAAATAAGTTATGTCAAGTTATAACAAATAATATAAATAAGTTAATATATTTAATAAGTTAATATAAAATAGTTAATATAAATAAGTTAATATAAATAAACATATAATATAAATAAATATAAATAAGTTATGTCAAGAGTTTATAGTGTATTTAATTTTAGTTCAGAATAGTGTTTACAGTGTATACATTAGTGTTTATAATACACACTACAATACCAGCTCATTCTGCACATTCTTTTCCCCACAAACTTGCTGTCTTGCACAGTATATATGACCAACAGGCTTCTAGCTGTACCCCAATAACTTTAACTCTGAATTAAGTACCATCAAACAGATTAATGTCAGCAATAAATATAATGTTGATCTTTTGAATAGAATTTTCATTAAAAATCAGAATTAGTAACTAATATGTTATACAGTATAAAATCAACTAAAGAAAGACAAAAAATTGTAAAATATCATTTCTAGGTAATATAAGTTATAAAATTAAAAATTTAATATGAGAAAAAATTGATTATAAGCCAGCTTTTTTACTGTACAACGAACTTAGTGAAACACATTGTCAGCAATATGGATGAAATACATCTTTTACTGAACAGTGGTGTGTGTAAGGTTCTCTGTGAAGAACCCTTGTGAATATTTAGAACAATCTGGAGAGTTTTATAAAAACTCATTTTTTAAAATATTTCATTTGTTGAAAGTAGGAAAAAATTATTCAGATTTTTTGAATCATTTATTACGAAGTGGTTATTCTTTTAATTTGAACAATATCATTGTAATCCATAAAAGCAAAAATAAATAATTTAGAAATTCTAGAAATTTGTAGATCTATTTGTGAAAACCCAAATTTTGATTTAAATGCACAGACTAACTTTAACCCTTCTCCCTTACTATTGTGTAGTGGTTTTCCCAACCTGCTGGTCACTGACCTACTTACACTGTCAATTCTTCCTTTCTTTACCTTTTCCCTTCCAGTTTTAACATAATGTTTTACTATGTCTGAAGATCTCGCAGCAAAACATATGTCACAGATTTTTTTTTTTTTTGAAACTACATTATTATTTTATTTTTTTTTTTGTATTATGGAGTTTCACCAAGTATTGACTGTTCAATAAATAGTTTTTTGTCTTCGTTCTGAAGGGTATATTGTATTTAAAATTTAATGCCATTTTCATTTTTAAATAGACGAACAGATTTTGCTATATAATGAACTGATATAACCTATTGTCAGATCAATTTTTGCATATCAAAGTGTTCATTTACTTTAATTGTAATGTTAATTTAGCTACTTATTTTTTATAATTTATTTTTTTTTTACAATATGGTATGGTTTAGATTTGTATATATCTGTGAGTAGCACTTGAGGCTAGGGTCTCGATAACTGAGTCCAGTGCTACCTAGTGTCACTTTCTCTAATTAAGCATTAAATTTACAGAGAGTGTGAGCTTTGGTGTGGAGAAAGTCATGGAGCTCTGTCTATCTACAGTATGAGAGAGAATATTGTGACTGGTCATGAAATACTGAACCACTTCCAGCCAATGATACCCAACGTTGACGTATTAACTCTTGTTTCTTCGCATTCCCCTGTCATGTATTCTCAAGGTCAAGTGTCTGTTTGGACATATGTCTATCCAGGTATGTTCTTTTTTTTTGACACATCTAGGTGATTTTTTAATACATAAGTTAATAGCAATTTTTATTTATGTATTGAAAATATTTTTTGTGTATAATTTTCATCTCCATTCTCAGTTTTGAAAAATGATGTGTAAATCAGTACCACAAACTCACTGGGTGAAATATCGTAGGATAAACACGTATTATTACATTCAGTCGTCTTTTATTGATAGTGTATCTGTTTGCATGTATGCAGGTTGTGTGGTGTACCAATGGGATCCAGAGACGAGGACCATTGCCAACAAACTGGACTGTTCGAAACTTGTACCTTGTTCGGAGAGTCTCAAGTCCATCAGTATTGAAGAGCACCTCAGCCCAGGAAGGTGTCAGGTGAATGTTTATTACGTATAAGATGGGTGTCATTTTTTTTTTTAATTTCTCGAAACCATTAAATAAAAAATACTTTATTATTAGAAGCCCAGGTAAATAGCGATGTTCTCACCATGACTTGGCAAGATGGATTTAATATTGGAGAAAGGGTTTTTTTAGTTTAGTTAAAGTTTTCCTGCTTGCTTTCTTTGCCCTGTTTATTAAAGTCTTAACGGATTGCAAACTTTATCATATACAGATATTGCCACCAAAAATGTCTGGTTCAAAAGCTACAGACTTCTGTCTGATTGGAAAATTGGCTTAATTTCTCAAAATTGGTTCATCAGATTTTGTTCAAATTTTAGTCGTATATGAAAAAAACATGACAAGTGAACATGACGAATTTCAAGTAAAAAATGTATGGTTTGTGAGTAAATAAAAAAAAATTAAAAATATTGCAATGGTCTGGGTTGTTTTTAGCTTTTTTTTCAAATTACTCCCAAAATATAAATTTCTTTTATTTTAAATTTACAACAATAGCAAACATGATAATATGACAAAATGTTATGAAAACTGTGATGTATTAATTTGGAAAAATATCCCCTGGATCCAATTTTTTTGCGAAAATTAGATCCATTACTGCATTAGTTCCAATTAGGAGCTTATGATTTTATATTTATAGAATGAATTATTTTCAGTTTCAACTTATTTTTTTGCAATAACTGATAATTTGTAATTAACGTATTCATACACTAAAGCAAGCTTTATTCCTTAATTTAAAACAAAGCAATTCAATTATTACTTAAGATTTTGAAAATTTTGAGGCTGTGCCTCTTTGATGGAGAGGATTTGCTCATTAGTAAGGTTTTTTTGTGGATTATTGATAAAGTTTTGTAATAACTCAAAATAATTAATGAAAAAAGTATTTTTGTATTTCTGTCCGAAAACATTGTTACAGATTTTTTGTATTTTTAGAAACTAAAAATTTAACTTTAATTTTGTAAAATCTGTCAACAGGTAACCAGTCTATGTGTATTGGATAATGAACTCTACATTGGCACCACATGGGGCTGTATCGTTGTGGCTGAGAAGACGAGCATGCGACCTATAACTGTGTTCCGTCCATTCCAAGAAGAAGTATCTGCTATTGTTGCTTTAAAACCTGCTACGGAAGGTGAAGCATTCCTGATGACACTTGGCAGAGGTTACCGGAGTCTGATCAAGAGGTACAAAGATGTTGTAGGCACACCTACATTGTCCAGTCAAAGCTCACAAACACAAAACAATACATATGCGTTGCTGTGGGCTGCACAGAACTGGGCTGCCGCTTAAAATCTTAACTGTATGATTACAGTGAAAAGTCATAGTTAATATAACATGTGTTGTTAAAGGTAAGGATGTTCAGGTACGAAGTCAATTCTTATACTCTACTAATATTTTTTTAAAAGAATATAATCGAATTTACGATAAAGGTTCCTTTAATTGTAAATGGCCAATCATTGTTTTAAATATTTTATCGTTACTAACCGCATATTCTCAAACCGCTTGCCTTTCTATATTTAATAATGTTTTCAGAGCAACGTGTATTTTATAAAATATTTAAATTGCTAAACTCGAATGCACCAAAGCTGTCTTTCATCTTCTCTGTTTTTACTGTCAGAATTTTAAATTTTGGAATGTTGTTAAATTTGTATTGATAGTTTAAAAATATATTAAATAAAGATCGTGATGAATGATCGGTTGATAGAGTGACTAAGGCATATTTGATCGGTTTGACTGATTTATAAGAAACTGTGATCATTATTAGATTTATATTTGGTTTAAAGACATTGTTATCAGTTTAAATGATCACCAGTAGTTCACCTGCAACTATATGTATCAAACGTAATGTCATTTTTATTAGTAGGTAATTAAAAAATTCTAGTTATTGTGGTTAGTTTTCATCATGGCAATGACTAATAGATTAAACATTATTTATACGCATTAAGTATATACACCAACAAATAATTTTTAATTATGACTTAGAGTATACTACTGGATTGAAAAGCATAACTAGCTTACGTTTTCTAGAATATCACAGATGCAGAATTTGTGGGAGAAAATTGTTAGTCAATTTTTAATATCCAACAAAATCGGTTTTCACGTAATTAAAACCTACGAGGGGCGAAAGATCTGTTTTCAGTCATCTACCTTACTCTTCTGATCTTGCACCAGGCAACATTGAATTTGAGTGTGGCAAGCAGCTTGTGGGCGAGTGTTATTGTGAAACAAAAAAATTGTTTAGTTTAACTTCCCTGCCTTTTGTTTTGTTCATCGTGTATTGTTCTCCCTTTAGTGAGTGATTGGTGCCAACGAGAAACTGTTGGCTTTGACATAATGTCTTCACTTTATATACTGCACAACACATGATGAATTTCAGTCACATTTTTATTTTTTGCCGTAAAAAAACGAATAACATTACGAACTTTACAGTTGGTGGTATGAACAAGTAGAGACACCATGGTTACTGGAGCATGACTCTCCAGAGGTGAAAGCAGACATGTAGAACATTTTACACCAAGTTTCCTGCCACTCCCAGATTTTTCCTGCCTTTTACGCAGATTTAAAAAAATAGTGTAAATTACTTTTGATACGCCCCTCGTATGTTAATGAAATATTTTTTTTTCAATCCTTCACTTTCCTCCAACACTGATTAATTTCCCATTATCTACATTTAAAATAATGTATTTAAAATAATATTATGTTTTACTATTTTACCAAGTCAAAACATAATAAAGCTAGACCACGCCAGCATTCAAGAAGATTGACTTGCTAACATTGGCTGATGAACACCTGCCAGTCTGTGTTAAAATACTAGATGGTATTAGGGTTTCATATGGCAAAACTACCACAATGGTCATGTGTTAATTTTCAGGATAGGCTCAATTTACAGATATATTAGAAAGTGTAGTAATTATTTTTTTTATTTTATACTGGTATATTTATTAGTATTAGATTCCATATGATAACGATGGCAATTGTTAGTATTTAATATTTCAATTTTCTCAATATTAGTAGATAAGGCAAACTCATTTCAGCATAAAAAGTTAATGATATTAAGTAAACATTGTAGTTTTGTTTAGCTTTGTGTAGGATTCTTCTACAAATTTCATAGGCTAGGTAGATTTACTCTTGATGATACTGTCATATCTCTCTCTCTTTTTTTTTCTTTCTTTCTTCCCTTCCCTTCCTCCCTCACACACACACACACACACAAATTTTAAGATTATAAACATATTTGGTGTAATAGTTTTGAAATTTAGGTATAAAGAGATGCATGAAAAATAGAAAACGTTCACTGCTAGTTTGACACTTTGATGACTATGGTTTTATCAAAAACTATGGCCGTTTATATGATGGACAATAATTTTTTTTTTCTGTTGACTGCAGGTTTTAGGACTGCAGACAGCTTAGTGAATTTCCACTATTTACGGAAGGTTTTACACCATTAAAAAAAAAAAATTGTGTGATTTTTGCGTCATTTAAATTTTATTGCAACATGTTCCTTAGCAAAACGCAGCTGTTAAAAAGACAGAAAAATCTCAAAATGTGTTCATTAATTTTTTTCCGCTTTTTCTAGCGTACTTCATTTTACACTTAGTGACTCGTTCCGAATTACCTCCAATTCAAAACATATTATTACACTCTTGAGATGCAATAATAAATTTTGATATTGGAGGTGATCCTGAAAGTTTCAATAAGTGTAAAATCAACAAAGTTGATAAGGGTTTTAACATAATCAGTGATTTTATATCCTAGTTGTCACAATTAAAATAAATTAATTAGCAGTGAATCTTTTAAGGCTGTATTTCTAGTTATGAAAATTGAATTTTAAAGTACTTACAAAATAAACTGATTTAGGAAATAAAAAAATTAGAACAACAAATATTACGTTGTTTCTCTTTGTGTCAAAACATTTTTATGATCATGTAACCTTGTCTTCCATTGTATTTCTGTATTTGCTTGTTAAAAATTAAATGTATTTAAAACAGTGGCTATGGTGAAAATAGCAAAGTTATAAAGTTCTAATTCAGAGTAAGCTAATTTTAATTATTATTGAATAAGTTAGTCAAGAAAATCTAACACTTTCAGAGTAATGTTGATAAGATGAATTAAATCTTCCCTAACACCGAAATTATAACATTTGGTCGTTAACAAGATGCGGTTAAATATATTTTCAGATGTTCAAACAATAGAAGCAAACTACCATGTAAGTGTAACTTTATCAGTTGATGGTGTAGGACAAATGATATTTTTATAATTTATACTTTTAATTTCAATATCTGGTTTCAATTATGGTCGAGAGAGTAATGAAAAGTGTTTTTTCAAAGTGGACAATAGAGGCAATTAAATAGTTCGAGTGAATTAAAAAATAAAAATGGTAAGGGACGTGTTATCACAAATTACCATAACAATTATCACAAACAACAAATTATCACAGATGGTCATTTGTAATACATGACCATTTGTTTTTTTCCATACTGAGAAAATAATATAAAATCTTTCAGAAAAGTTGCCTTTTGTTTCCACAATATCTGGTACTGTATTTTCATTACTTGTCTACTCTCATATAAGTGAAGTTACTTTTTTTATATTTTATAGTACTGTTCTTACAGAAATAATCTAACCGTTCTGTATGGAGTCTTTTATTATCTCGAAAATATCGTGTCTTTAATTGATATAGAAAATTCTTCAGATCATCTGATCATGTGAACAGACTTTTCCAGGATCTCCATGACCTTTTTTTTACTGATTTGGTTTTTTTTTATTTTGTTTTTAAACTTTGTGTTTCTTGGTTGGTTAGTTAGAATTAACGCATAGAAATTATTAAATTTATAATTTTTATTATAAGAAGGATTGATTTGTGTAATATGACATGTTTTGCAAATGTTTCTTTACTATTCATTCTAAAATCACTTGAAGGGTTATAATCTCACAAAGTCATTTGTTATTGAAAAAAATTATGGTGTGGAAAGAGTTAAACCTTTTTTTGGTTAATTTGTCAAATAAAACATTAGTAATTAATTGTGATGGATCTAACTAGTCATTAAAGTAGTTAAAATGTACATTATTACAATATCATAAACTTTTAATTTTCGAATATATAATATAATGCAATATTATTACTTTTAATAGTTTATTTTTATATTTTTCTTTACCTTAGTATTTTTTTATTTATATGTGAATTTTATTGACTTGTTACTGTAAATAAATGTAAATATTATGTTTCATTTATGGTATTTATTTTCTACCTTTTTCTTTTTTCAATGTTTTTTAAGAAGCAAGAAAGCATAAGAGACAACATCCAACTGGAAAACATGCTCTATTTTCTGAACATACAAAACACACTAGTGGGAAAAGTCAAATCTGAAGATGAATATAATATACTTGTATATATCATAGATTGTAAACAAATTCATGCAAGTGTTTACACCTTTGGAATTACATTACATATTGTGTTCTCCTTACTACATAAAAATACAGTGATTAAGCAGTTCAGTAAGGTTGAGCCTCAAAGCAAGAACCTTGTCTCCTTTTGGTAAGAAAAATAATGTTCCTGCCTACCACAAAGTAGAATAATATGTATCAGCCAATTAATTGGTGCTATGATGATTACATTAGAAGTGAATCATTTGTTATGAAAATGACAAAATTTCAAAGTACTTATAAGATCCATGAATATGGAAGATATTGAATACTGAATCTCACTTAGCAGGCTCAAAATAGGTTTAATGGCAGGAAAACAACAACCATGGTGAAAATTAATTTAAATGTGTTTAAAGACGCCTTACATTTAATAAAATTGACATTATTATTACATTGTCTCAAATTGGACCAATAGAGTAAAAAATTAGAATGTTTCATCAGAAGCAAGATATTTGTTTGTCCTTAAAAAAGAAAGGATTAAAAGGTGTAACTATGATCAATGACTATGTCTACTCTTTAGCTATTTTCACTTCTGTATAACCATACAATATCTCTAAATTATGTGTGTTGGGTAGCTTCTAAATTTCATATTTTATTATAGCATGAATTATTACTGTTAATATTATTTATCTTTCTGAACCACATTTATTACCCAAATGTATGGAGTCTTTCTTCAAAGTGTACTCATTTCATTTTTAAAGTAAACCTTTTTAGGCTGACAGCACTTTTTGTTTGAGAAAAAATATAAACTAGGGAATAACATGTAAAAAAAACGATACACTTTCCTTTTGTACAGAATTAGTATTTTCGTGGACCATTTCTATCTGCATTCTGGCTCACTGATATCATGTCTATTTATAAAATGAAAGATGTGGGTTCAAATCCCAGTACTGAATTAATTTCTTTTTTAACACCATTATACTGCATAACCATAAATTGTGCTACATACATAAATTGCTTAGATCATTTACAGTCAAAGATATTTAATATAAATAATTGCATTAATAAATATTAAAATTATTTATGCTGTACTATATGGCCAGCCTGTTGTTAGAGTGTTAAAAGTTGGACATAATTGTACAAGACTGACATTTTATATTTGTAGAAGATGTAGATAAGTGTCTCTTTGGTTACAGTTACAATTACAACTGAGCAATAAAATCAGTAGTATAATTGGACCAATAAACTAACAATTAACACACTTACTTTAATTTTTAGGTTTCACTTCTATTGGCCAATCTTTGACTGCCACATTTTCAACAAATTCCCAAATGGCAAATGAACAATAGAGACTCAAACCCAGGACCTTGAAATATGCACCTAACCTCGGTCACTTTGAGGGGATCATAAAAATTTGTATAGCTTATACATAAAAACAGCACTCACGTTTACAATTCTAGTCCGATTTGATTCAAACTGGGCATAAAAATCGATTTTGGCAATAGCTTGAACAAGTTTGTTAACCATCAAAATTAGTTCAACAGTTTCAAAATGGTGGTAATTTCAATTATTATCAGAAACAGCTGAATTAAGATAATATTTTCTTCTTATATTTATCAGTTTTTTAAAGTTGTGTATTAGCACAGACTGAAGCTGAGAGCAGTTATGAAAAAGGTGGTTGAAGTCACACTAAGTTTTTTTTGTGTAAGGAGTCAGACAATAATTCAATTTAAAACTTGATATAAGTTACTCTCAAAAATATAGTAGAGGCTATCGATGTACTTCCTCTAAAATTCTATATTATGTCATTCGCACTTGAATGTATTACAGTCTTGATTTTTTTATTTCGAGTATTATCTGTGGCTTTAATAACATTTTAACTAAGCATATCTGTTCATATTCGTAATATGGTTGGCAATGTTGGCATTGCCTTATTTTTGTTTATTGTTGACTTGTTTTTTTTGTAGTAAAATGAAAACGTAACCTATTAAATTCGAAAGTGCAAATTGTGTTTGCTTATCGATTATACACATTTAATTTAAATGTTAAAATAAGAAACATAATATTTTAGTGATAATACTTAATCACTGATGTTACTTAGAAGGAATGATTTTAAACAAAAAATGAAATTGAAGAGAAAATACTAATAACCTAGTACAGTAATACAGTACATTTCATTATTATGTACTATTAGGCTATAATTTTTGGTCTACATATTTACTGTAGGCCAAATTTAAGGTAGTTTAAAAGTGATTTTTTTTTAGATCCAACATAAAAGAACAAGCACATAGCCTAAATAATCATTATGGTATGTAAGACTTAAATACTTAATTATGGTATGTCTTATTTGATTTTTTTCTTGTGTTAATGTTATAAGAGTAGGTCTAAATTGCAATAATTTTTATTAACTAGGTTACAAATTTATCTTTAACTTTAGTGTTAGAGTCTTTTTTTAGCCTTGTTTTTCTATATTTTATAAAAGGTAATGAGTTTTTGTATCTTGACTTTTAGTAATTTTTGTGCCAAAACGCTTTATTGTATGCTCAGTTTAATAATCCCAAATATATAAGTGCAGAAAGGAGAGGAAATTAGAAAAATGAAAATAAAACTAACAAAACCTCAAAATGAATAGCGTGCGTAAATAGATATATTAACTTGTTTTCATTACAAAAACTATTAATTAAATATGTGTTATTAATAATGAAAAGAATGTAAACTCTTTTTTACAAAAAAAATAAAATGAACTGGTTGTTGGTTATAATATAAACATTAAAAAAAAAAATTAAAAACCAACTCAACTTGGTTATTGGATGTTTACCTAACTTGATATGGTTATAATGTGCATTAGCAGTAACCTCAGTGGTGATGTTGGCTTAGTAATCCGGTGTAATAAAAGTAGCAAGGTCCATACAAAGTAAGTAGCAATGGTGACATAATATAGTTCCATAAGAGTATGGCATAAAGTTGTAACAAATTATAATAAATTTGATTTTCTGCAGGTCAACTCATGACCTGCATTATATTATCTCTGTATTATCTCTTAATTAAATAATGCATAGCATAATAAAACAAAAAAGTTATAAGTCCCAAACTCTCAGATATACCTTGTTATGTAGATTTATGAAATGCAATTTTCTAAACAAACTTTTTACTAATCTTATTACGTTGAGGTAGATACAGTTGAATTGATGGATAATGAAATAGGCTAATCCAAAATAATGGTTACGTGCAGTGCTGTAGTGTGCTATAGCAAACATATTGTAACTGAAACATATCTTGAATGATGTTTCCTGGATTAAAAAAAAACTTGTTGCATCATTACCTTTGGAGTGCATTAAAAATAAATTTTTTAATTTTAAGTTAAAACCAACTGTTTTCTTAAGAAAAAGTTGTTATATGTAAGGTTTTTATGGGCACACTGTCTTGGTCTGCTATCAGCTTAAAAGAATGGTCTTCAAAGTATGATTTTTTAACTTTTAAAAAACTTAAGTTTATGCCAGTTAGACTAATGATGGATCAGTGTTAATGGTAAGGGAGAAGCACTTAATGATAATTAACAAATATCTGAGAAAAGCCTCAGGCTTTAACTGATTTTCTTTGTAAAAAAAATGTATTTTCCCCTAGGATATTGATGTTAAATTTAAGTCAAAATGAATTGGTAATTTAATAAAATATTTTTATTATTAATTGAATTATTTCCTAAAATCAGTCTATAATGAAGCTGTAAAGAGCCTGCCAATTTTTCAATATTAATAATTTATTTGATTTTTCCGAACTGAACTAGTAAATAAAACAATTACCTTTTTATGTGAATCGCTTCTCAGTCAGGAGTTGTCAGCAGTAAACGTACACTGTCTGTGTATGCGGTGCAGTAACAACCAGTCAATATGAAAGCCCTTAGAAGCATTGTATAAACATGCAGTTATGAACATGGTATAAAAATTTTGTATTCACTATTTTAATTTGTAATTATTTATATTTTGAGTTCTGTAAATGTATCTTGTTTTGTGTTTTTTTGTATTTTTAATATTAATTTTGTACCAAGTACCCAGAAATATTTACTATGGACACTGCCTGATTAAGAGGCGAAACTTGTGTCTAGTAAAAAAGATGTTTGGACTGCAAACAGACATTTACAAAAACGTAATTTATAATAAGTTTTTGTAATTTTTATATTGTCTTTAGATTTTTAAATGGGTCAATGCAACTTTACATGATGAATTTTTGTCTCTGATACCGTCGAACATTGATCATGCTAATTTTTTTGCTACCATAAGTAAAGAATATGGATTCCTCTTTAACCATTATGGAGAAACCAAGACTGAACTCCATGGATCCTGGCAGGACGTGCTTAAAGCAGAGGTAAAATTTAGTTTTCTTATATCAGACTGTTCATCTGACATTGGTTGAATCTTTTGAAATGTATCAAAATCTAATTTTTTTTTTTTGCCCTGTATATTCACTCATCCTTACTAAATAGTTCATTAACCTTATTTCTTAGCTGTTTTATTATTTAAAAAAAATCTTAACTTTACCTTACCTACTACACAAAATATGCAGAGCCTACAAGCATTCTTTTTTACTTTCTTAATGTTCAGAGTTTATGGAAAGTATGGTTATCATTAAAAAATTGATATCTACATATTTATGGATAGGCCTCCAAGCCTATATTTGTTTTCAGATTACGGAAACATAAAATATAGTATTACTTGGAAGTCTGACCAGTGGTGGGCGTAACATTTGCTCTTGGAAAGTCTTGTCACCTGAAAGTCATTAAAAGTCACTTGTCAAGTCATGATTTAAAAAGAAACAAAACAAAATAAACTTCTTCTAGACAGGGATAATTTTTTTAGAAAGCAAGGAATTATAAATGTTTTTTCCGTATCATCCATTAAAAAAAAGAAGAAAAATCGTTTGTAACAACCTCTTTAAATGGAGTTTTTCCTCTGATGTAAAACTATTGAAAGAACCATGTACAAACTGTTGTCTTCATTCATTTTGTAAACAATGTAACATTAATGTTAAAATAACATTAGACATTGATTTTTAGAAACCCGCAGGGTGTGCGGACTAGCTACACCTATTGAGAGGATTTAGACGTCCCTCACGGTACCCAAGTCTAACACACACTTACACTTACAACACTACATTTACAACTTTAACTTTTTACACTCACTTACATTTAAGGAGGCTAATAGCCTCAATGTGCTTTTCGCCTTAAAATAACAAAAAAGGAAAAAAATGATTTTTAGAATAACATGACAATTTTTAAAAAATGTTTTACTTATAGAGCTACAGTAAGGCACAATCCTTTACAATATACAGTTCAGACAAAACTGGATGGTGTAGAAACATTCATTACAGTCCTGGACTGGCTCAAAATTTGACCAATTAACTGCTTCAAAGCATTTTTTTTTTTTTTTTTTTTTTTTTTTTTTTTTAACGTCCGACTATTGTGCACACTTGGGCTAATGCAGACAATGGGATGCGAAGCATATGCTTCCCTTTTTCTCATCCCTTCCTTCACTACTCTCACAGCCTTAGGGCTTGGGCAGCTTAAAAAGAGTAGCCATTGTAGCTTTACATTGAGGTGATACTATAATACTGTGCTTAATATCAATATCTGGCAAGACGGTATAAAAACATTATCGACTTAAAATGCTATATACTTTATGCTAATATTATATAATATTAATTAAATAATAAAAATATTATTAAAGTAATTTATTTTACATTTAGTAAAAACAAACTATTTTTCTTTCAAAATATTGGTGGCACCTAGTCCCACTGATCCTTAATGATGGTGCCACCACTGAGTCTGACTGTCATTGTTGGAGGTTGAATAATCTTATCTGTTTCAATTAAATTCTTATTTGTGTACCTGTAGTAGTTGACAATACTGCACAATCAGTTTTTACTTTTAAAAAATTATAGTTTTTAAACTTTTTTTTGTCAGCTTTTAAAAGTAACAAAAATCTAATCTTTTAAATCCTAAATAAAATTTTGAATAAATTTGGTGCAAACTGAGCATGTGTCTTCAAAAATTATTCTGTTTATTAGAAATTTACTACAGAAAAATCTTCCAAATTTTGTGAAATGTTTCTGTAAAAATGCATTGCTTAAGTCATTGTATCAAATTTTAAATAAAATAAATATGATTCTGTGTGAAATGAAAAACAAAATTATTTTGATTAAAATGTTTGTCAAAATTTTGCAAATTGAAAGTTTATTGAAAAACATATACATTTTGTTTAGGTATTTGAAGTACTAGGTTTTATAACTACTATATAAATATAAAAACATAAGGTGTAATTTTCAGACAAAATATTGTTACACCGTAACCACATATATAGCTGATTTGCACAACTGTTTCTTTGGTAATACTGTTTAATTAATTGAGGATTGAATTGGTTTATTGCCATTGTTGTGATGATTGATTTCGAATACATTTATTGGTTTATGATAAATGCATATAAATAATAAACAATTAATAATAAATAATTGTTAATATTGAAATATTTATCTAAGGTATTTGGAAAATAAAACAATTTAAGTGGGTGTTGTAATTACTTTGTTTTAATTAACAAACTTATGTGGTCATTATATAGTATAAGTCTAGGCAACATTAAGAGATATTAGAAACCACAAAGTTGACTGGAAACAGGTGGGGATTTAGCAATGGTAGTTTTAAGAATAAAAATGTTAGTTTTTTTCATTGTCAAGTTAATCTTTTAGCTTTTTTATTGCCATTGAACACTAAATATTAGCCTATTTTAGGCTAATTAGGCTAATTCATAATTAAAATTAGAATAATTTCAAGTACTGCACATGTAAACTGTTATATTTTCAGGAAATTTTTCAAAAGTACTTAATTGAATGGGAAACAAACAAAGACAAATTGAACAGTAGTAACAACTTAAGTGAAACAGTTGCGACTGGTGATTGTGCGGTGGTGCAAAATATATACAATACTACCAAAAGTATAACAGTAAATAAGAAAGGAAATGAAAACTGTTTTAAAGATACAATGTCTGGAATTGTTGGGCAGCAGATGTATATCATAGACTACAAGACAAAAGCTGCAAGTGCTTCCTTAATTAGTAATATCAGAGAGAATATAGAACTGAATAACGTAAAGGAAGATACAAATGGGAAAATTGAAAAGGTTTGTAAATTTGTTACAAAGACCACAATTAGTTTAGTTTTTTACTCAGTATCGGGCGCCACAGTATCCTATTGGTGGTTGTTTTTACTTTTTTAACATCAGTCTCATATTTAAAAATTACAGTATTACCAACTTAAGGTGTTTGCAGCAGCTGTTTGGAGTTGAAAAGTTTGTAAGTCAAAAAGTATGAAGTTTGTTATATGAATATAATTTATTTAAAGGAAGCTGTGCATTTAAGAACTACAATTTTATTTATATTTTCATAAAAATTCCATGTACTAATGCCTCAATATCTGCAACCTTATATTCAACTATTCACAAACTTTTTATGCTGAAGTGTACATATATATTATGTGTACCAAAACTAATATCCTTAATTTAATATTTGCAATAAAGTGTATCATTAAATATAAAATGACACTTGAAAAAATAATTGTCATAGTTTACACTTCAAAGATTAGTGTTCCAGTATTTACTGATTCTGATCGTATATAAAACAAACATTCAGTAAAAATCTATGATAATGGACACAGGCGTACTGAAAAGATGTTATCACTGGTCTCTTTCTTCTTTCTGTCTCCCTCTTTTTCTCTGTCACCACATATCACTCCCTTATCATACGTAGGACTTAGTGAAAGTTAGGTGATCTGTCGTCCTGAAAAGACCTGACACTTTTCAACGAGCACTGAACCTAGCCATTTCTCCCTGTACAGTAACGACTTACTAGTAAAACTTTGTTGTGAAGATGCTTAACAGACTAAAATTAAATCTTTTTTATTAAAGGTTAAAAATATTCTTGTCAACCATAAAAAAACCTTTGAATTTTTGAAGGTCATATTTTTTATTTTTGTTCCTGAACCTTTCTTCTTAACTTCAAAAGTTAAGTTGATTGTTCATAAGTAGAGCATATACTTTGAACTTCTAGCAAATTCATTTGAATCTGTAAAAGTAATAGGCCAACATATTTTAGAATCTTTTAATATTTTTTATAGGTTTAATTGCTTGTTTTTTCTATTACAAATTTTGAAAATTTGTAATTGGTTGTGGATTAAAACTTGTATTTTTATTTATAAACCTCGACCTATTATATTTATCTTGTATGCAGTCGGCTAATGCACAAGGCATACCTGGAGCCTGCCCATGCGCCTCACATAATTAAAAAAAAGTTTTTATAATACAGAACTTACTTAAAAACAATTCTTGTAGTTTAAGATATACATTTTTGTATATATGTAAAAAATAAGGAGCTGACTATGTTTTACTCAGATATACCTCAGTTGATATAAATTATACATATATTTGTATGTACTTGAGTATATATTTTTGTTGCTGTTGTTGGTATGTATATTTTTTGTATTTTCTTAATTAGGAATGTATAAATGACAAAGAGAATGGAGAGAAAGAAGTGGAGGAACTATATATGAATATTACTGTAAAAAAGTTGCCGAGTACAGTACGTGGTGCAGTCAGCTGGGAGGAATCTGAAGACGAGGAAAACCCTTTGGATAAACTTTGTCAGCTGCTGCAGATAGATGAAGAAGAAGATAAAGAGAAAAGGTTAACACTGCTCATAGTTTAGAAAAATTGAGTTACTAGTATTTTAAATGTAATCATAGCTCAGAACTATATTGCTGACATTATTGAATTTCTAACAATTATATTTTTATTTTACTTTTTTTACTACTACCATAGTGAGCATTAAAAGTTGCATATACAGTTGGACCCTACTTACAACCTCTTGATCTACAGCCTTCTGTGCATCATTTGTGCTGTGTCGTTTTGACATGTAATACCATTCACCTGCTTTTCAAGGGTATTTTTTAAATTGCTTTTAATTACACCCTAATCCCAGATAATACTTTTAGGGATTTTGTATATTAAATACCGAGTTTAATCTTTGTGTAATTTATTTTATTACTTTATTTAATCTAAATATAAATATTAAATGAATTTTCAAAAATGTTTCGCTATTCTCTCTTATTGATTATCCCTTTGGCTGCTACCTTCTCAGTAGTATTCCCTACCTACAACTGCTGGGCTACTTTAGCTGAAAAGTACACATGTAACTTTATATTTAAATATATGTACTACATATCATTTTAAAAATCTGAAGAATCACTGTTATTGTAGATAATATTTAGTATTTATTGGTATAGTCATTTTTTGTTTTGATCAAATTTTAATTAAAAAATATTAGTTTTGTAATTTCAGCCTAAAGAATTTTCAGAATAATGATTTTTTTTACCAGCTTCTGACATTGCAAAACGATTTTGCGCTAAAACTTATTGTTTGTGGACAATTTTACATAAAAGACACTTTTAACTGTAATAGGGAAAGTGATCATGGATGTGCATGCGCAGCATCAGAAATCAGACAATATTTTGTATATTTTACAAAGCTAACTTATTAATCATGAGTAGACAGTCTTATTGCAAATGCCATTTTTTTGCATAACATGCTTAGAACAATTTCAATATTTAATTAAAAGTCATTAAACTTATAGGTTATGTGGCCCTACTGACAGTCCCCTGTCAGTTTTTTATAGTCATAACAAAACTCAATGAATTCACAAGTAATGCTCAGTTGATTAATACCGGGAAAATCGTAGTGATACTACGGATAAACTTAAAACCATCTGATCCCAGCATGCCTTTTCAATTGATTAGATAACAGTTACCTATTAAAATTGTGTTTTCTATAACTGTAAACAAGCCGCAGGGACAAACACTTCAAAGAGCAGGATTGTATTTATCAAATGCCGTCTTTACTCAGAGACAATTGTATGTAGCCTTTTCCAGGGTAACTAAATCAAATAACATGTTTGTATCCATTAAAGAAAATGACACAAAAAGTACCAAAAGATTACATTCTTACATTTAATATGTAGTACAACGAGGTATTGTAATGCACTGTAAAAATTTCTATTGAAAAAAACAATTATCTGTATTGAATTGTATATACTACAATGACTTATAAATTTCATTGTATATATTACAATGACTCATAAATTTGTGATTTTTATTTCAAAGTGATCACTTTTCAAATGATTTTTTAAACATGTTTTCCCTTCCTTCCAACTACCGCCCTCACACCAACAACTGCTCTTATTCAAAAGGCTGCATTTACTTAAAATTTTCATAGTGCGAAATTTCACACGTGTTCCCTGGTAAATTTTAAACCATTAAGTTTGAAATATAGTAAACCACTTTATTTTATTGAATATCCTAATTTTATTGATATAATTATATTTTATGATAAATTCTGAGCATTTTCATATAGCATTTAACTGAATGATGTTATCAACACATCACAATAGCCAGCCATTTTGATTACCTAGTAAAATAACTTGAAAAGCAAGGTTATGTTGATAGGTTACAGCTCTTGTAAATTTCATTTCTGTAACTCAGAAAAATATGAAAGTGGGAGAAAAGTGAACTAAAATTATCAATTAAAAAAAATGTAGATTTAGACTACGCTATCTGTTGAATTTATATTTAACTATTACTGACTAAAGTGTAGCCACAATAAATCATTGTGACAATTTCTCGCTAGTAAATCACAACGACAATAGATGTTATTGGATGCAGGGTTTTGTCCAAACCACTTCTTAAGGTAAACTGCTGCAGTATCTTCCCTGTGGCTTCTGGAGTAACTAGTAATAATAATCCAATATCCTGGAAGTTTCTCATATTTTACTAGAGGGTAGGCCTACACTTGGTTGTAGCCTCGAATCTTTTGATGGACATTTCTTGCCAATAAACAGAGATGATTGACTGTCTGGCGATCTGCACAGACTTGTCAATATGAAGAATAGTAACACCACTTGTTGTTGCTGGACTCCTGAAACATAACTGCTATAGACCTAATTAGTCGATGGTAAGTCCAGTCAGAGAAGCCAAACTGCCTTCTAAAGCACTATACAGTTGTTTTTATCCCCTGTTGTTGAAAGTGGGGACTGCAGCTGACAGTGGGGTGAGATTGTCTTCTTTCCAGTTAATTTCCCTGATTGCAATCTCTACCTTAGAGTTTAGCATTTTTGTTCACTTAGCTTATCTAATTCGAGATTATATAAATACTTCATTATACATATGCCATTCATTTGTACTTATGTTGGTAACTTGTTGATAAACAGTTTCCAGTGGTAACCTAAACAAACAATAAACAGATTGTACCATAGTCAGTAATCACATAGTTTGTATTTTAGATTAGGCCATATTTTGGATCTTACCACCAAGGCTACTCTAATAGCTCATTTTGCATTTGATATTTTTGTTAACAAAAACAAGGAATGACAGATTCTCGAAAGTCAGACTCATTTCAACAAAATCATCATTAATTGAAATAGCATTGACTGAATGAAAGTTAACGCCAGTGTTGTTTTATTACCATCAGAAAAATACATTAATGGACTGAGCGAATTTTTCTTGATTTACAGAGTCAAGCAAGTGTTTGATCTCCTATTTGTTATTAGCACTTGATTGCAGTTAAAGTTTTCTGGGTCTTGTATTTGCTATCATACTTGCGTAACTGAACCCCCTAAAATTATGGGTAGAAATAGGCTACTAATAATTTAAATATTTTTAATTTAATTTATATATCTGTAAGTATATGACCAAGAACGTAAATATTTTCTCAAAAGCCTTTAAGATGCTTCTAGTTTTGTAATGTTAAATCAGAAAATTATGCGACTGGTAGGTTTCGTACGTGTTAAAAAACAGACTCAGTAGTTAATTGTTTCTTTCTGATATAATTTGTAGATATGATTTCAAATTCATAACAGTAATAATATGTACTTTTAAAAAATTTAAACTACAGTCACGGATTTACATATGTCTTTACTCTAAAACACTTCTAGTTTGTAATGTTAAATTGGAAACTTATGGAACTGACAAGTTTGGTACCTGTCAAAAACAAAACTCTTGTAGTTAACTGTTTGTTTTTGAATAGAATATATGTAGTTTTAGCAAATTTACTAAAAACAAACAAACTTACGTTAATTGTTTATTAAACAGGTTATTAGAAGCAAACAGAAAACAAAAATATGAAGTAAATCTCCCTTTCAAATACTTCTGTCCACATTGTTCATTTAAAACAAAAAGGGAAAGTCACTACTTAAAGCATATGCAGTTACATAACAAGGTAAGCATAGTATAGATTTAATATACGAGGTTTGTCCAATAAATACGCGAACTGGTCGAATATGGTGGCCATTACGGAGAGTTAAGCCACGCCCACTGGCTTCACGTGTTGTCTGGGACCCAATGAGCCGTCAGTGCTTGGCAGAACGTTACGCTGTGCGGATCTTGCGAGTAGAGTTATTTTTAGTTTTGCATTATTTTTTTGTTCGTCGATATGGAAATTGACCAATTCACTGAACAACGAATTAACATCAAGTTTTTGGTAAAGCTTGGTAAAAATTACCAAGAAATTGCTGAAATGTTGAGAGTTGTTTATGGTGATAATGCTATGAAGAAAACAGCCATTTTCAAGTGGATTAAGCGCTTTAAAGAAGGTCGAGAAGACGCCACGGATGATGCAAGAATTGGACGACCTTCAACCTCTTGTGTGCATGAAAACATTGATCGTGTACGGCGTCTTGTCCTTACTGATCGCCAAAAAACTGTCCGAATGATAGCTGAAGAACTAAATTTAGGAAAATCAACAGTGCACACAATCTTAACCGAGCATTTGGGCTTAAGAAAGGTTTGTGCGAAAATCGTGCCAAAACTGCTGACTACGCATCAAAAGTTGAGAAGAGTCGAATGTGTTACTGACTGGAAAAATTCCATGGAAAATGATGTTGGATTCTTAAATAGGGTTATCACTGGTGATGAATCATGGTTTTTCGAGTATGACCCCGAATCGAAATCGCAAAGCATGGAGTGGAAAGCAACAGGTGAAGCTCGAACAAAAAAATCAAGGAAAAGCCGATCAAAAATCAAAGTCATGCTCCTGGTTTTCTTTGATATCAAAGGTGTTGTTCATCATGAATTCCTTCCTGAGGAAAAAATGGTAAATTCTGAGTTCTACCTTAACATTCTCAAGCATTTGAGAGATCGAGTGCGTCGTGTGCGACCATATTTGACTCAAAACGATGGATGGATTCTTCATCAAGACAATGCACCTGCACATTCGGCTTTGATTGTTCGCCAGTTTCTGGCTAAAAATTCAATCACTATCCTTGATCATCCCCCTTATTCACCGGACCTCGCCCCCTGCGACTTTTTTCTATTGCCTAAATGCAAAAATGTGATGAGGGGACAGCATTGGGAAGATGTGGACACAATAAAACAAGAAACGACGAGGAGACTGAAAAGCCTGACTTCCGAGGACTTCCAAGGGTGCTTTGAAGAGTGGAAAAGAAGATGGGATAAGTGCATAGCAGTGAATGGAGAGTATTTTTTGAAGGGGACAAAATCAATGTAGATGAAATTTTGTAAAATAAAGTTTTTATGACCTTAGTTCGCGTATTTATTGGACAAACCTCGGAAAACAAGGAACGTTTTTTCTCAAGGCACTTCTTATTAAGGTAATGAAACTGTAAGGAATTTGGGATCTCTCCTAATCTGGGTCCTTTAAAGAATCAACTATCGGTGGTTCAACAAAGTCCTTTAATACATATAACTATTATACAATATTGTTATAATTACAAGTATACTCGATAACAATCTAAGAGTGAAAACTATTGTATTACCCGATCAAAATGTTTTTCCTTAAATATGTCCCAAGTTCTCTTTGGAAATCCGTACCCCCAATTTGTTTAATCCAAAAAGAGAAAGGGAGGAAAAGTATACGTAAAATCTGTCTACTTACTTAGACTGCCAGTTCATTATTCCCTAACACCCTTGGCTAGAATGTTCTCATGGCACATTTCCTGACGTTAGTTGTCCTACAACTCTTCGATCGACTGACCTCCCAATCCCCTTAGAATCAACTAACCACGACCTACCCCAAGCTTTTATCTAAACTTCTTTTCTACATACCTTGTTTATTGCAACAGGCAGTATGTCAATTAGTTCCATAATTTTTCTGCATCTTTGTTTGACTGTGACCTCTGTACAGTATTTAAAACTAATAATGAAAATAAAAAATTAAATAATTAAAATTAAAATAAAAAATATTTAACATTAAATAGTTTAATATTTAATTAAATAGGGTTTTTAATATTTAGTTTAATATTAATATTTTAATTCCTAACAAAACAAAACTTATTTTATGACACATTTGATACTTTAGCTATTTCTACTAAGTCACTGTTCCAATTTAAATATTTGCCATTTTATTTCAATAGCTTCTCTATGCCTTCTGTATACTCAGTTGGAGCCAAGTTGTTGAACCACTCACTGATGCTCTGTCAGTTCGTTGTCACTTCCATAGTGGTTTCCACTAAAAAAATTCTTCAATTTGGGAAAAAGATGGTAATCACTCGGAGCCAAGTCCGGGTTATAAAGCAGATGTTCAAAAATTTCTCACTTAAACTGCTGAAGCAATTTTGTTGTTAATGCAGTAGTAGCATGTGGAAGTGTTATCATGAGAAAGCCCAATGCCACTTGACAGCAGTTCACGCCATTTGTTTTGATCGTGCATAGTCAATGAAGCGATGCTGCATTTGTGGTCTCTTACTAGGCATATAGTCTATGAGGAGGACACCCTTTCAATCCCAAAACACTGTAGGTTTGTGATAGTCTTGGTGCTCAGAATTAGTTTGGAATTCTTTAAATTTTTGTGGAGCTCGGGAATGATCCCATTCCATTGAGTAGCATTAATGTTATTTTAAACTTCGGTTATTTATTTGTAAATTTTGATAGGGCAGATTTTTCCGTATTCAAAAAGCGTATTACACTATGAATGTCATAATTGACGGAATCGTTAATTTTGTCCCACATTTATAGTTGCATAAAGATATAATAAACTAGTTAGTGGCTTGCTGTTAGTGTCAGACTGGCACGAAGGAGTGGAAAGGTCAATGACATAATAGTTATGGCGGTGGAGGAACTGAGCTGTTCGTCAGACCAAAACGTTCTTTATTTTCTGAACAGCTCTCATAAATAAGTGATATTCTGCAAAAGTTGGTATTGCATCAGGCTGATGTTTGTAGAAACAAAATGGCGGTTAAAATAAATAAATTCTATCACTCTTAAAAATATCACTACTGCAGAATTAAGTCAGATTGTTGAACAAGTTTTAAATGCACATGTAATGCCTCATTTTTTGGTACCTAAAATGGGGCAAGAAATTTTCCAATATGATGGTGCTACACCTCACTATGCAAACACAGTCAAGCAGTTACTAAATGACAACCTTCAAGGGCGTTGGATTGGTCGTGAAAGCAATTATTTTAGATCTCCCAGATTATCCCAGATCTCCTGATTTAACTGTGTGTGAATGTTTCTTATGTGGATACTTAAAGGAACAAATGTACACTCACAGTTTCAGCAACAATGACGAATTTGAAACGTGTTATTGAAGAGGAATTACTTCGGATACCTCAGGAATTATTTTCAAGAGCGTATGATTCATTTGTTAGCGTTGTGTGTTGCTGTGGATGGTTTTCAGTTTGAATAGGCCTGATTTATGAAAATGTTCATGCTATTCATTTTTCTATTAATTAGTTTTTATCTAATATTTTTTTTTAAATTATTAATTAAAAAATAAAATTTTGTTTTAAAAAATAACAAAATCAGTTTTATACTTTATTTAAATTTTATTTTGGCCACAATTTTGTTTCTACAAACATCAGTCAGATGCAATTCTTATATACTATTTCTGGTACCTTCTTTAAAAAGTACGTATAGTTTCAAAATGATCAATGGAGGAAGGAGAAAATAATAGAGGATCAAATGTGTAAACCTCTGTGGGACACACTGTATATATATATATATATATATATATATATATATATATATATATATATATATATATATATAAGTTAGGAAAGGACCTCCATTAAAAAAAGGGTCTTAATACCACTACTGGTCATAATAGGAAATGTTTACTACAACTTAAAGGTAAATGAGTGAGTCAGATATCACGTATCAAAGTTTATGTGATAAGTAACACTGTGTTTCTATTTCAGCCTCAGAAACTCTTTATGTGCAGCCAATGTGAGTTTAAATCTATCAGACTGAGTACCCTGAGGAAACATGAAATTACCCACAATCCTCAGGAACTGCTCACCTGCGAGATGTGTTCCTACAGAACTGACGATACAAAGTTGCTGAACAAACATCTTCAGGCCAGGCATGCCCACGTAAGTTTTAATGCAAGCTATAAGACCTTGTGACCTCATAAAATAAGCCATTTTTGTCAGATACTCATTGGTGTGGTAAATACAAGTTATTGCAGATTTTACCATGATATATTTGTATTGGAATATAAAAATTCTTAAATATTTTAATAAATTATTTTAAAATTAATCTGAAAGTTAATAAACTGTACAACAGCCAGTAAATCCGTCAGTGTATACATTTTTTTAACTTTTTTTCTTAAAGTTTTGTATATTTATGCTTCAGAAAAAGGAAAATATTTACAGTTTTTGATTTTGAAATTATGGTCTTCGTGTAAATAGGATACCACGTACAACTACCAACTGGTATTTTATCTATAAAAAAAAATCCTTAACTTTATAACTATAGGAATGTTTTGTTGTAAATAAAAGTTTATATATACACATATAACTTGAATTAAGGTTTTATTGAATACTTTAAAAAATTAAGTTTGTATAAAGATATACAATATATGTGTGTGTGTGTGTGTGTGGTGGGTGGGTGGGTGTGTGTGTGTAATGTTTGAACTATTATAAACTCTTCAACTTTAAAATACTTCTTCCTAGTAGTTCATAGAACTTTGAACTTTGTGCAAGTCCCATCTTTGCACTTAGAGCAAATATACTATGCCTTCCTAGAGCAGTGGGAACATCTTTGCATGTAATTTTTCACTGGCCAGTGGTCAATGTTGTCACTTTGTATCAAAACAACATGCATAACCTCAATATACTTAATTATAGTGAATTGTCAGTGTACTTAAAAGATGGAAAAACTAACCTCAAACTGACCACAAATTTGATATTTGTTTGTAGAATCCTTACATAATGCACTTTTTGTTTTCAGAAATGTAATCATTGTGATTTTGTAGCGCACTCTATGAAAGAAGCCAGAAAACACTACCATATTACACATAAGCCTAATAAGCCTCCATCTCTTTGGAATTGTGAAAAGGTGTGTTCTGATTATTTGCTATTTATTTAGAACAAACAAGAAAATTAAATGCCTTAAGACCTAGACATCTTAGCGCAGTCTTGTTTCAGTGCCCCTACAAGAGTCGATTAAAAGCACACTTGCAGCGACACTTGAACGATGTACATGGTTCTTTACGGCCATTCCTTTGTCAGTATTGTGGAAAATGTTTCAAACGTCACGAGACACTTAAACAACATAAAGTAGTGCATGGAGAAGTGAACCCATCGCATACGTGTGGCCAGTGCAATAAGATTTGTAGCTCAGCATCCCAACTGAAAGAGCACATGGTGAGTGTTGTCATGCTTTATGATAGATTTATTGACATTTATCATGTAAATTCCAGCCTGGTAACTAGTTCTAGTAATATTAAAAATGTAATTCGTTCTATACATCTTTTGTTTTTATGTTCTAGACTGTGCATACTGTTCTAAGACCATTTCTGTGTGAACATTGTGGTGCTTCTTTTAAGACTAAATCAATTCAACGCAAACACATCAAGACGCTACACTGCACACAGACTCAGTTTCAGTGCGACTTGTGTGCACGTAGTTTCAGAGGCAAAACTAATCTGACGAGGCATATGAAAACGCACAGGTTAGTAAAACTTTATCTTATTACGTGAAATTGTTACTGAGTATAATAAAACGTTTATAATTTGGATTTATAGAAAAATATTATTGTCCGTTACAATTGGTTGAGTGATTGACAAAAACTGTATTCTTGTTATGTCATTTGAAAAAGTTTTAGTATGTTATGGTAAATATTAGTTATCTATATTTTATAAATATTTACTAATAACTGTTACATTAATAGTGTTGTTTATTAAGTGGATTTAAAATACGAAAATGATAATGATAACAGGACGAAAGAAAACTTGTAGAGGTAGAAATTCATTTTTGTTGTAGTAAATGAATTATCCTGTTTCATTTACAGAGCGAAACCAGATGATGAAGTTTTACAGCTCGCAGTTCCAGAGATCACCATTTGCGAAACTACTAACCAGGACAATATGCCGGTTGTTTTGGAGATAAACAATACACCTTTGCAAATAAAAGTACTTTATTCTGATATAGGCACTATAATACCAAAACAAAAAGAGTAGTAAGTTTTGTTTCATTTATTATTTTTTTAATTAACCTGTTCATCCATCCATTCCGTAGTCCATCTTCTATAATTATGTATGTATTACTGGGCCTAATAAGTATAATAATAATAATTGACCAAGATCAGGGTTTAGATCAAGTCTTTGACAAATACATCAACATTTTACTGTGTGGTTAATTGTTTCTTGAAAAGGGTGATGCCTAACCAAGTAACAAATTTCAGTGGATTAAATTATGAAAAAATTGGGTAAAACGCTATTAAATTCATTTAAACATTCCATTTTTATAATCCACTATTTATGAATTTCACATAAAATTATTGCAGGAAAACATTTTATAGTACATAAAAAAATCTGTTTATTCATTCTTACGAGCGTTTCCTTAAGTTGAATGCACAGCTTCAACAGCTGTAATTTCACAATAATTGTCTATCTAAGATTATGAATTTTCATAACACACCATTTAAGAGTACTTGGTCTTTAATATATCCCCATAGGAGGAAATCTGGAACAGCAGACCCATTAGGCTATTAGTCTATTAATCTATTAGGCTATCGAGCAGACTAGCAATGTCTCCAAAATGAAAGATAATTGTTACAAACAGTAGCCGTACAGTTTCTTGTGCTTTGGATTGTTGCGAAAGGATTGAAGGTAAGTAACAATGCAGTAATGAGGAATAATGTTTTCAGCTTTAAAGTAATTCCCAAAAAGTTCTTATTAATTATGTTTTGCCAAATCTACAGTTATTGGGTTTTAAATTAATAAAATGGTTGAAAAAAGTAGGTAGTCAAGTATAAATAACTGAAAAATCAGAAGGTTTCAGCTCATAGGCACTACAACACGAAACAATGCCACTTAGTTAAAAGTAAATATAAATTGTGCTACTTTTTATATAAGGGTAAATATGCTACTTTTTGTAACATTTTTTACATTAACTAATAATAAATTGAAAAATGTCTGAACCAAAAATAAAAATTATGTATCATGTTTTCGCTTCCTTTTTTATTTTAATTACGATAATTTGTCCTAAAACACGGCAAATTAATATAGCTAGTTTTTAACAATATTTCATATACTTAAATCGGTCAAATTTCTTCATAGTTTCCGTAGTGTAGTGGTTATCATGTCCGTTCATATGCGCAAGGTCCCCGGGTGGAAACACGGTAATTTTTAATCATAAGTAATTTAATACGAGACTTGTGATATAATACTATAATGTTATATTTCAATATAAACATGTTCCTCGCATCACATGTGCTGTAAAATCCAACATCACAACCGGCCCTAAAATGTGATACATATTAAAATAACCAATAACGTTTATTAAAATAAATCACATTATGCACTAAGCCACTTTTTGTGTTTTTAGCAACTTAATCATTATAAGAGATGAGCAAACTATTTGTCCATCTGACTGAATAAAAATGTAACTCATTTGCAGTTGCATTTGCTATCTTGAAACTACTTTACCATACTATAGTTTTATTTTTTTATAGTAAGCCAATGTTAATTATTTACTTAAAATAGTAATCTATTTGGACTAATCTATCTTTATTTGATTTATTTGTTGTTGTTTTTTATTACTATCTGATACTGAACGAAGGAAACAATCTTATCTGGTTCATTATCTTTGTGCTTTTACTTGAAAGTATTTTCAAATCAAGAAATAATTTACATTCTTTTGTTTTATTGCCTCTACACATAAGTAATTGTTAAATAAATACTAAATTATGTGTATCACTGCTAGGGCTAATAATATTATTATGAGTACTAACAATAATATTAATATTATTGCTCCTACTTCATAATAGTATTAATGTTATTACTCGTGCTTTTGTCACTTGAACTTTTATTTATACATTTCGGCTAGACCTCTTTATGTATGTTAAGAGATAACAGCAGCAGTTAGTACTTATCATAATGAATGGCAAATAAGTATTCGAGAAGGGAAAGGGAAAATAGTTTGTTATATTATCTGACCATATCAAAAAATATATGCAACGTCCAATTGAAACATAATTATTTCCTTTTTAAAAGAATGTTTTCTTGAAAACAACTGCTTAGATATAACAAACAATTTAAATAAAGTTTAAATGCCAATGACGTGATAATTATGAATTTTGACACAACACCTTAGCAGAGATCCAGTTTCATGACCGACCTCTAGTGTTTGTATCATTTGAAAATTTATAAAAAAGAATAAAATACAGTAAGAGGGGGTACCTTTTGGTAAAAGAACATGGTTTGTTTAGAGATAAATATTTAAAAGCGGTTGCCACTCTTGTTTGAATATTATTTCTGATAGTGTCAGTTTGAATTATCTTTCCATAATAATCCTTAATTTAATTATTTAATTAATTATATTAAATATATAAAGCAATAAAATATTATAAGCACAACACAAATTCAATCTATTATTAAAATAAAATTCAAATATAACACTAATAAAACAGTACTGTAAAATACGCCTGTTTAAGATATTGACAGAAAATCTGTACTTGAATGGATCCAATGAGAGGTCTACTCTCAGAATTTAACTTCAGATTTTGTTGAAATTTTATACGTATTTAACAGTTTGCTTTTTAATCAACTTAAACAATCAAATTAAATAAAGAAAAAACTAATGCAAAATTTTGATTCCCCCCCCCCGAACTGTGCCTTCATACCTGATGACAAGTAATTAAAGCAATTAGTCACATTTTGTAATGTTATCACAACCATTTATAAATTCTTTCTGCAGTTTGCTCTTAATATCACCAACTCAGTATTTATGTACTGTTTTTATTTTAATTAAATTGAATTCAAATTATATAATCATTATGGTTTATTTGCATTCTTATGTCATTTGAGTGTTCCCAGTATCACATTATCTTCAGTGTGAGTTTGGATTGTAGCTTACAAACTATTGAAAGAAATATTAGCTGGAAAAATATTCTTGAGATGATCATTGTCCGGCTTTGTAAATTTTTAATGCATATTCGCTCTAGGAAGTCTTTCTTTTACAAGATTCTTGCTATATATGTGTTAACAAACAACTATTTTGATTGTATAAAAGCAGAAGAAGAACAGAATTGGGACCAGAATGTGGGTAAGGGAAATATTTTCTAAATACTATATAACATAAATTAAACTTTTATTTTCTTTACTGTCTTATAGTAATCACAAAATAAAAAGTAATATTTATTTTAATTTAACTGAGCAAAAGAAGTACATTTGTGGAACTCGGGGAGTTATCGACAGAAGCAAAGCTTTTGTTAATGTCTTTGCTGAACATATAATTAGTTTTAAGATATGTCAAATACATTAATTTGTTTAAGTAAATAAATATGTGAACCCATGTTAGATATTATTTACTCTAGTTATAGTAAAAGGTCAGTTGTTGCACATTAATTTGTAACAAACAGCTGATTTCATTGAACAGCTCATAGGCTATAATAAGTTTCAGGTTATGTTGTTAAAAACTAGCAATATATAAATGTATTATTATAAAAATATAAACATATTTATTTTGAATGTATTATAAATGGTTGCAACGTGGGCATGTTCTTCAATTAAGGAAAAATATTGAAACCAAAGCAACACAATGTTTTCATATAATATACATGTACAATTATCGAAAAGGAGGAAGAAAAAGAAAGAAACAGAAATGAAATTCATTTCCTCGTTTCTGTTCATTAAAAAGGTTCATGACAATTTTTCTATTCCCTCTTCTCACCAAAGCTAACATTAAAATCTTTGCTTCAATAACATTAATAAGTATATGTATGCTTTCAAATTATTGTAGCTTATAAAAAAAATATCACTTACTAGAATATGAGGCTCTTTTCAAAATTACTATATTGGCAATATGGGTTCATTATCCTACTCTGCCCCGCAGGGGAGTGCAGACTAGAAGCACCTATTGAGAGGATTTAGGTGTCCCTCATGGTACCCGAGTCTAACACACACTTACACTTATAACACTACACTTAAGACTTTAACACATTACACTCACACTTACATTTATGGAGGCGATAATAGCCTTAATATGCTTTTCACCTTAAAATAAAATTTTAAAAATATTCTACTTTATCTATATGTAGTACCACATGTAAACTTGCAGTTGGCTAGAATTATTTAGTGCCTCATAATCTTTTTTCACAACCTTTAAAGAGATTTTTGTGATTCTGTAAAAAATAATCAATTTTAATCATCATGTCCATTTTCATGATGATAGAAAATCATCAAATCTATCTATAATGATAGAAAATCATATATCTTTCAAATGATAGAAAGATCTACGCATTAGATCTTCAAAGTAATCTTGATTGTTAGTATATGAAACTTGCTAGAGATTTAACAAATTTGGCAATTTAATCTTTTGCACTCTAGTATGATCTTGAAAATATGTGCTTTGATTGGATGGCCAGTGGTACTGGCTGTAGCCATTTCCTCGACAAGCCAGAATTTTTGCGCTTTATGTTCCTCTCAGCTCAGCCAGCAATATTGGCCAAGTTAAAATCCCTCAAATACATGAATGGCCAGCAGGACTGAACAAAAAGTCCTACATTTTATTTTAATTTGTTTGGATTGTGCTGTAACCTATCAGAAAAGTTTTCTACTAAGTGATTCACACTTTATCTCTAGGTTGTGTATAGTAAAAACAAGACAAATTTGAATATACTGTGTTGGCTGCCTTCAATTTTCTAGTGTAAATCTATTCACGTGTAGTGTTTTCTAAGTATTACAAACAAAACAGTATTCAAAATTAAATATATTATAAAAAGTACATAATATACATAAAAGTAGAAAAAACCGTTTATGAACTGTATTCTAATGTTACATTTTTTGTTAAAAATTAAGGAGTTTTAGTTTATCTGTAAATATTTATTGTAATATTATAACAATAATTAAATACATATTTCAGATTATAATGAAAAACAAATCCGAAAATTTCGCTCATTAGCGGTTGGCGCAGCTTAATAATGCCCGAGCCATCCGACCTCCAAGCTTTAAATGACCGAAGTAAATGCTTTAAATATTCTTTGATTTAAATGCAAGAGTATTCGGCCCTCACCATCTGAGTGCAAAGTTTAAGTGAAATTTCGATTGAAGTATTGGCATGTAGTATATCTGATGTGTCTGTAGCAAACATATTTTGGATAATTTTTAATTTTAAAGCTTTTCACAAAACCCTTAAAACAAATTTTGAACCTTTCGATTTACATGTTCGAGTTTTTTGATAATTTTAAATCAGAATTATTTTTAAAGAGAAAGCAACTAAAATACTACGTTTTTGTTTTAATAATAATTGGTTTCATTGAATTCTTTTTTAAATAATATAATTTATTTTGAAAAAGTTTGTGCATGTTTATGCACCATAATTTTTATTGAAGTATTTTTCAAACAAATAAAGTTTTATACAATACTTTGTTATATTGGTTTATTATCTATATTTCTTTACATTGCACTGAATCATATATGTATTAAGGTCTATATATCCACGCAATTGATTTCTAGCACAGATCGATTCCTATTTTATTTAATCTTTTATCAACATTCTTTTTGTTGCCATTGCAATTCATTCGGTCTTCTGTGATTGTGAATTAAAACTAAATGTTTTACCTAAAACATTGTTATTGTTCTTAGTATATAGAGCTAGATAATTTTTGATGATTTCTCGTGGACGATTTGCGTTAAACTTACAATTTAAACAACTTAAAGGTAAATTTAATTGCATATTTAGAAGCCTGTTTTGTTTTCATGGCTAGATTAGACCTAATTTGTTGCATAATTAACAATATAAGAATAACTTAAATTTGAATGACAACTTTTCAGAATATTTTCATTTATAACCTCAATTCTAAATTTAAATTCAAACCGGATTTTATCATCGGTTTGAAGTGCTGAACAAATTATATCTTAAGAAATTATATCTTAAAAAAAAAAACTATTAGGGACTAGTGAAATTTTTCGCTAGTTAATTAAAACCTACTGGCAAACTTAAGATTTTTTTTTATTTTGCATAGCCTAGCTACAAATAAATTATAACATCTTTGAGTTGCAATTAGAAATGGTATTTATGAATTGCAGGATTTTTTGTCAAATAGTGATTTTTGTTTATTTGTTTTTTATTATTATTTTGTATCTTATATGCCATAATTTTTAAGTTAAAACCTCTATGGGCAGATAAGGCTTAAATTGGGACATACTCATTGGGATACAATTACTATCAGCATTACAGTTAACACCATTAACCTATGTAATGGTTTAGTACAATTACTAGTACTAGTTATTACTAGTGCTAATTTATCTAGTACAAAATTATTAGTGTTTACAGTTAAATATTTCTTGCACATATTTTGTCCAAGACAGTTCTTTAATATTTTCTATATAAATAAAATAAGTTCAGTAATAAATATAATTATTATTATATTATAATTATAATTAACATCATTATATCACAAACCCAGTCTATCTAGAAAAAAATTGCTTAGAGCGATTATAGTTAATAATACATATCCTACATATTGTATGCAAGTTCATTAGTAAATATTTTAACTATTAACAAATTAAGCCTACTACATGTTCAATCTAGTTATTACTATTATTAGAGCAGTTTGATATACTATACAAAATTGATTTTTTATATTTTTAATTAATGTTATTCTTTGTGATTAAAGATTTATTGTATATGTATATAGAAACAAGCTGATCATTCGAATAGAATGGTTGCTTCTTATAAGTTAGACTATGTATGACTCTTGAGATCAATATTGTGTCTATTCCTTGATTTGGGATGAAATTACTGTGTGCTTAATAATGTTGTAGTAATTTTGGGGGTGTGATTTTTTTTTTGGAAGTTCAATTAAATAGTGATAAAAGTGGTTATTCTAATAATTTTAATTAAATTGGACATGCAATTCTGCAAGATGTAGGTTTTAATGTTACAAAACAATTATTTAATAATAAAATTACTGTAAATACCACTGTTTTTTTATTGTTATTATTAAAATTTATTTATAGCGTTTGGTACTTTTAGGCATATTTTGTCAGAAATTCTCAATGTAATTTCTTTTTTTTATGTTAGGAATGTTATAATATGTAGAGTACATATCTTTGACTTTCCTATCTTTAAACACTTTACACTCACATTTATTTAGGGAGGCGATAATAGCCTCAATGTGCTTTTCGCCTTAAAATAAAAAAAAAATTTTGTTTTGGAATATTTATTGAAATATTCCTCTAAATAATTGTATTAAAACTGTACTGCTAGAGTACAGGAAGACATTTACTGTATTTTAGAATACAGTAAAAACTTTTAAAAATTGAAATATTCTGACATGTGTCAACAAATATATAGAAAGTGTTTGAAGATAGGAAAAGAATATGTATACTAAAAAAAAATATTTTTTCAGGTTAGAGATGTCAGAAATATAAAGTTTTTTTAACAAAGGTATTATTATTATTTCAAAAACAGGTATTGAAATCAAATTACTTTATGAATTTTACCTTTGGCTAGATCCATAATTATACAAAATAAAAAAATATCTCATACAGTGGTGGCCTGAAGAATTTTACAAATGAAATAAAGCAAAAGGGGCTGAGTTTACAGAAAATTCATATGATAATTTCTTTTTTTAATAATAGCCGCCTCGGTGGTCTAGTGGATAGCGTACCAGGCTTTCACCCCGAGGACCCGGGTTCGATTCCCGGCGAGGGCTTGGCATTTTCATACGCTATACATCATCCCATCATCTGCATTAGCCCAAGTGTGCACAACAGTCAGACGTTAAACACAAAAAAAAAATCTTTTTTAATAGACCTACATTTTGTTATAAAATCTAATTGTACAAGTTTCAAAAAAAAATTGAATTAAATGAATTTATAACAAACATGATTATGGCTAGCACGTTTTATACCTGCAGCAAAATAATATAATGTAGTGCAGCTGAACTACATTGGTTCAGCTGAACTATGTTTAAGGTTAAGATTAAATTTGTAATCATACTTGTTGGTATAAATCCTTTGTTTTTCATTAACTTTTTTTTTTGAACAAGTTCTATTAGTTTTATAACAGAATGTACTGAAAGAAATTATTTTTAATTAATATTTTTAATGTATTTAATAATTATTTTAAACAAGTAGGTCTCCTACTATTGACTTTATAACAGAATATACTAAAACCTTAAAAGTAATCAGGTGCACTTTTGACAAGTGACTTATGGACCATCTGTTTAGCCAACATAGTATATAAAGTTATAACCTTAAAACAATAATTAGCCTACTTATAGAATATGGCTGGTATAATTTTAAAGACGTTTGTTGAAACATTTCATATTAGTCTATTTTTTAAAATGAAAACAAAAGTATTTTGGAATCATTGAAGAAATTCTTAAAACCATATATTTTTGATATTCCTAAACAGGCAAAATTTTATTTCCGTAGCCTACCGTTGCTGGTTTATGAAATATTAATAGGAATATTTTTGTAAATAATGTGGGCAGAGGGAAAACAGAGCATTTTAAAACATTGACAGGAACTTTTGTGTCATTTTTGCATATATATATATATATTGATATAGGAATATCAAAAATATATAGTTTTAAAAATTTCTTCAATGATTCCAAAATACTTTTGTTTTCATTTTAAAAAATGGACTAATATGAAATGTTTCAACAAACGTCTTTAAAATTATACCAGCCATATTCTATAAGTAGGCTAATTATTGTTTTATACTGTTATATTGTTTATTGTGTGTGTGTGTGTGTATATATATATTATTTAGCCGCCTCGGTAGCCTAGTTGATAGCGTACTGGGCTTTCACCCCGAGGACCCGGGTTCGATTCCCGGTCAGGGCTTGGCATTTTCATACGCTATAAATCATCCCATCGTCTGCATTAGCCCATGTGTGCAAAATAGTCGGATGTTAAACACACTAATATATATATATATATATATATATATATATATATATATATATATATATATATATATATATATATATATTAGATTCCTTAGGGTTTTTAAACATCCTAATGATTCTATTACCTTTTACAGATATAAATGAGGTGTTAAAGAAAAGTCTTGAAAGTAAAACAATAACAATGACACCAGGTCCAGTGGAGACGATAATTCGTAAAAAAATTTCCGCAGAATTGAAACCTCTTCATTTAGATGTGATAAATGAATCGTATAAGCACAATGTACCACCGGAAGCTGAATACCATTTTAAAGTGGTTGTTGTGTCTGATCAGTTTGAAGATAAATCTACAGTTCAAGTAAATGTCAAAATTATTAAACATTTAACATGTTGAGTATAATATACAATTTTACTAATAACACTAACATAACATGTAAGTTTACACTATTAAGTGGTGTAAATATCTTGTAAAATCGTCGTAATACATCTTGTATAATTCCATAGAATAAATATATTTAAGCTATAGGCTTAAATTGGAATTAGCCATAGAATTGCAAAAGTCAGTGATTGATGTTGAAGAATAATCAGACATTATGTAATTAAAATAATAATGTTTGAAATTATTTATTGCTCTATACAATACTATTTTATTTAAATACAGTACTAAAATATTTATGTTTTGAATGTTAGTACATTTTTTTTAAATTCCATTATTTTACTGAAATGTCTGGCATGCCCAAGTAGGCTAACTAAATCACCAATTAGTCTGCTTTATCTGAACTGGCACTTCTCAAGGTTGTAGGTTCAAAACTACAGTTACTGCCTAAGCACCCTTCACTGCAGTTCCATGTAAGCACCCTTTCCGTCAACACTCATTCTCATTAACTGGCATTAAAAAAAAAAAACAAAGATTGAAGGTGAGTATTTCCTAAAAAAATCCAGTTAACTGATCCAGCAGCAAGTTGACAAACTATCTGCCAATCCATGTTGATATGCTCTACAGTTGGGCCTCAACTTATGAATTTAATTCGTTCTGGAAGTCGTTTCATAAGCTAAAACTTTTGTAAGTTAAGGCACATTACACATGTAATTTGCCTAATTCGTTCCACTACCCCCAATCCCCCTTTATATAATGAAAAAAAATACACTTATGTCAAATATAGAAGAAATATGCATTAATAAAACATAGATAAAACTGAAATAAAAAATATATTAATTACACATAATATGTACTACATTACATATTCATAATACTAATACAAAATAATGTATGTAATGAAGTTTCTTACATCTAAAGATTCGAACACGTAGCGAAGTTCGTGGGAGGAGGCGGCAGTGAAGGTTTTGGATATGAAGAAGGAGGAGATAAACGTGGAGAGCTGAGAGAGAGAGCGTACGTGCATCCATACACAGTGTATTACAAAATAAAATTTAACACTTTTTAAAAAATTTTCTAACTTTTTTTTAACTTTTTAGAACATTATTTTTAATTATTATCACTTTCTTTTGCCTTTTTTGGTTCACTGTCACCTTCCCCAGTAACGGTCCAGCAATGATTGTTTTTGCCGACGTTTAAGAATTCTTCTGAAATGCATTAGGTAAATGTCATCAAAATTTGCAGCTGCCTTGTTCGTAAACACTTTTTCGGGGTGTTTTTTTTCACTTCTTTTTGTTAGTTGAAGCACATTTTGTAAGTAGGGCAGAAATTTTCTGAAATCCTGTTTCGTAAGTTAAAATTTTTGTTAGTAAAGTCATTCGTAAGTTAAGATCCTACTGTACTTATTTTCTGATTAACTGAGTACTAAATAATAATTTCAATTATTTTTTCCAGCGACACCAAATGATATATTCGGTTTTGGCTGAAGAAATGAAGAGTGCAATTCACGCACTTTCAATAGTTGTAAGTAACAAAATGTGTTTATTTTTTTATAATACAATAGGGTCTCAGTTGTCTGACCTATACAGGCTGTTAAAGGAAATATAGCCTATCAACAAACCATTTTTTATTTCACAAATATATATATATATATATATATATATATATATATATAGATTTGCCATTCCTTAAACATTGCCTCTTTATACATGTCATTTATTAGGATATGCCTCCAGAGCGACAATTTGCCTCCGCTTCGAGTTTTGACCTCCACGGAGGCAAGAAATCAGGTTCACAGAACGCAAGAAATATTTGGGTTTAGAAAACTGTGTGTTGTCTTATAAGCGGCCATGTTGGAATGCATTAGATTCATTGCAAACTTTGAAAAAATATGAAATATTAAGTACTGTGTTGAAACGTTTCTAATATGTTGAAATGCGAGCTGAGTGACATATTAATACGATACTTTATTGTATATGAATGCGTCTTCAAATTCAATTTTTCCTGTGAAAAATGCAAAGTGAACTGCTTTCTCCTAGGTTGAGGTTATGCCAATGTTGATAACCATAATGTATTTTGTTCATTTGTGTCTGGATTTTTCTATTACAAAAGTAGTTCAATGAAGAATTGAGATGTAGAAACAAATACAAGTTTTGAAATATATTGACAAAATATTGTTACGAACCAAAATTCTGTTGGATTGAAGAAAACAGGACTGGAAGAAGGTTAGTAAACCCATGAGTGTGTTACTATAATTTTAAGATTTCACATTATTTATAACTTAGAATATTAACAATTATTGTACATGACAAATAGTTGGAGGACCAACAATCACTTTTATAATAATTACTATATTAATAATAGTAAACTGAAACTAATGTATTAGTAATAAATTTTTACATATCACTAAGATATCAGTTTATTTTTAATATTAAAGTAGGCTACTTGGTTGTAACATTGGTAGATCTAGTAATATTTTGCAAATATCTAAATAATATGTCTATGTCTACTTACAGACCAAAGAAAACTTACAACTAAGCATTATAGTCTAAATATATTTTTTTTCTTATACCTACTACTGTAATGGGGTGAGGTTAGTCTAAAGTAGGTTTTTATGTGAAAATGAGAATATATTTACAGAAAAGTATAAAATATTCCTAAAGCTAACAGTTACAACTTATAAACTATATTAAGCTCTGTAAGGACATAACATACTTTCTTCTCTTATTTATATGATGGAGAAAAGATAAGTTATTTGTGTATTTAATATGCCTCAGGTGTAATATAATTACAATATTTTTATAAAAATTAAGTAGGCCTAATATTAACCCACACAACATTTATTAAGTAACGATTTTATACAATTTTTAACAGAAAAATTTTGCGACATTATTATTACATTTTTACATTACATTGAGCATGGAGGATTTACTTTGCAAATTAGTCAGTAATTAATTCAATGCAAATTTTTGAAGTAACAAGATGATAGGTTCTAACTAATTGTGAAGTTACAGTTGTTTTTAAGTCTAAAATATAGCAATATTTGTAGAATTCACAAGAATAATTTAATGTTGCTACCAGCATGTTATTGTTCAATATAAGCTAAAGGCAGTCAATTTTTAAAACAAAATATAGTTTTTATATAAAATGATGATTACTTATTATATTAGGCCTAACTATTTTTAATTTCAAATCTATATTTCACACAAACCCATATTAGACTAGTTAGGTTCATTTTTGTCTTTCATTCATTTGCGCTAAAATGACATTTTGGATTTTTACATATAGGCCTATACATTTAATTAAATTAAGTGTTTTGGCAAAAGAACATTCAAAAGTCAGCTGAGGATAAGTATTAAATACAAATTTATAAAAAGTTAATATGGTTTAAAATGGCTAATGAATAAACTAATCCCAGGCTTACGAAATTGAGGCTATGTCCTTCTTTCATAAAGAACTAGATAAACTTTAATGACTTCTACAAATTCAGTATAAAATCAAAGTTTGTAACAACACTATAGTTTTATTTAGTTTTGCTTTGACATTTTCTAGGCTAATAATAAATCTATTATATAGGTTACAATACATTATAAGTAAAATGTGTACATTAATATAAAAATTTAACAGTTTGGATTGTAATTACCTCTCGGGTATGTCTGACTTTTTTCGAACTTTTGCAAAAATTATGATTTTACTATTTTTTTTCCTTTTATTATATGCTTTGTCATTTCATTGAGAGATATTAACCCATGGAAGATTAACTTTATTATGATAAATTATGACTTTTAGTAATTTGTTACAAATCTATATTCTGACGTCCATTTTTACTGTATGCTATGATACTACTAACAACAAAGATTAGTATGTTTAAGGAATATAAGTTATATATTTAATAAATGAGTTAACACCCAACAGCTAAGTTGAGTTAGGTTACCAAGTTCTTTTTTTAAGAAAAAAATTATATTCTTTTGATTAGTAATAACATGCGTTTCATTAAACACCCAACAGTGAGTCAAGTTAGGTTAAACACGCAACAGCTAAGTCGAGTTAGGTTATCAAGTTCTTTTTAAAAAAAAAAATATGTATTCTTTTAATTATGAAAATACACTTTAATTTTAACAGTTTGGATTGTAATTGGCTCTCGGGTATGTCTGACTTTTCGGAACTTTTGCAAAAATTGTGATTTTACTATTTTTTTGCTTTTATTATATGCTCTGTCATTTCGTTGAGAGATATTAACCCATGGAAGATTAACTTTATTATGATAAATTATGATTTTTAGTGATTTGTTACAAATCTATATTCCGATGTCCATTTTTACTATATGCTGTGATACTACTAACAACAAAGATTAGTACGTTTAAGGAATATAAGTTATATACGTAATAAATGAGTTAACACCCAACAGCTAAGTTGAGTTAGGTTACCAAGTTTTTTTAAGAAAAAATTATATTCTTTTGATTAGTAATAACATGCGTGTTTCATTAAACACCCAACAGTGAGTCAAGTTAGGTTAAACACGCAACAGCTAAGTCGAGTTAGGTTATCAAGTTCTTTTTTTAAAAATAATATGTATTCTTTTAATTATGAAAATACACTATAATTTTAACAGTTTGGATTGTAATTGGCTCTTGAGTATGTCTGACTTTTCAGAACTTTTGCAAAAATTGTGATTTTACTATTTTTTTGCTTTTATTATATGCTCTGTCATTTCGTTTGAGAGATATTAACCCATGGAAGATTAACTTTATTATGATAAATTATGATTTTTAGTGATTTGTTACAAATCTATATTCGACGTCCATTTTTACTATATGCTGTGATACTACTAACAACAAAGATTAGTATGTTTAAGGAATATAAGTTATATACGTAATAAATGAGTTAACACCCAACAGCTAAGCTGAGTTAGGTTACCAAGTTCTTTTTTTAAGAAAAAAATTATATTCTTTTGATTAGTAATAACATGCGTTTCATTAAACACCCAAAAGTGAGTCAAGTTAGGTTAAGCAACAGCTAAGTAGAGTTAGGTTATCAAGTTCTTTTTAAAAAAAAAAAAAAAAAATGTATTCTTTTAATTATGAAAATACACTTATCGTTATTATGAAACATTTATCGGTTTTACCATTAAAAGCATGTTACCTACTTTCGAACAGTAGTCATTTTGAGGTTATGTTGGTAACTTTTATTGTAAATTCACTTTTTGTAAATTCTACTTGTTTCTTTATTTTTATATTTTTGATAAATTAATATTGGTCCCAATAACTCAGTTTTACCATCTCTTGTTTATTGGATTGTTTGCTTGTTAATTAATTGAGGATTATTGTATTCCTTAACAGGTTCGAATATTGTAAACCAGTTTTCCAGTATATTTTATAATTCCACAAGGAGAATACCACTTGATATAGTTCACAAGTAACTAGCATTAACAAAATGTATATTAATTTTTGTTACATATACATATACACGTCCTACAATAATTAATAATGTTTGTTTACATGTTGCCTTTTAGTTTATTGCTGTAGGTAGCCTAATCAAAAATTACAATTGGTAAATGAAAGACCACACAAAATTGGCCTTCATGAAATTATGACCATGTGATTGGAATACAAGTTTTTTTTTCAAAAATGTCAAGGCATTTGTATAAATTATCATTTGATGGACTATCATGATATTAGGCTAGGCTATATAGAAAATATATTTTTCAGCGAGTTATTTTTTAAGAGAAATATATGTGTTGCAGGTTAAACTTGAGAAACCTTTCAACTACAAGTTTTAAATTACAGTAATCATCACCTAGCCAAAGATATTTTGGATTTGAACATTTTGATTTTATCAAATCGAATATGTGCCTATTTCATCAGTGAAAAGAATAAACAACTCAGTAAGTACAACTTTGTTCACCTCAGCCTTAAATAATATCAAGTTTAATAATTTTTATACTTACACAGTTAATCAGATTTCACTCTAGGTAAAACTTGTAGTAAAGTGTTAAGCGTATGTGTGTTTTAAGTTAAATCAAAAAAACACTTATAGCCTCTTGTATATATTTTGAAATCTGCATTAAATGTAGTGCTGTTCTCCTATTTTGTAGTTTTAAAGTTATATATTTTGTTGCTTGAAATTGAGGTGAATATTTATATTGTTGAGAAAAAATTTTAGCATTACTAATTTATTTGATCAGCAGTTTTATTATAAAAATAGAACATTAGCTATCAGTTTGATACAAAAGTACAAATAGTTATCAGTCTATATACTACTGCAAAGTGTAACTATTTTAAGTTAAGTAATTAAAATTAGAGGTAATAGCTTTGTATAGTTATAATATATATTTTTTCTAGGATCAGTCTTCAGTCATTGAGAAATTGGTTTGTCATGGACAACATGCAAATACTGGAAGCTTATAACAGAAGAAACTCCTGAACGTCTATTGATTGTGCTAAAATGATATATAAAATATTCTACTGATTGATTATATGAATGATATATATAAATACTGATTGTATGTTACAAATAAACCGTATGGGCTATTCTTAAGAAAGATGATTTTCCTTGTGCTTTTACATTCATAATTATACCAACATCCAGCCATAGCCTACACTAAAAAAAAAAAAAAAACTAACAGGCCTAAACATTAGTCTTCTTAACATATCTTAGAAACATTTTTAACAAAAAGTTTGAAGTATTTTTTTCTACAGAAAAGCTTATTTTATAATTATAAAGAAGTAATATTTTCATTTTTGTTTTGCATTTCTAAAATTTTTTGGTTTTAAAAACTGGTAAAAGCAAGAAATAGCTGGAAAACTGGTTATTACAGTGCTTCAATCTTAAAGTTTTTATGACTAAAAGAAATAATTTTAGAAAAAACTATAATAATGTAAAATAAAGTAACCTAATATATCTTACACAGTATTTATTAAACCCATTTATGCCCACTTTCATCCATTCAGTATTGGGCTAGCAGCGACACATGTTGATTTTATAATTGTATGACACACTCTAACCTTACCAGATCCCTTCACCTTGGTAAAATACTTACAGTTTTGTCTGATGAAAATAATGCTTAAAAATTAGGTATTTATAATGGATCACCACATATCATGATACCTCATACATATTGATCATACATATATCATCAAAAATCACACATATTGATGTATGATTATACTACATTTTGTTGTATTTCATATTGTATGACAAAATTAAGTAATATAAACATGTGGTACATTTTTTAATTTATGATTTTATGCAATTTTTAATGAACTTCATACATTTAAGGCGTTATATTATCATTTACATTGCATGCATGAACAATTTATTATGTGAACTTTTTAATAATAAACTGACCCAGACTCTTGAAAGTAGTCTGTAGTCAGTAAACTGGCATGAACTCCAAATATGATCACAGTGGGCAATAAAATAAGGTTAGTAAGCTTCACACATCCCCATAGTTCAGGTTTTTCAATTGTTTGATTATTTCTTCAATCGGGCAAAAAATTGATAAGGATTTTTATTGATATGCTTTAAAATATATACTTAAATGTAAGCCTAAATATTTATTTAAATATACATGAATTTAGCATTTTAGGATAAAAAATTGGTGGTGAACCATTTATTTTATATTAACCAAATACTATAGAATTATTTAAAGTATCAGTAAGTGAATACTATGAAATTTAGTGGCAGTAAATTTTGAAAAAAACTTTTTATTTGCAAACCTTTTAATTACATTTAAACCTTAGATATAGCTTAGGTTAACAGGGATTGCAGCTGCAGATATACCAGTAGGCCTACTTCAAAAGTCTCCATTAGTAGTAGATTATTCTTTTTAGTTTGCTTTATTATGAAGTATCAAGGTTTTAAATTTTCGCTCCTGTACCCATACACGTCAGGACATTTGACATTAAAAATAAGATTTCTAATCTAATTAAAAATAAATAAAATTTCTGTTATATGTGGTTATTTACTATTCTATCGTCATATTTACTTTGAATTATCAATACTTGGGTTTTATGAGAACACAGTCTATGAAAACTAGGCAGTTTAAAATCATTTAAGATTACTATCTCCTGCAAAAGTGGAGTTTTCCCATTGAATTGTACTGCACCATTAACCACCTGCAAGGTGCATTTTCTGCACTTGTTTTTTGTTTACAGGGTGGAAGACATTTACGACTTATGACAGTATTGCACTTTCACATGTTATTCTGTTTTGAGGATGTAATAACAATAGTACACACTTATTCATAAGTACTTAACACTGCTTTTGTTCTGGTTACAATCACACTATCTTAGGTACTTCATTAAAAGCAACAGTAAGTGATAAAACCTTGTATCAATTCCAGGTACGTTATTGATTATATATATTTTTACCATACCATGTTACAAATTATAGTCATGAAACCATTCACAGCACCCTACAGATGTTAACCTAGGTGGTAATTGTAATATACTAACACACCAACCTTTCTGGCATTTTTCGAACAAAGTAGCTTATGTAAATATATGTATTAAATAAGTTTAAGTAGCAATAGTGGTCACTAGACAGCATGTTTATTGCTACAGTAAATAATTTGTGATATAAAAAAATTATATCAAGGCAGGCATATTATAATTTTTTTATGGGTTATGCTAATCCAAAACGGCATACTGCAGCTGTTAGGTTAGATTAGATTTCATATCGAAATGGTGCTAGACTATAATATTTCTGCTTCTTCTTTGTTGTTCATTACTCTTTTAACCATTTTCCAAGGGAATCATGACCTCGTGTAACTTTTTCGAGCAGGCTATTATGAGTTGTACTGCCTATCGCACCAAGGTTAAATGACATCGAAAACAAAAAGACAGCAATATTTCTTTCCTATGTTTGTTGGTTTTATTTTTTTTATTAGCACAACATCAAAATTCTATATAAAAACACTTGAGGTGATATTTTGGTACTTAGATTAAAAACTTGATGAGCAAATCGAAATCAATATTTAATACTTGTCCGTTAAATTTTTCTCATACTTAGCTTATGATAAAACTTGAACTTAGTTGTTTAAATTTGTATTACCAAAGACATTAAAATTTTGTAATGTATATTTGTACCTTTTATATATAGCACCTGTATGTATTTGGCTATGTAGGCTAATCACAATAGGCTATATTGTGATTTTATAGCTAAATAGCTTACAGAACTAAAATTTGGCCCAAAATATTTTAATCATATTTTTTGTATTATTATTATGCAAATCAGTTTATTAAAAATCAATTCCCAAGACCAAATGAAAAACATTTTATTGTTTTGGAAGTACAGTACTTCCCTCTAAAGTACAAAATTTAAGTAGCCTAAAAAAGTGGCATGCGTGAAAATAAACTTTAGGCAAAACTTAGATCTACAGTCAAATTAGTGATTTAATACATATGTATATGTATTACTTTTATATAAAAGTAGAAGTGAAAGAAAAGGTAGGTTTTGTAATATCAACTACAACTCTAACCTGTTTGAACTGTCAAACCAAAATTATGAAAAAGTACAAGAGCCACAAGTTTCGCCATATCTAATGAATACAACAATAAATCTCAAAGAAAGAACAATTTAATTGGTTTTATGTGTAGAGAAATAGAACTTTATAGTTTCGGTATATTTGTAGGTGATAAAACTTTAGAAACATAAAACATAACCTCAACTATATACATATACAGGACTTCAGTAGTGTTCAGTTTGGTAAAAGGTTTAGACTGGAGGCAAGGTCTAATGGTATATATCTGCAAAGTTAGACATCAATTATATTTAACGACATCCGGAGGCAACAATCTATGTTTGACAAACAAATGTTTTATGCTAACCTTACATCTTGCCACCGGGAGGCAATATTTGATTAATTACATAACAAAAATTGTATTATACATTAGAGCATATTGGAATAAATGTCTTGAATCTGTTATTTTGAACATATACTCAAATGGGATGACACATATATCTTTACAATTAGCTGAGATATAAGGCTGTGAATGTGGAGGTAATATCTAAGGATTACGGACATGGAGGCATATTCTAATGAATGATATATATATATATATATATATATATATATATATATATATATATATATATTGCACACATAACAATTAGTATATTGACTAGATTACCTTAAACATTGGACATTACAACATAAACATTATAAGTTACAATGTTGAAACAAAGTTCTTTATTGTCAACTACTTTCAAGAAGATTGCCTTTTCATAACTGCCCATTTCATCGATTGACAAACTATCTGATCTGTGCAATCAGTCTAGACCAGTGGTTGTGAACCTTTTTACTGTTTTGACCCCCTAAATATTTTTTTTTATTCTGTAGACCCCCATATGTTTACAGTGTGTTGCACAAATATCACCGCAAATGAACCTTTTATTAGGAGCAATTCATTAATACAGTTTTTTTAAAATAATTTGCATTTGTATTATTAGATATACATTAAAGATATAATTATGTTTATAGAAGCAGAAATTTAAATAAAATATAAATCACAGAGATACATACAATTTTAATGAGATGGTTGCGGTTGATGTCCTTTGATTAACTGGGATAATATTTGTTGTTAATATTAATCGTAAATCACCACCTTCTGATATATTGAATCAAATTCTTGTCTTCTGCAATAAATTATGTACATAGCTAAATCCTGCCTCAACTAAGTAAGAACTAAGAAATGTTAACAATAGAGGGTTCGCTGATATTTGTTAATCTGACGAATTTTGTGCAAATGTCTTTGCAACTCTAAAATTCGGCATATCCACTGATACTTTGAAAGTTGATTTTTGACTTCCAAATTCTTTTTAAGTTCAATCAATTCTTCTTGTAGTGAGAAATCAATATCGGTTATGTCGCTTTCAAAGTGGTTTTAAAATCCAAGATGGATCATTTAAATTTTCTAAATCCTTTTAATTCAGTCGACATCCTTTAAAGTTCAATAGACCCCAAGGGGTCCACCTGGTCTAGATCTTTCTTCTTATAGCTGTGTACGTTCAATATATATTGAGCTTATTGTACTCCTGATGTTGACGTTCTGGCCTTAGGCATTGTTTTCAAGATACAAAATGTCCACGAACTCTAGGGTCGTATTTATGAGATTCTCCTGTGGAATGGTCAGCCCTTAGGTTGTTTTTTTAAAGATTGTATCTCTTTCTTGCACCAAAATCTTAACATTTCATGAGCATATGCTATGCTCGTCTATCTGTCAGTGAACTAGACGCAATAACAACAGATATAAAATGCAAAGAGAGTTAACCTGCATAGGAATAAACCAGAGAGAGGTAATTTGACACAGATTGTAGTAATTAAAAAAAAAACTGCTATTATTTTTGTAGCCTTATTATTTTTGTAAAAGTTCAATTTTTTATGACATGTATAATGAGACTCTACTTTAACTTTTTTTTGTAGTACTTATATAAAAAAATAGTTTATAATGGAATTTGCAGTTACTGGCAGATTTACTTGATAGTAAATTAAAAAAAAAATTATATTATTACTGAATTATTATTCAGTTATAGTAATAATAATAATTATTGTTATTATATTTATTACCGAAAGATCTCAAATCATTAGCGCAAAGTGCAAAAACAAGGAAAAGGATTTTATTAAAGTGGGTTATTAATGATTAAGTTATTTATGTTATCATATATTTAAATATAATTATAAACAATATTAATTTATGTATTTCTGCAATTGTTTGTAAAAGCAACTTACCTGTAATGGCAATGCAAGTATTATTTTAATTTTATAGCGTAAAATTTTAAGTTGTTTTTTGTAATTTTCTAGTTTTAAGCTTATATTTTATATACAGCCAGCCTATTTACAGTGATTTCCCTCTGTATGAATGTTATGTTATGTTTGTAAACTACTGTGTACTGGTTGAATAAATTAATAAATGTAACTTATTGGTTACCGTAGTGTATTTTAAAAAACTTATATAATGTACATGGAAAGTAAAACAAAATATATCGATATAGTGTGTTTGTTGTTACATAGGCGAAAACTCCTAGCCAATGGGAAGAGAGTCAGGCAGTGCCAACAAGTCCTCCTTGTGCGGGTGGTTTCGGCCGATAATAGGATTAGATTAGATTTATATAATGCCTGAGTTGTTGTCTTTATAATGTCGAATAAAGAAATTTGTTTTTAATTTTTAGAAATCGTTAATCCACTTTCAAATTCCTAACAAATATCATTTAATCCAATCCCTCTAACTTGTTACCCACAATCCTAGCTTATGTGGACCAACTTATTTTTAATAGGAGGAGTGTATGCACAAAAGAAAAAGTACGATAACAAGGCATACACAAAGAGAAACAGACACAGACATGGTCAATGCTTGAATATGACAGACGTGGGCAATGCAGGGATCTAGTATTTTCAAGGAGTTTGTAATTGGTTTTGAACACCACACATTGGTGTTAAAAAAAAGGAGTCAGTTTAAGTTTTCCTTTACTGTTTAGTAAGCTGAAATCATATTGTTTTGACATGGAACATCCCATTGTTTTTAGGGGGGATGTAAAGTTTTTCTTTTTTATTAGTTCTGTCTGCCAACATAAAATGTAATTTAGGTTAAAACCATATTGTAGCCTTTTTTTTGATAAAGATAAGCACGAAGAAAAATAAAAATAGTGATGTGAATAATTCTAATCTTGAAAACTCTGATTTCAGTAACGTGGATGAATTTCAAGCGAAACTAATGAATCGATTTTGTGGAATTAATACAGTTTAATTTTTGTTTATAGTTTTTGAACCACATTTTTTAGGAAAATTATTGAACAAGAAAAATTTCTTGCACAATATACTCACAAATTTTCTTAGAATTTCCTTCATTGTAATGGCCATCATAGTGAGGATCCAGGCTGATTTCGTAATTTTGGTCCGATTTTAAAACTTTGCCCAAAATATTGATTTTGGAAGTAACTTCAACATGTTCATTGCACAGCGAAATCCGTTCAAGTTTTTCAAAAGGGCAGCCATTTTTAAGATAGTAAATCTAAAAAACTATGTTTCAATTTAAACTAGAATTATCAATCAATGAATAGTAACTAATCTATATGAATTATTTTGTTAAATTTTGCAAGTCTCCTAGCATAAATTATACATTATTCATTTACAGTTTTTAACTAGTAACTTTTTTACAATATTTTAAAAAATTGTTTCATAAAATGTTTTACATTGAGATTGCAAAGATTGTAACAATATGTTATATTTAATAACCAAATAAAATAATTTTTTTTAATGGAATGGATCAATATGCTATGTAACCATATTACTTTTGCCATATGTGTGTAATAGTTAATTTTTAAGAAAATGAAACGGGATGAAGGGGCTACATAGAACATGATACACGATTTGAAATTTTTTTGATAAATTTTGTACTTCTGTCTGTTGTGGGCAAATTATTTACTGAAAAACTATTTTTTACATGTAGACTGTAATTAGTACAGTTAAAGAATAATTAAAAAAATTTACTATTTTAACAGAATGGTAGATTCCGTAAGTAAAATCATAAAAGGTTCTAATCCACAACTCAAAATGTTATTTAATTATTATTGTACATTTCAACAGAAAATTTATGCTACTTAGGGTCAGTTGTAGTTTATATAAAGCTGAATATTTTCTAAAATAATATACAGTATTTAATATTCCCAATGTGGGAATATATTATTTGCCTAGAGATTTTGTTATAGCTTCTTAAACTTGGACCAGGAGTGATTCTCTACTATTTTTTTTCTATTTTCAAACCTGCCTTTAAATTTTATGCAATGTATAACTCTTACAATAATTATTAAAAGTAACTTTAAAAAAGAATTAAACCTAATATATTGCAGTATTGTTGCCATTTGTAAATCTACTATAATCAACAGAAACAAAAATTATTAGCATTCAAAAAGTGTTATTGTTAACAGTAACAGATTATAGGCCTAAATAATATTCACTATTGTAATTTAAATGGGGAATATTTTTTCTAAATCAATATTGTTTAGAAAGTGACAGCTATACCTAAATATAATATTAAGAAACTTCCTTATGTATATATTGCTGTGGTGAAGTATTTATGAATGCAAAGTGTTAATTGAGAGTGGTTTATTCACTTCACTGAATAAAGCCTTTGTTTCTGATTGGAAAATACCACCACAAAAATACAAAATGTGTTTATGTATAGTTAAAGTTAATCGTAAAATATTTATCTTGACAACATTATCAATCAAAATGAATGAAATACTTGACAATTCAATAAAAAAGTGTCGGCAGTCTTGTTCCAGTTTGGATTGTGCTTTCAACAAATATCAGGCAAGTAGAATCCTGTTATTAATTTATTATTTTATATAACATATTAATTTAATTACCTTTTAAAATAAAATTAACTTTTTCTTAAATTTATGTAGGCTAATTAGGGGTTTCCTTTGTACTTCATTGCGTAAATACAATTATTTTTTCAGGATGATATTGTTGGTGACAATTATTTGTGCATTCACTCTGACCTGTGCGGCAAATTTTCCACTTGAGTCTGATGAAATCATCAATCAGATCAATTCTGTACAAGACACATGGAAGGTAAAGCTATTAAAATTAACAAGTATGGCTTCTTTGTATTTAAAGTCACTTTCCACACATGTCACAAATCTATATGTTACTTATTTTTCAATATAGGTTGTATGAGTAAAAGTATTATAATTCATAATAATAATACCTTTTTGATTCTTGCATCGGTCAATATTGTAGTAATACAGTCAACCTCGGATATAACGCAGTTGAAAAGACGAAACATATATGAGCGCAATAAACAAGATAGCTTTCTAATTGAATTTACAGTAAACGAGTTTGTAAACGGTGGAAATACTGTATGCAGTGAAAGAAAAGCATACTTTTTACTGTATATATTTTTAATGGCTATTTTATTACAATTTATTACATATATGCAGTAGGTTGATTTAATTTTTTTTTTTAGAACGCCATATGCCACGAACTGTTGAACCAGCCAACTCCAATTTTCGACATACATCGCTTTGTTTTTAGCCTTTCTCTAAGCACGCGATCACTTCAAGTTTTAACTCAAATGATAAAAGCTTTTCTTTTTGCTATGACGTGTGCGGTAATACAAAACACAAACACTGAGACGTAACGAACATGGATTATCACACTGCTACAGTACAGTGTAGTACATATACATGCAACACAATGCGTATGTGTACTTTGCATACACTGTTGTAAGGGTTCGTGAAATTGAAGCTTTCCCCCCACTAAGGCATACAGAGAGTGTGTGTGTGTGAGAGAGAGAGAACGCTTTTGCGGAAATGACAAAATTTACATTGTTTGTTTAGCTTGCAACAAAATTCTAAGAAAAGGACCGGTTCTATTCTCAACCTTTATTCTAAAAATAGAACACAAATTGTAAGAGTAACTATAGGTTAGCAGCTTAGAAAACTGCTAAGTGCACCAGTGGGACAGAGAGAAAAATGTGCGAGTGAGAGGTCATATCCCCACTCTGTCACCATAGCTCCTCCCTTTTCCATCAGTATAGCTGAGTAGTAACAGTTTGTAGATTATTTACTAGAGGAAGGGATAGTTCAACCCCAGGCACTGCGATCGACTGACCTATTGTGCAACTTACCTCTTAAAATACCTAGTTCAGCAGATTGGTGTGGTGCCCCTAATAATAATAGCAAATAACAGTTTGTAGACTCAGATTGGCATACTCTGTGTCCCTGAACTGTTGGAGGGAGCTGGAATTGAATTCTCCTACATGCATGAGAAATTCTCACGCACGCCATTTACTAAGTGGCTGGACTATAACAGCAGCGAGTTAACAAAGCGTTGTAACCAAGCCTAAAATACACTTACACTTAATATAGAGTACTGGATACATTATGAAAATAGCGCTTTAACTGAGTTAGCGTTCTAACCGAGGATGTTATAACCAAGGTCGACTGTATTTGTTATAATTACCTGAATAAATTTACTCATTTGTTTCAATTGTCTAACTTCGTGAGATACATTCAGTATTAACACAACAGTTTACAATTGGACAATTCAATATTTAGTGAAACATAATAAATAGTAAAAGTAACACTGTCCAGTGTCTTATAGTATAAGTCAGTGATGTTTCATGCCAATATCATTAGTTATTTAAAATATGAGATCACGAATTAATAATCACATTAAATATGAGCAAGTACATATATTACTGTAGTTGGTTGTAGTTTAGACTTAATATTTTCTATTCCAAAGTGGGACATATTTAAATAATTTAGAGGTTGGGTTGACAATGGCAAGGAAAGCGGAAAGATAACAGATGTGATAAATGATACATCACTTGTCCAGATTGGTTGAAAAATAACTATATAATAGGCTGGAAATGAAATTGCTAAGCTAACTAATTTGTAAGATAGCAGTAATAAATTGTAGAATTATAGTTTATGTAGGATTACAGAAGTATGTTTGTATGTGTTGTAGGCTGGGCACAACTTCCCTGCTAGTCTTCCTGAGGACATCGTTAAGAGGTTTTTAGGCAACAGAGGTAGACATGGTAAAAGTGTTTTACCTACAAAACAGCGTCTCGCAGTACAGGACATACCTGCGTCATTTGACTCGCGCACACAGTGGCCGATGTGTACAGGAATAGGATCAATTAGGGATCAAGGAAACTGTGGATCTTGTTGGGTAAGCACCACCTTAATCATTTATTGCTTACATTAGTGATACTCTAAACAGTAAAATATTATTAGAATGTTGATTGTATAGAGTATGTGGTTGTTTTCATGTCTATGAAAATTTGAATAAACTACATTCAAATTTAGTTTTTTACTTTTTCATTATATGAAGTAAAAAAATCTGTTGAAGTTGATTATGAAAAATCTGTTTAGGTGGATCTTTATATTTTCAGGACACCTTAGTCCAAAAAGTGGTCTTGACTTGAATGCTTGTCTGTGTGTATTGTGCATATCACTGGAAACTAAATTGATTGATTAATTTCCTTGAAAATTTGGTTTGTTTTTAGTCTGCCCATATCTCTGGTTCTTTTTTTAAAATTTTGCTGTAAAAATTTTTTAAGTATCTTTTCAGTAAAAAAAATTGTTAACAATTGTATTTTCTTCAAATTTTGCTAAAATTTAACCAAATCTCCAAAAAACCTATATCAGAAGTTAAAAAATTGCCTCATTTTTTAAAATTGGTTCTCTAGATTTTGCAAAATACCCAAACTTTTTATATGATTGGTGACTCATAGCAAGCTAGTGTTTCCACAGAACAATATTGCTGTAATTTGTGACATGGCTGTAGTTCTTTTCTGCATACAGGTTATGGTAAAAATTAACCAAAAGCTCAACAACTAAAACGATGATAACAAATGTCACCAACAAATTTGTTGTTACAGTTAAAATAAATGGTCAAGAAAATTTAATAATTGTCTATATTCATGTAATTAAAATTGAATGTTTGCTATAAAATTGTTTTCTTCCAAATTTGTATAGCAATAATTATTGAATTTTGCTGAAATGTAGCCTCAAGCTGTTGTGGAGTGGAGGGCAAGGTCCACCATAAACACCGAAGGGTTAAGTGAATCTGTTTGAGTCAGAAAAATCAATGTGTTGAAAATCAAAGGAAAATAGTCTTAAAAGTTATTTTGATAATTTGTATTTAAAATGAGTTATATTAATACAGTAGCTGTATTAATACGATTTTATCTAGTATTTGAAAAACTATATTTATGTGTAATCTTTGATTTGTTTTGTCACTTTTTCATTTGAATAATTTGATTTGTGCACTATATAGATTTATGTAAGTAATGATTCTCAATCCTTGGAGTATCTAAAAATTAAATAATATTGAATCCAAGTAGTTTTACATTCAATTTGGATTTCAAAAAATTATTTAACAATAATAAATTTTTGTAATATGAAGAAATTACATCTAGCTGCAACAGTGGTTTGGCCATTTAGTATGTATAGTCTTAGAATTCAGAATACGTTGTATAGAAGTTGAATCTGAAATGAGTGTAAAATATATATAACATTCTCGAAATTTTATAAAATTTCAAGTTAGATTTCTAAATAATCAAAAAATTTGTTATGTATGATATCAAATTCTAATTTTTAACCAGTTTCTTAATCCTAATCACAGTCAATTTTAATAAGTACTTTTTTATGTTTTTTCTTGTAAAGTGTTGAATAAACAAAATACAAAGGTATTTTAAAGTGGCCTATTTATATTTTATAAATGAAATTTATTTATTGCACTAGAAATAATAGAAGGGAAGTGGCTTTCTCTTGTCATGTCATGCTTCATGAGATTAATTTATTGAGATTAGTTCCAATCAAATCAATCTTTGTTATGAAAGAGATAATAAAAGGCACAAATAAGTGGATTGAAGTTTACTAACATTCACTCAACAACCACATGTTAATAATTATTAAAGATTTGTTTTAAATCTTGACAGATTATAAAATAAGATTGATAAGATAAAATAAGTTTGAGAAAAAAATTCAAGATAACAGCAGCACACTGTCAAGGGGGAAGCTAATTTAAAATAGATAACAAAATTAACTATGCAAAATTGTTTACCATATTTATAATAAAAATTAAAATAAACATTGATAGTTAGTCTACATACTAGAGGAAGGGATTATAAAACCCCAGACACTGCAATCGATGGACCTGTTGTTAAACTAAACCTCGTAAGTACTAGTTCAGCAAATTTGTGCCCTTAATAAGTTCTGGCAATCCACTGGCTAGCTTATCCTGCTGGGGATCCTCAGGGTCCTGGAAACCTTTAGCATTCTGCTAGTAAGAGCTTCAAAATCATAAATTATGTGACCTTAAGTTTCCTCCTCTTTCCTACATAACCTACACACAGTTTCTCTGTGGTATATTCCTATTCTGTTCACCCTCACACAACGGTGTTTAATAGGCCCTCTTAAGTCCTCCGTGAGGGATCTTTCTTAAGAGACCCTTGCAATGGCAATGCCTGTGAAGGTTATCCTATCTTGCCTAGTATTTGTTGTTTATCCACATATTGATAGCAGAACTGGCTAACGATAGATAGATCCCTTAAGCCGGTTTGGATCCAATAAATTCAGATGCAGATTCCAGTCCAGCCAGTTGGTATGCCTCCTCCTTACCGCAAGTTATAGTTTCAACACTGACAGTTATAAAATTCATAACATTTTTTTACCTTATCTCTTAATTTTGCCGTCTTAATAAGGGATAAATTTTGCCGTCTAAAAAATCTGGATGAAATAGTATTTTAAATTTCCAAATTGTATTGTTAAAAAATAACAAACTGCATTTGTTTCAGTTTATCTCAAGATTAAGTGTTACAAGATTTCTTTTCATGTAGTTTCAGTATAATTCACTTATAGGCTCCAGCAAAGGGAAACATAAGCATGAGTTGTTGACCCGTGTTATGAGGGGTGTCAAACTGTTTTGTATTATTAGAACATTTCTTTATTCATTATGCTATAATATTGTATGAGGATTTAATAAATGAAAAGTGCTTTTATAAAAAAAAATGTGTTTATCTAAAATTAGTCTTATGAAAAAAAAATCTGTTACCATTTTTGTAGGCTTATTGTCTTAAAAAAATTGCAAATTTAATTACAAGATGCCCATTTACAGTGTGGCATAAGTAAAGCCTATATACAATACTTAGACATACCAACAATGGACATTTCTCAGTACAGATATTTTTTATAGTCTGAGCAGTGTTTTGTTGGGAAGTTTTACTGTATATGTGTTATTTACAGTGTTTAATTTATTGTTAATTTTCTTCTTGTTAAAATATAAAACAAAAAGAAGATTATATGAGTGTAAGAATATTATTAAAACAAAATGACTGTTAATAATATAACAAAATTTTTGCAGGCAGTGTCAGCTGCGTCAGTGCTATCAGATAGGTTTTGTATTGCAACAAATGCCAGCTTCACAAAATTTCTTTCTTCTTCTGAATTAGTAAGCTGCTGCACAGACTGTGGGGATGGGTGCGATGGTGGCTTCAATGACCAAGCATGGAAGTATTTCCTTTCAAATGGCATCGTTACTGGTGGAGAATATCATAGTCATAATGTAAGTCGTTGTAAAATGAGGGTCATTTGAAAAGAATATTTTTTGTCTAGATACTTATTAAGATAATGAACAAAAAATTTATTTTAATACACATTTAATACATTAGCTATTTTTCTACACAGTCAGTGTTCAAGTTTAAACATTTGTCGTAGGCTTACAGTGAAAACACTAGGCCTTCTGAATACTCAGTTGTTGCAATGTTGTTGGACCACTTATTAATGTTCTCTTTCAGTTTGTTGTCACTTCCATATAGTTTCCACCCCATACTTCAATTTGGGAAAAAGATGGTAATCACTCGGGGCCAAGTAGGGCTAAAAGACGATGTTCAAAAACTTCCCACTTAAACTGCTGAAGCAAGTTCGTTGTCAATGCAGGAACATTGCAGGTGTGTGTTATCGTAAAACACAATGCTGCATGACGACAACCCTCGCTGTTTGTTTTGAATGGTTTGGCATAGTCGGTGAAGGGTCTCTTCTCTAAGTATATAGTTGATGAGTAGAGAGGTCCCTTTTGATCCCTAAATACTAACCATAACCTTAGTGCTCAGAAAATGTTTGTTTTTTTTTTTGCTTTGATGGGGATCAGGAATTATGCAACTCCATTGACTGACATTCAAGTTTCCATAAACTTTGGTTGTCTGTGAATTTTGATAGCGCATTTTTTCCGCATTCAAAAAGCGTATTTCACTACAAACCTTGCACTTGGCGGAGTTGTTAAATTTGTCACACATTTTTGAAGTCACATAAATAAACAATAAATGACTGTAGTGGCTCGTTGTTAGTATCAGACTGCCACGAAGGAGTTGAAAGGTCAATGACATGACAGTGATGTTGGGGACTGAGCGGCTCATCAGATCAAACCGTTCCTTATTTTCCGGATGACCCTTGTATACCAATTAAGTAAGGGAGTCTTACTAGTGCTAGCTTATGCTGGGTCACTTTTATTGGTTAATACATGTCACAGGTGGCCTGGGTGTTGGCGGCTTTACTAGTATGGCTATACCATCTTTGCTACTGCGTGTTTAAATTTTTTAAAAATATATCATTATTTATAATTGACTGTAGACTGCACTGCAGCCACTGATTAATGCATGCTGTATATAGCAATACTACATATAAAGGTGTTCCTCTATAGGGAACACCGATGTTATACTTGTAATATTTGTTCTAAACATGTTTCAAACAGTCCTCTACAATTATTTCATGCAATCTGTCATAGAATAAAGTAAATGAATGTCTAGTAACAGTGTAGTTATTGTTTAGTGATTTAAAAAATTGTCTGTAAACATTCTTAGGTAAAAAAGTTTTAAAATATTATTGAGATTCTAGGTTAGTCCTACAAAATAAAATATTATAACAAAGTTGTTATAAAATATTATAACAAATTTTGAAATCATATCTTCATATTTTTTTGGTGGAATTTTTCTTGTTTTCTAGATAAATAGCCATCACTATATATGAATTTCGTTATACTGCTTCCTACAAGTTCTGAAACGTTAGATTGTTTTTGCTTTTGCAACGAAAATTCCAAACTCTTCAGAACATATTGAAATGTGTCAAGGTGTCTTGAACATTGTTCTGTATAAATACCTGGAGCAAACGTTTCAGTTATAAAGTCCTTTGTACCCTAGCTATGTCCATGCTTTATCATTTTTGAAGCATAAAGATTTATTTTTATTATATAACCTAATAAACATACATTTTTTAATCTAGTAAAAGTTCTTTGTTCTGTTTAAAAACATTAGAAAGTATTTTCAATGTTTTAAAATTCAGAATTAATTTTTTGTTATTGTTCACAGGGTTGTCAGCCCTACAGAATTAAACCATGCGAACATGGCAGTGCAGTAGGACCTCGACCAAGATGCATGGGCCCAGGACCAGTAACACCAAAGTGTAAAAGGAAATGTACCAACAACAAATATAAAACATCTTTCTCTAAAGATCATCATAAAAGTAAGTACGCTACACTTTGTTTGTTTACTTATTGTAATAAAATAGTCATATTTTTTAGCGATGCCTATCATGGATGGCAATACATGAAATTTTGATTAATCACCAGTTTCTGTTGTGTTAGTCCATTATTAAATGTCAATTACCGTATTTTACAGACTATAAGACACACTTTCTTCCTTGAAAAATTGCCGCCAAAATTCAGGTGCATCTTGTACTCAAAATTAATATAAAAATGTCCAGTGTTTGATTTAAAAAATTCCTGCTAATCTTAAAAATGACCATATATTTATGATGCCACGGGAAACCTATCTCTGTTTGGCAACAATGGATTCAACTGGCAGCAGCAGTGTACCGATGTGACGAATATCACAAACCCAGAACATGGTCTTGCCTATGATACGTCAGTGCAATATTTTTGTTAGTAGTTAGTTTTGTAATGGAAATAAATAAAAATAAACTAAGAGTTTTGTTTAAAGTTTGGCTTTGAAATCTAATAATAAAAATTGTAAAAAAGTTATTTTTAAAACAATTGCTTAGAAATCAAGGTGCGTCGTATAGTCCGTAAAATACAGTAATTAAATATTATTGAACTATAATTTTTTTATACATAACTCTAAGGGAAATAATAAAAGTAAACATTTAGGTCATACCTATATTTATTGTTAATATTTGGGTTATTCCTATAAATTATTTTTTTCTTAATGTATATTGTTTATGCCTTTTATGAGGACAAGGGAATCAGTGTTGACTGTAAGGGAAAAGCAATAAGATGAAATAGTGACAGAATTAAAAAAGAATGTCTAAATTTTCATGTGCAATGTGAAGTACAGGGTGCAGCATAAAAAACTCCCTGATTCGAGAACAGTGTAATGGCAGGTATAATGGGGATAGAAAAGTTAGGACTGTGTCACTAGACAAGTTTATATTCACGCCTTTTGTAATTCCTGTTATGGAATGGTCAAGGGAGCATCACACTTTTATTGAACAGTTCTTTCGAAACAGTAATTCACCAATATTGAAGCATTCTTTTCACCGTTTCACATTCTCTTCATGCGTAATTGCCACAATCCACTTCTAGTACTAGTGTGGTAATAAGTAGGGAGTTTCATCAATGGCCTCTCCATAGCTCCAAGCTAAGTGTGGTTTGATATTTTTGAATTTGTGTTGGGCCATTCCTTTTCAAAGAAAACAGGGATAGTGTAACTCACTTTTGGTAAATACTATATGCTGTTAAAGAAACTTTCTCCTGCCAAAATTGGATGAGCTATTAAACTCAAGGTCGAGCATTTGTGATTTCAACAAGATGGTGTAATAGCCCAATTAAGTGGTTGTTCTCTTGAAATTTTGAGAAAAATATTTCCTGGGCATGTTATCTCCTTATGTGATGCCACATTAGCGCGATTTGAACCAATGTGATTTTTTATTTGAGGTTATTTCAAGAATCGGATATATCGACAACATCCTCAAACTTTGGAAGCACTGAGGGAAGCGATAAAAAGCACTTTATTGGTCTTTGCCGGAAAAATTTAAGGCCTGTTATTTTGTTTACCAGACAATTTTAAGGATTGTTAATTGGTCTTTACCAGACCATTTTAAGGACATTTATTGGTATTTCTAGATACTTGAACTGGCCGTTTATTGGTCTTTTCTTGACAATTTTAAGGGCTGTTAATTATTCTTTTCGGACAGTTTTAAGGACTAATTGTTAATATTTACAGACATTTTTCATGGAATTTATTTTTTTCCAGACAAGTAATTTTCAGAGCACATTGTTATTTTTCTGGACAATTAAAGGAGATTTTCTTTTAATACTTTTTCAGACAATTTTTAAGACTATTTATTGATCATTTCCAAAAAATATTGAGGGCTTCAAAAGTTTATTGGTCTTTACCAAATTTTAATTTTAGTGGCCTTTGCTATGCAATTTAAAGGGTTGTTTATTGGACTTTTCTAGACAATTTTAAGGGTTGTTTATCAGTGTTTACCTGGCAATTTTATTAGTTGTTTATTGGTCATTATCGTACAATTTCAAGGCAGATGTGTTATTCTGTTCCGGACAAAATAAAGGGCTGCTGGTCTTTATACGACAATTTTAAAGGAAAGGACGAACTTTTCTAGGCAGTTTCAGGGCTGTTTGTTGGTTTTTACCAAACAAAAATGTAGGGCCATGTTATTGGTATTTTCCGGGCATTTAAAGGGCTGTTTATTGGTATTTACTTGATAATTTTAAAGGCAGTTTATTGGTATATTCCAGACAATTTAAAAGACTGTTAATTAACTGATCCTTATTGGACAATTTTAAGGGCATTTTAAGAATTTTAATATTCTTGTGGTTTAATGGAAAATTTCCAACCATTTTTTTTTTAGTTTCAAAAAATCTCAGTTGATCATCTTTTTTAAAATTAAAAACTTTTGTTCAAAATGTATATATGTGAATGGTAATTTTTTTAGAATTTAAAATATATTGTAATTATTTACTTAGTTTTAATTAATATCTTACTGCAATGTTTCAGATGAAACAATTTCCAAACAGATTCTGGCTCATTTGGGATGATTTATTTAATTTTGTAATAATACATATAATAAAATAATAAAAACATAACATTATTGATTAAAACATTGCAGCAAGTTCTTCTTACATTGTACAGTCAGACGTTGCTCAGATTCAGATGGAAATAATGGCACATGGTCCGGTACAAGCTGGTTTCACCGTCTTCAGAGACTTCCTTAGTTATAAATCAGGTAACGTCTGCAATTCAGTTCTGCTTAAACTATAATTATATATTATTTGCCTAAGTTGAGTAGAGTAATATATGAGTGGCCATGTGGTATACAGTATTTCAATACTTTTACTAATACAACTAAACCAGGTATTATAGCTTTGTTTATTAAACTTATAAAGACCTTATTAACACTCCATGGAATGTAATTTTTATGGATAAAATACAAGTACTGTTTATTATTGAGACTAGGCAACCAAATGTTATAGTTCTGCTTGTTAAGGCTCAGGATTCACATGTTCTCTTTGAAAATTTAAAATGCTCATTAATGCAAATATTTTTTTTTTTAGATTTTAAAAAGAAATGAATTTTCTGGTGGTTGTGGTTCTTTTTTTAAAAATATGCATAAATATTAAACACAGTACCCTCTCTACTTTGTCCTAGTTTGGTTCAGTCAGTAAAGGCCGAGCAAAAGTCACATTCAGCTAAGCTGACCACCTGTTCCTTTCCTTTTTGACACTCGATCGCTGTTGTGTGGAATGTGAAATTTTTGTCTGTAGCATTATTGTGTGCTACGCTTTGTTGTGTTTTAGAAAATGAATGCTAAACAGAAACATACATTTGTGAATATGGAACAAAGATTACAACAAGCACCAGAGCGTATAGGTAAAGGTGAATTTGTCCAAAGTATTTGCAATGATCCTAGTTGTTAAAATCAGCAAATTAATGAGAAAAACAATGCATTTTTAACATAATATTTTAAGCCTAGTGTAGTCTGTTTTAGGCTCTTACAACATATTAAAACCTCTTACAACATATTTTCTACAGCTTTAAAAGTTTAAACAGCTTTAATGTTTAGAGATAATTGGTCTTATCGGCCTTTATTCTCTTTGTTCAGCTTAGGGTCTGGCCCTGACATGTGTGTGCTATTTATAATTACTATTAGCCTTGAAAAAACAAACTTGCATGTTACTTTTTTTTAGTTTAGGCTTATAAACCACTTTTCAAAGCAGGTTTTAGAGCTAATTTATAATTTAAGATGAAATAACGATAATAGGCTAAAATAACAATATTCTTCTTTAAAAAAAAACATCTACAAACACTTCACTCCAACAAAGATTCTTATTTTTTTTTTTTATAAAAATGTATCCAAGCCTTATGTAGTTTGTTCCTCTATAGATCCTGGTAGCACAGTAGGTACTGTTAGCAATATTACTGATACAGCTAACTCTCAATATATTCCTGGATATACAAGTATATGTTGTAACTTATGTACACAGTAATGCAAAACATGGTCAGCAACATATTGTATCAAATTACGTGACTAACATCTGTATGTTATTAGTCATCATTAATTTGTTTTGTTGTTCATTTATTGTTTGTTCTATCAATCATATAAAGGTTGTTTTTATATGAATTAGAGGTTTTTAAGTTATGTAATATTTATTACATTTTTATTTATACTGATAAATGATACATGAAATTAAAGACCAAGTATTTAATGTGAGCACCTTGTTGTCACTCTATACATAGTTGATAGGAAAATGTGTCCCATACTTTGATCTGCATGTCTAGAGTAATTGATGCAATAACTAACTGCTTCAAACCTATGTTGATTAGCTGGCAGTGGTAGAACACCCTTTATAATCTTCCAAAGAGAGAAATTGCACAGGATCAGATGGGAGAATATGGAGAATAAAAAGCCCTGTCATTCCCCCTCCATGACCAATCTAGCATTTTGGAAATTTAATTCAAGACCATACTGTAGTTCAGGAACGAACCAGAAATAGATTATTTCAAACACAGTTGCTTCTGTGAAAGAACAACCCATAAGCGTGCTGTTAGGATACAGTAAAAAAAACCACTAACCTTTGCAGATTTTCTGACCCAAAAGATGCACATAATGAATATAGTGATTGCCAGTCATACCGTGGATATACATTGGTATCAGATGTAAAAGGTCTGTTCCCACATCAAACTTTTGTGGACAAAGTAATGACCAGTGAAATATATTGATTCTAAAGCAATCATACCACTGATAACTGATGATGCCTCTCTTTCTCTCTATCATATTCTTGTAATATAAGTCAGCACACAGTTTAATTTGTCTATCTAACAGAGTATGTAAACATGCCAGATTGCATCTATTGCTTAATGAACAGTACTTCTACTGTTCATTTCATATTACTATTTCAGCTTACGTAAGAGCCGCCTCGGTAGCCTAGTTGATAGCGTACTGGGCTTTCACCCTGAGGACTCGGGTTCGATTCCCGGCCAGGGCTTGGCATTTTCATAAGCTATAAATCATGCCATCATCTGCATTAGCCCAAGTGTGCACAATAGTCGGACGTTAAAAAAAAAAAAAAAATCAGCTTACGTAATACAAGTTTATCTACAGAATATTTTTCTTCATTCAATATACTGTGGTTAGCATTATAGTTGGGTCTGCTTTGTCTGTGCAAATGTGCATTGTAAGTGGAGACCACTGTATTTACTTTTCCATTTATATAAAATGTTGATTCATCACAGAATACGAAATAATAAAGTAAATCTTCATGCTACATAATTTTATTTACGAAGCTGGAAGGCAAACCATTATCTGTATACTGGCAGCATGAAACAGCTATAAATAATATAGAACTAGTTGTAAGCATTTTTTTAAAACCCTCCAGACAGATGTTACTCAAATCATTAATTCCATGGGCCTTACTGCTTTTTTTTACAAACTCATTTGTTTCATACAGACAGCCTTTTTCAAAGACGGCCAGTACTTTCACTGTTTATGCCATCTACAAATGTTATTGTCATCTGGGGATATCAACTGAACTCAATACAAAACACATGGAATAGCAAGTATAGATTCATTCTTTTGCTAGTAGCAAAAATATTTTAAGTGGAACAAGAAACAGTTTACAAGCATGTGCACAGTTAAAACCGTTTTGAGTTGTTCTTTCATTTCTTGTATCATTTATAAATGTAAATAAAAACTTATCAAATATTATACAGCTTTAAGACCCTGATATTCGTTTTAGAAATACCTCTGTATTCTAAATTATTGCAGGAGTATATTATCATGTTACTGGAGAAATTGATGGTGGCCATTCTGTAAAAATTATTGGTTGGGGTACCGAGAACAATACGGACTATTGGCTTGTTGCCAATTCTTGGAACAGCGATTGGGGTGACGAAGGATTCTTCAAGATAAAGCGTGGGGTCGATGAATGTGGTTTTGAAAGCGAAGTATCAGGTGGAATTCCTGACGTATCTGCTTACCTATGAAAAGCACACCAGGTTATTGACTTTTATTCCTTCTTTCTATATATTATGTAATTATTCTTTCTTGTTATCAAGATTATATTTAAATAAATAAGTTCATCAGCTGAAGTACGACAAAATGGAAATAAATGTTTCCCTCTCCTGGCTTTATCATTTCTATCCTCTTAAAACTTGTTCTCAGAACAAAGTGTACTGTATTCTGTTAAAATTATTGCAACAATGAACCCCCTCTTAAACTTAAAAACTTTACAGATATTTAACTAAAATAAAAAGTTTAACAAACCAACTATTTATGTTTGCCAAAAACAATATGGAGAAGTTCTACAAAATACTATTTTGATTTTTTTTTATCAACATTTCTTTTTTATAAAATTGGATGTGGTTACAATAATTCATGCTGAATGGAAAAGAATTTTTCGTTGTAGATATCTACAGGTAAGTTTCATTAATAATAATCAACATTAAAAATTAAGAAGAAAAGGTACTTAAAACAAGTAAACACAAAATACAAGGTGGGATCCAAAAATAACTGGTCAGCAATGGTTCTTCCAATATGTATTTTTTTAGTAATTACGGGGACCTTGCTGCGTTAGTTTTTCAGAAATATGGGCTTGCTCCTCTGGGTTTTTTTAAGTAAAATTTCTTTAGACATATTAACACTAACCTGTTCATTGATGTGAAGTAAAATAATTACTTAATTTCAATTTTAATCAAGTGTTCTTTTAATTGCCCCAATCTATGGCTGATTTAAAGGAACAATGTGTACCTGGCAATTTTTTTCAGTTGAAGATTTGCCTCACCCTGGGTGATTAATTATTTGTAAAAAAAATTAAAATTAAATGGTGTTAAAACATTCAACTTACTCGGATTCAATTATGATTAGAACCTATCGATAAAAAAAGGAATAAGAATCATAACTCAAGTAAGTGTGCCAAATCTGAAATAAAGAATATTGCAGTTTGGGGTATATAAAAAATGGCAGTTTTTTTTCACTCCTAAACCAAACATTTTTTAAAATTTTAAATTTGCTACAATGTTTATTTAAGGCTATGAGTCTTACATATATATAACCTATCTGACATCTATAAATCTTAAAATGTTAATTAATTTGGGCAAAATCTGCTGTACAAATTTTAAAAAACTAGGCCAATTTTTTTTAGGGTTTTTCATAGCTCCAAAATGGATTTTTGACAACTACCTACATACGAGATTTCATTGAAATCAGTAAATTACAGATGGACATCCAAATAAAAAAATATTTTATTATAGGTACCTAAAAAAAAATTAAGATCCAGACACCTAAGAAAGATAGATACTGTAAAAGATTACAAAATTATACTGTCAATATTGTGGTTTAGAGTATTATATTATTTACTCTAATATAATATATTAGAGTAAATATACTCTAAATATAATATATTTACTCTATTTGTTCTGTTTCATGAACAATTCAGAGCTTCATTATCGATGTGGCTAATGCACCGGTCATAATGGCCAATCTCTGGAACAATGCACCTCAAGAGATTGTGGGTTCAAGTCGCAGTAGCTGTTCCATTACCATTAATCCTGATCTCTCGTCCTTATTAGCCTAAATCGCATAAAGTATAATAGACGTTTAACAGAAACAAAATCCGTGAAATTTTAATTAAAAATTTCAGTTAGTTTTGGATCCTTCTTGTATACAAAATACAATCCTGGTAGTTTTCTTTTGATTTAAAAACAAAACTTTACACAAGAAATACAAACAAACTTAAAATTAATTTGTGATGCTGAAAGTGAAAAGGGACATCTGATCAGAAAATAAAATTATATCAGAAATAAAAATTAGCAATCAGTGTCAAATTTCACAATTCTGTAGATCTAATTTTTTCCATCTGAAAAACGTTTTTAAATATCGAATAAACTTAAGGTTTTTGAGAAGATATTTTGTTGTGGTTTTGAATATGTCGGAAGTACTGGCCAAACATACCTTCTCATCATACTGCACTAAAGGACCTATACTCTCTGCACCTGCAATGTCATGAAAGCTACTGTTTTCAGATCTCTTAGGTGACACAAAAAAACCAGGAAGCTTTTTCCTTTGTTCTCATTTAGTTGCATGTTTAACCACCAGTAGCGCTGATGCTTCTTTCAAATGTGCTTATTTACAGCTGATCTTATTTTGTTATTAATTGTAATTTCAAAACAAATAGTTGTACAGTTGTATGTTGTATTCAAAATGGCTAGTGAAAATGTTTGCAATATACCAGATAAGTAATTACAAACACACCTTCAGAATAATGAGGTAGTTATTACCAAGAGTAAGTGGAGGAAAGAAATTTTGCTGGTATATCTGTCAAATAAGTTAAAAGACATGAAATTGGATCTTAAAACTACAAGAAGTGTAACTCTCATAACTGATTGCACATCAAAAATGTTATTACTTCCAATACTAGTGATGAATACGCTATTCCACAACATCAGGATAACCTCAGAAATTGCATTATTCCTGTTAATTACCTAACAGAATTTTTATGAATTAGACCTACTTGTCCCTCATAAAAATTTGTTTATACTCATAAAATATCCTCTTCAATGGAAATCTTTAGTAAAAGGCAAACGATTTATACAAAATTGGTATCCATTCTCTTAAAATGGTTCCCTTACAATTAAACCTATAAATTTTGCTATCATAATTTTTGATTAGTGGTCATATATTATTAATAATTTTGTAATGTAATAATGAAATCTTAACCAAAAGACTTAATTAAATTGACTGTGTGTGCTCCAATGTGGACTTAAATTAAAAAAAAATAATGAAATCTGTTTTAAAATAATATTGAATTCTTAGGTGACATAATTTCCTCAAAATGTGCATTCTTGAATGTTGACTACTGCCAAATTTAAAAATATCTTTATTACTTTTAGGCTATAATTTATTATTTAAATTATGTTACTTAATATAGAAAAACATTTTTTTTAATTTATCACAAGAGGTCCCTTTTTAACTTCAGCATCACATTTAGTATTATTTTTATTATAGCACATACTTATAATTATCAAATTCGTATATACCTTGCAGCTTTATACCTGTTTTACTTTTTTCTAAATCAATATAGTTACAATTTCAAAATTAAGTATTTAATAAAATTGTCGGTATTGCTTAAAAAACCATTTCTTCATACCACCCTGTAGAGTGCAATACCATTTCTGATACAGAACATATCATACTTGTACACTGTAAGTATACATCCATTCATTGCACCATTGATTTTGTAAAGTGGACTTATTAACAGTAAATAGCCTTCCAGCAGCAAACTTGATCTTATATACTTATATAATAAAATTAACATTGTACATATTAACGTGTAACCCTCTGCTGAGCCAGATAAAAAAAAGCTCTTTTAGTTAACAATCTGGTCAACCAGTCTCAAATGCATAGTTATATGAACTTAGCACGTACATAAAGTACCTTTATATGGACATAACACACTGCAATTGAAGTGGAAGTAATTCATGAAACACATCTTGGAAATGAGAGTTACCCCATCTAAAACTAAGATTATGAAATTGAACATACAGAAGGAGCCATGTTTTCATTTTACAATAATTTATATTTCACTCTTTTTTAGTGTGTATTTTTTCGTTCAAATTTGTACAAAAAATTATTTTTGTCTGGCCTCAACAAAATCTGTTCAACTGTTTCTAAATCTAGAAAAAATTATATTTTTTTTTATTTTATACTGTTTTGAAAGTCTGATTTATGAACAGCGTTACCGATTAATCGGCAGATTTTAACACTGATTGCTATAGCAAAATTAAATTTCAAAAAAGTATAAGCTAAATCAATAATTATAATACTGTTAATTTTTGAAAATATGCTTCTATCATGGCAGCTAGACAGCTACATGCTGTGCGATTATACTGAATTATTACTTCAGTTCAATATACGAGGGTTGATCAAATATAAACGAGACTGACTTTCTAAAAACTTTTCCGTTTGACATTGAACTCTAAAGGGTGGGGTTTCAGGTAGCCTGGGAGGTTTGGGACGGGCGTAGACGGACAACATTTCCGTTCGGACCCTTCAGTATAAAACTATACAATGAGTGAGAGTGAAGTGCACGTTTCCGTGGAGCAGAGAATTATTATTAAGTTTTTTGGCCAAGGAGGGGTCAATCCGACTGAAATCTTTCGTGAGATTGACGGCTCAATACGGGACAGGACCCTGTCAAGAGCTGGCGTTTTTGCTTGGCACAAGGAATTCGCCGAAGGACGGGAAGCAGTAGAAAACCTCAGCCATGATCGTTGCCCGACCACTTCCGTCACGGACGAAAACATTGATGCTGTTCGGAAGCTCCTGGACGAAGACAGACGTATATCGCTGCGATTTATTGCAGATGCACAATATTATTGCGATGTTTTAGAGGCCGCAAAACAGTCTTTTCGTAGGAAAAGGAAATCTAAACCGGCGAGAAACGTCATTCTTCTTCACGATAACGCCCGACCCCATTCGGCGAATGCTACAAGGCTTAAACTCGATCAAATTGGCTGGGAACCAATGGAACATCCCCCATACAGTCCAGACTTATCACCCTGCGACTATCACCTGTTTGGGCCACTCAAAGAGGCGCTTGGAGGCCAGCGTTTCGAAGACGATTCTGCGGTGGAGACCTTCGTGCTCCAATGGCGCAATGAACGCCCGAGAACTTTTTACGAAGATGGAATTAAAAAACTTCCAATCCGGTGGGAAAAATGTGTTACTCGTGCGGGAGACTATGTAGAAAAATAAGTTGTATCAAGAATAATTTGTAAGTAAGCAATAAATTTTTTAAAAAATCAGTCTCATTTATATTTGATTAACCCTCGTACTTATTTGTTGTAAGGAGTTATTAAGAAAGTGAATATCAAACAACTGTTGACTGTCATTTCCAAGAATTGCTACAATGCAAAAAAAAATGTTAAAACAAAATTACAGAACGCTGTTATTATTATTTTTTTTTTTTTTAAATTTGCTTCGATCATGTCTATAAACAGTTGTGCGTTATTTATTCTTCACAACTAATCGTAATCCACTCCTTGAATCTGGGTCCAGTGGAGTTTTACCATAATTATTAAATTTATTAATTAATTATATATAAACTAATTTTGAACCAATATATACAATGCAAAAAAAAACATTTTTGGAAAGTTATGCAACGAGACAATAAATCTTATAATAACAGAGATATTTTGAATTATTTTTCCAATATATACACAATTATAAATACATAAAAGAGTAAATTTAACGTGTAAACTGTACATTCAATCATACATTAATTTAAAATTAAAGCCAATTATACAAATTTACAAAATATTATTGCTTTGTGCATTGCACTGCCCTTAATCAGTTATCAGGTAACAATCTGTCGACTGACTGACAGAAATATTTTGTATAGCTAAATATGTTAAGGGAATGTGGAAATATAAACTGGAACACAATTACAAACAAATCTAAACCCAAAAGATATAAAGTATATACATAAAAATAAATACTAACAACAAAAAGTACACACAATAATGCTTCTTTAAACATTAAATAGTTCATATTTAGCAAGAAATTAATCACTTTAGAAGTTAGTTTAATATTAAGAGGGCAGTATTTTTGTGATGAAATGATACATCTCTAAAGTATACAGGTCCATCATCAAAAATCCTTTTGTAATGATTGTTAAGTCATTTTTCTTACGCTCAAAGAACTTCATGTGAAAGTAAGAGATATGATTATAATAATAATAAACTTTTTTCTCATTATTAATATTTCTTTCCTTCAATAATTAAATTCTTTTTTAACCATTAAACTATCCTCTTAATAATAAAATATTTAATACATTTAAAAAAAAACCTCAAGACCTCATAAATACAATAAATTTACATGTAACAAATAATTATATTTTTGTATACAAAAATGAAATAATTACTGTATTTAATATTATTTTATAGATTCTTCTACCATCATTTATAAAAATAATTAAAAACATTTCACATTTAATAAGTAGTACCAATATACACTTCCAGAGTGTTTGAGTACTATTTATAATACAGTATACATTATTGTTAGTAAACTTTTTTCATTGTAAAAACATTGGTGTTTCAAAATATTTGCACATACTTGTTTAATACAGATACACCAATGCAACACACACAATAGACATAAATACAGTTACGTTTGCTTATAATTTTATATTACAATAACATTTCTATACACATAAAATTTGTATTATAAAATAACAAATAATAAACTCTACAGGAAAAACTGACAACATTACAAGTTCTGGATGTATTGTAAGAATAGGCACTTTTCCTATTCACAGAGACAAAATACAAATGAAAATGTTATCTGATACAACAACTTTTAATTTTGTAACTGTATCTGTAATCTATTTAACAGAGCAGTAAATATATAATTTTAAAACAAATTTTAACGTAATTTCCAAAACTTTTGTACAGTAAACAGTGACCCTCTCTACACCCACACATTAATTATACATTCCAAGTTGAATTCTAAGTTTCATTTTATCTCAAAAACCTTGAAAATCCTATTTAAAGTTTAATATAAAAAATTAAATTATTATAAAGTCAAATAATGGATGCAAATAGCTATTTTTTTTACAAACATAGAAGACATTTTGGAAATAAATACGATGCAAAATGTGTTTGAAGTGATTTGTATTAAAAAGTTTAAGGAGAGACACCGTTAGGCATCTTATTAAAATCTACTTTTCTGTTAAAATTTAATCAACTAGAGTGGACAATTAATAATCACTATATTAAGGCTCTGGGGGAACCTACTGGCTATAGTGAATCTGGTTCAATATAAGACTTATGTATTATTTAAAGGTACTAGTAGGACTACTTTGCTATTTGTTAAAATGAAATAACATTCCATCTCATTTAAAGGTCTTGTGGGAATGTAGTCTGCTTCCATACATTCCAAACAACAAATATATATATTTTAAACATATATATATATTTTAAACATATATATATATATATATATATATATATATATATATATATATATATATATTACAGAAACTAATAGATATTTTTTGTTTCTGTATCTCTTTAAAAAAAGATGGACAACATTCCCATATACAAAATCTTTAAAATTAGATATTATGTATAATTTTATTTTAATAAATAGTGGAGTAATCTGTATTGTTAACTAGACTTATAGCGAACAGATTAAATATAGCTGACAGAGTCCATAGACTCTTAACCCTTCGCATTCAGGTATGATTTTTAAAATATGTCCTCTGGGGTCAGATGGCCAGAGGTACTGGCCACAGGCATTTCCTTAACAGACCGAAATTTTTGCATGTTATGTTCCTCTCAGATTGGACGGCCAAGGAAATGTTATGCTTTTATATTAATTTAGTTGTTTGGTTTTGTCTGGACTGTGCTGCAACCTATCAGGAAACTCTTAAACTAAATTATTCCCGCCTTATATTCTTTCTGTGTATTGTCAGACCAAGGCAAATTCAATTGTACTGTGTCGACTGCATTCACTTTGTAGTGTTAGTCTATGCATAGTGTTTTTTTTAAGTATTAAATGACAAACAAAACAATATTCAATATTAAACATATTTAAAAAAAGTACATAATATACATACAAGTAGAAAAAACTGGTTTATCAACTGTATTCTAATTTTCCACTTTTTTGTAAAAAATTATTATTTTATTTATGAATGTTTTAGTTTAGCTGTTAATATATTGTAATAACATTACAACAATATTTTAGGATATTGTAACAATATATTGCATGATAACAATATTTTTTCAGTTAAACCAAAACACTTATAATTAACAATATATATTTTTTGCCTTTTTTATATCAATAAAAAAGTTTTACTAAATCTCTTAATTTTGTTTTTTTAAATTAAATACCTATATAAATATCTCAGATTGTAGTGAAAAGCTATTTTGAGCTGTTGGTGTAGTGTGATCACTATAGCGAGCTGACAGAGTGTGGGACGTGGCCAGTAATACTGGCCATCCGAATGCAATGGGTTAACAAAAACTCATGCTCTAATATCACTAAATACTTAATAATAAGGGGGCCAAAAGGCAGCTGTCACCGGTTAACACACGTTTTATCACTGAACATAAAATAGATTTCCCCAACTAGTTGATTGTATAAACACAAACAAAAACGTATATAAGTAGACTATGAATACATCATATACCCTGACACTTATAAAAATAAAACTATCATTACTGCACGTATTGAACAACAAACTATTAATTTACTGGAACTAATTAAAAAACAAAAATAATTAAAAAGTACCAAATAAATATATATTTTTTTAATTTGAGTAACTTTGTTATGAATAATAACTTAAATTTTACATTCAAATATTTTAGTTTTTTTTCTTGTAACAAAAAACAAAAACCTTGATCATATAACATATAGGTATGGATTATATTACAAGATATATTTTTAGTCACTGATCCCTAGTACTACTTGCACAGTCTGATATGTCTTGACTTACGAAGTAATCACTCTTTAAATTCAAATGTTTTTATTTACAAAAAACTTTTCCCATTAAACTTTTACAAACAAAATTGTGAAAGGGCTTGTCTTATTTACAAATCCTTTCTATTTACACAAAGAAATTGCATAGTATTGTACATACACCTTTTATTTTTAATTAATTAATTAATTCCTAACTAAAATGGTTGTGTTATAATTCATCTGGGTTTTTCAAGCCGATTCTACTTCTAGACTTTACCTGTATAAGATTATCTCTATCGTGTTCACCTCGTTCTACGCCCGGCCGAGGCTTTGATAACATCTCGAGCAGCAGTGCACGGAGAGTCTCTCGAGTAGGAGTTGTAGGCGGTACAACAGCAGTGCCTTCACTGCTCAAATATGCATCTCGTCTTGATATCCTGATCATTTCCTGGCCACTTGAAACATCACCTACATCGACTAGCGTTACTTCAGGTTTTCCAATGTTCTGAAAAAAATATTTTAATTTAATTATAAAGATATGATACAAGTAGCTACTGTACTTGTTTCTACCTGTTTTGAGCAGCAGGGGTTTGTTGAATTAATAACGATATAAACAATTTGCATAACTATCTTAAAAATATAGATACACATAATTAAATAAATAGTGCAGGAAATTTGCATAAGTTTTTTAAATTATCAGGGAATAATTGACAATGGTGAAAATTTGAGGTCAATTTATAGATTTTGTCTGATTTTCTCCAATGCAGGTTTTTTGACAGTAAATCTGGAATTAACACTGATTTCATCCCATAACCCAAAATTTAACAAAAACAGCTCCTGAGATACAGCCAAAGTAGAATTTGTGAAAAATGAATCCAGCAGTGTGGTATGTAGACAAGACCTTCTTGAAACTTACGAACTGTATCCTTCCTTTGCTAATTAGTTATCTCCTTAGCCCTATCTCTGCAATGGACCATCCTGATGTCTCCGAAAGCCATTTCGTGAAGGGGCATGTGGCAACAAAAAAAAAAAAGCAAAAAGCTTTGTCCCAATTGTTCAAGGTTGACAGAGCGAATCCAGTACAATTGTACAAAATAATTGTAAGTACAAATATCAAAAATCATATTTTTGCAAGAGCCGCCTCGGTGGCCTAGTTGATAGCGTACTAGGCTTTCACCCCGAGGACTCGGGTTCGATTCCCGGCCAAGGCTTGGCATTTTCATATGCTATAAATCATCCCATCATCTGCATTAGCCCAAGTGTGCACAATAGTCAAACGTTAAAAAAAAAAATGTTTTTCGCATACAAAGGTTTTTAAAATGAATACCGGACAGTTCAGTTAATCTTTCTGCCAACAAAACTTTCTCCAGCAAAGAAATAAAGTCAAATATTATTTGCCCTTTTAAGAAGTGGAGTATAATGATGTCCTGTACTGTAGAACCACTAGTCTGAAAACTGAACCATACATTATGCAAAAGAATTAACATAAAACAAAATTTATGAAAAATAATAATTTTGTTTTATTTTCCTTTATTTACGTATTTTAAAAACTTCAAAGTTTATCTTTTAGTATACCTAGAATTGTGTTTGTGCTTCCTAACCATTGTGTATGTATATTGTAACACTACACTGCTATAAAAACATTACTAAATGAAAAAACCTGAACAAAGCTAACTCAGTATTTCAGATTGGTGAACACACTTGGGTTCTACGCTATCTGTAACCCAATACACAGGGTAAATAGTTGATTTTAGTTTTGCTTAGTATTAAAAAATTATACAGTATTAAATTATATACTGTGTTTTTACCTGAGCAAGAAACTTTTCTTGATCAAACAAAATTTCTTGAACAGATCCTTTAATCTTCTGCAGCAGTTGTTCTTCATCCTCTGATATGGTTTGAGGTTTGGCAGTTGATTTTTCTGTAACACAACCAAAGTTTCAGCTTCCTAGTTTTATCATTACAAACACAACTGTAAGTAGTGTAGAAGAGTAAATTAAAAATCTGAAATAGGTTTAATATCTTTAATAAATGAAATTCAGTCAGATATAAGTGTGGAACATACTTGAGTAAAAGCTTACCTGTTTGTGCATCTCCCAGTGTGACCAGCATTGCTGGATCGTGTGCTAGGGCCTGCAATAACTGCCAAGCATCCTGAGAGAACAAGAACACCACAGGAATGTCGACATCGTCTGTACCATCACCAGACATGGCAAACATAGGAGAGCCAGCTGTCGAGGAGCCTGGACTATTGTCCACTACGATGCCACCTATAGCACCTGCACTGCTTAAACGCCGTACCTACAAAATATAGTTAGAATTCATTATTTATCAGTTCAATAATGAAATTTTGATTCTTTTGCCTAGCATTTAGAAAACTTAAACAAATATCTTTGAAAAGCATTTATTTATAGGTTTAGGGAATTTTTATATAATTACTTAGAAAATATCAAAAATGAATTGGTCTTAAAAAGCAATAATGGTCTTCTGGGTTAAAAAAAAAATATAACAACACTGTTTCCTTCAAAAATAAATAGTCTATTACAAGGTCTATCCACAAAGTGTACTTATGTTTTAGGCTGATGTAGCAAGGGGCACGGCTATCACCGCCATCTTGGTATTTCGATGTTACTTCATTCAGTGTGCATCTAATTAGGTAGTATAATGTTTGTGTTGCCAGGTTAGTGAACTTTGCATCTTTAAAATGTGTGCTGCTATAGCAAATCTCGCCAGTTAAGACGTGTGACTGGTGATAAGGTTTTTGTTAGTACAAAATAAGCCAACTGAAATTCATCGAAACTTCGTAGATTGTACAGAAACAATATAAGTGAAGGTGGAGTGAGACAGTGGTAAATTTGTTTAAAAATGGTCACGTTAATGTTTATGATGGAGAACAAAGCGGTTGACCAAGTATTGTTGACAGATGAACTGGTGTCAAAAGTGAATAAGAAAATCTGTGGAAACCACTGCTTTACAATTTTGTTACTGTTTAAGTTTCCTCACACCATAAAATTTGTTGCATGAAATTATGAAGGAAACATTAGGTTATCATAAATTTTGTGCTCGATATGGGTATCAAATTTCTTGTGGGAATATCACAAAAAGCAGCGTCTGGCATCGGAGACATGTTATAAGAAGCATACGTTAAAAGATGGTGACTCAAAAAAAAAAGTGGAGACCGCAAGTTCCTCCAGAAAACCAAGGAATTGTTTGCAAACTTTGTCAGAAATAAAATCATAGCAACCACTTTTTGAGACAAGAAAGATGTGCTTCTTGTTGATTTCTTCGAACATCTGACGGTATTATGAAAAAATCGAGAAAAGCAATCTAAAACAAGTGTCGTGGACTGATGAGTTCAGTTTTGTTTCTTCTCAATAATGCATGTCTGTACGTGACTAATCGCACTTAGATGGTTTTGACCGGGAAGTGTTCCTCCGTATAGTTCAAATCTGGTGCCAAGTGACTACCATTTGTTTCCACCTTGTTAACAACCTGTGCTTCAACAATGATGTGAAACTGCAGGAAGACATAAATGAGTGGTTGAAACCTCATTTAGCTGAATTCCATGACAATTATATCAACAAACTGGTGCACCACTATGATTAGTGCTTCATTTGAACAGATATAACAATGAAAAGCAATTAGAGTTAGGCTACTAAATATAATAATTAAAAATTTCTTTTGTCACTAATTGTTATTTGAAAAAGTATGTTACTTTCTAGGTAGCTCTTATATTTACACTAAGTTGTCACACATAAACAGTATTTCTTTAGAAAATTATCATACCTTTTCTATGAACATACAATCTCCTCGCTCCACTATGGCAATACGTCCTCGCAGCCAGTCAGGGTTGATCAGAGGTTCGCACGCTCGCAGAGGATGGGCAACACCCACTCTCCCACTCAGCTGTAATGAAAATATGAGATATTAGAAAGTGCCTTCCACTATAATTAAAAAGCAGTTCCCTTTAACTTCTTTTGAATGTATATATATATATATATATATATATATATATATATATATATATATATATATATATGGACATTTTTGCCTGAACAGTTAGTATAGATTTTTTTCGTCTTAACTTTAATACTTCTCCTAGCCAATTAAGACTACTGAGAATAAGGGATCAGCATTAATGGCAAGGGAAGAGCTTAACTTGAACAACCAAACTCTATGAGTGTCAAAGTGATAGGTTGATAAGTGATGGATCATATAAAGAAATACTTGTTAGTCTTACTATTAAGGACCAATTAATTGTTTAAAAAAAAAAACTTATAAAAACGTCACAGATTTTTTTAATGTTTACTGGTGAACAAACTAAGCTATTTACCTTATTTTCACCACGAAGCTGCCTGCCAAAGTGCGCAGGTCCTGCGTTTACTACAGTCTTCTGGCCATTATAGACAAAGCTCACTGTTTGAGGCATAGTTTCTGATGATTGTGATTTAGAAAGCTCCACCATTTCTTGCATGAACAGCAGACCTTCTTCGGCATCTTTCACAGACTTGGCCTATTCAATTAAAAAAAAAAATTGTCAATACAAACCCTTGTTAAAATTATACACTAGAAAAAAATAATTCATTTGTAATAATAACTATAAATAAAGAAATACTATGAATGGTTATTTTACTATATATTATTTTGCTGATGCAATGAAATAACTTCTTATTTAAAATTGAAATAGTTTATATTTAACTGGACGTACTGTGTAGTACAGGATTGCAAAGGCAGATTGTCAGGATAAGGTTAGATAATGACTGTGAGCAGGGCGACACTAACCTGGCTGAATGTATGGAGTAGTTGAATCCGTCCGTCTGGCAACGTGTCTACAGTAATTCCCATGTCCTTAACAATTCTCATGTGTTCCTCATTGCTGGTCTGGAGCAATTGGAAACATACAAAGTCGTTAAGGTAAAGAACAACTGAACATACTGCATTCTTGAACCTAACCTAACCTTTCCATTTAGAAAGTAACCAATCATACCTCAGCGTGGAGTTTAACAGTCACACTATTTGATATGTAATGTATTTATGCAAAGTAACACAACAGCAAAAAAAATTAATAATGTAGTCTTCTGTGTACATAATAAAGTTTGGTTTTCTTAAACCAAAAGTTGTATTTTTCAGAGACCGTTTGTTTTTATAAAAGTAGAACATAAAAGTAGCCAACCAAAAACACTGTACACTTTCCTAACAAGTAATACTTTTATCTCAGATGTTTCAGTGACCTTGTTGCTATCTTCAGTGAGTTTACAATCTACGGAACTAAGAGAATATTAATGCATTCTGTGTGAGCCTCCCACTAGATGAGAAGGGATCAGGTAGTATCCACCAATATGCAAGTAAGTCGTGTTTGACAGGGTTGAATAAAACCTGGGAGGAAGGATTGAGTTTGTTTAGATATGTTTGGGTTTTAATTAAAATCCATTACTTTACATACTACAGTACTTGTAATAGTACATGAAAGAAAAAATAATATATGTCATAGCACACAGGGATCAGGTGATAAAAATCCTTGTTTTCATGTTTTTTTTCTTGGTAGGGAAAAGCTTAGTTACTTTTAAAAAAACTGTTTAGTGCTCTGTAACAATGTATATGTTTTTTTAACAACTTACAATTTTTCTGTTTTTAAATAAATGATCACAAAAATTGAAAATGATTTAAAATATCTAAAATTAACATTTTTGGTGTCTGTCATATTTAGGGGCTCATCATGCAATGTTAACCTGCTTCCCATTAAAAATTTTTATTGATCATCTGAAATATTCCACTTACCGAACTTTGTAAAGAAATCTATGTGAAGTTTTTTTTCATAATACTGTAACTTAGTTTTTTGTGTAGCTACCTTGATTACAAACATGAATAATAAATATGAATTTACTTTGTACAACCATGTAATTTACTGCATAAATTATTTTATAATTTTAAAATTCGCATTACAGTAATATTATTTATTTGTGTATGGTGTCCCTCACACCGATGGAGCCTTATCTCCATGATTAAAAACTGAACCTAATACTGATGTTAGGGCCTAAATGACTAAATCAAGAGGTTTAAAATTTCTATTCTTTATCTAAAATTCAACTTTAATTTATTAAATCAAGTGTTTCATTTTTTTTCATGAGTAATACGGTAAATCAAGGTTCGTAAATATCAGAATAAAAATGTTTTCCTTATTTTTACTTACTGCCATCTAAAGGCAAACTTTAAAAACAAGATTTTTTATATTTTCTTTTACATTACAAAACCAAGAATTAAATTAATAGTGATGATGATGTAAAAAAAAGTTTTTTGTAGTGCGTTATGCCACTTATAGTATTAACATTTTATTAAGTACTGCAGATCTGGCTAAAGCACCGGTCAGTCTGCTGCGTCTCTGAACTACGCACATTAAGGTCCTTAGTTCTAGCTGCTGTTACTCCTGATTTACCCTTACAATTAACACTGATCCCTCGTTCTCATTAGTCTAACTGGCATAAAATATGAACATAAAAGAAAAACAAATGCACAACATTCAATAACATGTTAGACATTTGTCTTTCCACACAATACTGGACAAGCGAAATTAAAAAAATGTAACTTTTGAAAAATAGGTAATAAGAAAATAATTAAGTGACCTAAATCTGAATTTGGCTTTATGGATTTTGCTCATAGAAATTTACCAAACTGAAAATAAAAGTTCTTAACATTCTGACAAATGGATTTTTTAAAATGTACAAGCTTTTTTAAATTCAAATTTGGTACACTGATATGAATAATATATTAAATAATCAAAATTATACAGTATACTGAATCTGTTGAGTTTTAAAAGTTAGGTGTCTAAGTGTTCTTTGTTTTTCAAATTTTAAGAAAACCATTTAGTTTATATCTGTCCAAAACAATTAACAATACAGATTAAATATGAAATTGCTACATTTCGTTATTGTATTGTGAACAATGAGCTTAATCTACACCGTTTTAAAAATGTAAGAAAAGAGATACAAAAAAATGGTCAATGTCTGAAAAACCCTATCTTGCAAAGATGATAAAATACCTTATTTTTTGTCACTTAAAGTACAAATCCTTAGCTAATGGATTTTTTAACTGTATGTAACCATTAAATTATTTATGTTCACAATGTCTATAATAATGGAACACTGGTCTACTTATGTTCATGTCTTTACTTAATATTTATATGATTAATACTTATGCACAAACTTTAAATTTGATAATTTTATGCCATCGTTATCGGTGTGGCAACACTGTCAAAACCTAGGCCTACCAAATTATAAACCTATTATACACTGGAACAAGTGATGAACAGTTATCTCTACATTAAATTAATATCACAAATCTAATTACTAAAAACGACTAATTAATCCCACAATCGGAACTGGAATACTGGAAAAAGTAAAATATATTTATTTATTTTTTACTTTTATTTCACATGTAAAATGCCAAGTTTATAAAATGTACATATTACCCAAAAATAAATATATATATTTTATATACTGTACAAGTAATAAATCTGCAATATTATACATTATACATATTTTTTGTAAAGTATAACCTTGATTATCCAGGGTAATGGAGTAGGATCCCCACAGATAACACATAGAAGAATTAATCTGTTGTCAGTAATAATATTCATATCAAAAAACAAAAGTAGGCTCGATAAAAATAGTTTAAATAAAACAAAAAATTGTTTTAATAACTTTAACAATTACAAAAGACTTATTTTTTAGAGTACTGTACAGTACACAACGTAAAATTGAACTTTTTTTGCCTTTACAGCTGCAGTCAATAAAAATAAATATGTCAAGGTTAAAAAAAAGATCTCATTTGTGATTTTCAGAAAGAATATTATTTTTTCTGTGTTATGGCAATCACTTTTTTAGGGGAATTTTATATTAATATATCAAGAATCATACTTTTGTATGATTATAATTTCTCTCTCTACCTTCTTCATTTTCCCTGGAAGATGTTTATTATGCTTTACTGCATTCACCCTGCATTAACGAGCTACACACTGAGCCTGCGTAACAGTCTTAAACTGTCTTAAGGTTCTTCCAGTTTCCCTACAGAGGTTCTACAGACAACTCATGTACTTCTAATATTCATATTTTGAACACAAAAATAAAGATATTTCATAAAAATTAACTTAAACTTTTATCTTGGTTAATCCGCTATTGGATAATCAAGGTTCTACTGTATATTAAAATACACTCAACTGTAAATGTACAAAAACAATGATGTAAGGGATGTGATTCTTCTTTAACTTAATGAGTTAACTGTAGGATTATTTTGGGAATGTAAAAGGCAAACTACCGAACCTGTCTTCAAAGAATTAACTCCAGAAAATTAAAAGAGGAGGACAAAATCTACCATTGAAGTTGAGTCCGATCAGAAGGGGACTACTTTGAAGGAGATACATTAACCTTGTTAGTACTAAACTCCAGTATTAAACTTTCCAATCATATCTCATGTGCTAAACATTGTCTATGATTATATTTTCATGCAATTTAATTGAAAAAAAATATTCATATCAAACTTTTACCTCAACAAACTTGGCAATCTCAGCTACAAGAAGTAACGAAATTACAAGAAGTTATTAAAATTTTGTATTGTAAGAATTAAAACTGAATAAAGTAAAAACTAAAAATAATACCATAGCACTGATACGGAACTGACTGGCTAATTTCTGACTCTCAGTAATATAAATTATTACGGTAATAGACAAATTTCTTGAAGGTCTTTAAATATTTTGAAACAGATTAATGGATTTTGTTCACTTCTCTTTCTGTTTTCTAGAGTTAAATCTTCAATGTAAAAAGACAAGCATAATAAATAGGAACAAGGCAGTGTCAAAGATAACAATAAATATCACATTGTTCATTTTATACATACTAATATAAACAGCTTCGTTCAAAGTACTGTATTACTGAAATACTTAACCTATTTTGTAATGTTGGCAATAGTGTTTAGTGCAGACAATGATTGTCAGTTCATTTTTTATGAAATTAAACATAAATTTTTACTACACTTATATGAATTTCAGTTCCAAAATTAAATCGTTATTATGGACGAGAACTAGCCTATATCAAAAAAGTAATTCTCCATGAGACACTTTTTAAAAAATAGATTTTGAATAGATTAGGTACAGTGGACACAGAATATTTTTCGTTTAAGAAAAATACCTGATTCATTTATTTCTGAACTTATAATACTTCTGCTGCAAATAATTTTAATTATACTGAATTGCTTACCACAAATGGTAAAATTTGAAAGGCTAGTTCTGCTCCATAGAAATTAAACTCTAGCAAAACTTTTACATACATGAATGTAACAAACCTAACCTAAAGTAAGTAGAGAAACTCATATATTATAAATCAAACTAAAAATTTCTTCAAGTCAGACACTGTCTATATTATAAAATTAACTTACAATAGATTTCATTTATAGTTTAAGAGGGGGAAAATTAAGTAAATGTGTCATATTTTTGCTTTTTCTACCACAATAAAAAAAAACCAATATAATGAAATATGTCTTAAATCAAATGTTATGTTTATTCAGGCTATAAACACCACTAACAAAGTAATTACTATTTTTTCATTGTCTTTTGTTTAAATCTTATAAAAATATAAGAAAAAAAAAAACTTTTAATAACTGGATGCTCAACTTAAACTATTTGACATTTAAATGTCGCTGACAAAAAAATAAAGCATTCATTTTTTTTTTTATTAAGTTAATACTACCCTAATAATTAAAATAGGTCAACATCTAACAAAACGAAATTCTGTTTAATTAGAACTGTTTCAGTAATAAATGTTGACACATATTTTACACACACCAATAAATATTTGTTTAAAAACAACTTTCAACTTAGTTTGAGATAAAGTGAATATAATGTAGTTGATATATATATATATATATATATATATATATATATATATATATATATATATATATGTGTGTGTGTGTGTGTATAAGTTTTATTTCCCGCAAGTGTAATCATAATTCTGAGCATCAACAGCTGTTACTTATTTTTGTCATAATGACTAAGTTTAGATGTTCGTTTGCACAAAACATATGGTGAGTGGAAGGTTTTACTTACATAGATTTTATATTTTCAAAGTGAAAGTTTTTTCCCCGAAAATTAGTGCAAGTATACACACTATACACAAAAGCAGAATTTCAAGACATGAATTCTGTGAGACCTCCATGGTTCATCTCATCGTTCAAGATGCCTCGTAAAGGCCCACCTTTAACACTAATAAATTTCCTCGACCTTCTGAAAATATGTTTTCTTCCATACAAAAAATCCTTTTTTTAATCCTTTATTTTAAGGAATTTATTTCCTGATTCTTTAACGAACGACCCTGATTCTATATAACACATGCTACTTTTTATTCATTCTACCCAAAATTGTATTATGATTATTAAAGTAAAATATTCTAAGAAAACTCGGTTTTCCGAAATATCAGAAATTTTTATAGATAATTTTACGATTAACAGAAAAATCTAGTGAAGCAGGCCCAGCTGATTTTTTACTTTTGAAAAGATGGTGTGATACACCAGCACATAAAGGGAAAATTCAGAAAAAGATAGTGAAATCAAACTGAATTTCAAGTGAATCTGTAATAAATTAATTACTGTAATGAAGACTGTTTCAATTAATTAGTTTTTATATTTTGTTTTTCAGATCTTTTAATGTGGAAATAACATTCCTATCAATTATCCAAACAATTGCACTATCTGAAATGGTTCTTCTCCGTTTAATTTGGTTAAAAAGCGTTCTACTGTACCTAAATATAACAAACTATATACAAAATTATAATATAATCTACACAAATAAATCTTTATTTTGTAAATTTTAATAAATTCACAGATTTTTCAAACTCACTATTAATAAAACGATTTAAAATCAAAAATAGGTAAATTATCAATAATTAAAAAAAAAGATTAGACAAAATATAATTATAAAATTTTTGAACTATACATAAACCTGAGCTGTTGTCAACCTACCATTAGAGTTGAGTCCTGTTAACCTGACCAAATTCACTCTTGCAATACAACAAACATTGACAAATAACGTACAATAGATATCATTCCGTATTCCCTATAATTAGTTGTACCGATTACGTAGTACAATATTTTGTTTACATGAATGGAGAGGGGAATTAGTGTGGTACGTATTAGTGACGTCTCACTTATTTTGACAACTAAGTTCGTACAGTCAGGATGACCTTGAGCTCATACAGCATATTCCTGCCAATGAGAAAGCAAATAATAACGATACTGATGAGTGGTTGTCAGCTGATGGTGAAGATCATCAGTGATAAGGGAATCGTGCAGTTAGTCCTCCGAGAAGTTACCAATAATTCCAAAGGAAGTAATGAAGAGGCAGACAGTATGTGCCCCATTCAGGCGCTGTATCTGTCTTTGATCTAGCTATATCACATGTCGAGTAGTACTTCAATGCTAAGTTGGCAGACATGTTTTTAAAACACAATATATGTTTAAAGATAATTTTTTCACCTTGCCAGAAAAGTGTAAAGCTTTTTAAAAAGTAAATTTCTATACGGCAACATGTTCATGGGAGAATGTAAGCAGAGAGATTATGTATCTGTTTCTTTTGGAAGGAATTCAATTTTAAAAATAATTTTATATTCATCATCTCAAAGTTAAATTTATTTTTTCTTATTTCAGAAAGTGTTTTCAAAATGATTTTGGTTAGGGAACTGCAATAAGGTACTCACTCTTCCATACAACAAAGTTTGATATTTTCTTACTGTAACTATCCTTAAAAGAATACAGTTCCCATCAAATACTCATTGACTTGATTCTACTGCACTAAGCATGGTTAAGTTGAATATATATTCAACTTATTCAAAAAAGGTTTATTAACTTTTTTGTTATAGTAGTCAGTATTTCTTGTCAATTATTACAAATTATTTTCTGTTCTACGATGTTAAGAAATTACCTCATAAAACTTAAGCTTTAAATAATAAAAATACAGTCATTGGGACTGTCGGCAGAAGTGTTAGCTTCTTCAAATATATATATATGAAGGGCCACAAGGAAAAACGATCAAAGTCCATTTTTCTGCCAAATTGAGATTACAATGGAAACTGGTAGCTTATTGTAGACAGTATATAACTATGATATCATTCAGGCAAGAAACATCATAATCACTGTGTTATAATAGGAAAACAATTGGGGCTAACGGGGAAGAATGATCACAGTCCACAGCGGGCAGGACAGATCAAGGTCCTGTTTGTTCCCCTCAACTCACACATCCAGCAGTGCTTGCTTTGTATTTTGGTTAGTTGAAGTAACATGTATAAAAAACATAACCTCATGTGTATTAGGTAACCTGTTTAAACAATATAGGTGAATTATCTTGAGTGATTTTAGTAAAACAGACAGTGAAGAAGGGATGAGTATACATAACGATGTGAAAAAAAAACATGAAAAAATTGAGGCAATTACTGCTGATTTTGAAAGAAATCTGTCTACTCTTTAAAACAACCACATCTGACATATACTATCGCTGACAAGTGAATTTCATTTCTTTTAATATACATGTATTGTCACCCTCAACCTCAGTGCTTTAACGTATTATGAAATTATCCATCACTAGATGGCAGATAACATTTGCTTGAACAATCTTAACACTTCTTTGGGAACATTCTTAGCCCAACAATAAACACATCATTCTTTTCTGCGACTCGTGTGTGGGCAGAACAAGAATTTCACAGTTATGCGCTTTCTGCACTACACAGTTCATTGAAACGATTTGCAACCATAAAAGTAGTTTTCCCTTTAAGAGGCTACTCTTATATGGAGGGTGACAAGGATATAAGTCTCTTGTCAACACAAAATCTTACACTGAGACACCCATTGACAGGAGGGATGTCATCAAAAAGAACAAATTCAAACCATCACCTTTCATTGTCATCAATTGTGCAGAAAATTGTGAAAAAAGTCAACAGACATCAAAATTGAAACTTGGACAGACTTTTTATTTGGGCTTTATGTTAAAAAATGCCCTACGCATACACAACCAATTAGTATTTTAAAGGTTGACCAAAAACAGGCAACATTCATGTTTAACAAGTCAAACTACTTGGGTAGATATTTGAAAGCTTTTTTTGTTAGGAATAAAGGCACAGAAAACAGAAATTGAGACAGTCTAACAAGAACTTTTCAATGGAAAACTGCCTATTAAACCTGCAAAATTAAAAGATATATTAAATTTAAAAAAGTTGTTGACCAGTCCCGATTCTCAAGCATTCTACGATTTACTGGTTCCTGCCCTTGGTTTAGACGAAGGAGGCGAAGGTGACATCTAGCATCCTAACAACCCACCTATTGATGTTGCTTCATAACTGACAAAAACTATCAAGGTCCTGATATCTTTTTGTTTTGAATTTAACTGTTCATGTTTCATCTGTTGTGTTGTTTTTTATTTCTGAATATTTAATGAATGCTGTTTTAAAATGTACTAAGTTTAAGAAAGTTATTTTTGTACCAATTTTTAAGTTATTTAATCGACTTGAAACTTAAAAAACTTAATTCTGAAAATTGTGGTGTGCAGGACTATGATCGTTCTTCCCTGTGGCCATTCATATATATATATATATATATATATATATAATTTATATATTATTTAAACAAAATTAAAAGATATATGCATACTTAAATTTGAGAATGACTAGAAAAAAATATTCAACAATAAAAAAAGAATAACAAAAAAAAAATGTTAAATACAAAATAGTTCATTCTATACAAATTTCTTTTCTATTATTTTGTAATTTAAAGATGTAGTTAATAAAATTAATTTGGAGGTTTTTCATTGGTGTGATATGATGCATATTTAGAAATTTTGTTATGACTTGTTCAAACCATATTATCAGCAAAAGTTATAAATATCTACAACTTTAATCTAAAACTTACTTCTGTATAGTGCTCTAACTGAGCATAAGAACTACTGCACTGAAATTGTCTAAAACTTACTTCTGTATAGTGCACTAACTGAGCATAAGAACTACTGCACTGAAATTGTCTAAACCCTATTTCTGAAAATGTTTTAGAAATTAATTTTTTAATTAATTTCATACAGAGGTGATGAAAGGTTTAATCAATCGTATTTTATAAAAATATATTTTGTAAAAATTGTAAAAAAACTACTATAAAAACATGATATTGAAATTTTAAAGCTAAATCGTAAATATTAAGCTCTAAACGTAATGGAATTAAGTAACAAAACCAAAATACCAATATTTAAGGAATGGAGTATTTCTTTTTCTTCTAAAAATTTAAAATACTTGAAATCTTTTTTAAATAATTATTACTTATCATTACACTTTTTAATAATCTAGACGGGAATTGATTACGAATATAAAATGAAGTACGTTACCTAATACTATTCAAGTCACTTTTTTTAAACTATATTAACACATTAATTAATTGACAATGTAATTAATTAATATACTTAAAATATTAATATAATGAATATTTTAATATTAAGAAGATAATTTTCTGTGGGAAGCCCTAATTTTGAGCGTAAACTAAGCGTAAAACCTCTCCCGTAATTTGTAATACTGAATCACAGAACAATTTAAACTAATAAAATTAAGGTAGCCTAAAGCCTACAGCAGTTGTTGCCGGCGAATATAACTTATGTACGCCCTTATATATAGGATCATACACAAAGAGAGTAAAAAATAAAATACAATCAGTTGCATCTGCTTTGGCCCTTCAATGGTCTGAAACAAATAATAAAAAAATGTATTACCATTTTTGTTATTTTGCCTCATCCAGAAAAAAATAAAATTTAAATTAAAACCAAATCAATAAAGAAAATGTAACGTTTTCCTTAGGCCAAACTGTTGTACAACTAAATTATATTTTATTATTACTTCTTTGCTTGGAGAGCATATAAAATTCTATCTTTGTTTTTAAGAGTTTGAAGAATATCAATTAAACAAAATATATATAAATGTGAAGCAAAATAAAAGTTTAGTATCTTGACGTCAAATTTAACTCCAAAAATAAATTAATACAAGTATATAGACTATAATATTTATAACTCATTCATTCCTTTTAGGGATTCATGCTAATTTAACTGACTTCGATAATTAACTTGTTTATCCTGTTGTATATAATATCAAATATTTTGAAGAAATAAACCAATTTTACATTGGAAAATGAGCTATTGAAACAGCCATCATGGTAAAACCCCAATGACTTTGAAATGGGCACTGATTCTAACCTCTATATCACTTTTTAAAAGGGCGATTAAAATTTATACATATCTGTGTGTGTGTGTGTGTGTGTGTGTGTTTTAGCATGTTCAAATTTGCTATTTTGGTCAGATCTGATTCAAACTTGGCACATTAATCGAAATGTTACTAGCTTTGACAAGATTCTTAAATATCAAAATTCGTTTGACAGTTTCAAAATGCTATTCAAATCTAAACATTCATAAATTTTTATGTCTTAATTTGTCTTTGAAAATCTAATTTTACTAATGCTATTCAAATCTAAACATTCATAACTTTTTATGTCTTAATTTGTCTTTGAAAATCTAATTTTACTAATGCTATTCAAATCTAAACATTCATAACTTTTTATGTCTTAATTTGTCTTTGAAAATCTAATTTTACTATCATAATCAACAATAGAACTGCATAAATTAGCACTTTGAATTTTAAAAATCCGTTGATATTGGATGACCTGAAAATACAGTAGGCTGAGTCATCCGGCCATGGTTCTCAGTATAAAATATATAAAATATAGTATGAAATTACAGTTTAACCCTTTAATTGCCATGCTTTATCGTTCAAAAAGTAACATCGAAGGTTAATTGCGTAAGACACTGCCTCGGATACCTGACCATTGTTGCATGGTACTACCCAATACCGCCACAGCCTCTATGACATTTGATACAAGCACAACCAATCATAACTTCGCTAATATAAAAAAAAGAACAAACATTTTGATTTTTTTCTTCAAAACTAAATGAGCTACAACTTACGTTTACAAAACCTTGATTTATTTTGTTTCTAATAGTGTTTTCAACCGAAATTTTAAAAATGTTTTTTTTTACAAACAATCTTAGTATTAAAACTTTCAAGTATATGAAAAAAATGTGTATCTTAGCATTACACATTATAGCCTACATATCTTACTAGAACAAAATCCAAAATTCTTATTAAGAAATATAAACATTTGATAGATATATAATTTATTTTCTTATCAACTGCAAAAAGTATATTAAAAAAAAATTCTAGTGCAATAATATTTGTTTTTTGTAATGAAAATATTATATTGTCTTATTTAATATTGCCTTTAGTGTTTTTATCTAATGAAAACACAACAACCGATTATAACTCTGCCTAACTTTTTTGATACAAGAGCAAAAGTAAAACACTTGACACAATATTACCCTGATGTAGTAGTGCTGGCTCCTGTGTTTACAATAACCTAGGATGTGTTAAGGATAAGACAACCAACTCGTAGCCAGTAGTCAGCACTTATAGAAGCGATTTAGTGCAAACCAACAAGTATAAACTTTGCGAGTTATACGAGTTATGCGAGACATAATGCAGCAAACCAGAATTAATTATTTATTGACATTAATTCCAGATTCTATTTTTAAAATTATTTCATCCAATCTTTGTGTTATTGTTATTATTATTCACACTACAGTTTATTTAGACAATCGCCCCATCACTGTGTAAGCATTATATGCACAAATGACTGCAAATGTCCAAATAAACTATAACAATAACATTAATTTCCATGTCCACAAAAGTAAAACATGCATGTAAAATGTAAATACATTGTAATAAAAGGATTTTTTTGTTATTTTAAGGCGAAAAGCATATTGAGGCTATTATCGCCTCCATAAATGTAAAGTGTTAAAGTAGCAAGTGTAGTGTTGTAAGTGTGTGTGTTAAGACTCGGGTATCATGAGGACTAAATCCTCTCAATAGGTGCAGCTAGTCTGCACCCCCCCTGTGGGGGTAACAAAGGACAGAACATTTGTTTTCATTTTCAAAAGTAAATAAAAGTTAAATGCAGAAAAAATTGATGAAATAATTTATATTTTGAAAGCCCACGGCGCTATTCATATAAATATTTGGAACTGACTACATTGGCCTTTGGAGGTATTCGAACAGTCTTTAAGAGCTTATTAAATTGGCTGATGGTGGTCAAGAGCTTAGTTTTTAAAGTTTTTTAAATGTTTTTAAACATCAGTTTTTGAAGTTAGTAAATGCGTACAGAATGTAATGCTGCCTTACTAGTTTAAAGATCAAATAAATTTGAGTCAAAAATTTAATTCATGAAAATAAAATCTATAAAATAATTGCCCTTCAAAAGATGGAACCACGGTTGTAATATACACTTTTGTGATTTTTCAAGAATCCAGAGCCTGTACCGCTACTACATTTTAAAACTTAATTATTTTGCCCACTTGTTGCTTTCTACTCCATGCTTTGCGATTTCGATTCGGGTCATACTCGAAAAACCACGATTCATCACCAGTGATAACCCTATTTAAGAATCCAACATCATTTTTCATGGAATTTTTCCAGTCAGTAACACATTCGACTCTTCTCAACTTTTGATGCGGAGTCAGCAGTTTTGGCACGATTTTTCGCACAAACCTTTCTTAAGCCCAAATGCTCGGTTAAGATTGTGTGCACTGTTGATCTTAATAAATTTAGTTCTTCAGCTATCATTCGGACAGTTTTCGGCGATCAGTAAGGACAAGACGCCGCATTACGATCAATGTTTTCATGCACACAAGAGGTTGAAGGTCGTCCAATTCTTGCATCATCCGTGGCGTCTTCGACCTTCTTTAAAGCGCTTAATCCACTTGAAAATGGCTGTTTTCTTCATAGCATTATCACCATAAACAACTCTCAACATTTCACCAATTTCTTGGTAATTTTTACCAAGCTTTACCAAAACACTATACGGCTCATAGACAATATTCAGTGTATTATTCTGCCTGTATAACCTATGCCAACTACGGTCAACTCCCAACGTAGACAAAAACTATCTTTGGCTAATAGTGACCTATTTTAACTGAACATCATTCTACCAACCTGAATTTATAAACTTATTTAGTATGAAAAATACAGTGTTCACTGGTTATAAAGCAGTCCTGCATTATACTGCTAACTGGCGAATATTGAAACAAATTTTGTAAATACTAAATAGGCTAAACCAAATCCAGTAGAGTATCTGTAACTCATACTATTCTCATTCATCTATTCAACAGTTTGGCTAACTCTAAAAGTGTAAAGCAACCTGTGCTGGTGGAGTGTATGACATCAGCTTAATGGTGCGTTAAATGAAGCCCTGGGAAACCGGTGCCTTCCCAGTGTATCTTAGCCACAAAATTTGTAATTAATGGCTGCACACTGTGAACACATTGGGTAAGTGTGTACACAGGGCTCTGTATGGACAGACTTAATTTCCTAGGCTACTTGTGGGTACTCATAAGTAAGAATATAAAATAGAATGTGCGGGATCTCACCACACAACAAAAATGTTGGAGAGGAATGTCCGTAATGAGGATCAAGAGAAAGAAAAATTGAAAAATTAGCAGAGCACCCTAATAAAGAACTGGGAAGTTACCACTTAGAAATGGAGGTGCTACCCACCTTGAATCCTCTCTAAATCCTAACTTTATAAAAAGACTATGATTGGAAATGAGTTAGTCGTTTGGATTGAGAGGAAAGCAGCACAACTTAGCAAGGGGGCTCAATAGATTTACAAAGGTCTCAGTGCAATAGTATCCTTACAAATTCATTTATTCAAGCTAAACCAAAGTGTATTAGCTGCATGATTACAACATATTTTTAACTCCTCAAGTAGTAATGTAGTTCATGGGGAAATAGAAGCAATCTGGTAAGTTTACCTGTTATGTTGGATAACAGAGTGACATATTAGACTGTATGACTATTTTACGATAATGATACAGGGAAATAAAGGCACAAAGGTACATCCAGACGCAGTATCACCAGTAAACACTGTATGTTAATTTTAAATATTACCCTCCAATTAATTTCAATTACAGGATATTTACAAATATACAAAGAGCATTGCGGAGCAATATAAAAATACAAAAAGGAAAACCTTTGCCACAAAATGTAAAGAAACTAATTCAATACAAAGAAAATAAATAAATTTATTTTACGCTGATGTACATTGCGGTAACATAACTACCATCTTCAGAAGGATACCAAAAACAACAAAATAAAATAATCTGAAGGTGGATGCTTTGTTACTAAAAGTAAGTTGATTATTTTGTTCATAAAAGTTAGTTTCTTTACATTTTGTGGCAAAGAGTTTTTGTTTTTGTATTTTCATAGTATATTTAACACATGTTTTTGTACTTTAACATTATATTTAATACAGGTTTTTGATTCTGTTGCAAAAGGTTCTATAATGAAAGAATTACTAAAATCCTTTTCAGATATTATATATTACAATAATACAGTGACACATACTGAACAGTTGTTTAATTGGTATACCAACTGGTTTCTACTAGGCTTATTAGCTACTGCGTTTTATGTATACCGTATACTTAAAAGATAAAACGTGGGCGTGTGTGTGTTTCCTACAATAACACTGAAACTAATTTTAAACCACCTTGCTTAACAAGGAACAAATACTATGGAGTAAGACATTCAAACATCTCGTAGGATGGAGGGAGGATATGTACAAACAGCCTATTAGTGTCAAATTCATAGTTTTTACTGCCACAGGGGTAAATAGTAACTTACTAATTATGAACAAATAAAATATGAAGGTAAAATATCCTCAACACTATACAGATAAATAACATAATGAAATTGACCAATATGATTGTTAAATTAATTTTTAGCGATACAGAAATGAATAGTAACACTTCCTATGCTATATCATCCCAAATCCAGCAATGTGACTGGAGAATTAAGAAACAGGTGAAAATAATACGTTAGAAATTCCATAAATCAGTTTTAAAGTTTGACAATGAATAGAAATTAAAATGAATGCTCAGATAACACTCGATAACTTAACAATGTACTTGTGTAACTTACACATACAAACTACACAGTAGACTGAAATAGTCTGCATAATACGTAATGTTTGAACAGAGCTTGTTTTAATTATTAATACGTTCAGACTTACTTGGAATTGTGATGCGACTAGTTTACGATGAGTTGGGATAGGCGAAGACCGTGGACACACGCCATCCACCATGTTGTGCAGAGGCTTCCGAACAGAAGCAGGAAACAACCTTTTGGTACTGGGACATTGGTGACTCCATTCAGACTCTTCAAGGCCCAGACTAGGAGGCTCTTCTCCCATCTGAAATTATAATATGTTAAAGACATCTTAAAACATTTAAAGTTGATGTTACTGCTTTTTTAAAAATTGTTACTTAATGATGAAATACTAATCTTATTTTTGTTTATTTGGCCATCTGCCATCATTTGTGCATAGGGACACAATGCATGACATTTCGGGAGTATGGATCATTTCTCGTTTTTAGGTGCGTTGAATGTTCTTAGTTTTTAGTATATTAAACCAATAAGAAAGTAATTGTTTGGGCTACAACAAGGCCAGTGACAGCAATTACAAACAGCTCAATTTTTTTATACGATTAGCATTTAAAATCAAAATACGACAAAATCATTAAATTTAGCACTATTTTGTCAGTTACACTTTATTTATTTAAAAAAATATTTATTGAATTTTTTTAATAATTTACAGACATTTAAAGGAATATATTTTTGATCGAAGATTACTCATATTTGTACATAAAGAATAGTTTCATATAGTTAATAAGAAAAATATGTGCAATACTTGAAGCTGTCTGTGTTACTTTCACACATTTCAAAATAACATGCTTTCTTTAAAATGGAAACTACAATCCACCAGTTATAACAGATTCAATATAAAGAGTGCACTGTAATTTAAATCAATGTACAAACTATACTACTTAAACAAATGCATAACTACTTTTATTCCAATTACTTTGAGTTAAAATATACGACAGCCAGAAAGTACACTCAGTTTGGTTAAAATTTTTTTTTTTAACACAGTTGTAGTTAAGCATATTTTATTATATACATCTTAAAACCATATCTTTCCTCTATTTCTCGACATATTTACCATTAACTTTACCATAACTTGTCATCATGTGCCTTGAACCAGCCAATGACTGCATCTTTGAGGTCATCGCCATCGAAGCGCTATGAACAAAGCCACTTCTTCATGTGCATAAACAGATGGATATCGCTGTGAGCTAAATTGGGACTGTAAAGTGGATGCTTGAATACACCCTATTTGAATTGATCCAGAAGATCTTCGGTTAACTGAGCAGTGAGGGCAAGTGTGTTCAAGACATGACACAGGTCGTCCAGCAGTCTATAGTGTTTATTTTGTATGGCCCTTCTTAAGTTTTTTAATGTTTCACAACAGACTTCCAAATTAATGGTTGTACCACATTCCATCTTCAATACCATTTTCCCGTTTCAAAACACTGTTGCCATGACCTCCTACCAGCAAAATCTTGCCAGGCTTTATGTTGCTTTATTAGGCGATGCTGTATGATCACACACCACCGATTGCTGGATAGTACCAACTATGATTCTACCCAGGAGTGATTCTTCTTCTTCTTGGTCATACCACATGAGAAAATTGATATCAGAAGCTATTCATTAAGTTTTGTGATCCTCAGTAAGAATTTTTTTTTGACCCATCAAGCACAAATCTTATGGTAGCCTAACTTTTCTGTCACTACCTCAAACTAAACAGTCCTGGAAATTTGCAGGCATTCATTGGATAGCTCTGACATGGTAACATGTGGAGTTTCACGCACTTCGGCATAAGGCCTCTGAACGAGTTCATTATTGACCCCAGATGAGTGGCCAATCTTTTCTTCATTATGTGTGTTTGTTTGATCACTTGCAATCTCAACAAACAAAAGTTATGATTGGGGTTGTTTGAATGGACAAACTCAATTATGTACAACTCCTTTTTTCATATTCTATTCACAGTGCAAAGTTCCCGATTAATATCTGCCGCTCAATATTGTTTTGCCATGTGAAACCTTATAACAATGAACACTTCACGTTTCAAGGGGTTTCCAATTGCAGGACACATTTTACCAAACCACAGAAAATCAAAGAGCAATCATATATGACTTTGCTACTGCCACAGGTATCGACTGACCTGCCATGCATATCTATAAAAAAACCAGTGGCCCTCCCCCACTTCTTCTTGCATAGTAATCAAACAAAGGGTACTTGCTGAACAGCCCTTATAAATAACATAATTATAAATAACATAATTCACTTTACAATTACCTTACAAACTGTTTTATTCTCTGACTGTTTTATTATTTTTTAGACTGATTTATCTTAAGATTCTTATTGACAGTAATTAAAAATCTTTACCACCAAATATAGTTACACTAGTAGTTCAAAGAACTATAACCTTCCAGTATATTCTCAATTAAATGCCTGGCCACCGAAACCATAACAACGTTCATAACCTTTTCCGTCAATTTAACCAGTTACCGTAATATTTAGGAGAAATAATATTTATTGAAAATTTTATACTCTTTCTACACAAAATATTAAAATTATAACAGGTCCTGCTGTTCAACCAGTATTACAGGAAACAACCAGCAACTACATACGTCATCATTAAGTAACAGGCAGCCATCTTGAAATGGAAAGATTTTGTTTTGTTATTTGCACAAAAAACACACTAATACTACTACACTTTTGTATTGGTTAATGTATTTGGTCAAAACTGTGTACAGTCATCATCGCTGAATCACTGAGATCCGCCATCTTGAAATGGAAGTGAATAGGGAAAAAAATCTTATTTATACATTCTTTGGGCTTGTCTTCATACCACATATCAAAGCAATCAGTCAATGCATTTCTACAAAACTAGGTAACAAACAAGTACCCAAACCAAATTCCAAATGGTCAAGTCAAATCAGAGACCTCATTTCGCTCAGTCGTCTAATATTTAGAAACTAACCTCAAAGAGTGTCATGTTGCCTGTATTTTGAGCCAAAGTAAGAGGTAGTAAGTGCGCTTCTGTGGTGAACAGGAACTCGTTCATATCCAGTATTAAGTCACTCTCATCAGCAAACAATAAAAATAAATATTTGAAGGTTTCTGCGAGCACAAACGAATCCATTCTGTAGGAAAGCCAATCATAAGAGTAAAGATTTTTCAAACTGTCAGCAAAACGATAAAGACAGAGGATCAACAAATTCAAAATGTTTAAATTAAGAAGGCTTTTACTTAACTTCGCACTGAATATTTTCAATACTATAAATAGTTTAAGTAATACAAATAACACAATTTAACCTAACTTTTAATTTTAAACCTAACAAAACATTTAAATGCCATTAAGTGAAAATAGTTCTAGAAAAATTTATTTTATAAGTTGATTATCGATAGAATACTGAATACAGTAGAGTCTCGATTATACGTCCCTGACTGTACAAAAATGCAAAAGGAAATTATAAAATGTTGAACGGTAAATGGGAGTTCAGTGCCCACACTACAGTTAGCTGTAAAGACCAGCTTGTAGAAACCAAACCTTATGGTGAATGTTACAGTGTACCCTTGGTAGCAAGACAATTTATCCACAAAAAGAAAAATTTATTTGTTAAAAAATAAAAACAGAATTTATTTTTCTATAAATTAAAATGTAACAGTACACTGTATCTTAAAAAATAATAAATTTAAATGGTAATTGTGTTATTTTTGCTTGCTAACAAAAGACTGACATATTTAAAGAGTTGGATCAATGAAATAATGAAACAATAGATTTTTTAAGTGTATTGTATCTCAGTCAGAATGACGAACAGACGTGAAAACAGTGCCCCACTACGGCCACCAAAAACATCACTTTGTAGGTCACCTGGGTGAATCTATCATTCATTTTTGCTTATTAACAAGAGATTAACATATTTAAAATGTAAAAAAAGATCATTTTATAAGCAATCACATAAATATTACATCTTTTGATTGTGAATGTGAAGTGGTACTTTGTATAAAACCTTCATTTAAAAGTACAGTTTCATCAAAAGTGTTTTACTTTTGAGTATTTTTTTTTATTGTCACTTTTACAAATAATAAACATAAATAATTAATTTCAGAACACCTTGAAATTATTTTCACTAGTCTTAGTTGTATAATACTTTATTTTAAAACAGCATATTCATAGTTTCAGAACTGCAATACTTCCAAAGCAACAAAGAAGTTTACACAAAATTGTCTGCTACTGCAGCAAACATTATTTTTGCCTATAATGGGTTGTAGCTATAAATGTTTGCATAGCTAAGATTTGGATTAACAAGGTTCTATCGTAAATTTAACCTAAATTTACCTGAATCAAACCTGAATTTACAACAAAACTGAGTTAGAAAATGTTGATACAAAACTTCAATCCGAGTTTATAAACATACGATAATCAATTTTAGGAGTACATTTTCATAACTAAAATGGCATATTCACAAAATAAACAAGTTAAAAACCATTAGAGAATTATAAACTTTAAATAAACAAAGGATGAAAACCATCATGCACACTATCAATTAGGTTACAGGTAATGCGCAAAGATCTTAATTTCATTTCTCAAAATAAATACTTTTTTAATAGACGATTGTTCCAAAATAATATTCACTAAAGAAGTTATTAAGTGTTTAGAAAACTGAACGATATAGTACGCAAAACAAAGTATTGTTATTACGCAACAATAAAGTCAAATCGAGTCCAACTTTCGACTGCTAGTGTAAATTTCCAAAACTGGACTACATACGATTTGAAAAAAGAAAGGATTTAATACAATAAACACAAATTTCAGACTGTACAAATCGCAAATATGATTAGTTTAGTTTATCCTAAGCAATAATGTCTTTACCTGTCTTCGTGTAGACCCGTACGGACATCTTTGACAGCAGCGTAGCCGCAAGATACTCGAGCGTACTTCTGTAAGGAACGCAGGACAGAACGTCCAACATGGAGGTAATGTGGATCACCTGTAGCTCTGTGAAGAAAGTATGTACTTTCTAGGAACTCTGGTCTTAGCGGATGTTGTCCCCAGTGAACCTGTTACACGTATCAATGCCATTGGACACAACAAACAAGACTTACTTTATAAAAGTAAATCCTGTAAAAGTTAAAAATGTATAGATAGAAAATGCTGTATTTGAGCTTTGGCACTCAGCAAGCAAACTGAATTCGACATAGTCAACAGTGATTTTCTAAAGGTGTTACCAAGAAAATAAATAAATTTTCTATTTTTAAACTGTGATCAAAAATTATTTATTAAACTCATTAGAAAAATAAAGAAAAATGGTAACATACAGCACAGAAGGAAAGTTGTTAACTTACATGAATTGTAAAGTGAAACAAACACATAATTTATTAAGTTGTGCACCAGCTGTTCGTTAAGCAGAAATATAACCACAAGTCAAAACTTACCTGAAAATCAGTAGTGAAAGCTTCAGGAATAAAGTTGTGCCTTTGCATTACTTGGTACAGCATTTCATGCGTCTCCACGGCAGGTTTCAGATCTCCTTTCAAAACCTGGTGATAAATTAATTAAATTTACTTTTCTGTACCCAAACACAGGAAAATAAGGAAGGGTTAGTTTATTAACTACTTTTCCAATTTTAGTCTCTATAACTTATTTTATAGCTACAAAAGGTTTCTGTTATTTTAATTTTAAAATTAATTGGTATTAAAAATAATGAGATCAAAAAAACAACTGTCATGATTGTTTACTGAGGATGCAAAAAGCCCAGTGATTCCGAATGTGTGCACCGCGGTTCCCCGGGGCGCCATGGTGTCATCATAAGAGCGCCGCGAAATATTCAATTTTCTTGGAATTTCGAATTCTCGAATTTGTATGCCAACAATCGTATATGCTAACAAAATTCCAAGAATTTAGCAACTTTCTAGTCTCATTGTTTTCTTTTTAATTACAACTAACCACATGGTGGTTGTCCAGTCTCAATATGGATATAACCGAAACAGTTGATATAAATATTTTATATTATCCCAAGGAAAATAGTAAGTATTTGTTTTTAATTTTTCACTTTTAAATGGGAAACACTTTTAAAAAGGAAAGTTTTCCAATTTTTCAAGAAAGTCAAAAATCTAGACAAAAATCTGATGTATTAAGGGCGCCGCAGAAAAATACGATTATTTAGGGAGCCGCAAACTGAAAAAGATTGGAAACCTCTGTGTTATCCAATGGAACAAAGCCATCATACTTAGGTGCAAAAATTGATTAACGATCTTACTTTGACACAAGCTCTGTATAAGTTTTGTGAAAAAAAAAACATGTACCTGCAGTCCTGGCCAGAAGGCAAGTAAAGCGTCCATGAAATTGCGTGAGTTTGTGTGAGGTCTGTGCATGTGAACGTCCAATAGCATTGGTCCTTGACTTATGTACTTCATCACAGCTGAATAATGCTATAAGACAGAACAAAACATTAATTAAAAAACTGTAAGGAATAATTGCCTGATTTTGTTGAACTAACAACAATTCATTGAGTAATTTATTAAATATATTATTACTTTATAAAGTATATTACATAAAGTGTCAGAAATCTTAAAAGTGCAAACTTTTTGAAGTTATTATTTAGCCAAACACAGTTAGCTTTGTGAAGCTCAGCAATAACTTACAATTCAATGTGTAACATAAATTAATAATGCTAAGTAAATTTATAAATAACTGGACAAACAGGGATGTATAAATAAATGAATGAATGTCTCTCTATGGTTAATAATGCACTGCAGCCTTGAGATCTATCGTGTCTCCTTCCTACTCCAGAGATGTTCAGTTACATCGCCTTTTCTAGTCTCTTCATAAAGTAGGATTTGCACAGGATTCAAGGTGAGTAACTTTTCCACTTTTAATTGTTGACTTCCCAATTCAATACCGAGGTACTTGCAGATGCTTGCTCTGCTAACTGCCTTTCAATTTCTCCTCTTTACTCTTGACCCTTACTACAGAGGTTGTGCCCCATATGTGTGGGGAATGAGTTCGTCCTCATTCTACATATATATATACTCATGTGAACATGAGCAGCTAAGGAAATTTTCTGCCTATACAGAGCCCCGAATGCACGGGTAAGGCTAAGTACACTAGGAGGTTGCAAGATATCTCACGGCTCCATTTGATACACCATTATGCCTGCATCATACACTCCATCAGCACGGGCTACTTTAAATTTAGAGTTAGCCAAGTTATGTAGAATAATGAATGTGTGTATATTTGTGTCTTACGTAGATGAATGAGAGTAGTATGAGCAACACGTACAGTGGGACTGTTAAACCCATCAGCTGCTCATTTCAGCTGCCTTTGCCAGAAAAAAAAGAACAGTGATAAGTAAGTAAATTTGCATAGGATTATTATTAAACCTAACCTAACGCAGAACTTACCTTATTGAATCTACTGAGGTAACGTTCCTCCCCAAGCAATATGTATGCCTTCAGGCAGTACTCATAATATGAGTCTATCCCCGCACCTACACCTGAGTCTCTTCTTACCCAAGCACCAGAATGTACATTGAGCACTGTGCCCATTAGATCAGAGCTGCGGTGTCGTAGTTTCCATAGCTCGTCCATCGCTCTATGAGCTTTCTCCTATAGAAATATATACATTAAGTTTCATTACCTTACACACATTTTCAGTTACAAAGCAACAAGGCAGGTACATTATCAATGCCAATTACTTATTGTAACTACAATTATTGGACCCATAAGGGATCTTTTATTAAATTTTTAAAAAACAAATACATTTCAAAAAACCAAATTAATCAAAAAAAAAAAAAAAAAAAAAAAAACAGTGTTTATAAAGCCTTACAGTTATTCCATTGTCTACCACCTGGGGTTCCTTGTTATCCCTTTTAATAAAATTACCTCAAAGATAGGTTCTCCTGTAAGTCTCGACAGAGCCGCCATTTCCAGCACCATAGTACCTGCGCAAGCAGTGCAAGTTTCCCGTGACCACTCCAACTTCTGGCTCTTCAATCCATGCCTCAAGTTAATCTGTACAAAATGAAAACACGTTTACAGACTTCAACTTTAACGAAAAGAATCTATATCACAATAAGTAATAAGATTTTCGCTTAATGCTCCTTGAACTTTATCTCAAACAATCCGAATGGTATACACTAAAAAAATATATATTTTATGTTGTTAAAATTAATATGAAAGGAAATATTTTCACAATTTTTACAATATGTATGAAAATTACTAGTTTAATGAAACATCTATATTAATCTAAGTCACACTAATTTATAACCCAGCAAAGTATAAATGTTGTATGTAACATTTTTGACACTATAAATGAGTAAGGCAATATTCAGTGTTGCAAAAACCAAGGTGAAACAGCATTCACCGAAGGCTATGGGACTAACGGGAGATTAGTTTAGTGTTACAGGCTCTGTATTCTAGCCATTTCAGCTCTGTACTTCCTTAGCTACCATACTTGTATGATTTCAATGGCTGGAAACAAAGTGTCAAAACCGACTCACAAGAGGAGCGAAAACATAGAGATAGAGGAAACATTGGCTGTACCTCTATGGAACCTCAACCAATGGATTGTACCAGACCGACTGGGAATGCTAGAAGGCATTGATGATGTACCTATCCTGAAATGGCCAAAAAACCAATAGTTGTGGTCAAATGTAAAAAATCAATAAAACAACAGCCTATCTCAAATCAGACAGACGTAAAAACATCTATTGGTAGTGCGAAGTGCAAACTGAGGAGAGGAGGCATAGTAAAGGGTTTTTAACTATATTTCAAAGCAGAAGACCTCCCAGAGACAAAACTTTGTGAAAAACACAACCCTTATAGAGCTGTGATAATAGCGAACCATACTCACACTAAAGGGCTGTCAGCCAGAAATACCTATTAGAATGCCATAGAGTAACTAACAGGTTTCTTTAGGTGGTCCTAGGGATACAGTAAGAACAAAACCTGTTTTTTTTTTTTTATTTTAAGTCAAAAAGCACATTGAGGCTATTATTGCCACCCTAAATGTAACTGTGAGTGTAAAGTGTTTAAGTAGTAAGTGTAGTGTTGTAAGTGTAAGTGTGTTAGACGTCTAAATCCTATCAATAGGTGCAGCTAGTCTGCACCCTCCTGGAGGAAGCCTATGTATAGGGCAACTCAGAAAAACAGAACTCATTATGGGGCACTAAGGTTGGAGGGAACATCAGAGAATTCAGACCACAAGGAAACCTTGCACAGGCTATGGCAGTATGGATAAGAAAACCTCAGGTCACACAATCTATGATTGTGAGGCACTTGAATCTATGACTGTGAACAGGAAGCAAAGGGTGTTTGGCTTCTGGGATCTCCAGCTGAATGAGCTAGTTTGTGGACTGCTCAAATTCAATGAGAAAACCAATCTACTGAAGAAGTACCTCAAGGGCTTAGTTACACAATAAACCCTTTGATTGTGATGAGGAGGCTGCTGAACTCCGAAAACTCTAAATATTTTACCTATCTGTCGAGGTGCTTTGAGAGATTTATGTTGGCTACATCTGAGTTGACATAATATCCAAGGTCATTATAACCAAGTTGGACTTATAAAAGCTCAAACCTGAATCTTTACATAATCACATACTATCTATAATGATATAACAGGACAGATATTCTAAAAGGAAAAGAGAATGCAAAGCACTTACCCTTGCATGAGGTATACCGGTAGTTGTATTAAATGCAGGCAGCAGTCTGTATCCTATATCTTTGGCTAGTAGCAGCAGTTCCCCCGTGTACCAATGCATGATGTCTGCCCTCTGCTGTAAGTACTCTGCCAATATGTGGCCAGACAGCAAACCTCTACAATCAAAATAAAAAGCAGAAATTAACAGATTTAACATTCACAAATCGTAATTATTCAGAAAATGACAACTTAACATTCATTATTACTCCATTTCGATATGCATAATTTTTTTAATAAAAAAAAAACTGCTTAAAGTGTATAAAATAAAACGTGATACTGTCAGCCGCCTCGAAGCAATAAACGTAAATACATGTTTCAAGTACTGTGTGGCATAATTTACAACTGCACAACGCATTTTACTATGTACAGACCCAAGATACGAGAATCTCAACCCTTGTGTTAAGGTAAATTTTATTAAAATGAGAGAATAATGTTTTAAACAAGTGTTTAACACTGACAAGACAGTGTTCTGACAGCAAATGCCAAATATTTCTAAAATAGAATGCATAGCTCTTGGTATAAAAACAGAAAAAAACAGACCATCTCTTCTTATACCAATGCTGAAGGCGATTTTAAAGTTAAGCTGATGCTAATTTATTGATCAAATAACCCGTACGCAAAAGTAACAATAAAAACCAGTTTTCTGGCAAGCAAATAATAAAGCACAACTAACTAGTGTTGTTTTGGAATGGTTTCATGACTGTTTGACTCATGAGATAAAAAAAAAAATATTTCGAATAAGGTCTTGTGTTTAAAGTTTAACTTCTAACAGAGAACACGCCCCATAACTTTAGCCATAAACTCGCGAAAAACTTTGAAGGGTAGCTAGGGTATGTGGAATTGTTTACAATTACCATGTATGTATACTTTAATATTTAAATAAACTTGTTTCTTTACATTTTATTTCTTTTTCTCCTTTTATTTAAACAATTGTATAATAACCTAACCATCGGTTTTACATGGTGAGATAGTCTCAACATTCGTGAATTTGCTATTTGCAGAGGTTCCATGAACCGAACCCAACCACCGCAAGTCTTGACTAATTACACTGTATTCTAAAAATTTAAACATATTCTTAAATTTTTAAATCAAACTTACCCGAGCACACGAATATTTGTCTCAAACACAGACACCACAATGTCTGTGTCAAAGTTGACATCTCTGATAATGAGCTTCACCGCATGTTCAAACTCCGTGAGATCTCCTAACACGGCTAGGCTGTCCAGAGTGTCTATCAGTGTTAAAGAGAAACTGTAAAAATAAACAGTAATAATTTTGTTAACCATATTTGTGTTTTTAATGTTTAAGGAAGCATTGTGCTTAATTCATAATAACAATGTTGTTTTTCAATTATCTAAGAATTTTGAAAAATGTGATTTATACTGAAGCAGAATTTGCAAGTAAATACAGTTCAACAAGTTTGATTTGATTTGTCCAGTTTTGGATCAGTGTAAAACCACTCAACACGCAGTAAGTTTTTTGATACGAGTTGCTCAAACGCATTACTTTAAACAATTCTGCAGGTATCAACGTCCAACAACAAGATTGATTTAATTTGTCCAGTTTTCGATCAGGATAAAACCACTCAACACTGTAAGTTTCTTGACAGAAAGCAGTGCAAGTTTCCGTGACCACTCCAACTTCTGGCTCTTCAATCCATGCCTCAAGTTAATCTGTACAAAATGAAAACACGTTTACAGACTTCAACTTTAACGAAAAGAATCTATATCACAATAAGTAATAAGATTTTGGCTTAATGCTCCTTGAACTTTATCTCAAACAATCCGAATGGTACACACTAAAAAAATATATATTTTATGTTGTTAAAATTAATATGAAAGGAAATATTTTCACAATTTTTACAATATGTATGAAAATTACTAGTTTAATGAAACATCTACATTAATCTAAGTCACACTAATTTATAACCCAGCAAAGTATAAATGTTGTATGTAACATTTTTGACACTATAAATGAGTAAGGCAATATTCAGTGTTGCAAAAACCAAGGTGAAACAGCATTCACCGAAGGCTATGGGACTAACGGGAGATTAGTTTAGTGTTACAGGCTCTGTATTCTAGCCATTTCAGCTCTGTACTTCCTTAGCTACCATACTTGTATGATTTCAATGGCTGGAAACAAAGTGTCAAAACCGACTCACAAGAGGAGCGAAAACATAGAGATAGAGGAAACATTGGCTGTTCCTCTATGGAACCTCAACCAATGGATTGTACCAGACCGACTGGGAATGCTAGAAGGATGTACCCATCCTGAAATGGCCAAAAAACCAACAGTTGTGGTCAAATGTAAAAAATCAATAAAACAACAGCCTATCTCAAATCAGACAGACGTAAAAACATCTATTGGTAGTGCGAAGTGCAAACTGAGGAGAGGAGGCATAGTAAAGGGTTTTTAACTATATTTCAAAGCAGAAGACCTCCCAGAGACAAAACTTTGTGAAAAACACAACCCTTATAGAGCTGTGATAATAGCGAACCATACTCACACTAAAGGGCTGTCAGCCAGAAATACCTATTAGAATGCCATAGAGTAACTAACAGGTTTCTTTAGGTGGTCCTAGGGATACAGTAAGAACAAAACCTGTTTTTTTTTTTTTATTTTAAGTCAAAAAGCACATTGAGGCTATTATTGCCACCCTAAATGTAACTGTGAGTGTAAAGTGTTTAAGTAGTAAGTGTAGTGTTGTAAGTGTAAGTGTGTTAGACGTCTAAATCCTACCAATAGGTGCAGCTGGTCTGCACCCTCCTGGAGGAAGCCTATGTATAGGGCAACTCAGAAAAACAAAACTCATTATGGGGCACTAAGGTTGGAGGAACATCAGAGAATTCAGACCACAAGGAAACCTTGCACAGGCTATGGCAGTATGGATAAGAAAATCTCAGGTCACACAATCTATGACTGTGAGGCACTTGAATCTATGACTGTGAACAGGAAGCAAAGGGTGTTTGGCTTCTGGGATCTCCAGCTGAATGAGCTAGTTTGTTGACTGCTCAAATTCAATGAGAAAACCAATCTACTGAACAAGTACCTCAAGGGCTTAGTTACACAATAAACCCTTTGATTGTGTTGAGGAGGCTGCTGAACTCCGAAAACTCTAAATATTTTACCTATCTGTCGAGGTGCTTTGAGAAATTTGTTGGCTACATCTGAGTTGACATAATATCCAAGGTCATTATAACCAAGTTGGGCTTATAAAAGCTCAAACCTGAATCTTTACATAATCACATACTATCTATAATGATATAACAGGATAGATATTCTAAAAGGAAAAGAGAATGCAAAGCACTTACCCTTGCATGAGGTATACCGGTAGTTGTATTAAATGCAGGCAGCAGTCTGTATCCTATATCTTTGGCTAGTAGCAGCAGTTCCCCCGTGTACCAATGCATGATGTCTGCCCTCTGCTGTAAGTACTCTGCCAATATGTGGCCAGACAGCAAACCTCTACAATCAAAATAAAAAGCAGAAATTAACAGATTTAACATTCACAAATCGTAATTATTCAAAAAATGACAACTTAACATTCATTATTACTCAATTTCGATATTTATAATTTTTTTCATAGATTCTTTTAATAAAAAAAAAACTGCCAAAAGTATATAAAATAAAACGTGATACTGTCAGCCGCCTCGAAGCAATAAACGTAAATACATGTTTCAAGTACTGTGTGGCATAATTTACAACTGCACAACGCATTTTACTATGTACAGACCCAAGATACGAGAATCTCAACCCTTGTGTTAAGGTAAATTTTATTAAAATGAGAGAATAATGTTTTAAACAAGTGTTTAACACTGACAAGACAGTGTTCTGACAGCAAATGCCAAATATTTCTAAAATAGAATGCATAGCTCTTGGTATAAAAACAGAAAAAAACAGACCATCTCTTCTTATACCAACGCTTGATTTTAAAGTCAAGCTGATGTTAATTTATAGATCAAACAACCCGTACGCAAAGGTAAAGATAAAAACCAGTTGTTTTCTGGCAAGCAAATAATAAAGCACGGCTAACTAGTGTTGTTTTGGAATGGTTTCATGAGATAAAAAAAAATATTTCGAATAAGGTCTTGTGTTTAAAGTTTAACTTCTTACAGAGAACACGTCACATAACTTTAGCCATAAACTAGCGAAAAACTTTGAAGGGTAGCTAGGGTATGTGGAATTGTTTACAATTACCATGTATGTATACTTTAATATTTAAATAAACTTGTTTCTTTACATTTTATTTCTTTTTCCCCTTTTATTTAAACAATTGTATAATAACCTAACCATCGGTTTTACATGGGGAGATAGTCTCAACATTCGTGAATTTGCTATTTGCAGAGGTTCCATGAACCGAACCCAACCACCGCAAGTCTTGACTAATTACACTGTGTTCTAAAAATGTAAACATATTCTTAAATTTTTAAACCAAACACAAAACTTACCCGAGCACACGAATATTTGTCTCAAACACAGACACCACAATGTCTGTGTCAAAGTTGACATCTCTGATAATGAGCTTCACTGCATGTTCAAACTCCGTGAGATCTCCCAACACGGCCAGGCTGTCCAGAGTGTCTATCAGTGTTAAAGAGAAACTGTAAAAATAAACAGTAATAATTTTGTTAACTATATTTGTGTCTTTTAATGTTTAAGGAAGCATTGTGCTTAATTCATAATAACAATGTTGTTTTTCAATTATCTAAGAATTTTGAAAAATGTGATTTATACTGAAGCAGAATTTGCAAGTAAATACAGTTCAACAAGTTTGATTTGATTTGTCCAGTTTTGGATCAGTGTAAAACCACTCAACACGCAGTAAGTTTTTTGATACGAGTTGCTCAAACGTACTTTAAACAATTCTGCAGGTATCAACGTCCAACAACAAGATTGATTTAATTTGTCCAGTTTTCGATCAGGATAAAAACCACTCAACACTGTAAGTTTCTTGACAGAACTAAGTTGTTACAATATATTTTAAACAATTCTGCAGATATCAACATTCAACAACAATCCATGATCGATTTAATTTGTCCAGTTTTCAATCAGTGTAAAAATCATTCAACACTGTAAGTTTTTTGACAGAACTGAGTTCTCAAACATACTTTAAACAAGAGCAAATAATAAATGTTTTGGGCCGCCTCGGTGGCCTAGTGGATAGCGTACTAGGCTTTCACCCCGAGGACCCGGGTTTGATTCCCGGCGAGGGCTTGGCATTTTCATATGCTATAAATCATCCCATCGTCTGCATTATCCCAAGCATGCACAATAGTCGGACGTTTAAAAAAAAAAATAAATAAATAAATAAATAAATGTGTGTGTGTGTGTGTGTGTGTGTGTGTGCGCGTGCGCACTTGCGCATGTGTGTAAGTTTATATTCAACTAATGACCAAAAAGCTGTTACAAAAATGAAAACAAACAGAATGGATGATACTATTTAAAATATTTATATAGACATTTAATAAATAATGATTATTGTTTTGAATCAGTTCAAAAACCATTTTTTGAATTCAAGACAAACCAATACTTTATTAACAGTAAAATTTTTAAAAAGGCTATTTGGTTCAGAACTACAAAACGAATATTGAAATGAGCCTACTGTTTATGAAGTGTAAAACAATTCAAGGCCAATTGTTTAGCAAACACCTGCAGTTCAGTGTTCTGCTTGTGATAATATTTATTTACTTTCATTATTGCTTTGCTGACGTCTATAAAACCAAATTTAGTTTTTTGTACTTTATTTATATGTGCAGAGCAGAGATTCGTAAAAACAACGATTTGTTTCACACTTAAATCTGGAACTAATTCTAAAATTGAACTTTTATTTGCTTTGAACTAATTTTTTCAGCAAATTTCTAAAAAAAATTTACTCAATTAGAAAATAATTATTTACCTATAAAAATGTCATTAAAAAGTCATGTCACTGTAAACATTTCCTAAATTGAACTTCATACGATATAGTTAAGTACGCTATTTTTGTCCTTGAATTGTGTGCAATATAAATAATTACAGATACTGCTGTTAGTGCAATGATGGAAGCGAATTTCCAAAAAGTAACAATATCACAATAATTGTTTCACCATCATAATCAGCATCTAAAACTGTATAAACTAGTGCCTGAAGTTTTAAAATTACACTGAAAGTACGAAAATGAACCCTGACCACAACGAAAGTCTGAAATAACTTATCCGCAGTTAGTCCAGCTATAAAATTACTGCATGGTATACTTAAATGTTTTATTCTATCTTCTTTCTGTAATAAACGTTTTCATTTTCTGCCCTGTATTTTTTTTAATTTATGGAAACAGTTGAATGTTAAAACATATTAACATTTATACCTAATAAATATATTGGTAGTATGTTTTGATTCAACGGTAAAATTAGAAAATTTATTACAAAAAAATCAATCTAATATAGATAATACTAGTTGCATTACTAACGGGTTGCTCGTATCTTAAATGATTAATTAATTTGTGATAAAATTTCAACAAAATAAAATTTTTAAAATGTACGAAAGGAAGTTTGGACGTAAAAAATCTTTATGGGGAAGTATTAGGTCTTGTGAAGACCAACAAAATTGCTAAAGATTATGAATAAATTCAATTAAATTTATCTAGTTATAAATACATCACTCCTAGGAGATACAATGTATCCCGAAAGAGAGAGGCATACCTCTCTGCGATCGGGAGCTAAAACTTATAAACTAAGACTTAAAATCTACAAAACAAAAGGGATAATAATGCTATGTAGTGCAAACAAAAGAATTATTTCGTTACAATAAAAATTATGTAGAAACATTGGAAATAAATTCACTTATATAAAAAGTTAACATTATCGTTTATCAAAAGTTATAAATACCTCATAAGTTAACTATAAGTTTCTTTTATATAACTCAACAACGTTATTTTCCTTGTTTTAGAAGAAACAGACAAATTCTTTAGATGAGGCAGGCAGTTAATTAAAATATTTTATGGCAGTACAAATGCTGTTCATTTTACATATAAATGTTTATTTTTATTTTAGTGCTATCAATGTATTAAAAAAAGTAGAGATTTTGGGAATGGATCCAAAAATACCCCTACAGTATTTTTCTTTAGACCCTGAAAAACCATAGTGTGAAATTTGGAGCAAGTATGTTAAAAGATAAAAATTTGTATTCAGCGCACACACACACACACACACACACAAACTTTCAGGTTTACACATATACAAATAAGCTAGCTACTTATTCAATTTGGTAGGTTCAAAATTAATTTGGAAAGTTTTCATTAGAACTTCCATATAAGAGTCTCGTCAAAGACTTATTGTTCAATCAACTATTAAATTGGTATTGTTTTGTTTAGTACCGATAATTTAAACATAACTAATCAATGTTTTAGCTAAAACTAATAACTAATCATTTGCACTGAACAATCAGAAGTTTGTCTTTCTTAAAACTACAAGTACAATTTTTCTGTAACAAAAAGATTTTCAACCTAGAAGTATAAATTTTGAACCTAAGCCATGAGGTATGATTATTTTTATTATCATTTTATTTACATTTGCGCCTAAGCCTGACACAGAGATAAGAGAAACAGAAGCCAAGCAAATTCTTATCTTTCAGCTACTAAATGTGTTTAATTTTGTTTGTAGGTTTTATTTTTCAATTAAATATAAAAATTTAAATTATGCATATTGCAATTTTGATATTTTTCCAACCATATTTATGTGAAATGTATTGACCTTCAAATTTATAGAAATAGAATAATCTTTTTATTCACATCTATTTAAAATTTCTAACTAATTAATTCTTAGATTGTATACTTAAAATTAAAATTATCAATGAAAACAGTTGAACATAATTACAAAAAAAACACATTAAGCACTAATATATTTAAATCAAGGGCAATTGAATAGTAGGTTTAAGCACAACTGTTTTATTTAAACATTTTAAATTTAAAGATTAAAATTACTTATTTTACACTGATTAGAAGGCAAAACATACTTCATTAAATTTAATGATAAACATTACTTATTTTACACTGATTACAAGGCAAAACATACTTCATCATTAAATTTAATGATAAAAATTATTTATTTTACATTGATTAAAAGGCAAAACATACTTCATCATTAAATTTAATGATAAAAATTACTTATTTTACACTGATTAAAAGGCAAAACATACTTTATCATTAAATTTAATGATAAAAATTACTTATTTTACACTGATTAAAAGGCAAAACATACATACAACATAAAACACAACACAGGTCCATGCTTAATACTTTTTCAAATAGCTCTATTTTTTCAAACAGATTTTATGATTTGTTTTATAATAACAAACTATATTTTTTTATACTATCTGATAACCATTCCAAAAAAATAAACTCAACACTACAAAAAATGTTTATTTTTGCTACTGAATGGTTTTAAAGCCTACTAATTACAGTGCAAATAACAATGTAAAAACCAATTTGTATACCAAATTTATATACCTACATGTCACCAAAACCTATAGAGTAAAATCAGAAAATGTTTAATTTTATAGTATTTTAACCTATTTCTTTTGAACCAATTTTCAAAGATATAAAGTCTTAACAATTTTTTTTACCTTAATATTCTACAGTAATATAAAGATAATTAATTAATATTAATAAATTAACACCGTTGTGTTAGTATTGATCTCGGTATCAGTGGAAAAATAACCTGAAGCTTGATTCTGACTGGGCTATATGTTTGTTTTATTTATTTAACCAGTTTAGAATTGTAGCAACATAAATATAACACTACAATCCGCTGCAGAGATGGTAAACCATCTGTAGGCAGACTGGATATACAAAAAAATAATACTGAGATTAATAGATAAATAAATTAGACATTTCCCACTCTTTTTTTCCAATATATAATTTATTTGATTATAATTTAATTGGATTCTACAACAGCACAATAGTTGATTGTCAAGTATTATTCATTAAATCATTTTTGAAACAATTACTTTGGTTTGTTATACAATTACTTTTGTATTAAAATTGATGGAAATAATAATGTAGTATCTTAAATTTGTAATTTTAAAATGTCTTAATTTTTTTTATTATCAATTATATGATGTCATTTAGTTACACATTGAGCCCGTTAAGCCGTCATGCTATTGTTTGTGCAGATGACAAGTAACTGAGATCGGTAAGCATTGTACTATCATTTAAATAGTAAATGGGTCCAACTAAATATATATATATTCGCACAAATTTATACATTGTTGGATAGTACCTTGATTTTTTTTACTTTAGTTATAAAGATAACACAGGACAAAATGTTCTATTCATAACTGCTTCAAAATTTTCTTCTAGTTCAAGTAAACCTAGTATTAATTATTAAGAAGTATTAATAAAAAAATGTATATAGCTTGTACTGTATCATAATTTTATTCCACTCTACTGATTACAAACCTCACAAAAATTGATCTTTGTACAGTACAGTGAAAACTCAATAATCCGAACTAACTAGGACCACAAATGGTTCAGATTACAAAACCATTCGGATTATCAAACATAAACGTTAATGCGGCTGATAATAGGTTAACTGTGTAGTAATATACTTGAATGGGGTTTAGACATAATTATAGGCCTACAAAATAATGTGCCACAAACTGACTGGAAATTATATTATTTAATACATTAGAACATTATTTCGATATTTTTGACAGAAATGTTGTTGTATCGGAAATATATGATTAGCAAAGGTTCAATTCTGAGAAGGGTAAGTCTGAAGAATGTGTGGTTTGACGATTAGCATGAATCCAGACAGCGAAAACACAAGTTAGATTTTAGGTTACAGTTAATTAGGCTGTAAATTTTTGTTTTGCATTTTGTATTACTGAAAGAAGATAATGGGACTATACAACTACTATTATCACTACAAAGCAGTGCTAACCAACACCCACGATGTTTAACAATCTGGTACATCCTACGCAACATGCGACCAATCCAGGTACCCAGATGGTAAAAAGAGAAATTACAAAAAATATATTTTCATGTGCAAACACGAACAAAACCAAAAAAAGGTGAATGAAGAGTGTTGTGACTGTACAGCAGAACTTTGTATATAACCTTAATTTGAGAGTATCATTCAAAAAAACATATATTTTTTAAAATTTAAGTAAATATTATTTACAAGGTTGTTTTCCCCAATGTCATTTCTATTAATAATGAACAATTATTAATTCCAGAACATTTTGAAATTATTTTTACAACTTTTAGTCATAAAGTACTTTATTTTAACACAGAATATTCAGACGTTTCTGAACTGTTATACTCCCGATGCAATAAAAAAGGTTAGTGAAAATGTTTCCGCTCCTTCAGCAAAAATTATTTTTCCTTATATTGGGTTCAGATTATCAAATGTTCAGGTTATACTCCCTGCGTACCGCTGTCTAGTAAAAGCATAGAAACTTTGTATGATCACTTTGCAGCGTAACTGCCTATACAGATAACTAAACTAAATCACAATAACACATAGATATCTGACGTATGCAGTCTGGTACTTGGTAAGATACAAAAAAAATTAAATTGTATTTAAAATTACCAAATTGTTAAAAGTAATTGATAAAATTACCAAAAATCTCATATAAAAATATTTGTTTATTATTTTATGAGTCTGCAATTAAGCATATAAGAAATGTAGCCTCTTTTTATTATATAATAATCCTAAAAAAACCAGTAAGATTGAATACTAATAATGTTTAAGCTATTAATATCACATACAAAAATAAAATGGTATTTTCAATAATTGTTTCAAAACACTTAGCCCTTCCAAAAAAATTACTAATAATTAAAATAACTAATAAATTAATATGTTACATACTTGCCGAGTGTATCGTCAATATCTCCTCGACTGGGGTGACTGCCTCTCCATCTTCCTGTACAACTAAGGGGCATCAATTCATCTGCAGGATACGCATTGTCCTAAATAATCACATTTTTTTTAATCAACATTAATTTCAACAAACAGTACTAAATATTAAACCTAATTTGTTTTTTACTTTGTCCAAAATGTCTTTAAAAAATTCCTTAGAATTTCAAAATTATATCATTGTATTTAATAGTACATAATGCATACTATAGGCTAGTGAAGTTCAATGTTGATAAAAATTCCCTTCCACAATTAATAAGAATTCATGAAAACATGTAGACCTAAAATTGGGGCCTAATTCTTAACTGAAAATCATATATATTTTTTTAAAACAATGCTATAGACTTATTACTAGGTTCAACCTAACCAAATTCAGTTTGGTCAAACAAATTTAAAGCATTAATATTTTGAGATTTTTTTTCGTCACAAGCTCACTAAGCAGATCATCTAATTATTAGACTTATTTATCATCCTAAAGCCTGATTTTAAATTAAAAGTAATTAATGAACTCGTCTGAAGATGATAACCTCATAACTTTATGGTCGAAATGGTCATAAAGGTTTAAAATTAAACAATTCTACATTATTATTATTTTTAATATAGTTTTTTTTAAAATTTTTCCTAATTATTATAAAGGCAGAGAAAGGATAACACACAAATACATGAGTAAATAGTTTTACAAGAATTACTGAAACAATTTTTGTAACAAGAAAATTTTTATTATCATTGCTGTACAAAAAATAATTGCCTAATTTTATTAGGCCTAATTAATCTTTGAACAAAATGTTACCATACTTTTAATCTACTTATTTTAAACATATCTGTTCAATGCTGTTGGATGTAACATACGTTTACAAAAAGTACTTTTATCTTAATTAAAATCTTACTTACCATGTAGGCTCTGTATGCATGGTAGAACATATCACGTGCTTCTTCCCTAAAATATAAAAATTAATTAAATTTTATTTTATTTTACATAAATGTCCCACACCATACTAAAAGAAGGGTATTTACTCATCTATATTAAATAATTATTCTGAAAATGAAGAGCCTACATTAGAACCTATAAACAGTGGTAGATTAATTCAGCATTACATCAACTGAGGTAAAAAATTAAAAATAAGTTACAAATGATGTGTAGGCATACCAAAAGATAAAACTACTTTTTTTTATTCAATACAGTTCTTTATTTTTATGTTTGAGATTAACCACTTTCCATAAAAGAAATAATATTTCAATACTCGTATGTGTTTACCATACTCGTAATATGACTGAAACCATAATTTTAAGTGGAACAATTAAGATAGACATTTTTTTTTTAATTACAATGAATTATATCTAATATAGCATATTTCTTTCATATATATTTCCTTCATTTCCTATATATATTTCATTCATTTCCTATATATTTCCTTTCATAGGTCCTATATATTTCTTTCATTTAACAAATTTCTAATCTTGATAAATGGTTTGCGTTTACAGTAGACCTAAAATTTAAATAGTATTTAGGAAAACTATTTTAAAGTACGTTTGTTATAAAAACACAAGGCTGTATTAAAATCCTTTACTCGGATGGCCCTACTCTGTTGGCCTGGAATATTACCACAGTAGAACACAGTTTGGATGGCCAGCCTGATTGGCTACTTACTGTGTGAAAACTTTTAACATCGTATTGATTATGATACATCAACAGTTTGGAATTGTTTTTCACTACAATCTGATGCCTTAACAGTGCAAAGAATGAAGAAAAGATTAAAATCATTTAGTATACTTAATTTAAAAGCATTACATTTCCTTTGACAAGATTTGCTGGCCATCAGAACATTCAAGTCATTTTAACTTGGCCATCCGATCTGAGCGGAACATAACCAATACAAAATATTCTGATCTGACAAAGATATGGCTGCAGCCAGTACTACTGGCCAACCCCAGAAAACATGTTTTAAAAACCATATCCGAGTGCAAACGGTTAAAAACATTAAGCAAATAATTTCTTTTTTTTCATAATATATTCTTTAAATTATGTAATTATTGAAAGAAATAGGCATTGCATTTAATTTGATAGGTAGTTGTTCTACAAAGGCTATTTAGTAAATAATTACTTCCGTTTGTACATAAAAAAGAACCAATAGATTAAGGCGCTTTATTATTATATACTTTAAGCTAATTTCCAGCTGTGTTATCCTAACAAATGAGTGGATAACTTCGCAACCATCTGCAATGAGTTTGTACAGCTCCACTCCATCTGAGTGGAATACACCTTACAAAATGTAAAATTTTGCATACAAAAACCAAAGGTTCAACGCTTGTCCAAATTTTATAAAGAATTTAGATGAGGAAATTTTGAGCAACAGTAATGGTAAAAAACACTGCTCAACAACCTTCCCACTAACGTTGCTTTACTTATAATCCAAATACTATATTTGTATAAAGTGTCTTCGAATAAAAGAAATAATTAAAATATATTTATTTACTTACATCAGATTATGCCGTTCTTCAGTAGACATCGCCAACGCAGGGTCATAATGTTGTTCTAACATCGATACTGATTTTATTAACACAAACATTAAGCCTAATGTAAGCCATATCAACGGATATAGAAAATATTGTAAAAACATTTTAAATTTTATAACTACTTTCGGTTAAAAAAAAAACAAACATTATTAGTAACTATATCATCATGTCAGGATAATTCTGACAGAATTATTCCTAATTTTAATTGTTCTACAAAATATATTTTTGAATATATATTGAATGGAACTGAACACATTTTCAAAAAAATAAATTAGATTTTTTCATTTTCTAATAAAAACCAAACTGAGCAGTAGGCCTGTAGTTTGTAGTGTGTATTGGTCTTTGTAAGCTACAGAATCAACAGGATGAGCCGCACATACATCTGGAACACAGAGTAACAAAAAGTTTAGGTTATATCATTGAATATACACTTACTATAATGATAACATTTATGAGAGATATGTGAACAATCGTTGCTGGTGACATCTTGCAGCAGTGTGTTCTAATACAGTTAAACAGATAATAGTACTTTTTTTTTTTTTTTTTTTTTTTTTTTTTTTTAACATAATTACAACTAGGCAATAAAGCCTATCCAGCAATATACATTTAATAGTAATGTCACTGTTTGTTGAAGTAACACCCACTGATGGACTCCTGATGAACACACACTCTGTTCATGTGTGATTAGTTATACACTCTCACTGCAAAGTTCCAAAGGCTTCGTCCTTTTCAAGCGACGGATCTCGCCAGAGTTGTCTAATAAGCAAGCTATTTCCTTGTTATCGTGATGTATAAGTCTTTGCTTGTGTTTCTCTGCAAATCTTTTGATTTCTTCTGAGACAGTTTTCATCCTAAGGTCACTATGAAGACTGTCATTATGAACGAACCACGGAGCCCTTACAATACTTCTGCAGGACTTTATTCTGGAAAGTTTGAATTACTTTTACATTTGTATTTTTGTACAGCCCCACAGCTGGATTCCATAGGTCCACACCGGCTTCAGTATTTGCTTGTATAGAAGCAGTTTATTTTGTAGGTCTAAATCTGAGTTTCTCCTATCAACCAGTTAATTTTTCTAAATTGCATGTTTAATTCAACCTTTTTCTTTTGACATGTTCTTTCCAGTGGAGCTTTGCATCCAGTGTCATCCCCAAGTATTTAGCAGAATTTTCTGGAGTTACTACATGGTTATTAATTATAAGTGGAATTGGGTTGATTTTTCTATTTGTAAAGTTGACATAGGTTGATTTGGATTCATTTAGTTTTAATCTCCATTTCTTCATCCAAATGCAAACTCTATCAACTGCTCTTTGAAGTTTATTCGATGCCTCTTCCACAGTATTTCCTGTCGCCAAAATTGTTGTGTCATCTGCAAAGGTTGCTGTGATTGTATCAACTTCTTGGGGAATGTCTCTAGTGTACAACAAGTAAAGTACAGGCCCAAGGACACTCTTTTGAGGCACTCCTGCTGATACATTCCTCAACTCAGAATACTCTCCATTATGTTTAACTCTGAAAAATCTCTCTGACAGGTAAGATTCCAGAATGTGATGAAATTGTTCCGGAAGATCACGCTGAAGTTTGAAGATTAATCCTTCGTGCCAGACCTTGTCAAATGCTTTGGCAACGTCTAGAAATATACTCGAACATATTTTGCGTTCTTCCAGGACTTTTTCTATTACATGTACAACTCGGTGTACTTGATCAATTGTAGAATGCCTGTCTCTGAAGCCAAACTGATGATCAGGAGTCAGTTTTCTTTCCACAATGACTGGTTTAAGACGTTTTAAAAGCAGTTTCTCAAAAATCTTTGACATTGTTGTTAGTAGTGAAATTGGTCGGCACGGTCTGAAGTTTTGTCATTAGGATCTTTTCCTGGTTTAAGAATCATGATCACCTCGGCAATCTTCCATTGTCTTGGGACGTACTTTAATCTGAAAGCAGCGTTCACTAAGTGAAGAAGTTTTTTATGGCATTATTTGGCAATTCCTTTAGAACCTCCGCTGTGATAAGATCGTAACCTGGGGCTTTTTACCCTTAAGAGTTTTGATTTCATGAATAAGTTCTTTTATGTGATACGTTATGAATTTCGTATTCATCCTTATTTTTATTTGCTACAGGATCATTTGATTCTATAGTATTTTCATCGCCTGACTGTCTAGGAAAAGGTTTGAAAGTCTCAGCTAGGAGTTCAGCAAACAAATCTGCCTTTTCTCTATCACTCTTAGCCCATGTATTGTCATTTTTTCTGACTGGTGGCATTTGAACTTTTGGCCTTTTAATGAATCTTGTAGCCTTCCATATCTTGACTCCGTTGTCTCTATCTGCCATAAGACTTTCCAGATATTTAGCAACAGATTCATTTTTAATAGTTTTAGTAACTTTGTGTGAGTCTAGTGCTGAGTCGATTTAATTCAGATTTAAATTTAGGAGCTCGAACTTGCTGCCATTTTTACGCATTTTCTTTTTTTCATTAATTAAATCAAAACTTCAGGCAGGTAAGTAATGTTATTACTATATCTTTTAATTATCTGAGGTGTATTGTTCCATTGCTTTGTATGTTATTAATAAACACATCAACTTCTTCCTCGAGCTGCACAGGTGTTTTAAGTGAGACATGAGGTTAATAATCTCGCCCATCTAACGCCAATCCAGTTGGTTCTATTGCTGGATAATCTAGGAGGTTCTTCTCTTTGTATTATGTTCTGACTTATTGTTAAGATTACCGGAGCCTTGATGAAAGATTTCCATATCAAATCAACTTTCACTGAGATTGATATAGTTACAAGATACATTAATTAAATCCTTAGGCAGGTAAACAATGTTAAAATTATATCTTTTAATTATCTGAGGTGTATTGTTCCAGATAATAGTATAAACACATCAACTTCTTTTCACAGGTGTTTTAAGTGAGACAAACATCTTCTAACGCCAGTTGGTTCTATTGCTGGATAATCTTGTCTTTGTATTATGTTACAGTTTGAATGATCGGAGCCCAAATCAAAACTTTCACTGAGATTGATATAGTTACAAGATACACCCCTTACCACAAAAAAGATAATAGTACTGTGTATTTTTTCAAACATCTTCCCTTGTCCTTACAGTTTGCAGCGCTTGTAGTAGCTAATAGTACAACTACTTGGACTTTAGCCTCCGATATCATGCACGCTTTTTATAATGGTGACTGTAATTCTAATCCTTTTATATTCAATTGTTAAGTAAAATATGAATACCTATACTTTCATTTTACTTTTATATAAATGTTTCATAATTTTTAAGTTAATAATCTTTTATTAATTTTATATAATAATCTTTTATTTAATTTTTTAAAAACTACATTTATTTAACCATACATACTGTATTACTAGCAAATATTTATACGTTTTACTAAGCATAATTCAAATTAAGTACATAATTTAAAATAGGTCCTCTAATAACTTTATTCTAGGCCTTATGCACTATATTATAACTACAGTTGGGGGCCTATGCTATTTAACTGTCTTTATGAACTTTAGAAATAAAGGCACATCAATTCCTTTTTTTTATATCAAAGAATAGGGTCTAAACATAGCAAGTGTAATGGTTCATCATTTAGCATGACTAAAAATATGCATGTACATGTAGCTTTATCTATAATAGTGTTAAATGTAAGTAAAAAAAAATCTTTTATCATATTAAAATAAGGGCATAGAAAAAGTATTAAAAAAACTTAAGTTGTATTATTAAGATAAAGGTTATAACAATTTTGACTTTAAAGTTAACTTCAGAAATAGATTAAGATAATTGTAGTAAGTCTAAATGCTCTTTCAACTGTTACGAACGTTGTTAAATAAGTTCTTAGAAAAATACAGAATTTTTGTAATTTTTAAAAATTTTTCCACATAATCTCCTTAACTCTATACACTTCTCCAAACAATTCTCCAACTATTCTAAGCCAGGCAAAAAGTAGGATTTCGGTAGTTCCTGAAATAGGCTACTGTTTGGGCAATGATCTCCATGTTAGACGTGAACCATTTTTTTCAAGTTTGGAAATAAAAAAGTCATTGGGGCCAAATCTGGTGAATATGGTGGATGTTATAATAATTCAATTTTAATACTAAAATTTTGGCCATCAAAACTGTGCAAGTGTGTACCCATCATTGTATTGATAAGAGGATTTTTATCTTTTTGAAATGAGGTCATTTTTTCTTGATTTCTTCATTCAGCCAGTGCAATAATGATGTATAATACTCTCCAGTTATTGTTTTTCCTTTACCAAGTAGTCGATGTAGATGATTCCGCGTGCATCCCAAAAAAACCGTGACCATCACCTTGCTAGCTCATTCCACAGTTTTCACCTTCTTTGGAGCCTATTCGACTTCAAGAACCCACTGTTTTGACTGTTCCTTTGTTTCTGGAGTATAGTAATGTATCCATGTTTCGTCAACAGTTATGATTCTACACAGAAACTCATCATGATTACGACAGAAAAGCACCAAAACAGCCTCAGAGTCAACCACACAATTGCATTTATTCTTTATTGAAAGCAAACATGGCACCCATCTTGCTGAGATTTTTTTCATTTAAGACCTGTGGCTTTAACTATTTCACAAACTTTCATTCGCCAATCATTTAAAATCATATGGGTTTTTTCAATCGTTTTAGGAGTAGTCACTTCCACTGGATGTCCAGAACAATGCTCATCTTTTGTAGATGTATGGTGACGTTTGAACTCATTTACCCAATTGTAAATAGTTGCAAATACACAAGCAGATGTGTCATAATGTTCAAAAACTTCATCCAACTCTGCTTTGATCTCTTTTGGTGTTAGGACTTTTAAACTTTTTTTAAATTACCTTCAAAATCCAAATTAACATGGTTCCGTATGAAAATAATATTGTAAGAAAATTACTAACCTTGTAAGCAACCATTATGATGGTATAAGAACTAGTATGTATTAAAAATAAAATTAACTCAGGAAGATCATGGGTCTCACTACAGGGTACTGTGTTCTGAGGATGCACGTGAACAAGGTATGTAATACAGAGAAACCATATGTAGGTTGTACAAGAAGGAAGAGGAAACCGCAGGATACATTATTCATGATTGCGAGGAAGGTAGGGGTTTTTGGTTTTCAGGATTCTAGGGATCTTTGGCAGAATGAGCTAGTCAGTGGTTTGTTGGAACTTATTAAGGGCATCAATCTCCTGAATTAGTATTCAAAAGGTTTACTTGCACAATAGGTCAGTTGATCGTAGTGCCAGGGGTTGTAATGTCCCTTTCTCTAGGTTTTAATTTAATTTGATATAATTGAAAATAAGATTGTGATAACCGTGGATGAATACTTCCTTGGCAAATGGCCTTGGCATAGTAAATCTAGTATTATCCATGCAATGGAAATGTAACTGACACACAATATAGTTGCAATAAAAACTGCATAAAATCGTAACTTATTGTAAGAAATATAATCTTCCATACTTGAATATCTCTTGAATGAATAATAAAGTATGTCATAAAAGAAGAAATATTTAAAAACCATTAGTTTGAAATATAATGGTTCAACCGATTAATTATATAAATACCGATCATCATAAATACCGATTACTATGTAAATATGCGTTAGCAGGACTTGTGAAAATTTTCTGTTTTTTTTCAAAACACTTTATTTCATGTCCATTCGTAATAATAAAAAAATTATCTCCATAACCTAACCATTACTATTATTGCATGATAGTTACAAAATATTTTTTTTTTGCAAAAAATACTTTATTGAATGCATATAAGTAATTTAAACCATATTAGTAATTAAACAATTTCAAAAAAATTAAGCCCGTATTTCTGAGTTTTCGAGGCTTTTACAAAAATAATGATTTTAACATTTTTTTGTTTTGTTTTATTATACGCTTTATTTCATTGAGAAATATTAAACTGCAAAAGATTAAATTTATTACGATAAATTACGATTTTAGCCATTTATTGTGGAACTATATTCTCACGTCCATTTTTACAAAGCAGCAGCAGCTTAATATCCCCTGCAATAACACTTGTTACAAAAGTTAATAGCTTTTACGGAATACTATTTATATAACCAACAATTGAGTTAAACACCCACAGCTGAGTCAAATTCTTAAGTACTTGTTTTAAAATAAAAGTTTATATTCTTTTCATTATTAATAGCACACATTTCATTAATTGTTTTCAGAGTGAAAAACATGTTTCCTAAAACTGAATTGAGCACCCAATGTCTTAGTCGAGTTAGGTTCTAAAGTCAACAGCCAATAACCGAGTTAAGTTAGATTTTTTAAGTTCTTTTTTTTTGAAAATAAAGAATTTATATTCTTTTCATTATTAATAAAACACATTTAATTAATCATTTTCATGATGAAAAACACTTTTCCAACTTCCGCCCTGTAGTCACTTTGGGGTTATGTTTGTCACTTATATTTTCATTTTTTTTGTAACTTCCCGTTGTTTTCACACTTTTATAATTTGGGTTATTAATATTGATCACATAATAAAGTGTTATGGTGCAAAAATTACCAAAACTGACAGAAGTCCCGAAAACTCAGTTTTAACTTTAGGCCTATCTTAAACCTAACCAATATTATTATGTGAAAGTTACTAGTTTTGTCATTATTATTACAGCGAATATAAAGCAGCCACTGTTGATGTATAAAATCGTGCAGGCTCTATGGCTTCATGATATGCTATGCAGATGGCAATGATGTAACAAAATTATTTTATTAAAAATGCGCAAATTATAATTTATAAGAAATTTAATATTTTGTGGGTCAATATCTCTTCATTAATAATAAAGTACATAATAAATGAAAAAAATATTTAAAAATCATTAATTTTATAAAAGTTTTGTTAAGCATAAATATTGATTGCTGAAAAATTCATATAGCATCATAACAATAGGCCTAAGGCTAGCCTAGGTACATTTAATGTTACTAAATGTATCATTCTTTCCTAAGAGAGGAGCCAGAAAATCTGGTTTAATTTGTGATAATTAATTTGCTCTGTGAAATTAATATTGTTGACTCTATTATAACCACAACAGTAATTTAATAGGTTAACACTAACCAGTATTTATTAGACTAGTAGGCTATATAATTTTTACCCTACTTTTACTGTACCATACCAAATTGTAATTTTAATGTATTACTTAATTTTACTTAGGTTTATAATCAAATTGTTTAAGAGGAATACAATGAAACAGTTTTTATAGTAACCTAGTTTGGGTTATTTTAAATTAGATACTTAGGTAATTATTAACATTCACATAAATAATGCTGCAAACTACAAAGCTAGTATAAGGGTTATTTTTTTGTAAACTGAATAAAATGATAGGCTAATACCAAAATATTACTCAAAAGTGAAAGAATTAGTTTCAGTTAATGTAAACCAAATTTTGATGCAACCAAGGCTATAAGATTTTTTTCTAAACGTTTCAATATTAATTTTCTCGAATTTTAATGTTAAAAAATTTCAGCTTAGAAAAAAGTTTCTACATTTAAAACTAAAGTTAAATTGAAAGTGGTTATACAAAATAAAAATTAAAATAACTGCTCCTGTAAGCCTAAATTCACAAACATTGAGATGACAAAGTAGCTGTAATTACTTACTTTATAACTTTCATCGATCTTCTTGGTATTTGAATTATTACTACACAATAAGATTATTTTTCATACAAAAATAAAACTATTATTTATTACTATTAAATTTTAAAAGATTTAATTATTCCTCATGTCAAAACAACATTAACACACTAAACTCTCACTGAATACTAGCTCACAAATCACAATTAATATTTGTTAGTTGTGCACTTTTAGCTGGGTTATAGAATGCGCTGGTGTCGAAAACAGCTGATTTTAAATAAAATCATATGGTCTTTACGTTGTACAATCAATTCCACAAATTCACAGATACGTACTTCGTAGTCGTAGTGCTGTAGTGTAGTCCTTCCCCGTGGCCAATGTTCCAAATTATTTTATTTTGGTTATAATTTGGGTGCTGTGGTATATTTAAATTAATTCCGATTTTATTTGCACTTTTAATATTTGTAAACATTCAAAATTTAATATTCTATAGTATGTGAATTATAACTGTGGTATTATTTTCAAAAACTTAAGGCCTACACTCTAGAGTAATTTGTGTGAAAGGTTATGTTATTATATCCTGTTCTTAAGTTACAGTTTTCTCCAAACATTTAATGAAATTTATTTTTCTTAACATGAAAATGAGATACTTTATACATTCACGATTTACAAAAATTTGGAGATACGTTGCACCAATAGTAATGAAGTGTTGGGCTTATTCTGGCCCTGCAGTTTTAACATTCCTTTTAGTGTATTGGGTTTATGGTGGGCTTCTTGCTCTTTCTCTTCTGTGTTTTGCAATTACAGGTAGGGTTTGTTATTAAAATTTAATTACTTAACATAGTTGTTATTAAAATTTATTTTATCAAATAAAATTTATGAAGTAGTAATAGGCAATTTTTTTCAGGAGTATTTTATCATAAGCAAGATAGCTTATTATATCATCCTGACGATTCTCTTCAGTCCCGGATTTTCGTACCAACACCATCTGTTGTGGGACTTCCTTATGAAAATATATTTTTGAGGAGTGAAGATGGTACTCTCTTACATGTTTACTTTATCAAACAAGAAGGTGAAAAAAGTATTGCCGCACCTACAATTCTATATTTGCATGGTAATGCAGGAAATATTGGACACAGGTCAGTACCTGTGGTTGGGCACCGCTAATTTTGTTTTGTTTTTTGCTAGAACACTGAATTTCATGCCTATAAAAATTATAAAAGTGAGGAAATTATAGGAAGACCAAAAAAAATGAGAACAAAAGTTTCCTCCATAACCCAACCATTACTATTAAAAGTTATAACTGTTGTAATTGTTTTTTTCAAAAACACTATTTAATGCCTATAAGTAATGAGAGTATAAAAATGGTGAAATTACTAGAAGATTGAAAAACAGAGGAAAACTAGATAAATAATTTAATAAAAACTGTGTAACAGTTATTAACTTCACTACTATATTACTGTTAAGGCGAATATAAAGCAGTCGCTGTGTTAACACGAGTTAGTACTGCTTCGATGACCTTATCGTATGAAATCCTGCATGTTTCATGTAAAGTAATGGCAATGGTGTGCAACGTAATTTTATTTAAAATCACACACACATATAACTTATTGTAAGAAATTAAATCTTCTACAGATAAATATTACTTAACCTTTATAGTTGCATTGTTTTAACAATTGTCTATTTTATTAAGAAAATATTACCAGAATCATTTATTAAATGATTATTTTAAATTCTACTTCAGTTCACTGTATTACACAGTGTTGATAATAGAAGATTATGACATGTGAGTGGGGTGTATTGTGATGATCAAACTGAATCGGTGATCTCTTTTTATTACTCATTGACTGCAAGTATTATATTTCTTATATAGTTTAAAAGTTTGAAATGTCTGGTGTTGTTTTAATATAACAATATTCTAGATTAAATAGTTCTGAAGACATAATATAACTTCTAAAATATGTAAGCATTAAGAAACAGAAGGGAAGTTACAAAACAGAGAATTAAAATAATACTTATAACAAATACCTTAATGTATTAAACTCCCTTTAGGCAATGGAATTACTATGAAAACATTACTTATTACTTACATAGCAAATATAATTCTCCATTGTCAACCAACAAATCATTATTAAATTTACTCTTTTTATATAATAAATATTCAACCCATTTAGGGTAAACAAAAATTATTTATTCAAGGAATGTGTTATCAAAGTTTTGGAGAACATAACTTTGTACTGCTGGATTTTTTAGTTTAATCAAATGTTGTTTAATAATTTAATATCTCATGAATCTGTTGTAGATTGCATAATGCTTCACAACTGTATCAAAACTTAAATTGTAACCTACTAATGGTTGAATACAGAGGTTATGGTTTATCTAAAGGATCTCCTTCTGAAGAAGGCTTATACATGGATGCTCGAGCAGCTCTTGACTTCCTATTTTCTAGGCAGGATGTGAATCACAGACAGATTATTGTATTCGGAAGGTCCTTAGGTAAATTATTATTAGTTCTCAAAACCAGCAGTTGTCTAGCACAGTGATTTATATTAAAATTCAGTATATAAATTTATAATAAAACATTTTACCTTCAAGATCATTAAATTTGCTCAGTTTCTTTCGCTTAAGTCTTAGTACTGAACCCTACAAATTAGCTAAACTTACTTTGCTAGTTTTCAATAGCTTGTACATTGGTGCTCTTACACTATGACGTAGAATTTTAGATTATTTTAGGATTTGTAGCAGTGTTATATTTCTTTCTTTATTCTCCACAAACAGCATTTATAGTCTGTAAAACACAATGCCAAATGCCTAGTTATCACAATAAACACAGTAATTACAAACATGACAGAACATTCAACAACAGTACACATAAAAGCTTCTGCAATTTATAGACCAAAAATCCACCAAAACAATATTATCCTTAATATTTTTATTTCCCCACAATTGGGCATTTTCAGATTTTTATGTACTTAAGTAAGTTGTTATATAATTTACTTCCTTTATAGAAATGGTGAATTTTCAGAGTTTTATGACAAGGCTATTTGTAAGTATATACCTTTTGTAGGACACCTATGATATTGTTGATGGCTATTAAATTTGTGTTGATTTTATTTTAACAAAATGTGTAATACTTAACAAGTAAATACATGGAAATGGTAATATTCGATGTTGAAAAAATGGATACACGATGCTTGCCTTTTTAGATTGAAAATATTCCTAATATTTTTTTTTCTGAATAGTGAAAACCTGTTTACTACAGATAGAATTCACATATAGGTTAGAAATTACAGCTGTTTTATCATATGAACAAGCTTTTCAATACACAATTAATTTCACCGCCTATGCACATAGTCAGCTGTTGATAGTATCCTTCAACTCATCGTCATGTGGAAAATACTGTGAGCCAAGCCATTTCATGTTGGGAAAAAATGGAAATCACTTAGGGCTAAATCAAGGTTTTAAGGTGGGTGGTCGAAAATATCCCACCCAAAACTGTCCAGAAGGTTATGAATTTGAGCTGCAAGGAGAGGCCGAGTGTTGTTGAATGCCAGAGATCAACATTCCCCCTGCCTTTTGTATTTAATTGCTTTCCTCAGTTTCATTAAAGTTTCAGTATATTCTGTAGCATTAATCGTTGTGCCCTGTTCCATGAACTCTACCAAAAAGTTCCCTTTCCTATCTTAAAAAACCATTACCATTAGTTTTATTGTTAAAAGTTTAGTCGGTGATGTAGTGTGACCCCACTTCTTTGATTGGCTTTTTTGTGTTTCACATTCACATAGGACATCCATGTTTCATCGCCTGTATGTGAATAAGTTTATCACCTTCTTCTTTGTATCGACGGGGGAAGGTTAAGGGCAGATCTCAGTTTCTGAGTCACAACTTTATAAAGGACAATTCGTGATATCTAAGGGAAGTACTCCGAGAACTCTGTAATTGTGAACTTCTGATATTCTCTAACATTTTCATTTTCTCAACAAGTTCATAGGATAACACTGAGGGTCGGCCACTTCTCTCTTCATCATGAACATTAGTGCATCCTTCCCAAAATAAATGACACCATTTCCATACTGCACTGTCACTCATAATATTTTCTCCTTATACTGAACACAGTTTCCGGTGGATATCTGCTGGTTTCATTTTTTTTGCCCACAAATTGAATTACAGCACAAACTTTATGATCAGCAGAGCTATCAGTTGTGGCAACAAGACTATTGCATGCAGGGGCCATTTTGATCACAGGTTTGGAGTGCACAAAATGGTATACAACAATTAGATAACTTTATTCTGGACATACTTATAATGTAGGCCTATACTTTGCAACAACTACACAAATATTTTGAGACTATAGTTTTAATTAATGCAAATTCATTTTTTTTAATTACAAAACTAGGTGTTAGTTTTGTAATCATTTCAAAGTGTAGGATACAACAAAAAGAATAAAATAAAGTCAGGAAAAGAGAAATATTCTGAAAATCTTAATCAAAGATTACGTGTCTCAACATTCATCAAAAATTGATAAATGTTAGTTCATTAAAAAAAATGTTAAATTTATTTCATGTATAATATGCCCCTAAAACTGAATTATCATATGTCCTGTTCTTGTTTGAGATAGAAAGTTATCGCTCACGATAACTCCATTGTATAGCAAACTGTCTGTTAGTGTAGAGTGTGTGTGTGTGTGGAATTTTGAATAAATGGCAACTGCTAGTTGAAGTGCCTCAGAGTTTGCTGAATTTTTTTTCCATGTACAGTAGGGCCTCAGCATACGAATTTAATTAATTCCAGAAGTCGTTTTATAAGTTAAGGCACATTTTACATGTAAATTACCTCATTCCTTCCACCACCCCAAACTCCCCCCATACAATGAAAAGAAATGTACATTTATGTCAAATACGGAAGAAATATTCATTAATAAAACACAGATAAAACCTGAAATTAAAAAATGTATTAATTACACATAATATGTACTACATTACATATACATAATACTAATACGAATTAATATATGTAATAAAGTTAGTTACATCTAAACATTTTGGATACGTAGGTAAGAAGATTCGGTGAAGGTTGTGGATATGGATGAGATGAATATGGAGAGTATACGTGCATGCATACCCACTGTATTACAAAATACAATTTAATGCTAAAAATTGAAAAGAATTTTACACTTTATTACATTTTTTATGATTTTTTTACACTTTTTAGATAATTTTTAAACTATCTTTACTTTTTTACCTTTTTGGGTTGTCTTATACCTTACCCAGTTTCTTCTGACGTACACTTGGTGAAATAACAGTCCAGAATGATTTTTTGCTGACTTTTAAGAATGCTTCTGAAATGCGTTAGGCAAATCAAAATGTACGGCTGCCCTATTTGTGAATACTTTTTGGGGCTGCTTTTTTTAGTTGAAGCGTTGTTTCGTTATTTGAAGCACGTTTTGTAATTTAAGGCTCCACACTGTCTATTTTCAAAAACTCGTTATTTAATATTGAATTGAAGTCTGTTTTGGTCCATTATTGACTACAGTTATATAGCTTCAATTATATTTTTTATTTTGCCTGAATTATTTCATCATTTATCTTATTTTTTGCCTTTCTGCATCCGATATAATTATCCATCAGTACAGGTATAAACTCTTGGTACAAGAAGTCTGGTAACTATTGCTGATTTCTGATCTTTAAGTCCATTCTCTTTGGTTAACTTTAAAAAGTCAGCCTCTTGTTTTACTTGTTGTCCCTATATATATGGGTTTATTGTAAAGTACTTTGTTGCCTCTTATTCGTTGAATACTTGTGGGAAATTTGCTATACCAAATTTATATTCAGTCTAGTGTTTTGGTTAAAATTTACATTATTTTATTTTTGTAATAAGAGCACTGACATCGTACATGTTTCATCATATGTTAAACAACTTTTGTATAATTAATTACATAATTTTCTTATAAACTTGAGTGTATTTTGTTACTTGCCAAGTTTTTAGTATAAATTTGTTGAACTTTTTGTTTCGTTTTAAGCTGATTTCTACATTGAATTTGTATTCAGGTGGTGCGGTCGCAATTGATTTGGCTGCGAGACCAGAATACTCAGCTAAGATTTGGTGCCTGCTGGTAGAAAATACTTTTACTAGTATACCAGACATGGCATATGCTCTCTTTCAGTGGCAGCTGTTGAAATCAATTCCTCACTGTTTTTATAAAAATAAGGTAAGACCTGTGATGCAGACCTAAGTCGTAATCGGGTTAAGGTGCTTGGTAAATTATGAAAGAATTTAAATGAAAAGTAGACAAAATTATGGCAGGCCTATACTTTTCAACAAATTAAATATTTTAAGACTATAATTTTAATTAATGCACATTCATTTTTTAATAACTATACTAGGTGTTGATTTACTCTAATTAATAAATTGTGTAAATGTATATCTACAGCTTCAAAAGTCAGTGTTAATTTTGTAATCGTTTCGAAGTGTAGGTACAACGAAACGAACAAAATGAATTCGGGCAAAGAGAATATTTTGAAAATCAAAGATTACAACGTGTCTAGCATTCATAAAAATTTGATAAAAGGGTTAGTTCATCAAAAAAGTCAAATTTATTTCATCATTTATTATAATGTAAGACTGAATTACCATGTCCGGTTTATTGGTTATATTACATACATTTAAGTTGATTTTTATTATATCTACATAGTATAGTATATATTATAGTATCTACATAATATTTTTTTTATATTTACATATTGTGCTTCTTCTAGAACTAACTTTACATTTAATTATTTGAATTATTTTTCAGTGGCAATGTTGCCATCTCCGATATAAAATTGAAAAAAACAAATAAATGGCCGCTTAACCTTATTTGCAACAAAATTGACTGTAGTGAATCTATTCTATCTTGATTTGTTTGAACGATTTCATTTTATCTCTGTTATACTTTCATTTTACATTTTTATTTGATTTAGCAAATAAAATGGCCAATTTTCAGAAACAAGATTAAATTTCCTATATATTTCTTTATATGCCAAATAAACTAATATTTATAATATTGCAGTTTTTCTCGCGATGTAAAGTGAAAAGCATCACCGTCCCAATACTATTTATAAGTGGATTATCAGACAGCCTAGTGCCTTCTTCAATGATGTCAGAACTTCACATCAGGTGCGGCAGCCAGCACAAACAGTTAGTCCAGATAGAAGGTGGTACACACAACGACACCTGGATATGTTCGGGTTATTATACAAACATAGTTAACTTCCTTACATCAGTGCAAGACTATCAACCCGATGTGCCTCAACAGTATTCATGCGTCAAAGCTGTTTGACAACAGCTGTTTTTCTACTTTGGCTCCATTATGTAACAGTGGTGCTAATCGAAGAATAAAAAGAAACATGCTGTGATATTAGCTTGGAAATGTAAATAAAAGTAAAGAATCATTGTTTCATCCTCTACAGTTAGTTATGCTAGAGCCACATTCCATTTATGTTAACACCAGGTTTAAATGTTGGAATGTTATTTCTTGATTAATATTTCAGTAGTTTAAGCAATAATTTACATATTCTTCCATGTCAACTATTTTATCGTTAAGTCCATGTCATTTTTTATTATTACAATAATTTAATTTCAATTAACAAAGCAGTATCATGGACTCTAATGCTCTCCCTAATGGAACATGCTAAAGAGTACTATTTTGTTAATATTACTCTGCTAATTTTAATGTTAAATATCCCTATTATTTATTTAATATACTCTGTTTTAATTATAAAAGTATTTATGTGAAAAATTATGTTACTGATTTGAACATATGCATTATGTTGTAATGAATAATACTGTAAGCATAGCACCGTGTCTGTTATTGTCAAAGACACTGGACATCACTTCCACCATTATAAATTTTACATTATATTGCTTTGATGTAATTGGCATATTGCTGTTGAGGGGATCACCGCTTCTACTGTTGTCAAAGTCACTGAATATTCTACCACTATAGACAAATCTTACACTACACCATAGTTTTCAAATCACTTCCATTTTTTGACAATTCATTCTTACGTAAAACATTTTTTGAACTGTTTCTTGTAATGGTAACTAGAAAAGTTACATCAACCAGAGTGTATGTCTTCATTGCCCCATTAACTATCTTTACTCTATGTGAGTTAATTTTTTTTTATATTTTGTTTTTGTGTTAACGTCCAACTATTGTGCACACTGGCACAATGCAGACGATGGGATGATTTATAGTGTATAAAAATGCCAAGCCCTGGCTGGGAATCAAACCCAGGTCCTCAGGGTGAAAGCTTTTTTTTGATGTTTAACGTCCGACTATTATGCACACTTGGGCTAATGCAGATGATGGGATGATTTATAGCGTATGAAAATGCCAAGCCCTGGCTGGGAATCGAACCTGGGATCTCAGGGTGAAAGTCTAGTTCGCTATCAACTAGGCAGCTTTGTGAGTTTATTATAACTAATGAATAGAACGAATCAATGTAATATATGGATAAGGTCAGTAACGGTATTAACTAATTCAGATTGTTTGATGACAATTGTAGGTTAGAATATATTTAAGGAACTGTGCAATAAATAAATCAAAGTGTAATACTTAAGAGTGCAATTAATTCATATCAATAATTGTTTTACTGGTAAATTATAAAAAAATGTAATCTTTTGTTAATGTGTTGGACAAACACAGCTGCCTGTTTTGGAAGCTAACTAGGAGAAAGGTTGCTCATGCTTAACTTTCTACACGTAGACTAGTATGTTGACAAAATTTATTTGTAAATCATTTAGAACAGAAAAACGAATCTCTTTTTTAATATATATTGTGTACTTTTTTTTCGGCCATCCTTAATGAAATATTCTGTTATTCTAAGGATGATAAAGTCAAGAATACAGATAAACTGATAAGATTTTAAAATGACAGACAATTTTTTAATTATTACTGAAAATGACTTAGTAATTATGTTCATGTGATAATAAATTTATTGTGTGTTATACAATTTGGTATAGTTTATGCAGCTTACCTGAGTAGTCCTGGCTTGGAGAGGGGAGACCAGGGCAAGATGTGCAGAGGAAATCCTTGCATGTCCTTGAATTCTGTTCATTGTAACAAAACACAAATTAATGCAGACTACCTAATGGTAATAAAAGAATTATTTAGTTATTGTCTGCAATTTTGTCTTTAAAAAAACTGCTTTTATGATTATAATTAAACAGCTTATTTTTTTTTTAAGTGACTAATACAATTTTGGCCAGAACAAGGCTGTGCACGCAGCTAAACTGCGTCAACTTGGTAATTACATGTGCAAAAAAAAATCATTTCATGATATGTCCAATACATATACAGTGACCAGAAAGTCTTTCTTTAGAAAAACATACATAATTGTTATTATTAGTTTATTTAATGTTTTTTATGCATAAAACTTATTTTAGGATACCTTATAAATAGTTGTATTATTTTACATATAATTTATTTTCTATTCTTACTGTGAATTGGTAAGAGGCAAAGCTCTGTACAGAACAATGGCGCATCCCTCCCATTATAACCACTGCCACTTTTCAAAGCATTTTTTTGCAAACATTGAGTTTGCAGACACATGGCCTACATCCAATGTGTCATTCGTTTTCTTCAAGCAGAAGAAAAGTGATAAAAAAAATCAAAAACTGTATATGCAGTTCAAAATAAAATCCAAGCTGTACATTAGGTGATCGAAAACTTCCCATTCATCTGGAGCTGTTTTATCGGCATATGATCATGCGTTGTCATGAATCAAAACTACTTCAGAAGACAACAGGTCTCTTTTGTTCTGAATGACTCTTTGTAGTCGATGTAATGTCTGACAATACGCATCTACATTGATTGTTCATAAAATCCATCTGTAACACACTTTCGTGGTCCCAAAAAAAAATAACCATGGCTTTTCTGCAGTTCAGTTTTTTCTGTTTTGAATTCTTTAAATTTATTCGGAGAGTCTGTGTGCACCACTCACACAACGTGTTTACTCATGTTTTCATCGTATACTCATCTCATTCTGTGATGAATTTTTTCTGCTTGAAGAAAAAGAATGACAATTTGCACTTAGCGAGAGAATCAATTGATGTAGTAATTTTTACAAGTCTGCAAAAGAGCGTTATGAAGTTGCAAGTAGCAGTCGTTATAGTGGGAGGATTGTGCCATTGTCATGTGCGCAGCTTCACATCCTACCACTCGACAGACTACGTCAAGATAGATTAGGTAGTTGAAAAAAAAATAGCTATCATATATATATATATATATATATATATATATATATATATATATATATATATATATATATATAATACTTTCTGGCATGATTATAAATTTATACATTGGATTTATATTAAAAATGATCAGATTTTTAGTACACAAAATTTAATGTCATAATTTGTTCCTCACACGTCTTTTACAGGGGTGAAATTGTGTTTATATATAATGAAATTGTTGATAATCAAAAGAAAATGATAGTCTACAGAAGATGAGATGTTTGTAAAAAAGATTATATTTAAATGTAATAAATATAATTAATTCACATTAAGCAGCCAAAATGTAATTGGGCGACGCCATAAACATAATTTTAAGGTTAAGTTTAAGTGTAATAAATATTGGTATTAAATAAGCAAAATGTTTGTGGATGATGACATAAATATAATTCTTTTTAACTGAACTGAACATACAACGATGTAACCTGTACTTGCGCATCTTAACATTGTAGTTTTAAACTAGAAAAAAAAATATTTTATCAAGTATTTTACCAATTTTTGCTAGCTAATTATTATTAATTTTAAGAAGATTATATATTATTTTTTTAAGCAGTGAATTAATAATTTAAATCTGTTTCTGCCTGAATGTAGATATATTGTTAGACCTGATGTTTTAAATTATTTGGGAAAACTGTATTTTGAACACTTATTCCACCATCTTTGGTTAATTTGATCAACTGTTTGTACTGGTCAGATGACAGTAGATAGATTACATTTTTCATAAATTAACATTATATTTTTATGATACTTATTATGAATGATGTGGCTAGTTTTGCTGCTTGGTACATAAAAAACGTCATATTTCATCTAAATGGTACCTTTATACATCAAGATATAAGGATTTTTTGTAATGTAACGTAATGTTGATGAATCACTGTTAAATCTGCATCAATTAAAATTAAAATATTTTTAAAATGCTAATTATCCAGATTTTAACACTAAGATGGTGAAAACAATTTTCAAAAGTTTTTTTTTTGTAATGAGTCTGATTTCTGCTCATTGAAATATTCAAAATTGTTAGTGTTTGGAATTTTACTTTAACATATACCCCCCCCCCAAAATAGCTCAGTGACTTGGTTATTGTTTTCGTCTGTGGTACCTAATATGTTTGTGTTAAATTTCCAAAAAAGGAAACATATCAGGTCTTTCAACAATGAAAATTTTACTTTACTACAGATTATGTATTTTTTTATAATTAAAACTTTGATCGTATATACCCTATTTAACATTTACCAAAAATGTTCAATATGACCACCATTCCGCTCCTGGAACAAGCATCAAACCTTTTCTTTCACCGTGACCACTAAATTCATGTGAACCTTGTTAAAGTATTTTCAACAGTTTTTGTAACGGATCGCATTCTGCCCTTGATGGTGTACATATTCAGATGAAAGTGTGCTTATCATTTTTCAAGATTTTATCAAGCCACCCTTAATTTAATGACATATGGGCCTGTGGTAAGGCAATCAAGTCAGGCCCAGTATCTTAAGAGTAACATCTCAGTTGCTTTCTAGGAACATTCCTTATGATTGTGTAAGCGACTGCATTTCATCTTAAACTATTCAAAGCTTCCTGATTTTTGTTTATCTTTTACTGAACTAGTAGTTTCAAACTTCAGCACACGTTTTCTACAGTTTGTAATCTGCACGGGCCATTGCGGGTATGAAAATGTAATGCTGCTGTTATAGTTTCTGCCATATTCGTAAGCTGTGAATTAATCTGACAAATGTTTCTATTGGCAATGACATGGTAAAAAAACAAAAACAAGTTTAAATGTTGTGGAAATCACATCTGAAGCTTTAAAATATTCCTGAAAATAAACTGTAACTTAAAACAAACTCACTGTTATAGCAACAAGTGACATATATGAACAAAAAACAGCTGATTATTTAATCCGGATGTGTCTGCATGTAGCAATGAATCTTACAATGCTGAACAAAAATTAGCAGAGTTACAGTAATTATAAATTGCCACTAAGTTTTGAAAGACCTGGTATTTGCTAAAACAAACACATTTATATTTAGATAAATGTAAAGGGACAGTGATGTAAAATTATTAAAATTTTGATTTTATCCTGACATTTTCTTTTCTGTACTGCTGTACACTATAACCATAGAGTTATGTTGCAGATCATATTTTATAAATTTGAAAAATTGTCTTAATATATTTTTTAATTAAAATGTTTTTGTAATTTATTTGGAAAAAATAAATTGAAGTTTTTTGTATTTATTTTAAAAGCCTGATGCGTGATTTAATTCTTACAATGAATTTACAATTATAATGTGATTTGTTAAATTATTTATTTCAATGTTAGTGTAAGACGGTTTGAATTATGAACCTATTCATGTGAAACGTTCTTGTTAAATCATAAAAATTAATGGTTTATGTGCTTGTGGACCAAATTTACATAATTATTCCAGTCATTTAAACTATAGATGAATTCCACAATGAAAAACAAATCTTTTTTGTAGACTCAGCATAATATCAGCTGACTTTCGTCTTGGCGATGACCTCTGTGTGATCAACTAACAACTGTCCAAAATTCGTTTTTCCTAATATTTTACTTCAAAACTATAGAAACTCTGGTATCCTCATAGAGATACACCTCTACAGACATATTGTTTATTTGATAGCAACACAATATATTTTGAATTATTACAGGAAAGGTTTTGCATAAGCCTACTTTCTGGATAAAATAACGTGATACACATGAAATCTTAGTAACTGTATATTTTATTTTACAAACATTCACACAGAAAAAGACGTTTCTAAACTGTGAACTATCTTTTTTTTATTTACCTGTACAAAAGATCAAGCATGCGACTGTAAAAAATATACAAAATGATAAAAGCCAGCCTTATATAAACATAAACATTAGTCTACATGTTACCTTGTTTTATTATTTTACCAGATCATAAACTCTCTCAGTCCCATTATGCTCTCAGTTCATTGTTGGTGTAGTAGGAACAATCGAAATGAAGGTTAAATAACTCCTTCATTAACTACTGTACCATAAATAACAGACCCATTCTTTACGATATAAAATTATTCGAAGTTTATACAAATACACATTTTAAAATTCATTTTATGAAAAACAATTTCAAACACTTAAAACTGAATTGTAGCCAATCGTACGGATAGAGCAAAGTTAAAAACTGCTGGTTGGTTATAATGAAGCCTTAAAAAACGGAGTTGATTTTCGCATAACACACTGTCTTTAATGTACACTTTGTAAACCCAAAAAAGGGTTCCACAAACCAAACACATGGAATGTGACATGCATATATATTACAATATAGTATGAGGTAAATTAAATATTGTAATACAATATTTTTTTATTGTTCTATTGAAATTTAGTGTTTTGTATTACAATAATTAATACATGATTAAATCTAACTTAATTATATTTTTATAAAATATATTAGAAAACTTTGGTTACTCAATAACACATATTAAAAAAGTTGCTAAACAAACCAAGTTGGATGCCACTTCTTAGAGATTCTTCAAGAAGTATGAAGCAAAAAATTGTTTTAAAAATTTCGTGAAAAATAGTAATAGTTGAGTGCCTTGCGAATAAATGCATTAAAAACGATACTGTTTAAAACCCAAACAATTCTACTATCACTTAAAATTTGAACGTTTCTCTAATCACTTCTTTTATACATAACCCCTAAGCATATATTAGTCTTAAATAAAATACTACATTGTCTTATTTATACAGTATTTTTTTTATAAAATAATTATTAAACGTCTAAATAGAAACTGTTTTTATTGAATGTCATTTTATAACTAATACAAGACTAGCATACACAACGTAAAGGAAATTCGTTCTTAAAACACGGCAATAAATACTTCGCGCCCCACTCCTGCATCACACACCTGTGAGTTAGGTTTGGGCATAATAAACACACCGAATACAGAAACTATACAGACGCACAATCAAATATCACAGGGAGAAGAAGAAGTAGTGAATCGATTTCGTAAACAAAAGAATTCTATACCAATTGTATACCAAAATATATATATATGTATATGTATATTATATACAATGCCAAAAATGGCAGTGAAATTAAACGAAACATCAAATGTTGACTTAAAAAGTTAACAATGGTCCTCTAAAATGACAAATTTACCTAATATGATACAACGATTTATAAAAAAAACAGCTTGAAATTAAAATGCAATGAGAAATTCTTTCAACATGACATGGATATGGCATAATATGTTACACTATTGCTGTTCTACTTAAACATATAAAAAGTTCAGTTGTTTCTTTCATTAAGGTACAAAATGAATATTTCTTTGTCTTTTAGAATAGCGTGGGAAGAGGTTTGACATACATTGGGTGTTTACTCTTTGGTTTAACGTTCATCTTGTAACATAAAAGTACTCTCAAACTAACGAGTTTTAATTATTTTATTTTATATTCAACCGGTAAATTAGACTTTATTCGCACTACCAGTAAATCTAATACAGAACAGTTTTATAAAAGCTTAGTGATCCAAACGTTGATGTTTTACCCGATTATCAAACCAATCCCCATGACCCTGTTGAACTGTCCTATCTCTGAACAGCATTAATTACGTCTTTTAGTGTATTGTGAAGATCTGTCAAAGTCTTAGTGTTATCGGCTTGATTTCTTGCACCCGCTGACCGTAAAGTTCTCGCTTGCACTTCTAGACGTGTCAATAACTCTCTCAAGTGAAAACGAGCATGTGGTGGTGCTACAGAATCAGCGTACCCTAAACAAGATGAATGGAACAACCCGACTTTGTCCGAAAGTTGTAACCAGCTCGTGGAAGTTACAGAAGGTGATGACTTAAGTGTAACTAAACTTGTTTCCAATGCCTGCCAAATCTCTAGTACACTCGCTAATATTCCAGGAGTAGCATAGATAGCTGCTGCTTTGGCGACAGGTTTTACGTTTGGTTTTGTCGGTACTGCTGGTTTTTCTTCGGGTGGCCAAACTCTTCTTTCTTTAACAACTTCTGGAGGACTACTTTCGCCTTCCCACAATTTTTTCAGACTGCTAATACTTCCTGTACTTCTTCTTTTGTCGTCAGACTCTTCTTCTTCGGGTTCTGGTTTTCCTGAACCATCTACTTTTCTCAAACGTGATTTTAACTCACTTATTCCTCCATTTCCTCTATCCTCATTTTCACGTTTCATTTCGAACTTTTTTAACTGCGCTTTAAAAGAACTTTCCTGCTTGTTGCTACTGTCCGAAGGTAAGCTAACCTTACGTAAATTCGCTTTGAAATCAACAGGAGAAGTCTGATGTTCAGAATTTTCACAGCTATCACCTAAATCACTCTGTGGTGATTCTTTGCCTTTGGATGTTTTCTCCTTAATTTCTGCAGCTAATTTCAGTTCTAACATTTCCTTCATCATTCCTGGAAGAGCGTTTTTAAGTAATTTAGAACTCGGTGATTTTTTGTCAGACTCTGCTTCAGGTGAACCCGACTCACCTTTGTTTGTTTTAGGTGACGATGGTGGAGACATCGGAGATGAAGGTTGTTCTTCAGAAGCAGGACTCGGCGTTTTGGTTTCTTGACTTGGAGTTTGACTAGGTGGGCTTGGAGGGCGATCACGAGGTCGAGGAGATGTTTTGAAGGCGGCCTAACAGGTTCTGATTTGGCACTGCTACATGAGTCTGTAGAAGGTTCACGATGCCTTAAACTTACACCAAATCTAAAACTAGCTTCTTCGACCGATGGTTGTGCGTTACTGACATCAGCACTTATCGCATTAGGCTTGTCATAATCTAGATCTTCCGGAGGTGGTGGTGGTGGAAACTCTAAATCGGCTAATGTTGGCTGTGTTGCACGACTTGTTTCTACACTATTGTTTCGCATAACATTTCGATTTCTAGGAGACGATGGTGGGTGATGGTGATGCTGGAAACCGCCAGAAGAGTTGCTCCTGATCATGTGACCTGGTTGTGTGCGAATGTTGTTTCTTGGAGACACAGATCGATGAGGGGGAGACACTTCAGCTTGTTGAGCACCTTCTCCTAATCCACTTTGTCGCAATGACTCCAAGTATGCTCCGATTCGAGCCCCTTTAGGCAGAGTGCCATAACGATTAATAGCTCGTTTCACATTCTGTACTTCTAAGGCTGCTACTTGGACCACCTGAAAGAAAACAATGATTAAATAAAAATAATAAATTGTTCAAAAATAAAATAAGATAATCAATGTCTTCAATCAGGAAATAATTTTAAAACCATATTCAATTCCATACCACAATGACTAATATAAAGCCCAAATTACAAATTAATTTTGTCATGTAGTTCATATTAAATAAATATAAAGATCAAAATTTTAAATGATTAAACAAGCTACCATAGTAGATTACCATAACTGAACTAACCTTTACTGGAGAGAGTTCATTTCATTTGATCACATGTGATACTTAGATCATGCAATAAAAATATATTCACAAATTTTAATATCTGTTAAAATAAGATAACCACATGAAATAAAATTATTTCTTATGTAATACTGGATTTAGTTTTAAAACAGACAGGTAGATTTATTCAAGTATAAGACTTGTTCAAGTATAAGATTTATTCAAGTTTTACAAGCATTAAAAAAAACTAAAATAAAATTCAACACAACCTAAAGTACATGTTAAAATAAAGAAAATTGTGATAGTATGCAGTAACTATACAAAACAAAACTGAATAACAAAAATGAAATGATAATTTGATACAAGGAACTAATAAAAGATGTTTCGTTCATTTTATATAACTTGAGAATCAATAAATACAATGATCTTGCAGCTGACATGTTTCATTTTAGTCTACAGGATTGGGAAGAGCTTATATGACCAAAAGTTCATTCAACTTATTACTATACTTAAATATTTTGGTTGAATGAACTTTTGGTCATATGAACCATGTTTTTAACAGAGTGGTTCATATGACCAAAAAATCAACACAACCAAAGGTTCATTTGACCAAAAATGTGTAATCACTTAGAGATTTATTAACATCATCGAGGTTCATATTTCCTTCAAAGGAGGATATTTTGTAAAACACTTTTTTCTATTATTGCATATACTGATATTTAAATTAATAATTCACACCATTACACTACATACCCAGACCAGTCATTACTATATTGTTTTAGCGTTTAGGCCTACAGTTGAATATAATGTAAATATTTTATATATTCACTATTTTTTATTATTGCATATAGGTACCAATATATAATAAACTTATAAAACATCGCCGTTACAGAATTAACACTTGAATACTAAATAATTAAGTTGGACTGGGTAAGTAGTATAATGATGTTTAAAATAATAATAAAAACATGGTTCATATGACCCAAAAGTTTATTCGACCAAAATATTAAATATAATTTGGCTGAATGAACGTTTGGTTGTTTGATCTTTTGGTCATATGATCTCTCCTCTTAAAAACACGGTTCATATGACCAAAAGTTCAACAGCCATATGACCCCATCGCTACAGGATTAATTTTGATATACTTTTATGTAATTTAATTCTAAGTGCTCGATATAAACAAGATCTGACAAGCATAAGAAAACAGTACCAACCACTTAATAGCTCACCATAGTTTTTGATATGCTGCAGTAAGTACTTAACTAACCTGAAAAGAGATCACGGAGGTCTACACAAATACACCTAAATCACAGGAAAATTAAAGTTGTAAAAATTTAAAAAATCTATTTAAAGAAATTAAATATTTTTACTTTAATATGTGTTTTGTGTCAATCTAACTTATGTGAGGCAAAACAATGAAAATGACTGCTATGTTGTTTTTAATGTTTCAAAACATGTCCATTACAGTTTCAAATATAAAATAGTAAAAGTAACGTTACAAGTACTCTAAGATTGTTATTTTTATAATAAAACTTTCTCCTTGTGTTTTACAATTTTAAATTATTCATAATATTATTAATATAATAGTAATAATTAATAAACAGTACTAATCAGACTAATATTATAAATTGCAAATAATAAAAAAATATAAAACACAACTGTTATTTAAACGTCATGTTACGAACAAACAAAAACTGTTTTTATACACAAATTTTAGTTTAAAAATGTGTTAAAACCTTGTTTTTTCGTATCAAAATTTTTAAAACTTTTTGGGGAGGAATATTTTTTTGTTAAACAGTTTTCCGAACCTCCTATTATAGACTCCACCTTTGAAATCACTGCCACCCCAGAATCCCTTTCCTAAATCCACCCATGATCTAGATATGATGCACCAGTTGTAGCCCTTATTTTAGCTTTACACACAACACTATTATTGTAAAGTCTATATTTACAACAGTATTCTGTTCTGTATTATTGTTTAAAAAATTAAGCTATTATTATTATTATTATTAAGTTATTTGAAAAATAATTTCATTACTGCAACATAGCCGGACCACATATTTAAATAGTTAGGATATGTGGTCTATTTTTTCACTTTGTAAAGGTTAACGCGGTTTCGAAACATTACTATTTTATCTTCAGGCTGTAATACAAAGGGGGTAATACAGAGGAATTTGACCACTACACGGAAAAATAGGTCATAATCCTAATTATATAAATTACTGTTTATGAATTTATAATTCGTAATATTTGTAAAAGTAACAAAATTTCAAAATAAAGGAATAAGTAAACTGAACATCTGTTTTAAAGAATTTACCTTTTGGGTATTTGCTGATTCTTTCGGTGGGTAAGTGCGAGATTTCTTCCCTCTCTGTTCCAGACCTCGGTTTCCCATGACAGGAGGTGGCGCTCTCTTAAACCCTTCACCAGGATACGAATGCGCTCCAGAGTCATCAGTATCAGGTGTCATTTGGTCCTCACTGTCACCCTTGTTACTGGCTGTCATACTCTGCAGTTCCCTCGTGATGCCTGCAACACAAAGTCCAAATTTTTTGTACAATCAATTTAAAATTGCATAATAGGTCCTACACTCAAACTGAACATAAAATGGTATTGCCTAATAATAAGTATTTCTTCAGTATTAAGTAAAACAATGATTCTTACAAAAGATCTGCACATTTAAAAATAAGTTCCACAAATTTTGGAAATTTTTTTAACACTTTCAAAATAAAATTGTATCAGAGAGCATTATGACCAAGCAAAATGTAAGAAAGAAAAATGTTTACCATGACGAAGGCCTGCAATAATATAAATAACATGGTTACAATCCTCATAGATTAACAGACCTATTTTCAGTAATTTTAATTTTGGAAGGTTTTTTATTGTTGTGTTCAAGAATATTGTTTGACTCTGTCAGTATGAGGCATGGTATCACAGATAAAAGTCTGTCAAATGAAAGACACATTAATAAAGTCCTTGAAAACTAATAATGGATTACTACTTCCCCTTCTCTAATATATAAACTAATATTGAAACAAAAGAAATTTTATGTAAAAACCAAGTTTATTTTTCAAATTTTACACTTTTGAAAAACATAAATGGTTGGTTTATTATTAGACTGAATTGATATTTTGTCCTCTCTTGCTAAAAGAGACCTTAAATTCACTCACAATCACATGTCAGTTTCTCGTCTAAAAACACAAGTTTGTAACAATTTCATTTACAGTAGTAGTGGCTGACTGATGATTGTACATACAATAGAGTCTCGATTAATCAACATCTTTTAATCAATAGTTTCTACTAACCATTAGGTTAATTCCATTATCTGACATTTTAAACGGTCTTCCACAATAGTAAATAATTGTAATAAATAATAAAAGTAACCTTCTTGTCGGACACCCTAAGAAATGCAATAATACAAATCAATCTCTTAAATGAAATAGCTAATAAAACAGGTTTCAGAATCTCCGTAGAAAAAACTAAATTTATTACAAACATCAAAAACGCTCCAAATTTTTTGGTCACAGATATTGGTGCAGGGGAAAAAGTAAAGAAATACAAATATTTGGGAGAAATGATTCAAGACAATGGCTTGGAGAAATCTGCTGTTGAAGAAAGGGTACGCAAAATGGAAAGAGCATATGGTATCACTAAAAATTATTATAACAAAAAGTGCTTATCTAAAAATCTTAAAATAAGGCACTACACTGTACAGAATTAACACTTGAATACTAAATAATTAAGTTAAATAATAAATAATTAAAGTAGTGAAACCGGAATGCCTGTATGCAAGTGAATGCTTGGTACTAAATTATAGTTTAGATAAACTGAAAATACTAGAAAAGAGAATCACGAAAAAAATTTTAGGCCCAGTGAAGAATAAAGAAACATGGAAACTCGGATCTAAGGATGAAATATACAGGAACATAGAGGACATGACAGAGACTATAAGGAAGAGAAGACTGCAATTTTTTGGACATATGTACAGGATGAATGATTCAAGACTAGCGAAAAGGATTCTCAAATACCTATGGGATCAACTAGTTGGATTCAAGAGGTAAGGAAAGATTTAGAAAGAAATAATATTAAAGAAGAAGAAACACTGAACAGAGAAATTTTTAGAAAGAGGATTTTGAGTATGGAGGGATTCCAAGGAAGATTGCAGAAGAAACCTGGTGTGAAGTGGTCTGAAGACATGAAGAAGCTGCATAGTGAAAGGATGAGGGAATATTGGAGGGAACGAAGAGAAAACAGCTAAGTGTGAAGAATTGAAATTGTCACGTGGTCCCTAGCAGGCCTCCCGAAGGAAGAAGAAAAGTAACCTTCTAAAGTAAACAAAACACTCTAATTGGACACAACAGCTAATTGCTGACATTAAATGCTACCCAAAGCAAACACTGATAACCATAAAGTAAAGGAACCTATCATCTAGTAGAATGAGATAGAAACACTTCAAACAGTGTCAACAAATTCGGAAAAAGTGCAGGAATGTTTCTACTGAAACATAACGCTCACACTTTTCATGATAATACCTTCCAGTGTATAAATTAATCACTTAACAATCAAATGATTATTATAAGCGGAGCACACGCTGCTCTCGCAAATATTACGTGAATACTTCTCAAAAATTTAAGTGCAGATAATTTACTTCATTAGAGACATATGTATGTAAAATTTACAAAGAAAAGTTAGAGTTTTACTACACTTTCCAGAATAATAACAATGTGCCATAAACAGAGTATAGATGTTTTGCAAAAGTACGATTAATCTATTTTTATTATCTGTCTATTCAGTCATCCATCATCCTAATGGTCCAGAGAATTACGGTTAATCCAGATTCTAATGCACTTAAAGAGAATCTACTGCTAATATTTAGTTTTGTTACTAAATTACACACACACAGATAGTTTGTTTTCATACAACATTGCGTTGTACGAACATTATAAATTTTAATTTGACACCATACTAAACTTGCACAAAACAAATCAGTTATAAAAACATAGCAAAAAAATGTTAGAATTCCGTGCACAGTATGTTACAAGCCTTTGATTTTGACCAGACACTCACAGTTTAAATACAGAATAGGCGAAAACTATGTATTAGAACTGTTTTCTAACTTAGTTTTTAAATTAAATTTCTGAAAGGGAAAGAAGTCATTAAGTAACAAAATATTTTTGATTCAGTTAAAATTTGGAAAAAATTCACACTACAAAGTGCAATTCACTGTTGACAAAATACATGCAATATAAAGAAACTGATCTTTGTTTTAAGAATATTTTATATGAACACTAAGACATGTACATACTTGCAACAAGCGTTTACGAGTGTTTGGTTTGTTGAACCATATTCGTAAACATTATGGCAATCATTTAGCATTTAGCTGAAAATAAATTTGCAAACCATACTGAACAAGCATCATTATGTTCACGTAAGAGTATATTTTGTTTGACGTTTTATTGTTCGTTGCGCACAATATAGTTCTTTCTTTAACAGTTTTTTCAACACCAAAAATGAAAGAGAAACAATTTTTTTTTAAGCACATTAAGGCCATTATCGCCTCCCAATGTAAGTATGAGTGTAAAGTAGTAAAGTAATAAGTGTAGTGTTGTAAGTGTGTTAGACTCGGGTACTGCGAGGGACATCTAAATCCTCTCAATAGTTAGTTTGCACCCCCTGCAGGGTGCTTGAATATAATATCTGTTTCAAAGTTCAATGTAACTTTTTTGAGTAGTTTTGAATGTTTTTTTTATTATTTTGGAACAAACCAAACTCGCAAAGGCTTGTTTCAGTGTGAAATGGCATAAATGCCACAAAATATACGGAAGAAAGAATTAAAGAAATCAATAAAAGTTAGGTCCATTAGGATTTGTTTTATAAAACTAAAACGATACGCAATGTAAACTTATAAAACTGGCTGGTTACTAACAAGTGAAGCCAACAAAACATTTAACTAATACTATCTCGCACACCAACTTGAATTTCCAAGCTTCATGACAATTTCACAAGCTGAAGATATAAACTTCTTTTATAGAAAAATTTATCTAATTTTATAAATGACATTGTATGTTCATCAAACAATGCCTATAGCAGACCCTATCACCCAAAGACACTCTCATAGATGTATCCTGAAGTCTAGGAATCTGTGAGAAAACTACTGTTGATTGTTACACAAAGTTATGTACTGCAAGCAGTGTAACATAATATTGCTGGCACTAATGCCTTCTTACTGACCAAAAGCAACATATTTGTATTTACAACATTTACATTCCTGTGTTCTTATAACAATAAATTCATATATTTAATTTGATACCTTACTAAATGTAATGTATATCAAATTTTACTTATAGTGAACTAGATTTTTAACACATTTTTGTTTATAGGCTCAGTTTAACTATTTTTCTTTGTTTATAGGCTCAGTTTAACTATTTTCTTTGTTTATAAAAGCTCAGTTTAACTATTTTCTTTGTTTATAGGCTCAGTTTAACGATTTTCTTTGTTTATAGGCTCAGTTTAACTATTTTCTTTGTTTATAGGCTCAGTTTAACGATTTTCTTTGTTTATAGGCTCAGTTTAACTATTTTCTTTGTTTATAGGCTCAGTTTAACGATTTTTTTTGTTAATAGGCTCAGTTTAACTATTTTCTTTGTTTATAGGCTCAGTTTAACTATTTTCTTTGTTTATAGGCTCAGTTTAACTATTTTCTTTGTTTATAGGCTCAGTTTAACTATTTTCTTTGTTTATAGGCTCAGTTTAACAATTTTCTTTGTTTATAGGCTCAGTTTAACTATTTTCTTTGTTAATAGGCTCAGTTTAACTATTTTCTTTGTTTATAGGCTCAGTTTAACTATTTTTCTTTATTTATAGGCTCAGTTTAACTATTTTCTTTATTTATAGGCTCAGTTTAACTATTTTCTTTGTTTATAGGCTCAGTTTAACTATTTTTTTTTTGTTTATAGGCTCAGTTTAACTATTTTCTTTGTTTATAGGCTCAGTTTAACTATTTTCTTTGTTTATAGGCTCAGTTTAACTATTTTCTTTGTTTATAGGCTCAGTTTAACTATTTTTTTTTGTTTATAGGCTCAGTTCAACTATTTTCTTTGTTTACAGGCTCAGTTTAACTATTTTTCTTTGTTTATAGGCTCAGTTTAACTATTTTCTTTGTTTATAGGCTCAGTTTAACTATTTTTCGCGTTTAAATGATTTCAAAAGTTATTTCTGTGACTGCAGAAAGGAAGTGATGCACTATCAATTGCAATGTGTTTGGGCAAAAAATACTTAGAACAATTTAGTCAAAAAAAAATTTGTCCTACAGAATAAGCCAACAGGAAAAGAGAATTTCGTCTCTTCTAGGCTGCAGCATTTGGGTTTATTCATCTTGTGATTTAGCTAAAGCAACTTCAAAATAATACAATTTCCGCTATATAAAACCTATTACTATAAGTTAAAAAAAAATCTAACTTTAAATTTATGGCGTTTCAATATAAGAAATATTTTTTTGAAAAATTGTACACCAACACAGAAAATTCAATTAAACACTATTTTCAATGTACTCTAAAAGCGATTATCATTCAAAAACAAAAGCTTTGAAAAAGTCTCTCCTCTGGTCCGATTTAAGCAGCAGACTCAAGTCACAAACACAGGCCGAGGACGTTAACATGTGCACAGTTGCACGCACATGCATATAATGAATATTATAAAATACCTTGGAATATCAGATCAATACCATTTAGAGTGTTGGAGTCGTCGTTGGCCTGCGTAGAGATCGAATCTGGCGGCAACGAGATGGGCTCCTGTTCTGCGTATGTTGAGTCCCGGAAAGAACTGCAAGAAGAAAGCAAACTACGAAAGGTCATTTATTGCACGTTCAATGAGAATAATTAAATTTACTAAGTTACATTAATAACTCTGAAAGAAATTCATTGCAATCAATGTACAGTAGATTTTTGTAAGCCAACAAGTCGCTGCAGGAGATACTGCTGCCAAACCAATAACATCCTGTCCTTTATTCTACCTTAATGTATGCAGTAAAAGTTTTGAACCCTTATAAAGCAAGAAACATAACGACTGCTGTAACCACAGAAGCTACGTATAACTGTCAGACAAGAATATGTGTTTTATGTAACTTTGTAAGTACAATAAAAAATTAGCAAATATCCTGAGTGTTAGTGAATAGCGACTACAAAAGATCCTTTACTACATGCTACAACAAACTAAGACAGGCTACTATAATAGACATTTGAAATTTAAAAAAAGTTGTGCTGTGATATAAAATAGCAATCACAAGACTTTTTTTTTGTGTTTAACGTCCGACTATTGTGCACACTTAGGCTAATCCAGACGATAGGATGATTTATATGAAAATGCCAAGCCCTGGCCGGGAATCGAACCCGGTTCCTCAGGGTGAAAACCCAGTTCGCTATCAACTAGGCCACCGAGGCGGCTTAATCGCAAGACAGGGAAAGCATATGGAGGATACAGGCAAAAGGCCAGATATTGTTCTGGCACGCTACTAGCATTATTATCCACAATGGATGATTTAACATAATCATATCTAAATTTAAATAATAATAAAATTTGGTATTTTGAATAATAAACTAACTTTTTCATAGATAAATCTAAATTATTCAATAAGTATTAACATAGATAGACCTTTATAACGTTTAACTCTTTTCGTACATAAAATTTTGTAATAATTTATTTCTTTTAAAAATGTACGAGTTACGTAAAACCTATTTAGTATGCATAGTGTAATAACCAAACAGAAAAAAACTGTGTCTATATCTGTCAACCAATCAGAGCAACCCAAGTAATAAGAACTGTGCCATAAAGGAAATAATGTGATTTTTTAAGGAAGACTGTGGTTTTCTCATTTGTTTCTGCAAAAACGTATGTGTTTTTATATACAAACACATAAACAAGAGAAAAAAATTGAAAATAAATTACTTTTGAATATTGTGTATGAAAGTGATACTTGTTTTTAAATTTGAGTAAATTTAAATTAAAAGTTTTTTGTGCCTAATGCCATTTCTATAAATAAAAAACAAATTATTAATTTAAAAAAAAATTGAAATTATTATTATTACTATTAGTAATACAGTGGCCTAGTTGATAGCGTACTAGGCTTTCACCCCGAAGACCCAGGTTCGATTCCCGGTCAGGGCTTGGCATTTTCATACACTATAAATCATCCCCATCGTCTGCATTATCCCAAGTGTGCACAATAGTCGGACATTAAACAAACAAACAAAAAAAAATTTACATAAGAAATTTAGATGTTTCAGATAGGCTATACTACGGAACAAACCTTAGTGCAAAATGTTTCGGTACTATAGAAAAAATTATTTTTGCCGATGTTAGGTTTGGATTATCAAGATTCCTGTGTTTTGATATTGATAAGCTGACTATGCAAAATGGCAAACTGAGATTTATAAAAAAACTTTATTCTTTTTATATCATTTTGTTTAAATTTTATTTAATTTGGGTATGAAATAGTAATAATTATATGAGTAAATAAATTTTTATCAACAGCCTACTCGTGTTTCATGTTCTTGCCTTAAACTCTTTATCCAAAGAATTTGCAAATGCGTTAAAGATACCAAATTCATTTTGTCTACAGCTAATTTTTTTTTTTTAATATTAACAAAAATTTACAATGAACACATGGTACTTCACCCTTAGCGATAAACATACATGACATTAAATGCAGTCAACTTTTACATTAGGATTTGATTATTAGTTTTGATAGGTACCTGGTGCGTTTTGGTGGTGCAGGTGCTGTCTTGCCTTTACGATTGGTTGGTCTCCGCAGTTGTACCATGCTTCCTTTACTGGTGGCCGATACAGGACCACTGCTAAATGTACTCAGCTTGTTCCTGGGCTCAGGGGCATCTGGAATTGTATAAAAAAACATACTTTTTGTTGAAGCCATATCAACAAGTAGAACTAATAATAACTTAGTATTAAATTAAAACACTGCAAATAAAATAAGTTTGTTTACAGATTTTTTTCTTTGAAAATTGAATTTTCGTTTTATTTTACCTATAATTTGTAGATTCTGAGTATGTGATTTTTTTTTATACAACAAATCTATTAATACCACTATACAGATAAGAAATCATTTATCTGGAATTCATATTCTTAGTTATCTAGAAATTACAGTATAATTCCAAACTATTTTAACTGCAGCCCTGACAGAGTATGATAATGTCTAATAATTTCTTTATAGAAAAACTTGAAAGTTGAGTTACAATTACCCGCTTGTTGCTCAGCCATGATGACTAGACTATGGATATTGCCTGTACTTCCTGCGTGGGGCTTCTTGTACGGCAGCTGGGGCGTACTGCTGCCTTGCAATTGCTTCTCTACTTCTGTAAAGACAAACAATACATAATGGTAATGAAAATGTTGTAAAAGTTTGGATTAATCTGCCTTTATTGAACTACCTTGCAGACTAGCTGCACCTATTGAGACGATTTAGAGGTCCCTCGCGGTACCCGAGTCTAACACGTACTTACACTCACAACACTACACTTACACAACTTTAATACTTTACATTCACACTTACATTTAGGGAGGCAATAATAGACTCAATGTGCTTTTCGCTTAAAAAAAATTATTGAACTAAGAACAATGTACATGATGGGACAGAAAGAACTTCCAGATTTGGAAGAGGGTAAGATAAGGATTGTGTGGGGATTAGCAATTGGTATAATTGATGAAAGCAACATTTCCATGTTAAAAGGTGTGAAAAACACAAAATGTCTATGAAAAACATATTTAACCGAAACAATATAGAGCACAGTAAAACTCAAATATTGAGACACGACTCAAATAGTGAGTACAGTGACTCAGCAGCTGGAGACACTTGAACACACAGTTCACATGCAGGCATCAGGAATCATTCAGTGTTGTGTAATTGTCTCTGGTAGGCTTTGTACCTACAGATTACAGCTGAAGTTGATTAAGTGACCATAGTGTGTTCTGAACTATACATATTTACTGTATATTTATAGCTTGTCAATAGTTATACAGGGTCCGCCAATGAAACGGGATAATTAAATAAAGTAATTGGTTGTTGAAAAAAACGTTTTTAATATTCTCTTAGTAAATAATTGAAAGTCCAAGAATATCCATTATGGGAACAATACAAAAAAATATTTTTTGAATACTGTCTACCAAATGTCCTCCATTGCAGTTAAGGCATTCCTGGAGAATGGCTTGGAAGTTTGGCATGGACCTCTCGTAGCACGTTGACAGATATTGCCGCAATATCGTCCACAATTTGTTCCTTGAGGGCTTGAATGGTTGTGGGTGGATCTGCTTGAAACATTTTTGTTTTTAGGTATTCTTATTTCTATGCAAATAGCATGTTATTTGGCTGATCGGCGAGGACTTCTAACTATAGCCTGTTGAACAGCTGCAATGTTTTCAGGTATTCGAACAGTTAACACTATCACCTCTTTTTTTAGAAGTTGATCCAGTTTGCTCGAGGTTGTTTCGAATTGCATTATCTGACGGAACAGGCTGGTTACGCGGTATGTTCAAATGATGGCGGAAAGCACGTCGAGTTTGCACAAAACGTTTGCCATTTTGATAATATGCTTTCACCGCATAGCCATGTTGTTCACCCGTCCAACAATCCATTGCAACTAAATGGTAGATTGTGCAGGTGGTAATGTGCCGGTATCCATCCCCCACTACCTGTATCCATCCCCCCCACTACCTGCCAACTTTGTTTCAAAGCCATTTACAATCATCCCGTTTCATTGGTGGACCCTGCATTTTATAACCTGTATATTTTATACTACAGTATTTTAGTTTGTAGCAATGTCATCTATGTACTAAAAATGCAGTACATGTTTTGTGAATCGGTCTTCATTCATTTATGCGAAACATTGTTGTTTATGTTTGTCTCTCAACAAGATAAATGCATCCTTTATACTGTAGTTACAAGTACTGTATCGATAACACAAAAAGAATAAGGGGGGGATGAGCCAGTCTGCCTGTAATGCCCTTGCCAACTGCTGTAATCAGACATTACCCATCGGGTTACTGACAATCGTGTGACAACATAAGGTCTACGTGTGAACCAATTACTGTATTCAAATTTATTTTCTAATTTCTGATATTGTTTTGGTTAACTCAGGTTTTGTTTCGGTTAGAAGGTTTAGCTGCAGTACTAAAAAGTAAGTCTGATCGTGTGGCATAGATGTTTTAATGTAATTTAAATTTGCCCTCACCGTCAATAATGTTCGACTCCTGAAACATGTTTTCCAATGCATGGTGTATTTCTTGGAATGTTGGTCTTTCCCCAGGCACCCACTGCCAGCACTGTCGCATCAGTTCGTAGATCTTTGGTGGACAACCAGGAGGAATCTCCATTCTGATGAAAAAAAATTTCATTAAATATTATTGAAAGTATAACTTAACAATTTATTTACCTAAATACAATGATATAACATACAGTAACTATAAACTTTCTTGCAATTAAGTGGTCTTTATAAAGATGAGAATTTTTTCCCATAATTGAAAGATAAAAGTTTTTGCATTACTTGCATAATAGTTTTAACAAAAATGGTGCAAAACGTTTTAAAAGTCAATTATTTCCCAAAAAATTCAATTTACAGCTACCAACATAATTTTTAAAAATTGTTTTTTTATTCCTGAACTGTTATATTTCTTCTGTTTCATTTGCTAGATCGACTTGACTTAATAATCTTCAAGTATGATGACGATTTGAAAAACTAATTTTGAGAAACTACGATGAGTTCTTTTTGCAGCACTCCAACTCGATATTTTTGGTATTAGTGATTTATAGTCATCCAAATTAAAAACTGAATTTAGAGTATCTGAAAACAGACACGTCCATCAAAGTTTCTACATTTTTTTTTTTTTATCAAAATACACTGTGTACAAGGAAGAAGTAAAAATTGTTTCAGCTGGAAAAATTATTAGTCATAATTTTAAAATATATCCGTATGTAATATTTTTGAAGTGTTAATTTGAATTTTAACTATTACTTAAAACTACGAGGGTTGATCAAATATAAACGAGACTGACTTTCTAAAAACTTTTCCGTTGGACATTGAACTCTAAAGGGTGGGGTTTCAGGTAGCCTGGGAGGTTTGGGACGGGCAACATTTCCGTTCGGACCCTTCAGTATAAAACTATACAATGAGTGAGAGTGAAGTGCACGTTTCCGTGGAGCAGAGAATTATTATTAAGTTTCTGGCCAAGGAGGGGGTCAATCCGACTGAAATCTTTCGTAGATTGACGGCTCAATACGGGACAGAACCCTGTCAAGAGCTCAGCGTTTTTGCTTGGCACAAGGAATTCGCGAAGGGCGGAAGCAGTAGAAAACCTCAGCCATGATCGTCGCCCGACCACTTCCGTCACGGACGAAAACATTGATGCTGTTCGAAGCTCCTGGACGAACAATAAACGATGCACAATAAATGCACAATATTATTGCGATGTTTTAGAGGCCGCAAAACAGTCTTTTTCGTAGGAAAAGGAAATCTAAACCGCAAGAAACGTCATTCTTCTTCACGATAATGCCCGACCACATTCGCGAACGCCACGAGGCTTAAACTCGATCAAATTGGCTGGGAACCAATGGAACATCCCCATACAGTCCAGACTTATCACCCTGCGACTATCACCTGTTTGGGCCATTCAAAGAGGCGCTTGGAGGCCAGCGTTTGAAGACGATTCTGCGGTGGAGACCTTCGTGTTCCAATGGCTCAATGAACGCCCGAGAACTTTTTACAAAGATGGAATTAAAAAACTTCCAATCCGGTGGGAAAAATGTGTTACTCGTGCGGGAGACTATGTAGAAAAATAAGTTGTATCAAGAATATTTTGTAAGTAAGCAATAAATTTTTTAAAAAATCAGTCTCGTTTATATTTGATCAACCCTCGTATTTTTTTTAAATATCAACATTCTATGACCTATTTTCTAGTAGCACATGTATAAAAAATAGTAAAAATTACATGTAAGAGGAATTACAAAAAGTGGGGACTTCTATAGAAAACTTTAGGAAAACAAACATACAACAAAATCTATTGGTATGATGAACTGCTTAACTCGAGGTAGGACATAACGCTAGCTTTAATTTTTTAAGTATTACATACCTATAACCCTTTTCCAACATGTGGTAGACGTCTGTCAGATCGACTCCAGGATAAGGTGACATCCCGTACGTAGCAATCTCCCAGAGTAAGATGCCAAACGCCCAGACATCCGACTGTCAACATTCAGTTTTCTCTATTAATTAGGATTTTTAATTTATTATAGTAAAATACTGTATAAAATCTGGAAAACAGTAACTAATGAACAGCAGTAACTGAACAGTGTTATTTAATTTCTGAGTTTCAGAACATCCGATTTAATAAATATTTGCATAGAATAGTTTACCTTTGTAGAGAACTTGTTATACGCTAAGCCCTCTGGTGCCGTCCACTTGATAGGAAACTTTGCCCCAGCGTGTGCTGTATACGTGTCGTCTCTCATCAGTCTTGCTAGGCCGAAATCAGCTACTTTCACCAAATGGTTTTCTCCAACTAGGCAGTTGCGAGCTGCTAAATCCCTGAACACACAAAACAGTTGGAAGAATATTCATAAAATAACAAATAAATCGAGCAATTTTAATTTTCTAGGAAAATCATTCAGAGTTGTAATATTTATCCTTTAGCTGACTTCTTGATAAAGCAAATTTCAATTGAGGGACATAAAGTTATGGATAATAAGTCCACTTGGAAATTTAAACTAAAGGACACCACTACTCATATTTTTAAATTACATGGACTTTTTTAATGTCCATACTAATGAAGATGCAGGATCAGCGTTAATGGTTAAGTGTAAAGCAACAGGAGTAAGTACACCTCAAACTAAGAACCTTGAGGTAAACAGTTCAGAGAGGTGGTTTAGTCACATGACCACTGGGCCCCAAAAAAACTATACAGACAAAGAATACAACAAAAAATTTACTCTTAGTAATATAAATTTAGAAAAAAATTTAATTTTATTAAACAACATATTAATTTATATTTTGTAATCGTTTAAAATAATAACAATAATAATAACAGTACAGTATGACCCTGTTAGGCAGCAGGTGTTGGAAGCTAGCGATGATAACCTTAAAGGTTTTTCGAGGAGGAAAAAGGTGTTGGAAGCTATGTAGTATAAACGTGTTACAAGTTATTCGTTGTACAGGTATTTTTGAAGTGAAAATTTCTCTAAGAGCACTGTGTACTAATTTTTCCTTTGAAGATGATTAACTTACATCCGTCACTATGGAAATGAAACATTTATTTGGTTGTTTTTATAAGAAGAACCAAATAGGTGAGTTACATGATGGCATAAATAGTAACAATAAAAGTAATAAGAAGAAAAAATATGTTGAAGACCAAACATTTCCTACTTGTGGCCTAGAGCCCACTTAATATTTTTTTTGCAGTTAATCCGAATTAACTACACAGACAAGGTCACTGTTCAACCATGAATTAGCCATGGATTTTGTATACCGTAGAAAAATCTGGAATTAGCTATGAACTTTGTTGTTAAACCATGAACATTTCCAACATAATAAAAACCTACCAGGAGAAAATTAAAAGTAGTTTTGGCCTTAAATCTGTCAATGGCCATCTGGCATCAGTTTCTTGTTTTGCAACTGTATGTTTTTTTGTAAATTGTCTACGAAATTATTAACTTAGTGTTTCTAAACATTATTGTTACTGTTTATAAACATCAAACCAATTAGCTTGTCTTTATCTCAATTAGACTCTTGTTTATGTGATCAGTTCCAGTTTTACTTGACATACAGTCAAAAATACAATGTTAATTCCAAAACTGGATTTAATGGCACACTGATTTTCAATTAATTTGTATAATTGAAGCTTCATTATAAATCAATAAGTCAAAATATAATAAAAATAAAATATGAACATTGCATTATCATTTTTTTACTGACTGTATAATGAATTATTGATACCCTATTATAGAATGGGCACACCAAATTTAAATAATTTATTTCTATTTCTGATGTCACTTCTAAACATGGATTGCGTTAGTATTTTATTTGGTTCTCTGCACAACGTACCTATGAATAAAACAACGACTCTCCAGGTAACTCATCCCACCAGCGATCTGCGTAGCTATATACATGAGTACAACAGCATTGATTTGTTCCTTGTTGCCATGCCTCAGGTAGTCCAGCAGGTTGCCTTTACTCATGAACTCTGTAATGATGTAGAAAGGAGGCTCCCTCGTACACACGCCTGTGAAAATATATTTGATTAATACATTACGCTTGACAGTACAAGTCCACAAACCGTAGTAACCTTTTGAACACCACATAGAAACCTATAAAATTTGTGATTACGCTTCTTTTTTTAATAAAATTTCTTATTCCTCTTAAAGAGAATTTTTCAGGTTTATAAGCTTATAAAATTATTGTAAAAAATTGGAGCATCCATTTGTGTCTATCATTTTTCTTTTTTATCAAACATTCATGTTCAGGTAAATATTTTTTTTAATGAAGATCCCTACAAAAACAAATCATACCTTATGTCTACGATATGTTCAACAACACCATTTTCTTATAATTATTTACAAAACAAAAAAGTGAATACAGAAATTGAATGTGATAACTAGTAATCAAGTCATTATTGTGGCGAGTATTGTCCCTAAGTTTTGGTTGTCTGTATAATAGTGTGTAATTATCCAGCATGACCTTCAGCCTTACAAACCAGTCTCAGCTGTCTAAACTTGTACTTTGCTGAACTCTGTTGAATTATTTTTAAACTACATGCTATATAATATGTTAACATATTTATTTTCAGTATTTGGAGCACTTAGTATGAATCGATATGTAAAGAAAAGGTTAAAAATAAAATTTAGATCAATTTTAGGTAAAAATTTGATCATTTTTAGGTCATAAAAATCAAATTTAGATTTAGGTCGGAAAGTAGTTAATTTTTGTTTTAATAGTCGATATATACCACATGTACTCAACAATAAGTTAATATTAAAAATGGAATGAGTATGTTACACAGGATAAATACTTTGGTATCAGATTCATTTAATAATACAGCACAGAGAGCTTTTCTTTCAAAAAAACAGAAATTTATAAAGAAACTATGGATACATTCTTACCTAAAAGTTGAACCAAGTTTGGATGCTTCATCTCCTTCATGATAGCAGCTTCCTCTAGGAAATCCTTCAAGGCCATTGTATCCTCCTACAAACATTACTTTCAATTAGGACAAAATTTTCTAAAGAGGAAACAATTTTGCAAATGTTTACACTAAATTAGAATTTCAGAGAAAAATCATTTAACTTTAAAATATTTAATGAAAGAGAAATCTGTTTCACCTTAACATCTTTATCTGGTGGCATAAATGAGAGTGGGAGCTGGTTGGGATATATGCAAGTAAATGTGGTTTAATCACTTTCTGAAGAGAATGTGTTCATTTGTTCTAAAATTACAGGAAAATTTGTTTTAAGCTACTATTTCGTGGTACCTATAGAATTTCCGACAGTGATTTCGCTGACTTTTCTGACAATATTTTGTTTTTAGTCTTACATGCATAATAAGCTATCAAACAAGTTAAATTTCTTTGAAGAAAAAAATTTGACGGTTCTTTGATGAATTAACCCTTTTATAAAACTTTAAAGAATCTTTGACAAAGATTTTCAAAATATATAAATTATAACCTAAAAATGTTGTCATTTCCTGCTTGTGTCGCATTATTCTTTCCGTTCCTTTTATTGCATACAATTTAAAACAATGATGAAATTGTCAGTGGACTTCTGAAGCAATACAAACATTAATTCTACAATATGAAAAAGAAGAGTGTTTTTTGAAATATCCACAATAATGCTTACAAAAACTGAAATTTAAAATACACTTATTCTCAAACAATTTCTATTTTAAATCGCACATCCTGATCTTCCAAAATGCAATTCTTTAACAATAGTGGCATTTACACTTAGTATCTTTCTGCTTTGTATCCATGGTCGAACCCAAACTCATTTTCTCGTTTTCCTATCTTTTTATTTAATAGCACCATAGCAGTGTAACAAGTCAACATTATTCGATTTATTACAGCTATTGCAATTGAGTAAACATAACCCCAAAATATATCTAGTTAATAATCTAGCTTGTCAAATAAAATTTGATGAAATGTTTTCTTTGATACAACTTTGACAAATATTTGAACATGATATATGGTCAAAGATTTGACAAATATTTAACAAATATTTGACAAATATCTTTGATAGTAAAATATGCCACTTACATTTTTAGAAAATCTGATTTTACCATCAGAAAGAGCTTTAAAATCTGTATATATAAGCACTTTAAATATTCAAATTCAATTTAAAAAACTGTGATTGCTGTTAGGTTGACTTTTGTACTTTAAATAAAACTTTAAAATTTAAAATGTTATTCTGTAAAAACTTTAATACTGATTACAATGTTGTTAAAAAACAAACGTGTCCAACCCAATACAACAATCAATTTTTGAATCCATTTTGAATCAAACTGGCATAAATTAACATATTTTACTTTGTAATTACATTGAAAATACAAAAACGAACTATGACTACCAGTACCAGGTTCATTTTTGTATTCTTAATAAACTTTTAAATACTCTTTCATGCAGATTTTAACGCTTATTTCTAATGTAAAATCTGATTTTCAAAAAGTGTATGATAAAAAAGTTCCTTTATTTCAATTCAGAATAGCTGCCATTTTTAAAACGTTCAATGGATTTTGCTGCAAAAGGGATGTGTAATAGCTTAGAGATTTATTAACTTAGAGAATTGTTTTTCCTTGGACAGTACCGTGTTATAAGTTAGAGATCAACCTGTGTAGTAAGATAGAGGTTCCGTACTGTGTATTAACTTAGAGAATACAGTTCCGTCAAGTGTGTTGCACCGTGTGTATATGTTGCCGACGCCGCTGCTTGCAGACGCTTCAGTATCTTTACAGTTTACAGTTGAATATATTGTCAATACTATGGTCAACAACATATCTAAATGTTTATTTTTGACAATTATCTGTATAGAAAAATAGAAATATTGGTCTTTTGTTAGAAAAAAAACAACATAAATTTATATGAATTCATTAATTCAATTGCTGTTTTCTTAATTCAATTCAGATATGGTTTGAATAAAGCAGCCTTCAAATAATATTTTTATATTACTATTACTACTACGTAAGTAAATTAGTATACATTTACAGCTTTGCACATAAGCCTTTCAGATCAAAACCTATCCAAATGAACTTTATATTTTAATAATATATCTTTCTTTAACTAAGCGAATTCTACTTGTTAGATAAAATATACTGAAGCACCTGCAAGCAGCGGCGTCAGCAACATATACACACGGTGCAACACACTTGATGGAACTATAGTCTCTAAGTTAATACACAGTACGGAACCTCTATGTTATTACAAAGGTCAATCTCTAACTTATAACATGGTACTGTCGAAGGGAAAACGAATCTCTAAGTTAATATATCTCTAAGCTCTTACACCTTCCCGCTGCAAACATGCACAAGCTAGTTGGAGAATAAATCAATTGCTGTTTATTTATTGTAAAAAGAAACCAAACTTTATTTTTGAGCCACGTTTAGACCAAAATTGCTAATGTGGATTGCTAACATGGGTATGTATACACAATCTGTAACCCCTTAAAAAGTGGTCTTGAGATATGGAGCTCTACAAATACCCAGGTCTGAATGTTACCATGATGGCCACTCTAGTAGCTCATTTTTCAATAGAGCCGCCTCGGTGGCCTAGGGCTTTCACCCCGAGGACCCCCCCCCCCCGGGTTCGTTTCCCGGCCAGGGCTTGGCATTTTCATACGCTATAAATCATCCCATCGTCTGCATTAGCCCGTGTGCACAATAGTCGAACATTAAAAAAAAAAAAAAATTATTCTGATGAAAATATGTTCGGAGTTAATGTTATATTATTATTGCCAATTTAAGGAATGAAACTAATAATATTTTATTTAGTTTATTTATAATTTATTATTTAGTACACAATTTTTAAATTAAAAATTAATATCAAATATTCTTAACTAATGAAATTCTAATTACTCGTTGTTTGTTATTTAAATTTAATACCAGAGCTTAACTGAGCTGGGAGTGTCAAAATTAAACCTTTGTGCTCCGCCGACTATCAGATTAGATAAACATTTATCTACAACAGGACTTAAATTATTAATTAAAATCCATCCACAGTACCTTGAGTGTTTTCACAGCAACGGTGACGTTGTACCTCTTCCAAACAGCTTCGTACACGTCCCCGTACTGACCTCCGCCAAGCTTATGCCTCATTACAATGTCTGTACGGTTGATTTCCCACTCGTCTGGTTCTGAAAAAATAAAAACAACTGGTATTAAGGATGAAATCGTTAAGACTTTTGTAAACAAAATATAAAATGTGCTTTTCACAAGGAACACTTTATCATATTAAATATTTGGTGCAAAACATTACACAAACTTTCTTAAATGCGAATATTTCCATAAAAAATTCACTTCAGAAGCTACTAACAAAAAGTGAATAATCAGCCTAATTTTCTCAAAATTGGTTGATCACATTTTGCTCTTATTTTCGTTATGTATGAAGAATCACAAGTCAGCGTAAATAAATTTAAAAGACATTATGGTTTGCGAGCAAATTTTAAAAAATCTGATGGCAGTTTGCTGGTTTCTTCTTATTCTTACGCAAGGGGGGATGAGTTTATCTATGTTTTTAAAGGTTCATATGGTATACTAGTACTTACTAACTTCTCTGTTTCTCTAAACCAAAGTGGTTTGGCTCTTTTATTGCGAAAGTAGTCAAATATTTTTTTGGTTAGTCTATTTTTGTCCATTCGGAAGATGTGCCCATAAAAATCAATTCTCCTTTTTCTTATTGTGTCTGATAATGTTTCAGTTTTTGGTAAAGAATTTCATTATTGATGTGGAGTAATTGGTTGTTATAGAATTTGGAGCCTAAGATTTTTCGTAATATCTTTCTTTCTTTGATCTCCAGCCTTTCAAGCGGGCCCTGGGTTGTGAGAGATAATGTTTCAGCCAAATTATAAGGCTTCTGGTTTAATTACCATATGATAATGCCTTATCTTTGTATTCCAGGAGAGGGACTTCTTGTTGTATGTGTCTTTGGTAAGTTGGAAGGCTAATTCAACTTTATGTCTCCTAGATTCTATAGCTTTTTTCTCTAGGGCATTCCAGCTGATCCATTCCCCAAGATATTTGAATTCTTTGACTATCTCAATGTATTGTTCTCCCACTTGAAGCTTTTTTGGTGGCTTTTGTATGTTTGTCAATATTTTAATCTTTTCAAATAAAACTTTGAGACCCATTTTTAATGCTTGCTTCTGGATTAACGCTACTAAATTTTGATTAAGGTGAATATTCAGTTTTAGTATTACAAAGTGTATTCATGTACATGCTGATAAATATTTGAAGTTTATTATTTGAGGTCGTCCAGCTATTACAGGTGATTTAAAATCCAAAATGCAATAGTTTGTTTGATAGCCAGACAGGATTATCTGCATGGTTTTTGTCTCGACTCAAAACACAATTATAGTCTCAGGATTTGGTGAGAAATACTTAATTGTTGTTACTTTACTACATAAATGTTTTAGTAAACCTTTTAACATTTTTAATCCAAAGAACCTTATAACTTCACAGTTCATTTAAAAAAATAGGTTTCAGAGTTTTGAATAACTGCCCACAGGAGCGATGTAGGCGCATTGATTCCTAACCAAAACGCAGTTAATCGAAATTTTATGGCAATAACAAAAGGCAACCTGTGTTCTTGAGTTCAAAAAAACAAATTTGATGGTGATGATGCAGCACAGTTTTCAAAGGTGTTCGTTTCTTCATTAATCTGTCCTCTCCGAAAAATTTGATGGTTTCAACAATTTGAAGACTGTTTTTTTTTTTCAAAAGAGACAGGGCCAAAACAACTGCTAGTTTTAGAGAAACAAATGGAAATAATTTGGTGATACATTTCAGTATATCTAACAGTCAGATTGCGATTTTGCAACACATTATCTGGAGTGTGATAATGAAGACCGTAAATATAAAACCATACAGATTGCAGCTGTTACTGATAGCGTTAAGAGAGAACAAATAGAATTTAATGATTTTTTTATGATGGAGAAAAATGTAAATTAACCTTAATTTCAGATGTAATTTTTACTCATCACTTCAATGGTAGCCTATAGTCAAACATCAGAACATGCAATTATGGAACAGAAATCCACAACATGATGTAGTAATCACTAAATGATTTTTTTCAAGCCTAGGTATTATATGTTAAAGGGGTCTATGACCTTGTGTTTCGTGTTCTGCCTACAAGACCACCAGACTTAACTGTTTCCTCATAAGGCTATGTCAGAAAATCTTTATATTCATCCACTGCTACCTCTGATGATGTTAAACATCGAATAACAACAATGACACTAAGTTAATAAATCATGTCTCTCGCATCGTTCAGATATTGTCCTACTACTTATGGCGATCACATTGAATACTGGAAATACAGAAAATAAAACAAGTCTGTGACTACAATACTTGTAATTTGCTACGATTTTCATATTATCTTTTCCATAATAAAACACTGTATAAGGAAAGCTATCCATTCTTATTGAATATGACACCTTTGGACTGAAGTAAACTAATTGCTTTGTAACTATAAAATAAAAACGATAAAAACTATCATGGAAACACTTACCAGGACTTAAAGCAAACACTGTAGGCTTGTTATGCTTAGGCGCTGGGTACAGAAGCTGCGTGATCAGGCCATCCGAGTGCATCGAGTGATGATGTACCAGTTCTGCCAATGTGTTGAACTTGCTTTCTGTTGTTACATATACCTAAAAACAAACATATTTATCAAATAAAGCACCTAACAAAACAATAGATGTTTGGAACTGCAAAGTCAAACAAATATACTTAGAAATCAAAACCATTACTAAAGTATTTTTCATTATACAAGTCAATTATGTTTACATAAAAGTTAGCATTTAGTATATGGTTCAGGATATAATACAATTTGATGTAATAAAATAAATATGCTGACTGGGGAAATGAAGCAGTGTATAAAATTTAGTAGCATATAATATAAGATTTAAAAACTATAAAAAAAATTAAAACGTGAAATAAATTAGCAATAAAGTATAAATGTACACTCAAAAGATTGATTTTTATATGTTAAATCTTGAAAAATTAACTTATTATAGAATATTTGAATAACAGAGAAAAAAATTAATGATACTCAATGGAATTAAGGAAATTTATGAAAGATGGTGCACCAGCAAAGGTGCCTGGGAAAGAAATGTAAGTCTTAATGTAATTTAGGACCTGAACTAACCAAAAGCAACTATTTCTTGAATTGGTTTGCAATCATAGGTTGCTGAAAGTTGGGAAAGAATTCTGCCATTTAGCGAAGATATATGTTTGGTGTTAGCATAAGCAGGCAGGTAACTAAAGTTCCTATCGTACGTAGTCGATGACAAGAAATATGTGAACATAAACTTTCGGGACATGAGTTCCATTACTTAAACAAAGGTGATTGTCTTGACTAAAACAATTTATAGAGAATAAATTGTTAGTATGTAACACTGGATTCACATAGTAAGCAGTAATAATATGGCCTCATTAAATTAAGCACAGCCTACTAGATTTAATGCTTCAAAAATAATTCTGATCGCCTTAGTCCTACAATGATTCACTCGTTACAAGTAAAAGGAGGTGCAGAACAAACTGGTTATAAAGGCCTAAGGATATCCAATCACCTACTATTGCAACACCAAATCCTGCGCAGAAATTTATTAGTAACAAAAGTAAGATCATTAACTGACCACAATACACTGTGAAAGTTATCTGTATGAAACCAAAAATCAGTGTCATGTCAATCAAACAAACTTTGCTAACAGAATGTAACAGGTTCAGTTATGAAATTAAATGTCCAAGTACAGTCTACACTACACTTATATATTGTTAATAGATCTAACTGTACATACAAGTAAAACATCAGTTTTTTATTGAAATAAAAACTTCTTGTCAAGAAACAGTCAACTAAAAAGAAAACCTCCAGAAATACAGGATGTACACGTACTTCAGCATATTGTTCCTTAGACAAAAAGGAATGTAAAACGTTACATGACCATGGTTCCATTTCATTTCATATGCTGCCTGTTGTTTTTACTTTCAAATTAAGCATTTTTAAAACAGCTAAATCAAATTTTAGTTGAATATTATCCTTGTCAGATCCTACTTGGCCAAAAATTGTCAAGGCGTAAACTTTCTCCATTCCAAAATGGCGGCCACTGAAAGTTTTCAACTACAAACATCTCATAAAGTACCAACTTTACAAAATAATTTTTAGAATAATCTCTTTTTCTAAAATTAATCCATATTGGCTTTAATTTTTATAATGAGATGAAAGATTACCAAAATATGGGATTAGTTGTTCACATGTTCATGGTCATTTTGTGCTCTTTGATAAAGGATAATGCGACTTTTTTATTCCTACTAGCTACGCATTAAGATGATAAGGGTACAAACCAATTAGGTAACACAAATAACACAAAAACAGTTAAACAGATTTTTCAAAAAATGGCTATGCACAGGTGGACATATTTTGGTTATTTTTCATCCGATTTTAGAAATTAAGCAGACATAGATTTGGTATAATTTCACACCTTGACATATTTTTATCCAATTAGGATCTAACAACAATAACATTCAACCAAAATTTGATTTACAATTTATAAAATATAAATGTTTAAGTAAAAATGACAGACAGGTGGTAAACAAAAAGAAACAGAAGTACAATTATATGATGTTTTGGTCCAAAGAACAATACCCTGATGTTCATGTATGTGGAAATATCCCGTGTATGACAAGGTCATCATTTTAAATGATACTTAAATACACAGCTATATTTTTTCAACTTCTAATAACACCAATAATGTAATGTTAAAAAAAATGTTCTTATGGAAATCAAGTAATCCACCAATTCTATAACTTTCAGTGATCAACCTTTCCTTCTGATGACTTGAAAACTTTCACTTTTATTATTTCCCTTCAAAATAATCATCTTCCTCTTCATCATAGTCGTTTTTAATTTTCATTATTTTAATTTCTTTTGTTTAAGTTAAGAAAATTACTTACAGTAATTTAAGTCTTCACTGTTTCTTGGGCAACAGATTGATGTCCCATAAAAATAACTAAAACCACTTTTACTTTGTTGAAGGATTGTGACCAAATATCTTCTTCTTCTTCTTCCAATGGCTCCTTTTGGTTCACACCATTTTGGATCTTGCCTCCCAATACAATCCAGGAAAGTTCCTTCATCCCTGCTTCCATTGTGACCAAATATTTAAAGCTGTGATTCACATTAAAATGGTTTTTTAGTTTTCTCCTATGTGTTCCTTCTAGTTATACACACAGAAAAAGGTGTGTACCTTCATGTTTTTCTCAAATATTTTTATATCTTAAAAAAACAATACTGTTAATTTTCTTTGACAAACGCACTTGCGCGCACGTATGCACACACACATACTAAACTTAAATTTAACTGTAATACATTTATGAGTCATTAATCCAATGGTTTACAATATTCAGTGACTAATTAATCTAATTACTGACAAGTACAGATGAGCACATAACCTAGACAACTAAAACAATAAATCGCTTGTACTGACCTTCCCGTCTGAATCCTCATTTATCCTGTAATGATAAACCCTGCCTTCATATCTCAAGGATATACTCCTCTGTCCAGGACTACTTTCGCTCTCTCGCACGAGGAAGCTCCCATTAATACCGGAACTGAGTAAGTACTCTGCAGCGTTACGAGATATAGGACCGTGGTACCACGAATGTTTCTCTAATGAGTTGACCGGGGTTACGTAGTTAGACGGCACCCAACCAACTTGTCCAGACGATGAATGAGCTTCACACCACTCTCCGCTCTTGTTGTAACTCAAGATCCGCACTTGCTCACCTATAAACAAAATACAGTACTAATTTAATCTATGAGATTATTTAATTGTACAGCTAACCTGTTATTTTCAGTGAAATTATTCATTAGTACAGTAGGACCTCAATTTACTAATGTAATTTGTTCCAGAAGTAATTTCGTAAGTTAAAGCGCATTGTGCATGTACATTGCCAGATTTGTTCCACCACCTTCACACTCGCCTCATACAATGAAAAAATATATATATTTGTCAAATATGGAAGAAATATGCATTAATAAAACACAAGTAAAACCTTAATTAAACAAACGTATTAATTGCACATATTTCCTACATTACATATACATAATACTAATACGAAATAATATATAGTGGTTCCTCGCGATATGATCTTAATCCGTTCCTGGACCGGGATCGTATCGTAAAAAAATCATATAATGAACAATGTAATCTTATGTAATTTAATTAATTCGTGCAACGCCCCATATATAAACAACAAAATCGTCTATACGTAATAATAATTAGTCACAAAATAGTATATTAAGTACCACATACACACAATAAACATTCATACCACATTTATAAATTAAAATAACCTTATAAATAAATAAAAAATAAGAGAAAAATTAATTTCACTTACAGTAAAGTACTGTACAAGTTATGTAAAATTACAGACACAGTAATGAAAACTTAAAATCAATTTTTTTTATATAGTTTTTATCTTTTGTAATTTTTTTTTGCTTTTTTTTTTTTAACTAACTGAACTTAAATTTGAGGGATACATCATCGTCTTCACTTTCCTTTCTAGTTTTCTTACTAGAAACACTCGCTTCTTCACTTTCTGGGGCACTTCTCTTCGAAAAATATCTATCTAAAGAAGCCTGTTTAGATATCGGCAAGAGATATTGGGATCGTATCGCGAAAAACGTATCGTTTCGCGAGCAAGAATATTTGCGATATTCCACTTCGTATCGTGAACCCATCGTATCGCGAGGTTCTACTGTATGTAATAAAGTTTCTTACATCTACAGATTCGAATACGTATCAAAGTTCGTGGGAGGTGGCGGCGGCAAAGGTTGTGGAATGGAGGAGGAGGAGGAGGTGAACAATGAGAGCTGACAGAGAGCGTACATGCATGCATACACAGTGTATTAAAAAATAAAATTTAACACTACGAATTGAAAAGAATTTAACACTTTTTTAAATTGTTTTAACTTTTTAATTTTTTTACACTTTTAAAAACCTAATTTTAATTATCATCATTTTTTGCCTTTTTCAAAGGTTTGTGTCATTTCGTTAGTTGAGGCCCCACTGTATAATACAATAAGAAAAATAAGATTTTGAACATTAAAAAGTAAATAAAAAAAATATTGTGGATTGATTTGAAGTTATTTGTCATAACTAGAATATCTGTCTTGTTTCACAATATTCTTAATGCACATCTTCTTTTATTCACAAAATATTACATATATTTTTTACTACCCAATTTCATTAATAGTAATGGGTTTCTCTGTTTAGTTCATGAAATTTTTTTCAGATCAATTAAGAAATATTCATGGCACTTAGCTCAATGGCACGATGGAAATGGGAAACAGTTAATACTACCAAATAAAACATTTTTATATCATAAAGTATACGTTTTAAAACGAATACAGACTGCTGTAAAATTCATACAATTTTTATCTTACTTTTTTTAAAATTATAAAGTTTAAAAGTATTAAAAGTCAGGCAGTTAAGAAACTGTTCAGCTGATGAATCTCTGAACGTGTGCACTCAGCAGTATGTCTGAGACTGCATTTACTGCTGTATGTCTTACTCTTTCAGTGCATACTGATACTTTGTCCTCATTAGTCTGGCATGAAGTATAAACATAAATAAAAGTTATAACTTTTTTTACATTTTGAAATGTTGAAATTTTTTTTTTGTTCTAGCTATAAACAGAATGAATTGTGTTAAGTTTGAAACAAACCGGATAAAAATTACGAATTCTGAACTGGTAGTACATGTTTGCTTGCACACAAACACATGCATATTAATATATAAAATCTAACAATAACTTGAAATACGTTTTGGGAGGCCAAATTACCTTCAACAGCTCATTGTCGAATTGAAATGTTGTAAAAAACTGTCCAGCCTGACAATATCTAGAATTATCTCTAAATGAGTAATGTATAAAAAGTATTAGTTTTTTTTAATCTGTAGACCGTAAAAATAATAATAATACAAACCTGTGTTGACGATTAGTTTTGTAAGATGGCGTAGTAGATTAGGCAGTCTTGCATATTGCTCGCTGGATTTATTTTTAGAAATGTTACACAAAACACACCTACACTTGTACTTCCTTAACCTACTAAACATATTTCATGGCTTGAAAGAGGAAACTGTGCCCCATTTTTAACAATGGTCAGTGGCTCTCAAGGCCATTGTTTGTAAGTAAATATCAAGTGCACTTCCTTCAACATTAATTAAGAATGCAAACTTGGCAACAACGGAAATGCTTGGACAGCATTGTTACTTTAAGGAATTCTTCTCAGTCGAGTTGCTGGGGGAAGACTTCAACCAGAAAATGTATTTAAATGAATATGTAAAGTGTAGCAGAAATAATTACAACTAGTTTGACGGTATATTTATTTAGGTTATGAATATAGACTTCCTAACCTAAATGTTATAATTTAATATTTGTTTATCAAAACATATTTTTGTGGTTTACTAATAAAAAAAACTATTAAATTCATAAATCATGAAAAAACATTACACAAAGTTTTTTTTTATTTACTCCTGAATTATATAATTTGTTTAAATAATTTTTTACAGGCTTCAGTTTAAATTGTTTTAAAAATAAAAATTTCTCAAAATCGGTTCTAGTTATTTTGAACAAATTTTTTATTGTAATTCACAAGTACACAAACAAAATGAATGTGTCACTTGATGTCCAAAATCCAGGCTTGGAAGCTATCACAAAAAGTAAGCAATCTACATAATTTTAGAAAACGGTATCAGGTTTTTTCACAAATTCTGGTCATCTATGAAGATTTACGACTTAAACTTGAAATAAAAAACCACGACAGCCAAATGTGACCAAATGTGAGATGTCTTCGTACATGAAAAATCTAACAAAATTATTTAGCCGCCTCGGTGGCCTAGTGGATAGCGTACTAGGCTTGCACCCCGAGGACCCGGGTTCGATTCCCGGCGAGGGCTTGGCATTTTCATACGCTATAAATCATCCCATCGTCTGCATTAGCCCAAGTGTGCACAATAGTCGGACGTTAAACACAAAAAAAAAAAATCTAACAAAATTAAATGAACCAATTTTATAAAATTATACTTTATATGGAGTTTTTTTATGGACATTAATTAATTATTCTTCCAAATGAAAATTCTAGTGGAAGTTTGTGTAATGTTTCAGCACCTTTTGATTCCATTTTGAATACCTTTGGTTCAACTTGTAATTTGTAACTTGCAACTTGTAACTTTGGTAAATTGTAATTAATGTTTAATTAATTGAATGTTTCAGCGGCTACATTCAATGAAGCATGTAGCAATGGCTTCCAACAGAATCAACAAGACATTCAGACTCAACTAACCTCCATCTTCCACCAAACAATGGACTTACGCATGCATTTAAGAATTCCTATTCACACAGAAATTGTTCATAGACTAAAACAACAACGTTCAGTTTAATGTAGTGGAAAAAATGTCTAATTTCCCGTTTGCCTCTTTAACAAATGTCACTGTTCCAGTAATATCCCTTTATAGCTCTGCATTAGACTCTACCCAATGTTTGTTCTGCTTATAACTGCAAGAAATGTACTCTTTGCTCAACTGATTCTAAAATACCTTCCGTTTATTCATGCGGAACTCACTTCCCCTTAATAGCAGCAAAGATTTTAAAACACTCAATTAAATTCCAATGCTTTAACAAATGTAGTTATTTTTCAGACTCTTGTAAAAACTGTACAATTCCCGCAGGGGGTGCAGACTAGCTGCACCTATTGAAAGGATTTAGGCGTCGCTCACGGTACCCGAGTCTAACACACACTTACACTTACGACTTTAACACTTTACACTCACACTTACATTTAGGCAAGAATAGCCTTAATGTGTTTTCATTTCGCCTTAAAAAAAAAAAAAAAAAAGTACAAATTATTATTCCCAATAAGTCTTGTCTCATACAAGACAATGGAAATAAATAAATAATGTAACTAATACTTTTTTTAAGTTTTTAGATAGCTCCCGCAGCAGCTAGCAACATATTAGACATATAGCAACCCATATGTTTATTGGAATACTTATAAATGGATTTTGAGAAAATCGGATTTTTGTTATTTTTAATAACTCACTAAAAAATAGCTTGAAAAAATATTTAAAAATTGAACAAAAATAGTCCCAAGATTTTTTTTTTTTATGTGTAATGTCCGACTAATAGTCCCAAGAAATAGGCAAGCTACACTTACTGTAATTTTTTTTTTTTTTTTTTTTTAACGTTGGTGCACACTTGGGCTAACTAATGCAGACGGTGGGATGATTTATAGCGTATGAAAATGCCAAGCCCTCGCCGGGAATCGAACCCGGATCCTCGGGGTGAAAGCCCAGTACGCTATCCACTAGGCCACCGAGGCGGCCGCCTACTGTAAAAGTCATCGAAACTGATTATTTATTTAATTTTCAGTAACGTGCGCTGAAGGACATCGGAGTCAAAATCGCTTTCTTACTCAGGGAACCCATAAACAGATACTGTATATCAATCTAAATCTCAGGTACATACTTATCATCGAAACTGATTATTTATTTATTTAATTTTCAGTATGTACGCTGAAGGACATTCGAGTCAATACCCCTTTCTTACTCAAGGAACCCATAAACAGATACTGTGTATATCAATCTAAATCTCAGGTACATTCTGTTCCATAATAAATCACCTTACAGTGTGAATGTAAAGAGATACCAGTGTAACTTAAAATTTCTCTAAAACGTACCCTTTTTAAGACTAAGTTGATTTTCTCCTCCCGCTTGGAAGTCGTACAAGGCGACAAATAATTGCGGATCGTCCTCTTCCTGGGCCAGAAGATTTTCTTTGGAAGTCCATCTGTTGGCAGAATCGAGAGGCAGTGCAAGTGGTGTCGCAGCCGGGGTTGGACTAGATCCTGGTGAATCGCCATCAGGTATGTCTGGAATGTGCGGCAGTGGTCGGCTCTGCAGCAGTGCTTCTGAAAAATTAAAAAATCAATTGTATATATCGACTTTTGTAAATTGTCCTAAACAACAAACATTTATCTGTGATGAGTAATATTAGTACAGAATGAAATCTTAGTTATTCAGTATATAAATGGTGAACAACGATTCAGAAGCTACAAACAAAAAGCAAGAAAGAAAATTATGTCATCATATTTTGGTCGAACTGATCGCATATGACGAATCTTATATCAAATCGGAGTACCAACATAAAAAAAAGTAAGTCGTGATTCGACAGCAAGCAGTGGTCAGATTTTTGGTTTTTCGATTTACTTACTAATCAAAAATTTGTATTACAATGCCATATTTCAAACTTGCTACTGTGACTTGACCTTGATCTTTAAAACCAAAAATAATGTTATGGAAAATTTTGAGAAACTTCTATCCTTGATACTACATACACCCAGTGTGTTTAGTCCTCCATTGAGAGAAGATTTTTTCACTCCTGAATTGACAGAATTGAGGATTTTTTGATTGATTAAGAACTAGGTTCCAACAATAAATGCTTTCTCTTTATTTGTTTCACCCAACTTTGGGGTACATCAAATCAATCACTTCTCAATGCTCTGTGCCTTCCTCGTAGCCCAGTATTGCTTCATACGTTGTGATCTTGCTTTTCTTTCTTCGTCAGAAATTTGGATCGTTCGCTTGGATTTGACTTTGCCTTGGAACCGTTGTTTCTTGTCCTTGGTTATTGTTTTGGCCGTTCTGCAGTTCTGTTATGTCTTTCTCCGTTTCTCTAAACCAAAGTGGTTTGGCTCTTCTACTGCGAAAGTATGCTTTATATGAAACTTTTCTTTTTTTCTTCATTTACAGGCTTCTCATCTTACCACTTGCCTCACCAATGAAATTTACCCAACATCAACAATAAACTGAGAATTACAATTTATTGTGTCATAATATTACGACCGCAAGAACAACAGATAATTATGAACTAAACAAATTTTTAAATAATTTTCTATCACTACAAACACTTTTATCATTGCGGGTAACGAGGTACCAGTTTTTTCTTATTTACTCTCACACCAAAACCTCATTTGATTAGCGAATTGCGATAGAAAGGTGAGCCGTCATGTTTGTGTTCAGATCCGGATCCGGGACCTTGAAATCAGCATTGATCCTAATTTCCAATATACTTTTTCAGGAGTTCTTGACATTTAATATATGTGTTCGCTATTTTAATTCGATTTGATTCAAACTTGGCGTAAAAATTGATTCTGACAATAGCTAGCAACATTCTGACAAGTTTGTTACCGAGCAAAATTCGTTTAAACAATTTCAAAATAGCAGCCATTTTCAATTTTTTTTTAAAAATCAGAAAATTCTTGACTAATATTTTTAAAAATCTATTTCACAATCGGAATTTGCTTTAAAACTGCACAAATTAACATTAAAATTTTCAAAATCTGTTGAAATTAAGAGTTTAATTTAAAGTTGGTTAGGATTCATTTTGGTTTTTTCAATGTATTTTCAAAAGTTTAAAAAGCTAATATGTGCAGAATTTGATGCTGATTATTACAGTGAAATCAGAAAAAGGGTAAAATATTGGAAAGTCCTTTTGGAAATTCGCTTTAGTTACGTCAAACAAGACAGCTGCATGTCACGATTATTTCAAATTTGCTACTGACTTGACTGATCTTCACACAAGACCAAAATTTGACCAAAACTAGATTAACAAATTTTCAGAAATTAGTTATATTCTTGGATTTTATTAAAATAATCATTGAAATTGTCATCAACAACTTTTAAACAATTAGAACATGATTCTATAGCCTACAACAACAGCAAATAGAATTTTTTACGCTGAACTAACCTTACCAATAAGGCTACACAGTGCAGAATCAGAACTTGGAAACCAATCACCACCATATCAAATTACACAAAACCAGCTGTATCTAGGTTATGTTATGCAAGGTTAGGTTAGATTAGTGAGGAATGTAAGGTTTAGTACATTGTAGATAAATTAGAAACAGTTAGTCGGGGCAGTCAGTTGTGAATGTAATAATCAAAAGCTAATAACAGTTGATAGCAAAGACGAAGCCTGCAGCTATTCCGCTGATACAATACTTTTCAACAAATATTTGAACTATTTCAAATATTATTATATTTTTTATTTCATTATCAGCTTTTCTAACTTACTCCCTTGTAATTAAACCCGAACACCTTCCCATAATATGATTATATAACATTTGAACTGCTCCAAAGTATCCGTTTGCTTAAAGGGCATATTACACTAAGCGTCAAATTTCTTTGAACGAAGACCTTTGATAAAATAAATTGATGGAACCATTTTAATAAACTTTGATGTGTAATTTTTGAAAAAGATTTTCGAAGTACGTAGGAATAACCACAAAATTTTGTCATCTTCTGTTTGTCACATTACTCCTTCAGTTCTTTTCGTTTCACAGAATTTAAAACAATGGTGAAATTGTCATGGACTTTTGAACAGTAAAAACATTAATTATACAATATGAAAAACAAGTGTTTGTGGAATATCCATATTAAAGCTTAGGCCTAAAAAAACCGAGATAGTCATTCTTAAAAATCGTCTATATGATTTACGATCTTTCCAATGCAGTTTTTTAATAATAGTAGCATTTACACCTCGTACTCTCTCCTTTGTATCCAAACTCGTCTTTTTCGTTTTCTTGTCTCTTTATTTAGTTGCACCATAGCAAGTATAGGCGCTTAATACAGCAGTGCAAGTCAACATTATTCAATCCATTACAGCTATTGCATTTAAGTAAACATAACCTCAAAAAAATACTAGATAATTAACTCCGCTGATCATAGAACTTTGAGGAATGTAATATGTTTTCTTTGATATAACTTCGACAAACATTTGAACATGATATATGGTCAAAGTTTCATCAAATATTTAACAAATATCTTTGATAGTGTAACATACCCTGAGTATGAATAACATACAGGCAGGAAACCAATTATAATTTTTTTTTATAATAAAACCTAAAGATCTAAAAAAATTGGCAAAAAGAATTTTCGGAACGATCTCATATTAAAGAAAATTATCGAACATTTAATCAATTAAAATATTCTATTGCGACTAATTTTAAAACACTTGCAGCATGTTAGGCTTCACGTAGTTTACACAGTAATCTAATTATATCGATCGATTATGTAACGGATTTGTAACAATCGATGTGACTCCCCAGAGGCCCAAGCTCGTGGGAGCGCGGTGCTCACGCATACGTGCACGCCATCGCACAAGAGGAATGCAGCACTACAGAGCCTACACCCTATCCCATCCTGTCTGCACGCCCAATTAATGTCAAGGCTTTGTCGTTATTCGTATACCTGTAACTGTAGGAAGTAAATACTCGAGTTCAGCAAGACACCGCGGTATGCTGAGCTGTAGTCGAGTACTGAAAAACCGAGGATGGTATTCAATGTAAGAATATATTCAATTTTTTTTGGTGTTTAACGTCCGACTATTGTGCACACTTGGGCTAATGCAGACGATGGGATGATTTATAGCGGCCAGAGAATACATTCAAACATATATCACTGACGGATTAATGCCATTTTGTGGTTGGGGGGCAGTTGGTTGGATGATTCAACTTACAAGAAAGCCTTCTTGGAGGATTAAAATTTTTGAGATAGTACCTTAAAAAAACTAACACTCAATCTGTTTTGAGACTTAAAACAGATATAAAACGTGTAAAAATTTACTCCATTTTAGAAAAAAAAAATCACTGTAAAATTCCTATTTTACAATTCTTATTATTATTTAGAATGCCACTAGGAAGTTGTACTAAAGAAAACATCATTTTTCTTCTTTCCATATTCTCAATATTCCTACCCGTAATTTTTTATGTTAAGTTACAGCCGCAGTTATTCCCGTTGCTATATTAACCGTCTGCATTAGCCCAAGTGTGCACAATAGTCGGACGTAAAAAAAAAAAAAATATTCCCGTTGCTATACTCTTACCGTTAACGCTGATCCCTTGTCATCACTAGTTTTTTTTCCAATACAGCCGTGTATCTTTCTGTTGTTGCAGTTAACACAGGAAGAAAAGAGAACCAACATAAAATATCTAACTGATTAAAGCCGCCTCGGTGGCCTAGTTGATAGCGTACTGGGCTTTCACCCCGAGGACCCGGGTTCGATTCCCGGCCAGGGCTTGACATTTTCATACGCTATAAATCATTCCATCGTCTGCTTTAGAGCAAGTGTGCACAATAGTCGGACGTTAAACACAAAAAAAATCTAATTGATTAACCCCGTTTTCACCCTCAGTATAAGCGTTACAAAGTGTATATATGTACATACGGACAAAACTTCATGTACAAAGTTGAAACCGGAATAACGTGACGGGTTTCGGACCCTTCAGAAGCCTTAGATGGCTCCTTGGCCCTTTTCATCGAAGCCTACGCGTATACTTCCATTTTGTGGAAGTAAAATAGGATCTTTTACATTTTGTATGTCTTTTGTTTCGGGAGAGGCGATCGCCCTTCAACCCCCCCCCTAGTCCGTCCTTGAGCAAACCGTGTAATTGTTGTGGAGTGTTGTACAAATGTTTTAGAAAGTTTTCTCTTGAAAATGAGCGCAACTGGAGATGCCATCAAACCAGAACCATAAAATTAGCGCCGATCCTGACCTCTAGAACATTTTTGAAAAGTCAGTTAAAATTGTTGCAAACCCAAAATTCTCTCACGTTCATTATTCTGGTCCGATTTGATTCAAACTTTGCTCAAAAATCGATACGGATGACAGCTTGGAAAAGTTCGTTACCCGGCAAAAATCCGTTCAACAGTTTCAAAAATGGCGGCTATTTTAAATTTTAAAATAGTCATGAGTTTTTTACCTTACACTCTTTTGAAAAGCTAATTTCACCGTCGCAATCAGCGTTAAAATCTACATAAATTAGCATTTTCAATTTCCAAAATCCATCAAAATTTGGAAAATTAATTTCACCAAGATTCCTTTTCGTATTTTTAGTGTAATTTGAAAGTATAACTATTCATTGAAAGTGTAATTGAAAGTGTAATTATTGCCGATTTTATTCAAACTTTACACAAAAATCTATTACGGTAATAACATGGATAAATTTGTTACCCAGCAAAATCTAACAATTTCAAAATTACGATCATTCCAAAGTGAATGAATTATACGAATATTGAGAATTAGGACAAACCACATCGCCTCCGGAACACAATTTAGAAACAGTCTCAAGGTCACAAGCGTTATTTCTCATAAAAGAAACTTACTGTACGGTTTTCCTTTTATTAAAAAGATATTAATTGCAACACTTATTTAGACATTTGCATACCCACAGTTAAAAGACCTACAGCGTTTATATTCAACGGACTTCTAGAAGTGAAGCGCCCATTATAAAATGCGTACCCCATATCAACGGCTAAACTACAAGAAATTTGACTATCTGCCGCTACAAACGCTGCAAGCTGCAAAGGAAAAGGGAAGACGTTTAAGAAAACAAACAGTACTATTACCTATTTAATTGTAGTTGAACACTCTGCCGCAAGATGCCACCAGCAGGGAGCGCTCACACCTCTTATAAGATTTATCATTCTAGTACGTTTACATTCAATGCCTACAGCCTGATGTGAATTTACAAGATGGTACCTCACCGTACCGGAGCTTATTTGTAAGAGAGTCACTAAATAAAAATATCCCGGAGGTGCTACGAAATGTGCATGGAAACATTAAGGCGGGCGATTTGAGGAATCTGAACGAATGAGGAAATACAAAATTTATACCGGGAACCTGATTTGATAGGAGCAATTAAGATGGAACAGGACAGAAGAACGGTGGGAGTACTGGACGGCCATTAACGAGAAAGAGAAGATTAAGAAGGATGGCTGAGATTAGAGCTGTGATGACGGAGGCCAATGAATACGACTGCTACCGGACCAGACATTAGGTGCAGCGTATGAATCTGCGAGAAAGTTATTGCGGTTTGAAATTACGTTCATTTCCTTTTAGTCCCTGTTAATTTACCTTAAATCTGAATTAACATCCCATTTTAATCATAATTCCCTAAATATTACACTATAGTTTCCTTTCCTATTTTAAAAGAAGAGAAAACCAAACTGCAAATATTACAAGAAGAGTTAGATTGGAACTGGCATATTAAAATGTGTACTAATAACACCGGAATACTCCAGAACGTGAAAAGCAATCGACCTACATATTCTTCCAATTCTAGCGTAAAGCGTACAAACTTGGACACTGAAAATATGAGCACGGAGAAAATAGCAAATTATATCCCACGGGATTTTTTTTTTTTAACGTCCGACTATTGTGCACACTTGGGCTAATGCAGACGATGGGATGATATAGCGCATGAAAATGCCAAGCCCTGGCCGGGAATCGAACCCGGGTCCTCGGGGTGAAAGCCCAGTAGGCTATCAACTAGGCCACCGTGACGGCTCTATCCAACGGGAAATGGAAAATGCAATGACAGAGGCGCGAGGCTGGTGGACAGAACAACAAACATTTGGGCACGTAACGTCATACAGACGCCAAATAACATGTTGCCAGACTCAGGTGGAGCTTGGAAAAAAGCAATCGTTAGAACACATCGATACAACAATGGCGACCATAGATGGGGGAAAAAATAGGGCGTCCTTCAGATGGGATTCAAAATGACCTGAAGATTGGCGATTTAAAATGGAAACGTCTAGCACAGAACACAAAGTGACTACGTTCAAATTGGATAACTTAAAACTAAAGAAGAAGAAGAAGAAGAATAAACAGAGGACGACGAAGAGGAAGAAGAAAAAGAAGAGGCGGTGAAGACAGAAAATAAGAAAACGTTCCGGTTCAGATAATAAGATTTTGGAATAAAAACACCTTTAAGTCCGGGTGGCCACCACCTACGCATTCAAAATCTAACCTATTGTTTTTAATGTAGGTTCAGCCACTGAAAGCGTAACGTAGTTGAGCGGAGTCAAGCGGCGTCGCTGGGCTCCGTTCTGCGCAGCTTCCACTCTGACTAGGATCGGTTTTGAAACTGATTCCATTTCCCCCTCCACGCTGACCACGCCTCCAAACTAATTACTTCTCGTTAACTACGTTGCCGATGCCTAGGTTACGGTTTTTAAACACAGTAGGTTCATAGAACCAGTTACAGTAGGCCTACATGTTTAGATTGACAAGATACAAACGCATTCTTAGTTCTATAAACTAACTGCACTCCGTTTCCGGTTGCTGTTCGTCTTCATTCCGCCCCGTATTTGTCGGCCGCCCGGCCTCATGCAATAAAGCCGAACCTGCACTGATGTCTTGATTTTAAGTTCTCCTCACATTACACATGCACTGTGCACAATTTATCCGTGCATGACCTTTGGATGTCCTCAGCACACTTTCACTTTGCATTTTCCGAACCATCAATTGATCCCATGCACACCAAATCGTTGACTTCCTGTGTAAAGTGTAACCAGAACCGATACAACAGGCAGTGCATTGGTAAGATCCGCATCAACTAGATGTAATATTGCAAAAGTAGAACAATGTGAGCCATTGTTGCAGCTGTTAGAACAGAGTTTATATCAATAGTGCAACAACCGCACACAAAGAACGATGTTTTTAGAACAGAATTTATATCAATAGTGCAGCAACCGTACACAAAGAACGATGTTTTTAGAACAAAGTTTATATCAATAGTGCAGCAACCGTGCACAAAGAACGATGTTTTTAGAACAGAGTTTATATCAATAGTGCAGCAACCGTACAAAAAAAAAATGATATTTTTAAAACAGAGTTTATATCAATAGTGCAGCAACCGTACAAAAAGAATGATCTTTTTAGAACAGAGTTTATATCAATAGTGCAGCAACCGTACACAAAGAACGATGTTTTTAGAACAGAGTTTATATCAATAGTGCAGCAACCGTACAAAAAGAATGATATTTTTAAAACAGAGTTTATATCAATAGTGCAGCAACCGTACAAAAAGAATGATCTTTTTAGAACAGAGTTTATATCAATAGTGCAGCAACCGTACACAAAGAACGAGGTTTTTAGAACAGAGTTTATATCAACAGTGCAGCAACCATACACAAAGAACGATGTTTTTAGAACAGAGTTTATATCAATAGTGCAGCAACCGTGCACAAAGAACGATGTTTTTAGAACAAAGTTTATACATATAGTGCAGCAACCGTACACAAAGAATGATGTTTTCAGAACAGAGTTTGTATCAATAGTGCAGCAACCGTACACAAAGAATGATGTTTTCAGAACAGAGTTTGTATCAATAGTGCAGCAACCATACCCAAAGAACGATTTTTTTTAGAACAGAGCTTATATCAATAGTACAGCACCGTACACAAAGAATGATGTTTTTAAAACAGAGTTTATATCAATAGTGCAGCAACCGTACACAAAGAATGATGTTTTCAGAACAAAGTTTATACATATAGTGCACCAACCGTACACAAAAAAAGATGTTTTTCGAACAGAGTTTATAACAATCATGCACTACATCTTTGTGCTTATTCAAAGTCTGTCTAGCCGGGTTCAAGAAGTCTCGTGAATTTTCTCCATTGCTGATTTTCCGGTTTTTTGCAGGTTTTGTGTAAAATATTTAAATACTGTGTTTAAACATTCTATTTTAGCCAATTTTATTCAAAACGTTGAAGCTGTTATTCGTACTCCAAATAAACATTTATCAAAAACGGGAACTACAAGCTGCGACAAAGTACGGAATGTATACGTATTACTACATGGAAACTAGTATCATTCAAAAAAAAAAAAAAAAAATGGAACGTTGTTATCCATCGAAATTTTTGTAATAAATTTGTGGTCCATTTATGTTTTTTTTGTAAATACTATAAGATTAAATTCTCTCGAATATGATTTTTAAAAAATATCAGATTTTCAAAAAAAGTATGTGATAATAAAATTATTGATATTGTTTTTTGAAAATTCACTTATATCATGTCAATGAGATAGCTGCGTATAACGTACAATATTTTTTCTATTATACTGTCGAGTTTTTAGTGTTTATTTAACCTCACGCGAGCGTGTAATTTGTCGACGACGCACTTTCAGCGTTTAAACAGTAAGACAGTGTCGGAATCAATACTTCAAAAATTAACAGACGCTACAAAAATATTTTTGTTACAAACTGGTACAGTGCCTAGCCTGGCTTCCGGCGGGACTACAAACATAACCTCAAACTAATTTTATTTCTCTAAATAACAGGTGTAGTGCAGCGATTTGCATGTTTTTAATTGCATCGGACGCCCGGAGCGGTTACTGTTTATAGAACTTGACTACCGTGGGAAACTTCAAGCCCAATTTAATACTATAAATAGCCCATTATGACCGGAACTTGATTGAAAGCCCTTAGGCGAGACACGGCCGTTGTGAAATTTGAGGATCTGTAATTTTAAATTTGTTGGTATCATCAAGAGCTGACACATACGCTGTGTCAAAAGTCCGAAGGCAAAGTTAAAAAGACCTCTACTAGTTCAACAGTACAGTGTGACGGATGCTGTCTCGCTGAACCTTTACTTGTTCAACAGTACAGCGTGACGGATGCTGTCTTGCTGAATCTCTACTAGTTCAACAGTACAGCGTGACGGATGCTGTCTCGCTGAACCTCTACTAGTTCAACAGTACAGCGTGACGGATGCTGTCTCGCTGAACCTCTATTTGTTCAACAGTACAGCGTGACGGATGCTGTCTCGTTGAACATCTACCTGTTCAACAGTACAGCGTGACGGATGATGTCTCGCTGACCTCCACTAGTTCAACAGTACAGCATGACGGATGCTGTCTCGTTGAACCTCCACTAGTTCAACAGTACAACGTGACGGATGCTGTCTCGCTGAACCTCCACTAGTTCAACAGTACAGCGTGACGGATGCTGTCTCGCTGAACCTCTACTTGTTCAACAGTACAGCGTGACGGATGCTGTCTCATTGAACCTCTAATTGTTCAACAGTACAGCATGACGGATGCTATCTCGTTGAACCCCTACTTGTTCAACAGTACAGCATGACGGATGCTGTCTCGTTGAACCTCTACTTGTTCAACAGTACAGCGTGACGGATATTATCTCGTTGAACCTCTACTTGTTTGACGAAGCTGTTCAATCTATTACTAAAATCTATTCTAGTGCCAAGTTTGAATCGAATCAGACCAACATTGCTCACACACACACACACACACACACACACACACACACACACACACACACCGAAGTGAACACAAAACTGATTTCTTCTATTAGTTTTTTTGTTGATTTTCCTGTTTCTAGATAATTATAAAATAATTACACTTAAAACGTTATCTAGAATTAATTCATTTCGCCCACTTTGAGGTCCCAGGTTTAAATTTTACCGTGAAGGCTCTTCCAATAGCTCTGATTTTCCAGTGGGAAATATGATAAAATTAATTTTTCAAATACCGGTGTAGCATATAAAATGAGTAGGCCTACTTTGTAAAATAAATGGTGCAAAAACACTAAACAACCATCTCCCAGAAATTGTGTTCCGGATAAAAATAAGGGAAATTTGCTTAATTTCTCTCGAATTCTGTTAATATCATCACTTATAATTACAATGTAACATTCAAGTGAAACTCCTCCAGTAACATCGTGTTTGTTGGTTTGTGCAATATTCTAGAGCACTTATTCCCATGGAACTGAATCAAGCCAGCTCCTGCAGTCCCAACAGCCCACTAAACTATGCAGGATTAAGGCCTACTGCGCGGCTAAAACTGCTCTCTGGAGGCACCGTCTTCGCTGTAAATATTCTACAAACCCACCTACACACCTACACTGTACCACCTTGAGAAATGTATCTTTTTACAAGCTGAGAGTAAAGTGGGAATTGTGTAGTTACATCAAACTCGTTGTATATTCCCTCCTTCCACTAAATTAAAGAAATATAAGTAGCCCAAGAATTAAAAACAAAAACAAAAAAACAAAAAAAAAACAGCGACACTCAGCTGATTCCTTGACGTGACATAAGCAAATTTCCAATTAATGTTAGTTTAGGCAAGAAGAAAGTGAATAGAAGAAATGTTCCGAACCTTTTTAATAAAACGGAAATGAGCAAACGAATATCGTCTCTCTATTTCTTTCTCCTTTTTCTTCCTCCTTTTCGGTAACAGTACACGCGTATTATATGAGAACGTTGTGTTGCTCTGATTTCGGTATTTTTCCTTAATTGAAGAACTCGTGCACGTTGTAACCGTTTATAACACATTCTAATTTAATATAAACGTTTATAATAATTGTTGTTGATATTGCTAGTTTTTAACAGCATAATGTACGTACTACAGTAGTCTCGATAATCCGGACCTGTCGGGACCGGAGTCTGTCCGGATCAAACAGAATCAACTATAAACTGTATCACAAACAAGTTTTATTGGAAAAAGAAAAATCTTGTTAATTAAATATCAACGTTTATAGTACACCTGCATCAATACGAAATAAGGCTTGGTGTTCCTGCTCCGTTCTTACAGACAATTTCTTGGGCTTTAGTAGCCACTACGTTGTCATTCATAAGTGCACACAATAAGACACTCGTATTGTACTGTCGCGAGCTCCTATCACCAGCAAGATTAAGCATCGAATGAAGGAAACAAAATAACTCTTGGAAAGAGATAGTAACGACATCACAGAACTGCTACTTTTTCACAGATAATAAAATTTCACTAACAGTTAGTATTTATCTAACAGTGAACTGTGAACTGAAATTTCCGAAATCTGTTCAACCAATCCGTGCCCCTAGTTTCTTTTATTTCCGTTAAGATCGCTTTGCTCTGCGCATGCGTAATGGGTTCACAGTTTTATTCTACCTATCTACACACTAACTGTGAACTGTGAAATATTCACAGTGCGTGCGGAATTACTGAGACGAGATAAATATTGATATTGCTAACTGCGCGCGCACAGTTGTTTCCCGCCAGATTTAGCTTGTTGGTATTATTTATTTAGTACAGCGAATGTTTTTTGCACAAGTAGTGTTGTGTAGAAGAATAACTGTATAGAATAATTATGTATTTGTGTAGATAAAATACCTAATTTTGTTTGTTTTTTTTCTGATTTATATCAGCCTATACGAAGAATCAATAGCTACATAACAGGCCAGCCACACATTATTTCACAATTTACAGTTATTCACAGTTTAATTTAACAGATATTGAAAAGTAGCAGTAGCAATTTTCACATATAACAATATTTCACAGATAGTATCATCTCTAGTAAGCATCGACTGAAGGAAACAAAACAACTCGTGGGTACATACTGAGTCACTTCTCCGAAAACAGACAATGAGCGGAAAAACTGGCGGTAAGACTTCCGACAACTGAGGGCAAGCGGTCCCCCTTAAAATTGTGTTTTCTTCTTTTTCTGTGTCACAACATTATCTTTTTAGATTCGTCCGGATTAACCGGATGTCCGGATTAGCGAGACTTTACTGTATAGCCTGTTATGTGTTAAATGAAATCAGCTGATCGTTACGAAATGATATAAAACAACTGATCTTTAACTATAACTACAGTAAATAATATCCAAGCTAGGTTCATGTATTTAAAGAAAACTGTAAATATATGTTGAAACTAATTATACATTCAGCAAAGACATCATTAACATATTGTTTGCTATTTTAAGGCGAAAAGCACATTGAGGCTATTATCGCCTCCCTAAATGTAAGTGTGAGTGTAAAGTGTTAAAGTCGTAAGCGTAGTGTTGTGTGTGTGTGTGTGTGTGTGTGTGTGTGTGTGTGTGTGTGTGTGTGTGTGTGTGTGTGTGTGTGTGTGTGTGTGTGTGTGTGTGTGTGTGTGTGTGTTAGAATCGGGTACCGCGAGGGACGTCTAAATCCTCTCAATAAGTGCAGCTAGTCTGCCCTCCCTGCGGGGGATATTAAGAAAAGTGCGCTTCTGTCGGTAACTCCCCGAGTTCCACATTTTTTTACCTTACAACATTCTTTGTAAAGTCAGATTTCATCATCATAAGCAGCATTATATTAGCATTTCAAATTATATTCAAAAATAAGAAGATTAACTCCGACCGCCGCCAATTCATTTTGAATTCAAAACGTTAAAATCATAATTTATGCAAATCTTAATGGTGAAATCATATTTACAAAAAAGTAAAAAATACAAAAAAGGTTCTGTATTTCGACATGCGCTGAGATCGTTATTAGTGGATTTGAACTATAACCGCAAGAAACCATAAGTCTGTCCAAACTAAACCACTTTTGGTACGTTGGCTTGGTTTATTTTAGTTCCCAAAACGCACAACGACAAAGTAAAAGTGAAACAGAAACTACGTGCTTCATTAAAGACCGACAAGTAATCGCACGTAATCTATATTAATGTCGCATCGAGTGCGCTACCTGTTGCCGCAGAGGACAACTAAGGGCACAGGACAGTAACCTTTCATTGCGCATGCGCTCTGTATCCCGATCCGTTCTCACGGTACTTGGGCTAACACAACTCCAGACATGCAAACTTTTTTATTACTTAGCCTTCGTTTGGATTCGCAGTCACATTTTAATTGTCATCGCAATACACGTTCAACATTTGTCTGCGCCACGTAACGTCATTTAGGTGAGCACGTAGTGTGTCGTCACGTAGTTCAAAGAACAGTAGACCTCGCAGTATATTCATAATTAATAATACAGAACGCTCGTAACTTTTCCGCCAATTTAACCGGTAACCGTAATATTAACAAAAAAATATCACTGGACTATTAGAAATTTTATGCTTTTTCCATAAAGCTGTCAAAATTATGATAGGTTTTGCCGTTCAACCAGTATTACAGGAAATAACCAGCAACTACACTCTCAATGCTGAATTAGAGCCAACCATTTTGAAACGGAAGCGAATGGGAAAAATCTTACACATAGGTTTTTCTGGCATTATACAAGGTACTAAATTTCAAAACAATCGGTCAACGCGTTTTGCTAAAATTGCTAACACTCGTCATCTTGAAACAGAAAGAAAAGGAGAGAAATCTTGCACATACGTCATTCGGGCTTTATACAAGGTACTTTCTTATCAAACTTAAAAACAATCGGTCAATGCGTTTGGCTAAATCAGATGCCGCCATTTGAAACGGAAGTTAATGAGAAAACATCTTATACACACGTTTTTCGTGTTTTATACACCGTATGTCCGTACCAAACTTCAAAACAATCGGTCAATGCGTTTGGCCGAAACTGCTTCACACACACACACACACACACACACACACACACACACACACACACACACACACACACACACACACACACACACACACACACACACACACACACACACACACACACACACACACACACACACACACACACACACACACACACACACACACACACACAAAAATCAAATGGCAAACGATCAAGTTGAAACAGAGCTCGCTAAGCTCGGTCAACAATCTCCTAAATATAAATGGGCGAAGAAAAATTTGGATTTTACATCTACCCTTAACAGAGTAGGATACATTCATTTGAGCGCAGCAAACAAGAGATTTCATATGGACGCTCTACATCTCCGAAAAGTCTATTCTACTTGCATGCACGGTCACTTTTTCTCTACCAAACGTGATCTGAACAAGACTCTTAAATTGATTTTATTTTCGTTTCGTTGTTTGGCTTTTCATCACCTAACCTATATCAAATAACACAACCCCGGTAAAGGTTGTGCAATAAAGAAAATTACGCAATTACTCTTGTGAAAGTAAAGGGGGAGGGTGAAAGTGAATGGGGGGCTGGTTATACTCCTCTCAGAATTCTTGACGCCGCGCTAGTGGGCGGATCCCCAGAAGACAACACAAATGAAGCCCTTTAAAAAAACTGTTATTCGTTAAAAAAAACCTACGCACTGCGAGACTGGCCGACTTTTGGCATGCCTGACTGTATACTTTTTCACTATTATGATTTCATTATGTTTATAAAAAATTAGATGCATACAGGAAAGGGCAACTCTTGAAAATTATTTTCCTATTAAAATTGTTGGTACACAACTTAAAAATTAACTGAAACTGTCACAGACAATGAATTTCAGTATCTTACGCTATGTAATCAGTTTATAACCCTACTTTGGACGTTTATACTGTCTAAATATAATAATAAATATAATATCTGTGATTCTGGGATTCAAAAATTGGTATAGGTCATATACATTAACATTTTTAAAATTAACAAGAACAATAAATATAACCTCAGTTGAAATGATATTGAAGCTATTGTGCGAAATCAGCTGTTTAGAATCACTTCCAGTCTAGATATATACAAGAACAATATATGCTGTGAGGTATGCATTACGGATTCAAGCGTGACGCGAAAGCAAATATAGAAATGTTTTGTCAACCGCGACCATACAAGTTTGTAACGGGTTAAAAATTAACCCTGTTACTAAAACGCACGGCTGGCCCTACGTAGCCTGAGATCAGGTAACAAACCCTACAAAGGTCAGTTGACGGTTGTAGATAGGTACAGTGCAAAGGTCAGTTTGAGAGGGTACGCCGCGCTTGTAGCCTAAGGCAAGGACGCAACGAAGGCAAAGGTGAGTTTGCAAGGGCTCCATTAGCTACGCGGGGAAGAACCGCTCGAGCTGACCTTTGGCTCAATATTGAATCAATATTCAAATTCAAAGCCCCTTTTGGCGATGATGATTTAAACCTGGGTGAGCAAAATCATGAAATACTGGTTTTGTCGATGAGCCCAATTTATAACTGAGCCAAAACCATTACCTGCAGTTGAACCCTGGCGAAGCCTATGAATGCGGACTGCTATCCGGCGTTTAGTCGTAACGCATTTTAGCGTTACAAGTTGTCACTACAAAAATGCATTTTATTAATCACTAAACAAAATTAAGAGCGTTCCGTGACGGCAACTGAATTTTTTCGCGTGCAATACATAAACCCATACCCCGCGATAAGAGGTATAAGCAATCAGCACTAACCGGAAATTATATGCCAAAAATCATGATAACTAAACATCCAGTGTACCAAATCTGAAGCGGAAGGAACGTGAGAGTTCTGAGAACGGAAACCAGGCGCCAGACGTCCGAGGATCGCACTTGTACCAAAACCTCCAGAACATAATGTTCCCAATCCCAGAGCACTATCTATCCAGTTGGTTTTTTTTGTTTTTGGTGTTTAACGTCCGACTATTGTGCACACTTGGGCTAATGCAGACGATGGGATGATTTATAGCGTATGAAAATGCCAAGCCCTGGCCGGCACTATTCCATTACATGAAAATAAACCTGACGTGATCAGAAAACATTTTCATTAGAAACGTATTGGAAACTTTATATTCTAACTTATGCAGATTAGATTAAAAGCACAAAAATCGATTTTGGTAACATCCTGGGCAAGTATTTCACCCGGAAAATCTTTCCAACCGTTTCAAAATGGCTGCCATTCCAATTTTTTTTTTAACGCCCGACTATTGTGCACACTTGGGCTAATGCAGACGATGGGATGATTTATAGCGTATGAAAATGCCAAGCCCTGGCCGGGAATCGAACCCGGGTCCTCGGGGTGAAAGCCTAGTACGCTATCACCTAGGCCACCGAGGCGGTTCTATCCAGTTGGTCCGTTCCTCCTCATCGAAAAACTGCATATATCTGGTCAGCACTGTTTGATAACAAGCACTATCTAGGCAGCAATACCGAACTAGTTCCGACATTTTACTAAGGAACTGCGATGAGACTGATTTCATGCGAAAGCAAGCGATTTAGTGAGTGAGGTTGTCATAGAATTTGAAATTGCTTTTAAAACTTCAGCTGTTATTGTGATTGATATGGAGGCGTGCTAACAGCAGTTTCATGTTTCTTGTTTTCTGATACGAAAAGCTACCTTTAACTGACTGACAGCTGATCAAACATTTCACCCGAATTTCCTGTCGTATTCACACTTTGCAACGTGAATGGATTTTCCGTTCATTAAACTGATTGCCGTCTAGCGCAAAAGCGATCCAATTTCATCAGCTGGGAAATCGAAGTGTTCATTCCAATACAATACCTTATAAACACAGCTGTGGAACAGCTGATCAATAAATCGACACTGAAACATCCGCGGTCAGTTCACTAGTGTTTTCATCGCTGTTCGAATTTGTTTTATCTAAATAACCTCGTATCTACGCGTTGCCAAATCAGCGATACGCCTTGAAACGAGCAAAGGATGATAAACAACACCAAAGAACAGAAAGCATTGTGTGATTTACCGTTCTAAACAAATCATCTGGCGTTAAAGAGAACAGGAAATTGGAAACAAACCCAGACCAGACCAGATGGTCGCCATCGGGTTGTGTAAATGTTTTATAGAACACTAAATCAAAATAAGCAAGTTGTAGCTGGTACTTTGACACGGCACAACGTATGGTGGGGGAGATGTGCGCGCGCACATCGGTAAAGAATCTTAACAATCTTCCGATTAGAATATTTGGCAGGCTGTGGTGTCTGCGTCTACGCGACGGAAGAATATAAATTGACACTTTTAGTACATGCAAAACTTACGTTCTGAAAGACGCAGAACAAACTAACATATTTCAAACTTTACATTTATCCTGCACACCAAAACGAATGTTAAATTAGCACATGCGATACAATAATATCCTTTCTGAAACAGTAACACGTCTGGAACACTGGAGATCGATTGAAACCATTGTCAGCTGGGTCGACTCCAGAGGCTATCCGCGATACTGACCTCCGACCTTGACTGCCCTGTTCAGGACTTGTCACAACTCCCATTCCAACTCGGTTACTTGTCTGTAACGGTACCCTACTCTTGCAGCGCCAGATCTTGTCTTGTCCGCCTCCGCGTTAGTCTCTTGCCCTACTCTCCTTCACAAAGTCGTGCACTCGTAACTTTCATGCAGTACCTTATTAAACAATTGTTGGAGCTTGAACACATCGGACATTCAATACGGTTTTTTCAGATGGGTCTAAAGTGGACTACCATGCCCATCTTAAACATAAACATTCAATTTTTACTACTATCCAAATAGCAAAAGTTGCTGTAACAAGGCTGCATCAAACGATCCACCGGGAAATTTAAGACATCAGAGGTCATAAGTGGACAACTCTTGCAAATCCTACATTTGCATATTACTGTATTAGTATTACCCAAGTTATTTGACTTTGGGCTACACGAACAATAAAATGTAAACGTAGATAGTACTTCCGTACTTCTAGGTATGTAAACCAAATAGTATTCATCAGAAGACCGTGAATGCTGTTACTGCTAATGAGAACACTGAGTAGTGAGCAATTATGATTATTCTTCAATAGAGTTCAGACTATATATCATAGCTACTAAGCACCTGTTCTTGGCACTGGCCAATGAGCAGTTCATTTTAAAACAGGTGAGACTGTGAACGCTATCACTGATACTAAGAACACTGTTCTTGGCACTGAGTAATTAGCAGTTATGATTACTCTTCAATAGAGTGAGGCTGTGAATGCTATCACTGCTATTGAGAATACTATTCTTGACTCTGAGGAGTGAGCAGTTATGATTACTCTTCAATAGAGTGAGACTGTGAATGCTATCACTGCTATTGAGAATACTGTTCTTGGCACTGAGCAGTGAGCAGTTAAGATTACTCTTCAATACAGTGAGGCTGTGAATGATATCACAGCTACTAAGCACATGTTGTTGGCACTGACCAATGAGCAGTTCATTTTTCTTTAAAAGAGGTGAGATTGTGAAAACTATCACTACTACTAAGAACACTCCAGCAGTACTGTTCTTGGTACTGAGTAGTGAGCAGTTATGATTACTCTTTAATAGAGTGAGACTGTGAGTGCTATCACTGCTACTGAGAACACTGTTCTTTGCAGTGAGCAGTTATGATTACTTTTTAATAGAGTGAGACTGTGAATGCTATCACTGCTACTGAGAACACTGTTCTTTGCAGTGAGCAGTTATGATTACTCTTCAATAGAGTGAGACTGTGGATGCTATCACTGCTACTGAGAACACTGTTCTTTGCAGTGAGCAGTTATGATTACTCTTCAATAGTGAGACTGTGAATGCTATCACTGCTATTGAGAATACTGTTCTTGACTCTGAGGAGTGAGCAGTTATGATTACTCTTCAATAGAGTGAGACTGTGAACACTATCACTGCTACTAAGAACACTCCAGCAGTACTGTTCTTGGTACTGAGTAGTGAGCAGTTATGATTACTCTTTAATAGAGTGAGACTGTGAGTGCTATCACTGCTACTGAGAACACTGTTCTTTGCAGTGAGCGTTATGATTACTTTTCAATAGAGTGAGACTGTGAATGCTATCACTGCTACTGAGAACACTGTTCTTTGCAGTGAGCAGTTATGATTACTCTTCAATAGAGTGAGACTGTGGATGCTATCACTGCTACTGAGAACACTGTTCTTTGCAGTGAGCAGTTATGATTACTCTTCAACAGAGTGAGATTGTGAATGCTATCACTGCTACTGAGAACACTGTTCCTGGCACTGAGCAGTGAGCAGTTGTGACTGCTCTTCAATAGAGGTGAGACTGTGAATGCTATCACTGCTACTGAGAAAACTGTTCTTGGCACTGAGCAGTGAGCAGATATGAAAAAAAATTTTTTGTTTCAGTCCAGAAGATAGTTTCCTGAATCACGCTGAAATAATACACGTAAAAGAAGAGTTTTTTTGTAGTGACTGTAAAATCTGATGTTTGATTTTTGTTTTATATATTTTTTGTAATAATAAAACAATGTTTTTATTAATATTAATAATTCGAACTTACAATCGACTGAAAAAACGAATTCGGTTTGTCGATTTGTCAAAGAAAAGGAAAGCATTGCACTAAAAACCAAGTCGGCAATCAGGAACCATCGCGATAACAATCGTCACACATTTCGATTGTTCAACTCGACTGGGATTCGATGGTTGTCGCGATGACAATCGCGCATCACTGGACAAATGAAGCGACATCAGCGGCAGTTTGTTGAACTACGGCACTTGGGTATCTACGCAGTATTCCCGGCCTTTACAGAAACTGCATTGTTTGCTTGCTATAGCAGAACAGTCAATAATAACCGGCCATATCCCGAAGTGATTAATCTCTTTGTTATCAAAACAGGAGCATGAAATTATATAGCCTGCCCGGTCATCCGCGCTAAACATTAATTAATTAGCATGTAATGTTCCGATAAATTAGCCAACAACAACAACAATGTTGATTTGATCTTGTATGTTTACAAATTACTACTGTTATCATATTTACTTTGAAACTTGTATTACACACTAAAACAACAGTCGATTTTCAATATTTTCCCACCAGTTAGATACCAGAAGACTTTTTACCAACTGAACGCCTTCGAGTATTTTTTTACTTACTTAAATAAGAACAAGTGATACAAAAATTGTTCATTCAGACCTATAAGTAATCCATGAGCTTTTTTTTGTTATTTTAAAGCGAAAAGTACGTCATTTAAGGCCTCCCTAAATGTAAGTGAGTAAAGAAAGTCGTAAGTGTGTGTGTTACTCAGGTACCGCGAGGGGTGTGTAAATCCTCTCAATAGGTGCAGCTAGTCTGCACCCTCCTTCGGGGTAATCCATAAGCTATAATCAATTAATACAAACGGACTAGAAGTACAGCCCCCATTATAAAAAGCGTGCTCGATATCAGCGGCTAAAGTCCAAGTAATTGGTCTATCTGCCGCTACGAATGCTGCAAGCTGCAAGGACAGAGGGTGGAGACGTTTGAGGAAATATACAGTACTATTACCTAACTGTAATTGAACATTCTGCTGCAAGATGCCACTAGCAGCGAGAGCTCATGAAGTTCTCATAACGGTTACCATTCTAGTAGTATACATTTATATTAAAAGCTGTAACTAAAAAACGTTTGACTGAAATGAGACAAGAACTTGTAAATAGTTGTGAATACCAATCATTAACACATTGTACGTATAAGCAAAATTAAAAATAAAATAAAAACAATAAAAAGTTACATTACTATTGTATGCCAAGGACATGACTTGTCTCGCCAAACACCAATGCATGCTCAACATCCGCCCTAGAGAGGAATGCACCGAGTCAAGTGTGCCGAAAGCTTTACAAAGAATTGAGAAAATCCGGAAACATATCACAGTTGAACTGGGATGCCAGACAGCTGATGGACTTCGGAACAGAGATAGCCATACGCAACAGCAACATAATACCAGATCTGTATTGTAATTAACGCCGTCATTCAAGAACTATATGAGCCACTAGTACAATTCTAGCTAAGCAAATTTTCTAGAGCAAACTGCGATGAGAAATCAACAAACTGGAAGATGGAACTGCAGTATTAATAGATTAAAATTCAATGTCTATCTATCAAGGCTTGCTGGGCTACCTGCGAAGCTCAAGAAACGTATAAAGTTACACGTATTCGTCGTTATTCCGAATACAAAAATATAATTAAGACGTTATTTTGAAAGTTTTTTTTTATTATTACAATTGATACTGAACTTAGTCCATCTATCAATATAGCTACGAAATGAAAGTGTTAGTTGGTTGCACATCCTATGACGCACTCCAAAATCCAAAAATCACTTGATCTTGTGACAGTTGTATCAATCTTGTCTTAGCCCAAATCAAACGGTTTTATCCTGTCCAACCGCCGAACTTGAACCGAATTGTCTAGAACTTGTAGCATCTCGATGTTATGGTGCTTATGCAGTCTTACTTCATGCTTCCTAGCAAATCGCCGAACCTCTTCATGAACTGTAACAATTTGTAAATCCTTATGAAGATCATCATTCCGTATGTACCATGGGGCATTAACAATGCCTCTCGGTACTTTATTTTGAAACGTTTGAATAATTTTAATATTGCTTCTTTTCGTGCAGCCCCAAAACTGCATAACGTATGTCCAGAAAAAATAAAATTAATGTACGAGTTATCCATTTCTGCATTACGGCTCCTATTTTACCGCAACCTGCTTTACATGTCTTCGCGGACTATTAACTGACGGCATAACTGCAGCAACAGCAAGCGAGTTACGCGGGGAATATGACGTTCTAACAAAAGTCTTCGCTTTGTGCTAGCATAAAAGCGTACGTCAACTCTTTGTTTGTTTCACCCAACTTTGGGGTACACTAAATCAATCACATTTAATGTTCTGTGCCTTCCCCGTAGCCCAGTACTGCTTCATTCGTTGTGATCTTGCTTTTCTTTCTTCGTCAGAGATTTGGATCGTTCGCTTGGATTTGACTTTGCCTTGGAACCGTTGCTTCTTGTCCTTGGTTATTGTTTTGGCTGTTTTGTCCATGAGCATAGTGTCAGTGATTTGTACGTACGTCAACTATTTATGTTTTTGCTAGTTTTTCTTGGTGTTGATGAACTTAGTGTACAAGTGTAACGCTGGAATACTGTTTATGATTTTTTTTTAATTTTATTATTAAACTTAGATATGTTTATGTTTTATTTTAAAACACTTTTTTACATTTAGGGTCTAACCTTGAATACGTTGTGATGGTACACGTGATCAGCCTTCTGTACTTTATTGCATTATTCTTTTAATTAATAAACAGATAAATCAAACTAAATTATAACAGCATTAGGTTTTAGACCACCTTTTTAGATTCATCTGTGGATTGTTAAAATGTCTTATTTGTTTTATAATAGATTAACACTAAAAAAAGATGATAGCTTGTACCTTCAAGTTAACAATACGTCACTGGTTAAAATATTATAATATATGAATTATTTAGTCGTTGGGGTGAGGGCGATACTTGGAAGGAAAGGAAAACGTTGAAAAAATAATTCGAAAAACTATCGGTTTGAAATAAAAATCACAAATTTATGAGTCATATACATACATAAACTGTGTTATATACATTTCAATACAGACAATTGTTTTTAATAGACATTTTCGTAGAGCATTACAATACCTCGTTGTAAACGATATTTAATGTAAGAATGTAATCTTCTTGTACGTTCTGTATTCCACTTTCTTTAATGTTAGTTGATTTAGTTACCCTTGAAAAGGCTACATACAATTGCCCGTGAGTAAAGACGGCATTTGGTAAATACAATCCTGCTCTTTGAGGTGTCTGTCTCTGCGATTTGTTTATAGTGACGCAATTTTAATAAGTAAATTGCCTTCTAGTCGATTGAAAATACATGTAACCTCTAACTGTATTTTGACATTTTAATTGTACTTCGTATTTTATGTCTGTATTAACAATAGATAAATGCACAATGGAAGGAGAAATCACAAATATATTAGTATAAAAACAGTGTCCAAAACATATGTTTGGCATTCTAAATGCTTGACCGGGCTTGTACGACGGGCCCCTGCCCTATGGGATTGTCAGTAGGGCCACACAACCTATAAGTTTAATGACTTTTAAGTAAATATTGAAATTGATCTACAAAAAAGTGGCATTTCTAATGGGATTGTTAATAAGTTAGCTTCGTAAAATATACAAAATATCGTCTGATTTGTGATGCCGCGCATGCGCATCCATAATACCGTTTGCCTATGACAGTTAAAAGTGTCTTTTATCTTAAAATTTTCACAAATAGTATGTTTTAGCGCAAAACCGTTATGCAATGTCAGAGCCGGTTAAAAAATCTTTCTAAAGATACCTCATTTATGCCTGTACGTGCTGAGAAAAAGGGATGTTGACTCGAAAAATAATATATAAAATTAAAAAAAACATTTTTTCTTCCAAGTTACATGGTCGCTATTTCTGTAAGCAAATGCAAGTAAAAATTTTTTTAATACGATATAAAAAAAACCAGGCCGTTTCTAAAAGCTATGCTCTTCTAACGCACGTCGCCCTTTTCTGCTTTGCTTACAGTGTGCGCCTCTAGTACAAGGCCAAAATAAACATAAACGCACCAAACAAAAATGATTCCGCCCTACCGACTAACGGCTGTCGTTTATAACCCACTAACATGGCACAGTTGTCCAGTTTATGTTACGGGTTAACGTCTCAGTTGTTGGCCTCAGTGCAGGGTGTTGGACTAGAAAGGAAAGTGGAACTTGCGAGTGGAGTTCTAACAGCTGACAAGTCAGATGACCTTGACACAATAGTGTCAGCTATGATTATACGAAACTAAAAATGGAATTGAAGAAACGTAATGTATTTGTACACAGTACAATGGCTGTGCTTCGCTTTGACGTCTGTACAGTGATATTAGTTTTAACAACTGTGCAAATAACTGTTTTCACAGTATTTTTAGTAAATTTCTATTTGAAAAAGAGTTGTTGGAGCCGCCATCATAGTGAGACCCAGTCCCGGGTTCGTGATATGAGCATAGATCCTGACAGTTTGAGAGGGAAGTTAAAATTGGTGTGTGTGTGTGTGTGTGTGTGTGTGTGTGTGTGTGTGTGTGTGTGTGTGTGTGTGTGTGTGTGTGAGAGAGAGAGAGAGAGAGAGAGAGAGAGAGAGCACGCCATTTTAGTCTAATGTGATTAAAAATTAACACAAAATCGATTATTAGCACTAAACGCTTGGAAAAGTTCGTTAACCAGCAAAATTCGTTCAAAAGTTTCCAAGCCGCCTCGGTGGCCTAGTTGATAGCTACTGGACTTTCACACCGAGGACCCGGGTTCGATTCCCGGCCAGGTCTTGGCATTTTCATCCCATCGTCTGCATTAGCCCAAGTGTGCACAATAGTCGGACATTAAACACAAACAAAATCAAAAGTTTCAAAATGGCGGATATTGCACATCTTTAAAAATCCATTACTTCTCTATCTTGATTTTTTTTAATCCGATCTCACCATCGTAATCAGCGTTAAAAACTGCGTACATTAGCATTTTAAATTTTCAAAATCCATTGAAATTACGAAGAAAAAAATTGACGGCGGTCAGGGTTCACTTTCGTATTTTCAATGTAATTTGATCGTTTAAAATCCTGATTTGTGTTGATTTTAAAACCGATCAGGTGAATCCTGAATTTCGGAAGGGCAATAAGCAAAAATACTTTTGGAAATCCGTTGCTATAAAGTCAGCGAGACAGCTGCGTAGCGATAATTTGGCCTTCAGCAATTCGTTCTTCCCAACCTTGCAGCTCGGCTCTCGGTATAAAATACAGCAATTATTAACTTGAACAGTGTGGACGCGCCATCCTGTCAAACCTGGCGTGTGTACTAGAGGTGGGCGTTTCTGCTATTTTTACAAAAAGTCAACAAACTGTTTGTTGAGGAAAAAAGCTGCTTTTTAAAACAGTTGGGAAAAAACAAGTTTAGAAAACTGAAACTCAAAGCTGTATTAGCAGCTAAAACATAAAGCACATACGTTCAGTTTTCTAAGACTACTTTTTCATTCCCATTACCAACATGTCCTTAAAATGTTTCTGGGTATAAAGCATTTACAAACGATAAAACTAATCCTTATAAATGTAGTAATAATTAAATTACATTCTCAAAACGTAATAATTATGTATGCCATTTTATATTTACAAAATGTAATGAATTTCTAATAGAAGCATTCATTTTTTTTTACTTAAAAATTAAATAGTCCTTTGCATATTTACCAAAATGCAAACGATTTAGAATATTTTTAGTTGATTAAAAAATATTGATGATTGATAATAAATATAAATAAAATTAGGCTCTGTATCTACAAAATGTGAGAGGTTGTTACTGCAACTCGCAACAAAATAAAGATAAACACTGACATTGACCAAACAGTTCTTACTTCACTACAAGCAACAAGCAACTTTGGAATAAAGGGAAAAAGCAAAAAAGCAGGTAAAAGAAAAGCAGTTAGCAGGCAAACAGCAGGAAAACAGTTTTAGCGCTTGCGGCAACGTTCGAATAGAACAGTCCCTTGTTTAACAAATTATAAACCAGTCCAAATCAAACTGCTTGTTTCCGTTTGAAAAATTAGTTTGTTTGTCGTTTATAGAAAAGCAGTTTTTTTAACAGTTTGGTGTTTTCTGCCCCACCACTAGTGTGCACGCTGAACTGACGTTAAGTTTGTACGTGTATACATTAAACAGAAACACCTGCAAAACAACAGGCCTAACACTAGTCGACCTTTCTTGCCGTTTTCACAATTTTCATTAACATGAGGAATAACGCTTGAAACATGAATGGCGAGAGGATCAAATAAATAATTATACAAAAAGTCAACCACTAAAAAGGGTTCTCAAACTTTTTTCTGCTTCGACCCCCTAAATATTTTTATTTTTTTTCTGTAGACCACCATATGTTTACAATGTGTTGCACAAATAGCACCGCAGCAAACAAAGCTTTTATTAGGAGAAATTCAGTAACACAGTTTTTTTAAACTAAATTTGTATTATTGAATATACAATAAAGATATAATTATATTTGTAGAAGCAGAAATTTAAATAAAATATAAATCACATAAATACATAAAATTTTAATGAGATGGTTGCATTTGATGTCCTCCGATTATTTTACTTATATCCGGGGAAATATTTGTTAATATTAATCGTAAATCACCACGTTTCGCTATCTTGAATCGATTTCTCGTCTTTCGCAATAAATTATTTACACAACTAAATCCTGCCTCAACCAAGTAAGAACTGGGAAATGCTAACAATAGTGGTTCGCTGATACTTGTTAATCTGACGTATTTTGTGCGAAGTCTTTGCAACTCCAAAATTCGGCGTATCTAATTGTGCGAAAGCCGAATTTGAGTTTCAAATTCTCTTTAAGATCAATCAATTCTTCTTGTAGTGAGAAACCAATTACGGTCATGTCGCTTTCAAATGGTTTTACTTATAATCCAGGCTGGAACATTTAAATTTTCTAAACCGCCTCGGTGGCCTAGTTGATAGCGTACTGGGCTTTCACCCCGAGGACCCGGGTTCGATTCCCGGTCAGGGCTTGGCATTTTCATACGCTATAAATCATCCCATCGTCTGCATTAGCCCAAGTGTGCACAACAGTCGGACGTTAAAAAAAAAATTAATTTTCTAAGTCTTTGTAATTCAATCGATCCCTTCAAGGTTCAATAGACCTCCAACCCTATTGAGTACCCCTGCACAAAGTGAAATAGACCCACTGAGTGTGGGTGACTGTCACGAAAGTACAGATTACCAGCGAGCTTACGAACTCTAGTTCTCTAAATCCGCACGCCTCTCCACTTAAAGATTAACACTTATTTCAGTTAAATATTTCAACTATTTTGGAGGGCTGCAGTTTTACAATTAGGTGTAGGGATCGACAAATTAAGTCGGCAGCCGAAGGTCTAATGATCAGGCCCTTCAATCCCTTCACAACCCTACTTCAACACTTACGCTACTGCTTGTCGACCCTCGCAAATTTAGCTTGTCGAGACCTACGGCAGGAAATTTACTAGATTTAACGAAAATACTTCAGTGAAGTCTATTTTTGTCCCAGTAAATCGACGGAAGCTAACGCATGCCAGTGGGCCTAACAACTAATGAGCAGACATAGGATTAGTGGAAGTCACAACCTTGATCCTATATAAGGCAGACGTGGAACGTTTTAAGAAAATAGATACAGCAACACGCGACCAAGAAGCGAAGGAGGGGATTTACGTACTCTGTGACCTTGAACTTGTTCTTGCATTCCGGCCTTAGTGAGATTTTAGCATGATAATTCTGCATTGTCTGTAACTGTGGGCTGCAAGGCAACAGCGCGCAACTGTTTAGCTAGTTGTTCTAGCTAGACGTGGGAAATATCGGTGACTTTTAAGTAACTGTGACAAAAAAATCACCGGTGACTTGTCGCAACTGATATTTCTGTCGATGCGCAATACTTGTAGGATAGAACAGTAGAATCGCGATTATCCGGCATAAACGGGCCACCGCGATGTCGGAAAATAGGGAAAATGTCTCCCCCCCCGCATACTATGAGATAAGCCATACACCAAACCCTCCCCCCCAAACAGACCATTCTAGATTCGCCTACGGTTTTTATCATCAAGGATAGTAAGCGAAATACACAAAGGAAATGGTAATTGTTAACAATATTGTGATGAAACTACATTTTAGTGACAAGACAAGGCCGCGACAGATCAGGCTTGTATCCTGGAGACTAATGACGACACTAGAATTGCCGCACTAAGCTGGCCTTTTTAAACTTCATACTTTTAACAAATTATTTTTTTCCACAATAGTCGGACATTAAACACAAAAAAAAAAATAAATAAATAAAATAAAAATAATAATAATAATAAATTGTGTTGATATAAATAAGCTTTACTTCAACTGTTACTTTTAATTATTACGTAGATTATTATATGTATTATCTACATAAAACGTACGTTTTATGTTTCTTGGCCTACTTCACACAAATCTAGTTATATTCCGATCTTGATGAAATTTTGCACACAACTTACGACCGATGCAACATGCTGATAAGCTCGCGTGAGTCTACCATTTCGTCACGAAGGATTAGTGCCTGCAAAATTTTACCGTATTGAAGCATGACAGTATCACTGCCCGGCTCAGGGGTCATCTTATCTCTTTGTAAAAGTTTGAAATTTATAGCCGTACTTGAAGTAATTTAAAAATTTCAAAGTACTGTAACTAGTAGGTTAAACCAGTAAAATCGGCTTAATTTCTCAAAATATATTTAAATTTTACTCAAACTTCGTTTAAATATAAAATACAAAATCGATGGCGGTCGGGTTTCGATTTAAATCCCCCCTCGTTTACTCTCGAACGGTGAATTTCTTTAATTTCAAATTTGCATCACTGATTTTTAACACTCGACCAAAATTTATCGAAATCTACTTAAGGACCTGTTTTTACTGTTTTCCGTCAGATTTTGGGGGTGAAATAAAGACCCGCACATTCTCTTTTTGTACTCACGGGCTTATATTTGAACAAAATCGTTGAGCCGGTCTTGAGAAATTTCCAATAGATTTACGAATAAAAACGTCATATACACGCTAAATTTCATAAAAATCTGTCAATTAATTCAGTCTCAAGAGCGTGACAAATTAAACACATCTAAAACGATAGCAACGTAACCCGCGCACGATGTTTTTAGGACAGCGCGCATACCTACAGCGCTCTCTGTTGTCCGTGGCTGCATTTATACAACCAGCTGATCTTTACTATCGACACGACACACGCCATGGCTGTTCCTGTAACTACAAATAATGCCTAGCAACATGGTAGACAATGCACTCACTGTAATGACGATACTTTCACACGGCTTGTCATCCGATACGTTTCCCATTCTGTCTGCGGTCATCTGACTTTCACGAGGAAGACGGTTCCGATGCTTTTCTTTCATGCACACAGGTCGGACGGTTACGCTTTGCTGAATGTCGGTTTCAGATCTAAAACTTCTTCAATTTTAAGAAAGTTCAATATCGTCACGCATTACTGACGGATACTAGTCTGGATACGCGACGGATTCAATGTTAGGCAAATTATTCAACAGCCAAGCACAATTTGCGTCATTTAAAAATCTCCGTGTAGCCGATTTGTTTTACATTTTTATTTTACAAAATGGCGGCAAATACTGTAATTTAAATTTAGTTTTCAGTCGACCGAAACGAATGAAATTTATTCGACTTAAGTTTACATATTAAAACAAAATTAAAATTCGTTCAGTCCTGATCGTTTACGTTAAAAGGTGGTGGCGAACATAAGCTCATGAACCAATATTTGTTTAGCTATTTTGACCAATAGGTTTTTTGGGAGAGGGGGGTAAGTATATTAACAAAATTTGATCAAAGTCGTTAGAGCTGACTTTGGGGAATTCAATTTTTTTATAATACGTACTTTTACCAAGACATAAGTCATTTTTTATTAACTGACGGACCCGAGTCCCGAGTCACACACACACACACACGCACACGCACGCACGCACGCGCGCGCGCACGCACGCACGCGCGCACACACACACACACACACACACACACACACACACACACACACACACACACACACACACACACAACCCAATTGTTTTGTTTTAAAAGAACTTAAAATGTAAACAGCCATGAAAATTTCGAATCGATTTTTTTAAGATAACCTATAGTCTCCTTTCGAGAAAGTAATTTCGTAATCTTTTTTTTTTAATTCTTGTTATTCCTCTGTTTATGTTATAACCGTAATTTTGCATCCAAACGGGGGGAATTTACAAACGCACAACCTGGAGTACGGGTATTCCTTAGAAATAATAATTAAAAAAAACACGTAATGACGTAGGCCTAACACAATAGTATATTCACTATTTATTGTTGTAACCTAACCCTTGCACAGCTGCGGCTGTCATACAGTCAAGTCTACATTACGTAATTACCCACTTTTCATTCAACCCACACTTCTTGTTCGCCTGTTCACGTTTTTACGTCGGCTTTTTGTTCCAGTCCAGGCCTGCCAACATCTCTCCTAAATAATTCCCTTTTTTGCGCGTATGTCGGCGATGATTAATGGACCCAGTTCCAGAAAAAAAAAAAAAACTGGCACATATTTAAATTCACGAGCATACGGCCAGTGCATACGGCTGCTTCGCTTAGGTTATTTAATCTAATAAATATGATAAAAGCAACGTTACTCAACCTAATTGGTTTTTTTTTAATTTGACAACTTAACATCTTGAAATTATCATCTTCGTTCAGGCTCTTTTTTTTGGCTGCTCGCAGCTGACAAATTGTCTTCGGTATATCGGGGAAAGCAGTAAGAGAACATCACGACTAACCTGGATGCAGAGAATTGCAAGGTAAGGAAGAACGAGGAGGATGACCGAAAGATAAGACTAATGCGGTGCAACTAGAAGATATAGTCACAAATAAGGACATATTGAGTTACGGGAAGGTTTTTGGAAGAAAAGTGGTTACAATATAGTCAAGGTTAGGGCAGGACAAAGAAGTAGCTGTCAGAAACCCAAGAGAAGTAGAAGAAGAGGAAGACATCGACGATTGTGACGAAACGACTTGGACGATTTGAGGTTATGGAAAGGAGAGGGACGATTGATAAATAATAATAATAAACATAGCCTCAAAGTAATAAGAAAACCGCAACGAATGGCATGGATATAAAGAACAGAAAGGCAGGAAAAAGAGAGGATGACTAAAATAAGAGACTATTGTGGTGCGCCTAGAAATGATATACGGTCACAAATGAGGAGAAAAGAGGGAGAATGGAAGCGAATCAAGATTTCTTTAGAGGTATTTTTATTATTAAGTTTATAAGTAAAAGCACTATTAGGCTTGTACCTATTTTTCACCGTCTAATGTATTTGATACCTTGTAAAGGCTACAGCGGTTTCGAAACGTTAGTTTCACCTTCAGGCCGTACAATTCGTCAAATCCCTCTGGCGAGGTTGTCACGTAGATAAAACATTGAAACTCATATTACAACACGCAAGGATAAAGTTCAGTTTAGCCAAGCATCGCTAGCCGTACCAGTTTAGTGCTACAATAATTAAATAAACACATTACTGTATTTTAGCCACTACCGGCTTCGACCTTTACAGGTTTTGAGGCTTTTACATAGTTAAAGCCTCAAAATTCAGATTAACGTCAATACTTTGTAACAGTTAGACTAATGAGGATGAGCATTACTGGAAAGGATAAAGCTTACTGTAGTAAATGCAAACGTACGACTTTGAGGTGCGCAAGTCATGGATATAGCAGACTGACTGGTGTATAGCCGCCTCGGACGCGCTGGCCCCAATTTCTGTACAAAAGCTAGTTATAGCATGGTTAATCAGAAAGACAGGACAGAAAATAAACTATCAGAGCCCCAAAGGAAGAAAAAAGAGCCCCAATTTTTGTACTAAAACTTGTTATAGTGTGGCCAAACAGAATGGCAGGCCACGAAATAAACTATCAGAGCCCAAATTTTTGTACTAAAACTTGTTATAGTGTGGCCAAACAGAATGGCAGGCCACGAAATAAACTATCAGAGCCCCAATTTTTGTACTAAAACTTGTTATAGTGTGGCCAAACAGAAGGACAGTACAGGAAATAAACTATCAGAGCCCAAATTTTTGTACTAAAACTTGTTATAGTGTGGCCAAACAGAAAGGCAGGCCACGAAACAAACTATCAGAGCCCAAATTTTTGTACTAAAACTTGTTATAGTGTGGCCAAACAGAAGGACAGTACAGGACATAAACTATCAGAGCCCAAATTGTTCTACTAAAACTTGTTATAGTGTGGCCAAACAGAAGGACAGTACAGGAAATAAACTATCAGAGCCCAAATTGTTCTACTAAAACTTGTTATAGTGTGGCCAAAACAGTACAGGAAATAAACTATCAGAGCCCAAATTGTTCTACTAAAACTTGTTATAGTGTGGCCAAACAGAAGGACAGTACAGGAAATAAACTATCAGAGCCCAAATTTTTCTACTAAAACTTGTTATAGTGTGGCCAAACAGAAAGGCAGGCCACGAAACAAACTATCAGAGCCCAAATTTTTGTACTAAAACTTGTTATAGTGTGGCCAAACAGAAGGACAGTACAGGACATAAACTATCAGAGCCCAAATTGTTCTACTAAAACTTGTTATAGTGTGGCCAAACAGAAGGACAGTACAGGAAATAAACTATCAGAGCCCAAATTTTTCTACTAAAACTTGTTATAGTGTGGCCAAACAGAAAGGCAGGCCACGAAACAAACTATCAGAGCCCAAATTTTTGTACTAAAACTTGTTATAGTGTGGCCAAACAGAAGGACAGTACAGGACATAAACTATCAGAGCCCAAATTTTTCTACTAAAACTTGTTATAGTGTGGCCAAACAGAAGGGCAGAACAGGAAATAAACTATCAGAGCCCAAATTTTTGTACTAAAACTTGTTATAGTGCGGCCAAACAGAAGGGCAGGACAGGAAATAAACTATCAGAGCCCAAATTTGTGTACTAAAACTTGTTATAGTGTGGCCAAACAGAAAAGCAGGCCAGGAAATAAACTATCAGAGCCCAAATTTATGTACTAAAACTTGTTATAGTGTGGCCAAACAGAAGGGCAAGACAGGAAATAAATTTGCAGAGCCTTGAAGGAAGAAGAAGAAAGCCCCAAGTATTGTACGAAAGCTTCTTACAGTGTGACCACTCAGAACGACAGGACACGAAATAAACTATCAGAGCCCCAAAGGAAGGAGAAGAAGAGGAAGGTTTCGACAATCGTAGCGAAACGACATGGAAGCTATGGGAAGCGGGATGATTGAGGGGGGACTAGACAATGATAGACTGCAGAGTTACACGCAGCTAATATTCCTGCTCCTACACAACACACATCGCCACCTTCAGTGATATGACCGAACCCCAAGGCCATGCCAAATTTCACTTTCACCTCGGCGACATGAAAGCAGTGCAAGTGTGAATCCAAGCCTACCCCGGTGAAACTGGATAAGTACGTTTAGAAAGCGGTGAAACCGAATCTCGGCGGAAGAGAGGAAAGAAATAAACAGCGCTGCGAAGCGAGTAGGAAGATCGAAATTAATGCGGATAACTTTCTCGGCGGAGAAACGGGCGTCGTAAAATGAAATCAAATTACTACAGTTGTACCGCAGCTTATTGGTCAAACAAAACTATAAACACAAAGGCACAAGCAACAAGCTAATGGAAAGGACATCTCGCATAGTACCTAACAACAATAGCAAAAAACAATAACGAAAAGTAACGTTTTTTGTATTTAACTTTTGTGACGTTTTTGTTAATTAGTACTAACGCGTTTCAGAAATAATTGTCATCATCAGGCAGTACGAATAGAGGTTAAATCTTTTAATGCGAATAAATGTAAATATACTGCATACCGAAGTAAATTCATAAATTCACCGTTTAAAGGCTAGAGGAACGTTGCGGAAATCAAATTACTACAGTTGTACAACAGCTTATTGGTCAAACAAAACTATAAACACAAAGATACAAGTAACAACCTAATGGAAAGGACATCTCGCACAACAAAACCAAAACAATAGTAAAAAACAACAACGAAAAATAATGTTTTCTGAGCTTATCATTTTTTACTTTTGTTAATTGGTACAGAATAATACTAACGCGTTTCAGAAATAATTGTCATCATCAGGCAGTACGAATAGAGGTTAAAATCTTTTAATGCGAATAAATGTAAATATACTGATATACGAAATATACTGCATACCGAAGTAATTCATAAATTCACCATTTAAAGGCTAGAGGAACGTTGCGGAAATCAAATTACGGTAGTTATACAGCAGCTTATTGGTCAAACAAAACTATAAACACAAAGACACAAGCAACAACCAAATTGAAAGAACATCTCGCACAACACACAACAAAACCAAAACAATAGTAAAAAACAACAACGAAAAATAATGTTTTCTGAGGTTACTATTTGTAACTTGTGTTAATTACTACAGATTAATTAATACTAACGCATTTCAGAAATAATTGTAATCATCAGGCAGTACTGCAATCGAATAGAGGTTAAATCTTTTAATGTGAATGAACGAAAATATACTGATATACGAAATATACTGCATAACGAAGTAATTCATTACTTCACCGTTTAAAAGCTACAGGAATGTTATTATAGACAAATGGACGGGCAATCATATGAGGAAGAGGGTCATACAAGCGAAAACCAATATCATGAAAGCAAGTCGAACTATTCTAATGAAACCGTTACAAAATTAATTTACCTTCAAGACGTGAGATGTAAGCACCAAAGCGTGTTTTGTAAAACTCACCTGAAACAGAACAATACTGAATTAACTCTGATTATACAGGGTGTTTTGCGAAGAAGTGGTACAACTTTAGAAAATAATTCCGTCTCACGAAAATAACGCAGTCGGAGCGTTCACCATGCAAAGTTCCAGACCCGGAGAGTTGAAATGAGCTACGATGACCTCCTGATTACTTTTTTTAAAGAGTGGTAGCACCTAACACGCTATACATTCTACACATTTTGTTCTTTCGCAATTCTGATTCGATTTTATTGAAACCTGGTACAAAAAAAAAAAAGATTTTAGGTAACTGCTTGGATAAGTTCGTTACCCAGCAAAATGCGTTCAACGGTTTTCAAAATGACGACATTCTAAATCCTAAAAAATTCATAAATTGTTTTATCTTACGTTTTTGAAAATTAGATTACACTGTCATAATTAGCGTTAAAATAAGCATAAATCAGCATTTTCAATTTTCACTATTCCATTACATGAAAATAAACCTGACGCGATCAGATAACATTTTCATTAGAAACGTATTGGAAACTTTAGATTATAACTTATGCAGATTAGATTAAAAGCACAAAATCGATTTTGGTAACAACCTGAACGAGTATTTCATCCGGAAAATCTTTCCAACCGTTTCAAAATGGCCGCCATTCCAATTTTTTTAACGCCCGACTATTGTGCACACTTGGGCTAATGCAGACGATGGGATGATTTATAGCGTACGAAAATGCCAAGCCCTGGCCGGGAATCGAACCCGGGTCCTCGGGGTAAAAGCCCAGTACGCTATCAACTAGGCCACCGAGGCGGCTCCATTCCAAATAATAAACAATTCATAACTTTACGATGGTGATTTTCAAAAAGAAAATGTAAAATGAAAGTTACTTTGTTACTTTTTGGAAATTTGCTTTCATTACGTCGGCGAGAAAGCTGCACGCCGCGATTACTTCAAACGTTTCACAATATCGTCCAAAAAAACAAGACTGCACGTAAACAGTTTGAGCGTTCAGTACAAGCTTACTGTAATTGCAACCTCTAATGACTAGTCTGGCTGAAAGATTAATCCCAACAGAAAGTAACTATGAAGGTTTCCGTGAACCTCCCGCCTCGTGATAACGTGCCTTTGGACGAACATCTGTTTGCAAAGTTAGCTAATTAATTTACCGAAGTTTTATATCGCCCCGCACTTCGGATGCAATTAATTACGTTATTACGTGCCACCGCTCACAGCGGAGGACTACGTGCGCCGACTTCCGGAAAAGTGAAACTTTATATTAATGTAAAAACTTAAATCCGTCCGGAAAGTTGTGTTCGTCGAACGAAGCAGGCTAAATCGATTATTAATTCATCCGGTAATATCGATTCTTTGCTGTGGTCAACGGTGAAGTTTTGCTTTCCTTAACGATATCGCTGAACTGTTCCTTTTCCACTGATTTCACATATTTGTCTAAGTGAATGGCGAAAATCTCCGGAACCTGTTCCACCAATTAGTTTCTTTCATTTCCGCTAGGATCTCGTCGCCTTGCTCTGCGCCTGCGTAATGGATTTACTGTTTGATACCTACCAAACTGAGAAATAGACTATTTAACACTTGAATAGATACCACACTAAATGTGATTGTGAAATTTTACGCGCCTTAGCTTGTTGTCGCTATTATTTATTTAGAACAGTGTATGATGTTTTTGTACAAGTAGTTTTAAAATTGCGTAGATAAATAGGTACCATTAATAGCAGTTTTTTAAATTTTCATTATGTAAAGACTCAATAGCTTCGTAACAGGTCAGCCAAGAGCATTATTTCACAGTTAACAGTTAATCACAGTTTTATTTAACAAATACCAACAGCATCAGTAGCAGTTTATACAGATACCAATATTTTACAGATAGTATCATCTCTACTTTTGACTATGAAATACAGACCGTGCGAAAAGAGTAGAAGCTTGAAGGGAGAGCATGGCGGTACCGAGTGGGGATAAACGGGAAGTTGTTTGAACATGCAAGCAACCGTATTGATGCCAACATCAGTGTTGCCAATTAGCGGTTTTGTTTTTTTTTGTTTGCAGGTAGTCATGAGGATAATGAAAAAAACGGGTAGTAGCGGGTAATTTTGGTCTCACTGATATATCAAAAATTATCAAGAAAAGTTACTTTACTCGTATTCTTCTTTTGACTCCACATCAAATGTTGACATTTTCTTGTACTCTGTGGCTCATTTTGTATTCAGGGTGATACACGTGATCCATGCTCGGTTCGATTTTTCAGTTCCTGAGTTAAGTTTATTTTAAATTAACTTTATTTTTCAAAATACTATTTTACTGCTTGTTTTGACGCACAACGTAGGTTTTTGTAGCAAACTATCTGTGGATGCTTGTATTGCTTGGGTATAAACGATAAGACTCCAGTTTCTTCTTCTTTTCGTTTCACACTCTTTGGGGTACGCTGAATTAATCATTTCTTGCGCGCTGCACTTTTCTTTGTTCCCAGTAGAACAAAGAATAAGACTCCAGTTTATTATGATAAAATCAGTTCTTTTATGAAATGTATAAAATTCAATTTTTAAGGGGCGAGGGAGTGTTTGAACATTAGGGTCTTTGGGGAAATTTTAGGTCTCGTGAAGACTAACAACAATGCTAAAGATAGCAAGCAATTATGTGTTTTCACTTAGATGATATCACTAAAATGGGAAAAATAGCGCTTTTGGGTTAGGGGTGCGTGTGAGGGGTTCACCACTTCCACGATATTTATCCCCAGACCCTTACATCCTAAACAAGCTATGTGAAAAATTTTGTGCGAATCTCTCAGGGAATAAATTTTATTTAGAAAAATAACACCTATACATATGTACATATATACATTTAATTATTAACTTTGGTAATTTGCGGGTAATTTTATGCCTGGATGTGGGTAATTATTACGACTAAAACTGACAACACTGGCCGACATATAAACAGGGTCAGATGGAAGGGGTAATAACATCTACCATTCCTAAAAACATCGACTTAAAACATGACACTGTGCGAATCATTAATAATCACTGACGTTGACTGATCTTATCAGATAATGAAAGTAATTAGGATTATGACCTATTCTTCCCGTCAGTGGTCTATCCACTCACCTCGTACAGGCTACCGCGGTTTCGAAACTCCATCGTGTTATCTTCAGGCAGTGATACAAAATGTTAATCCCTCTGACGAGGTCGTCACAAAATCAAACAAAACATTAAAAACATACATCACAAACACTGAGCACAATTTTTCAAGAGTTTTGAAACCTCGGTAGCCTTTACCAGGTGAGTGAATAGACCACTGACGGAAGAATAGGTCGTAATCCTTAATTACTTAATATGTGGTCCGGTGGCTGTGTTGCAATAAAGAAGATAATGAAAGATTGCCTTTGTGCGTGCATATTATTTAGCTACGGTAAAGTTATTGAAAATCCAGTGCAACGGCTGGTTTGATGTTAATAGTCGACTTCATGACCTTATAATGATGTTTTCAGGCAAGTACATATAGTAAAATTTGTTAGGACACATTATGTCTAGCCTAGCCGCTTCCACCCACTACTGGCTGGAGGGTGGGTGACAGGGAGCCTGCTGTTCCATTCATACAACTTACATCCCCTAGAGGCTTTGTCAAGCTGAACTTTCTACTTTATTGATTCAGTATTCGCCCTGTCTACTTCTAAGTCTGTCCGTTTGCTTAACACACAAGTTTAAAAAAGATTTTTTTGATCACTTTTACGCATTCTGTGTTGTAAATATTTTCACATATTTAACTATATGCTATTTGCATCGGAGTATATCTTAAAGAAACAAATAGTTCAAATTTCTCTTTCTTTGCTATTTTCCCAGATACTAAAGCAATGCGCCAGCAAAACTTACTATTTTTATTAAATTGCATTCAATCATACATATTATTTCTCGAGTAAACATCCTTTCTTCTCAGCACATACTATTCGTACAGGCATAAATGAGGTATCTTTAGAAAGATTTTTTAACCGGCTTCTGACATTGCAAAACGATTTTGCGCTATAACTTTCTGTTTGTGGAAAAGTTTAACATAAAAGACCCTTTTAACTGTCATAGGCAAAGCGGCATTATAGATGCGCATGTGCGGCATCACAAATCAGACAATATTTTGTACATTTTACGAAGCTGACTTATTAATTACGAATAGAAAATCCCATTACAAATGTCACTTTTTTGCATAACGTGCCTAGAACAATTTCAATATTTACTTAAAAGTCATTAAAATTACAGGTTATGTGACGCTACTGACAGTCCCCTATCCCTGCCCGTCGTACAAGCCGGGACAAGCATTTCGAATACTAAACTTATGTTTTGGACACTGTTTTTACACAAATATATTTGTGATTTCTCCTTTCGTCGTACATTTACCTATTGTTAATACGGACATCATAAAATACGAAGTACAATAAAAATGTTAAAATACGGTAAGCACTCCTTTTCAATTGACTAGAAGACCTATTAAAATTGTATTTGCTATCACTATAAACAAGCCGCAGGGACAAACACTTCAAAGAGCAGGATTGTATTTACCAAATGCCGTCTTTCCTCACGGACAATTGTATGCGTCCTTTTTCAAGAGTAACTAAATCAACTAAAGTGTATGTAGCCATTAAAGAAAATTAAATACAAAAAGTACAAGAAAATTACATTCTTACATCAAATATCGTTTACAACGAAGTATTGTAATGCCCTGTAAAAATTTCTATTAAAAAACATTGAAATGTACATACTGCAATGACTCATAAATTTGTGAGTTCAAAACGATCGCTTTTCGATTTATTTTTTAAACATGTTTTCCTTTACTTTCAACTACCGCTGCATCACAAATGAGACAATATTTTGTAACATTTTACGAAGCTAACTTATTAATGACGAATGGACAATCCCATTACAAATGCCACTTTTTTGCATAACGTGCCCAAAACAATTTCAATATTTGCTTAAAAGTCATTAAACTTATAGGTTATGTGGCCCTACTGACAGTCCCCTCCCTATCTCTCCTTGCCCGTCGTACAAGCCGGGACAAGCATTTCGAATACCAAACACATGTTTTCGACACTGTTTGTACATAAATATATTTGTGATTTCTCCTTCATTCGTGCATTTATCTATTATTAAATATAGGCATCACAAAATAAGAAGTACAATTAAAATGTCAAAATACCGTTAGAAACCTCTACATTTGTATACAGTACATATATATATATATATATATATATATATATATATATATATATATATATATATATATATATAAATGCAGTATATACATTTGGACTTTGTGAAGTTGAAATGCATATACTACAATGACTCATAGATTTGTAATTATTATTTCCAACCGATCGCTTTTGTATTTAAACATGTTTTCCCTTCCTTCCAACTACCGCCATCACCTCAACGACTACTCTTATTCAAAAGGCTGTGTTTACTTAAAACTGTCATAGTGCGAAATTTCGAACAGGTTCCCTGGTTTCATAAAAAAAAGTAAACATTAAAATACGTTTCAAAATCTTCTAACCAAAACCTAAAGTTAAAAAATCGATACAAACGTCTCCAAGAATCTGCAGCTGTTTCTTGATCTTCTTAGGTGAAAAAAAAGGTCCTCTGCCTCATCGTATATCCACAACACAATTTATTCCGTAACATAGCATTTCGTTAACTTCTGCAAATGAATATTGTTATTAATTCTGATAGTTATAATTTTTATAATACTCAATGTTCGCCTGATATTCCAGTCAGAATTTTTACTAAGACAATTTTACGGTCTAGACATTTCATAAAAACTAATTACCCTACTTGACACAAACAGGTGGGAAGGTTTTGTCTAGTCCTGGACACAAGTACGGCGTAACTGAAAGCAAAGAATCAAATAATGTCCGCCCACACCCTTCTCCTCATTTCTACCCTCGTCACAACGAAATAATTCCTCGCCTTAATTGCTCTTTTCATAAGGTTCCGGAGGGTAGCTGCTGATGAATACGACCCTTGCGTTAAGTGTTTCCTCGAAAGGGTGTTTGTTTTACGCCCATATGTTAGCGCTGCAGAAGGACAACCGTTAAGGGAAATATCGTTTATAACATCGAAAAATAAACAATTTCTCGCCTCTTTTAAATACAGCTTACACCGGAAACGTGTTTGTTTCCTTGGGTTAGCGGACATCAAAACCAAATATGATTAACTTGAAAAAGTAAGCCACTTATGTCTCTCTGTAATGTTTGAACACGCTTATGTCTTTTTCAAAAAAAATTACCACTGTTTTAAAAAATGCATCAATCGAATCATAACGGTTCCACATATTACCCAAATCAATCCAAAAGTACTGGAACAATATTTTAAAAAGAAAGGTACTTCAAAGTAATAAAACTACAGGTTTGGGTTAAGCAACAATTCAACCATATCTTCATATTTTTTTAATAAAATTTATCGATGCATAACAGGAAGTGTTAGATTGTGGGATGTCATTCTAGAAGTCACACCCCTCCACTTAGTAGTGGAAACAGCCGCCTCGGTGGCCTAGTGGATAGCGTACTGGGCTTTCACCCCGAGAACCCGGGTTCGATTCCCGGCCAGGGCTTGGCATTTTCATACGCTATAAATCATCCCATCGTCTGCATTAGCCCAAATGTGCATCATAGTCGGACGTTAAAAAAAAAAAAATATATATATATATAGGCCTATATATATACAATTTTTTTAGGTGCGTCGGTGGCCTAGTTGATAGCGTACTAGGCTTTCACCCCGAGAACCCGGGTTCGATTCCCGGCCAGGGCTTGGCATTTTCATACGCTTTAAATCATCCCATCGTCTGCATTAGCCCAAATGTGCATCATAGTCGGACGTAAAAAAAAATATATATATATATATATATATATATATATATATATATATATATATATACAATTTTTTTAGGTGCTTCGGTGGCCTAGTTGATAGCGTACTAGGCTTTCAGTTCGATTCCCGGCCACGGTTTGGCATTTTCATACGCAATAAATCATCCCATCGTCTGCATTAGCGTACAATAGTCGGACGTAAAAAAAAAAAAAAAAAAAAAAATATATATATATATATATATATATATATATATATATCACAATTTTTAGGTGCCTCGGTGGCCTAATTGATAGCGTACTAGGCTTTCACCCCGAGAACCCGGGATCGATTCCCGGCCACGGCTTGGCATTTTCATACGCAATAAATCATCCCATCGTCTGCATTAGCCCAAGTGTGCACAATAGTCGGACGTTAAAAAAAAAAAGTTGCTAAAAGCACGCATCTCAGAATAGCTAAAATCGCCTTGGGAACAACACCACTAAGGACAAGTGAACTTGTCAATTGCAGGGAACTTCCAAGGGACTCGATTAAGAGGAAATAAAGCTTTGAGAAAAAATTCCTCACAAAAAGTTAATGTATCGCTACGTCCACGACTAATTTAAATATTCAAACCCAAAAACAATATTTATACGATCTGGCACGTACAGCTGTGAGTCAAATAAGCTAGCGTTATTTTCAAATAACGCTTTGAAAACCGCGAGAATTTTCAAATCAGTAGGGAATTTCTGATCCTGCAAAATGACAAACACAAGTGAAATTTTTTATTTTTCACAGCATAACTATTTTCTAACCTTACGGTATGCCACGCTTCGTTCTGTACACCGCGCTAATGTTTGCAGAAAGACGAGTATGTCGATTGAGTTACTGCATATGAACGGTCTAGAAATACAGCCACCAATGTAGGCCTAAAAAGCGTGTTCGTTATCAGCAAGTAAAGTTTAAGTAATTGGACTACCTGCCGCTAGGAACGCTGCATACTGCAAGTACAAGAAGAGAAGACGTTTGAGAAAGTATTATCTATTTAACTGTACTTGAAACTCTGTCGCAAGATGCCGTCAGCAGAGATGTCTATCTCTCATAAGTTATTGCAGCACTCAATTACCGACCATACAATGTTTGCAGAAAGGCGAGTACGTCGACAGACATTCCTCTCATTGCATAGTATCTTGAGTTCAGTCAGGATATTTCCGTACGAAATAATAACGGCCCTGCGAGACAGAAGGGCTGATACTGGCTGATATATTAGCCCAGGAGAGGTGATTGTTGACACTAATACATCGGCGTATCTCCAAGACCATGTGTGCGTTATCTTCAGTTCAGTGTACGGTGTACACGTCTCGGCGTGTATGCCTACTGATGGCCTTGGTTCAACACGTACAAACGTAACCGCGTGGAAATTTACGATAAACAAATTAAATTGCGCAAACATTGTACGATTACACTCAATCAATCATAAATTAATACACCGGCCGTAATAATCTATGCTGCAACCTTGCACAAACTTTTTCATATACAATATAGTTAGGATAGCTGAAGTCGATGTTTACTATAAAAATATGGACGTTTTTGTCCAGATTTTTGGGTATGTTATACAGTGATACCCCGGCTAACGGCCGACCTGGACAAAGGTCTAATTTACGGAATGAAAATGAGCAACAGTTTAAGTTTAGTTTCGGATAAAGGGCTAAACGGTAAATTCGCAGTGCTTTTTTTTGTTATTTTAAGGCGAAAAGCACATTGAGGCTATTATCGCCTCCCTAAATATAAGTGTGAGTGTAAAGTGTGAAAGTCGCAAGTGTAGTATCTGTTTGTTAGACTCTGGTACCACGAGGAACGTCTAAATCCTCTCAATAGGTGCAAGTTGTTTTCGATTTTACTGTAATTTTTTCACTAAAACGCTTTATTTCATGCCCACAAACAATAATCAAAATATAAAAGCTCGGAAGGCACGGGAAATGTAATGAAAGAAAAAACAAGTGACCAGCATAACTTCAAAACTGCTACCGCGCGAAAGTAGGTAACGTGTTTTTCATCGTTGAAACGATAGAAAAACCTTTGAACACCGCTGTCAGATGGTGAACCTAACAAAAAAGGCAAATCGCGAAGTTCATCAATAACGGACGCCATTTTAACAATATTTTCATTACGAGAACGAAAAACCTTAACATTTAATAATGGCTGTCAGAATGTGTAACGCGCATGAGCAGTAAGTACATGTAGTTAATAATAACGCGCATGACCGGTAAATCCGTGTATGAAAATTGATATATTTAATGCAATGTAAACAGCAATGACGCCACAATATAGTTCCGTCAAAACGGCCTAAAATCGTAAGTAATCTTTTTAAAAAAATACTCTGCGGGTGAATACGTGTTAATTAGATAATAGGTATAAAATAAAACAAAATAAAAATATTCAAAATTCACTATTTGAAAAAACCAACCTACACTGCATAATACCGATTGCGCTGTGCTACGGAAATAAACATTTTAATAAGATAACACAAACAAGCCTTTGATTGATGGGTGGTTTTTGTAGGACAATAACTTCAATGATATTTCTTAATTATCTCTTCTCAGAATAACTAAGAAGAGATAAGTCCACTCCTGTTCCCTTTTCTGTCATCTTACCTAATTTTACTTTGTGTGTCAACTCGTTTATTGTGCGTTTAATTTGTTAGCGTGTTAAAAATTTAAACAGTTCAAATATTATCGTGTTAAATACTTTTGATTTTTAAATTTAACAAAACATTAAATGTCTTGTTGTGCGAGTTTCAAAGGACAACAGTTTTAGTGGTGTAATGTTTGGTGATGTTGCTTCTTACTGAGGGGGGGTATGTATTTTACTGCCGAAAGTGAGAATATCAAGGGCAAGCAGGACAGTGACGTTGTGGCTAAAGTTACTACCATGATGCCCCCATCGTCCGTGATAATTTGTGGAGTCTCAGATACTTTGTTGGATTTATCTTTAAGCAATGAATATAAACGTACTAGAATGGACGTTTATTCTTATTAAATATAATCGTAATTCTTATGGAAGGTATGTGAGCGCTAGCTGTTAGTGGCATCTTGCGGCAAAGTGTTCAACTACAGTTAAATAGATAATAGTCTATTTTCTCAAACGTCTCCATTCCCCTGTGCCTGCATCTTCTTAAATTTCGGCCGCTAATATCGAGCACATTTTTTATTAATGGTAACTGTACTTCTAGTACGTTTAAATTCAATGCTGTAAGCTACTAAGAATTTTTTGTTATTTACGTTTTGAACCACATACAGTACAGTCTCTATTAACCGTCCGATTAATTCTGTTATCCGACATTTTTAACAGTCTTGCATAGTAAATAATTTGTAATAAGTAATAAAAGTGACCTTGAAAACACTACTAACTTTACACGACTTATTTATAGCGTATGCGGGCAGATGACTCATGGCTATCCTAAACAAACATTGATAATCGAAAAGTAAACGATCCTACCATATAGTAGAATGAGATAAAAACACTTCAAATAAGGTCAATAAATTCCGAAAGAGTGCATAATGTTTGTAATGAAAGATAAACACTAACACTATTCACGATAGTACCACTTAGCGTATAAGTCGGTCATCACATAACAATCACGAGAGAAAGTGGTGCGCGTGGTGCTCTAGCGTATGTTACGTGAAAAGGTTAAGTACGTTTAATTTACTAAAGACTTGTGTAAGTAAAAATTTGTATAATAGGCCTACATAATTAAAGTTAATGAGGAAATTTAAGAGATCCAAAATAACAATAACAAAACATTCTGTGCTATATTTTTTTGTTTTGTGTTTAACGTCCGACTATTGTGCACACTTGGGCTAATGCAGACGATGGGATGATTTATAACATATGAAAACGCCAAGCCCTCGCCGGGAATCGAACCCGGGACCTCGAGGTGAAAGCCTAGTACGCTATCCACTAGGCCACCGAGGCGGCTCCTTTGTGCTATAAGCAGAGTATAATATGTTATTTTTAACGATCGACGAAAGTATGGCAAAAGTATTAATGTTATCCGTCTATTCTGTCGTTCGTTATCCCAACGGTCCCGAAAATGGCGGTTAATCGAGACTCTACTGTACTTAAGTTTATTTAAACATTTTATTATTAACGTATATCCACGTTAACTCACTTTACATTTTGACTGTAATTAGTTGAGTTACTTTATCATAACTTTACACAAAAACTTATAAAAATAATTTTTCTCCAATATGGCTATATACCATCACGCTAACTGCTACTACCTGTTAAGTTTAGAAATAATTTGGACTGTTAACAAATTAATAACCATTTTTTTTAAATTTAACAACTCACGTTACGGAAAATGGCATTGCATTTACCATAAATTTATGTTCTGAAGTTTAAGATCCAATTTTCATAGTATAAAGATTATTTGAAAATATTTGTTTATTAAAAAAACAATGTTGACAATCTTTAAAAATGGAAAAAAAGTTTTCTTAAGCTCTTTTTTATTAGTTTTTGTAGTGTTTGGTAGTTAGATGCACAATATAGTATAAAAAACTAAATTATTGCATTAAAGCAGTATTGCCAACATTCTCCAAATAATTAATAACACTAATATCGATCAGCTGTTACTTTACTATAAAAACAATGTTTCTGTTTTTTCCTGTTTTATATAAAAGCCCTTTAACTTTATTAATATCCCAAATTAAGAGAGAAAACAATACTTCTAATGACCAGGACACTTATCTAGTGATTAATATAGTATTTAACTTTTATATTACATCTTATTAAAAATAAACAAAACGTTTTTATTAAATCCTCGTCATCACATAATAACTACGATAATATGACTACAATTTTTACATTTCGCGATAGCGTAATTAATTATAATTATTTGAATATTAGTCGTGTACCAAAATGCTTATCGAATACCAAAAAACACATTGATACATTAGAAAAGGATCACAGATTTCAGCAACCCACGAACTGATAGTTACATCGTGAAAATTTCAACCTTTAAGTGCCACATTTGAGCAGCACTACATTGAAATACTGTAGTTTTGTATTAAAATAGAAAAAAAGTCTTGGCTTATGAACAAAAAAGTCAAACGGGCTCCATTCCAAAAAAAAAAAAAACTACCGTAAAAGTAACAACAGTAATCAGGTCAAGGTCGGTATTAAGTTAAAGTGTGATCAGATGTTTTGCCTCACTGCCAGGTGTGCCACAACACTAACACTACACGGGAAACATCTAAACAAAGCAATCGTTGGTGTAATCTAACTGGGATAAAACCAGATTAGCTCAAGGCCACAGAAGTTTGATACGTCATACTGAATATGCATGCTACTTGCCACGCGTTTTCTGAAATAGGCCAAATTAAGCATATATACAGCATGCATCCGTCATACAATTTTATGACAGACCAAAATTTAAGTGGTTTTTGGAATATGCGTTTACTTTTTTAGAATTCTGAGCCTAGAAAATTGAGGCTGGTCAAAAATTTGCCTCAATTTAGCGGCCTACTATTACAACGTTTAACCTGTTGATAAAAAAACCATTTATCAAATCAGCAGTATATGTCTTATATGCACTACTAAGCTACTTCAATTTAGATAAATAAAAGTTATCTATGTTAACTTTAGTTATAAACAAAGTGTTTTTGAACATTCTTGTGAATGTACGAAGCCGTTGAATATAAACGTACTAGAAGTAAAGCAACAATTATAAAAAAGCGTGCTCGATATTAGTGGCAGAAGTCCAAATAACTGGACTACGTACCGCTACGAACTCTGCAAGCTTCAAGTACAGAAGGTGGAGACGTTTGAGAAAATATATAGTGTTATTATCTATTTAACTGTAGTTTAATACTTTGCCGCCAGATGCCACTAGCAGCGAGCGCTCGAAAAAGTCTCATAAGGGTTAAAATGCTAGTACGTTTACATTCAGTGACGTCACACACACACACACACACACACACACACACACACACACACACACACACACACACACACACACACACACACACACACACACACACACACACACACACACACACACACACACACACACACACACACACACACACACACACACACACACACACACACACACACAATTATCACAAATTATTGTTACGGATTCTTTTTTCGATTTTTTCCCTTAGGGAACCGCGTTAACGGTAAGCGAAAAGCTTACAGCAGTAACTGCAGTCTCGAACCTACAACGGAGGTTCATAGACGGAGCATACTGTCTGGTGCTTTAAGCACGGCGAACACGCCGACTCTTTATTCGTAATCATTGTCAAAAGTTTAGCCCTTTGAGAACCAAGGTTTTGAGAAAGCGGCATACTACAAAAAAGTTAAATTTTCTTTTTTTTAAGATTACGTAATGTAACTAATACGTCTAGTTTTTTAGTTTGTAGAGAAAACTTTCCTATCTTTATCGATTGGTTATTAATGGAAGTATTTTCTAAACGGATCTGACACAATATGCACGTTTCGTTACGTCCCCAGAGCAATGCAGGAAAGTTAGTGCCCCATTAAATGCCTCGCAGGATGTAGACACTGCGCAGCGCCAATGAAGGCTGTGCATTTGCGCCGCCATTGTACAAATTAATGGACGATAATTGAGCCGACACTTGGTGCATTGTTGTTAACAAGCCTGAAGGCCAGGTCCATGACCTTCACAATATCAAAGTAAACAATCTAAAGCCACGGTAAACTGTTTCTTGGAAACGCGTTTTCCGGTTATTTTGGTATTATCAAGTAGGCATATTGTCATCACAGCGCCTACACACTCCCGGACCGAACCTTGGACACAAAACAGTTAGCTCATTATTCGAGGGGCGAGTTCTCTCAAATATATTCGGGCAAGAAGAGAGATACAAGCGGTTCGAGTCTCGGGAAGCCTGAAGCCTCAGACATGCGTGGACGGCCTGTCTCCCCACACGTCTTTTCACATGGTTCGGCAATGTATAGCGTTGAATCCCCTGACTAAAGACAAAACAAGAACTTCTCCTTCAGTACATAATGTAAAGGGCAAAGATCCTCGTGGTTCCCCACAAAATGGCGGATGGCGAATAGATCTTATCTCTGGACCTTATCTGTCCTTACGAAAATCACTCCCATCAAGCTTCTTTAAAAAGTTAACATGAGTAACGTTTTCTTCTTCTTCAATTATTTTTTTAACACAATTTCCTTTTTTAAATGACACTTCGTCATCGCTACGAAGTCAGACCTCGGCAGCTAACCTAATACAGACGACCTTGGTTATAACGCCCTCGGCTAGAACGCTAACTCGGTTATAGCGCAGTTTTCATAATGTCCCCAATATTCTGTATTAAGTGTACATGTATTTTAGGCTCGGTTACAACGCTTCGTGAACTCGGATACAACGCCCTCACGCTGCTGTTATAGTTCAGCCACTTTGTAAACGGCCTGCGCGAGAATTTCTCGTGCATGTAGGAGAATTCCCCTCCAGCTCCCTCCAACAGTTCAGGGAGTCTACAAACTGTTACTACTCAGCGATGGTGAAGAAAAAGGGAAAAGTTATGGTGACAGAGTGGGCACATGACCTCTCACTCGCACATTTTTCTCTGTCTCACTGGTGCTCTTAGCAGTTTTCTAAGCTGCTGACCTGTAGTCACTCTCACTTGAAATACAATTTGTGTTCCATTTTTAGAATAAAGGTTGAGAATAGAAACGGTCCCTTTCTTAGAATTTTGTTGCAGGCTAAACAAAGAATGTAAATTGTGTCATTCTCGCAAAAGCGTTCTCTCTCTCTCTCTCTCTCTCACACACACACACACACACACACACACACACACACACACACACACACACACACACACACACACACACACACTGTACGCCTTAGTGGGGGGAAAACTTCAATCTCATAAACCCCTCACAACAATGAACGCACTGTGTTGCATGTATACATACTAGACTGTGCAGTACTTTTCTATTAGTTTTAACTAAAATGTATTTTAAAATATCAAATATGTGTAATAAATTTTAATAAAATATCCATTAACTATGTATACAGTACAAAGTATGCTTGTCTTTCACTACATACAGTATTGCTGCCGTTTACAAACTCGTTTACTGTAAACTCGGTTACAACGCTATCTCGTTTACAGCGCTCATATAGGTTTCGTCCTTTCAACCGCGTTATATCCGAGGTCGACTGTATTAATAAAGTACAAGCGTAAGTACGATATAATATTAATCTTCTCTCCAAGCTAAGCCAGGTACAACATTGAACCGTGCCAGATTAGAGGTGAGACTGTGAAGGCTATCACTGCTACTGACAACACTGCTTTGTGATTGCTCTTCAGCTATCCTGCTCTCTGCTCACCGCTCAGTGTTGTCTGCTCTTTGCTTTCAGCCACCTCGGTGGCCTAGTGGATAGCGTACTGGGCTTCACACCGAGGACCCGGGTTCGATTCCCGGCGAGGGCTTCGCATTTTCATACGCTATAAATCATCCCATCGTCTGCATTAGCCCAAGGTTGCACAATAGTCGGACGTTAACACAAGAAACTTTACGCCAGTAAAGCGATAATAAAAGAATACATAAAATTACTTTAAATAAAAGTTAACCTATTCTTGATGTTTATTTTTTTAATTAATATTATTGTTTATTTTACTACATCTAATAATTAAGATTTCTTTTCTTTTAATTAAATCGACGAGAAGCTTATCATTAATTGATTAAGTTTCAAGGGCTTAACTAATGATTAAAAAAACTATACAAATTATTATTTATATTCATTATTTTACGGATTCGAAGATTTATATTTGTTAAATTTTTGTACTTACTTTTGCTTTACATAGACTACTGTACCATTACCATAATTAAAAAAAAGTACTGTGTAATTAATAATAATAAAAAAGTGTATGTAATTAATTACACAATAATTATGTACTGTACCACATTTAAAAAAAAATTAATGAAGTCATTAACTTTTTTTTAATTATAATAATACTTACCTTGAATAAATAATTTTATTCAATTTATTACTTTTTTTGCCAATAAATAATTATTATGTTAAAAATACGGTAGCTTATAACTTATGGGTGAACTGCGCACCTAAAGGTTCTTAGTTCGTGCCGCAGTTGCTCCCGTTGCTTTTCCCTTAACGTTAACACCGATCCCTCGTCCTCATTAGCAGAAAGTATGAACGTTAAGCAAAAAAGATAAATAAATAAATAGTCTGCACTTATTTTACTAATTTTATAATAGTCTATACATCTATTTTCATTTTAAAATTTTGTAATAGTAAGTATTTTTCATTAGAAATTTTACCAGCGCAATAAACAGCACCGCACAGTGAACATTTAGCGCACGACAGCATGTTGTCTTATTAGTAGACTGTTCTCTAAACTGTGATTAAATCACTGCTACTGTTCGCTGTTCAAAGCATTCACTGTTAACGCTTTTAAGCCCACCACTGTTACTTATTTTACTAATTTTATAATATACATCTATTTTCATTTTAAAATTTTGTAATAATAAGTATTTTTCATTAGCAATTTTACCAGCGCAATAAACAGCACTGAGCAGTGAGCAGTTAGCGCACGGCAGCACGTTGTCTTATTAGTAAACTGTTCTCTAAACTGTGATTAAATCACTGCTACTGTTCGCTGTTCAAAGCATTCACTGTTAACGCTCTTAAGCCCACCACTGTTACTTATTTTACTAATTTTATAATATACATCTATTTTCATTTTAAAATTTTGTAATAATAAGTATTTTTCATTAGCAATTTTACCAGCGCAATAAACAGCACTGAGCAGTGAGCAGTTAGCGCACGGCAGCACGTTGTAATATTAGTAAACTGTTCTCTAAACTGTGATTAAATCACTGCTACTGTTCGCTGTTCAAAGCATTCACTGTTAACGCTCTTAAGCCCACCACTGTTACTTATTTTACTAATTTTATAATATACATCTATTTTCATTTTAAAATTTTGTAATAATAAGTATTTTTCATTAGCAATTTTACCAGCGCAATAAACAGCACTGAGCAGTGAACAGTTAGCGCACGGCAGCACGTTGTCTTATTAGTAAACTGTTCTCTAAACTGTGATTAAATCACTGCTACTGTTCGCTGTTCAAAGCATTCACTGTTAACGCTCTTAAGCCCACCACTGTTACTTATTTTACTAATTTTATAATATACATCTATTTTCATTTTAAAATTTTGTAATAATAAGTATTTTTCATTAGCAATTTTACCAGCGCAATAAACAGCACTGAGCAGTGAACAGTTAGCGCACGGCAGCACGTTGTCTTATTAGTAAACTGTTCTCTAAACTGTGATTAAATCACTGCTACTGTTCGCTGTTCAAAGCATTCACTGTTAACGCTCTTAAGCCCACCACTGTTACTTATTTTACTAATTTTATAATATACATCTAGTTTCATTTTAAATTTTTGTAATAATAAGTATTTTTCATTAGAAATTTACCAGCGCAATAAACAGCACTGAGCAGTGAGCAGTTAGCGCACGACAGCACGTTGTCTTATTAGTAAACTGTTCTCTAAACTGTGATTAAATCACTGCTACTGTTCGCTGTTCAAAGCATTCACTGTTAACGCTCTTAAGCCCACCACTGTTACTTATTTTACTAATTTTATAATATACATCTATTTTCATTTTAAAATTTTGTAATAATAAGTATTTTTCATTAGAAATTTTACCAGCGCAATAAACAGCACTGAGTAGTGAGCAGTTAGCGCACGGCAGCACGTTGTCTTATTAGTAAACCGTTCTCTAAACTGTGATTAAATCACTGCTACTGTTCGCTGTTCAAAGCATTCACTGTTAACGCTCTTAAGCCCACCACTGTTACTTATTTTACTAATTTTATAATATACATCTATTTTCATTTTAAAATTTTGTAATAATAAGTATTTTTCATTAGAAATTTACCAGCGTAATAAACAGCACTGAGCAGTGAGCAGTTAGCGCACGGCAGCACGTTGTCTTATTAGTAAACTGTTCTCTAAACTGTGATTAAATCACTGCTACTGTTCACTGTTCACAGGATTCACTGTTAACGCTCTTAAACCCACCACTAGTCCCAACTGTAGTAAAAATATGCCATCACTAAAAAACAATTGAGCTGAGATGTAGGCGACATTGCCGCACTGCCTACATACACCACTTCAAGAAACGTGATTGTATTGGGACTTGCAGACAGTTAGTTAGGCTGGCCAGCAGCCAGCTGAGTGAAAGAACTTTTGCGCGGCATTTTTCACCATATGACTTTAAATTACTCTACATAAAGTAGTATGGTATGTCAAAGCATCGGGTTTTTTAACATTGAACAAGAAATCAGTAAAACCAGGACGCCCGTGCAATATTTCGCACTATGACAGTTTTAAGTAAACACAGCCTGTTGAATAAGAGTAGTCGTTTGGGTGAGGGCGGTAGTTGGAAGGAAGGAAAACATGTTTAAAAAATAAATCGAAAAGCGATCGATTAACAATAGATAAATGCACAAAGGAAGGAAAAAAATCACAAATATATTTGTGTAAAAACAGTGTCCAAAACAGTGCTTGGTATTTGAAATGCTTGTCCCGGCTTGTACGTCAGGCAGGGATAGGGGACTGTCAGTAGGGCCACATAACCTATATGTTTAACGACTTTAAGTAAATACTGAAATTGTTCTAAGCACGTTACGCAAAAAAATGGCATTTGTCACGGGATTGTCTATTCGTGATTAATAAGTTAGCTTCGTAAAATATACAAAATATTGTCTGATTTGTGATGACGAGCATGCGCGTGCGAGCTGCGCATCCATGATGCCGTTTTGTCTATGACTGTTAAAAATGTCTTTAATGTTAAAACTGTCCAGAAATGAATGCTTCTACGTAAAAATTAACACGAAACAAGGGCAGATTGAAAGGGGGCTAAAGGGCGACCGACCCTCCCGAAACAAAAGAAATAAAATAAAAAATGTAAAAGATACCATTTGACTTCCTTAATGTGGAAGTATCGCAGCTTCGAGGAAAAGAATCAAAGGCCTCTGAGGGTTTCAAAACTTGTCACATTATCCCGATCTCAACTTTGGAAGTTTTGTCCGTATGTACATAAGTACGTTTGTGCACTCTGAAATGTTTGTACTGAGGTGAGAACTGGGTTAATTAATTAAACATTTTATGTTGGTTCCCGCTTCTCTTCCTGTGTTAACTGCAAGGAAGATCTGTCTCGACTCTAAAATTGATCGAAGCTTGGTTGAGAAACTGTTGACGCTTAACTGGACTTGCTTAGGCTAATGAAGACGAGGGATCAGTGTTAACTGTAAGGGTAAAGCAACTGTAATTATATATAAAAAATTATAGACAGGTATATTGAGAAGAGGGGAAGTTATGGAGTTAAATGGAGCAGTTTTGCAAGTTTTAAAAATTAAAAAAATAAGTGATTTTTTTATCAAAAATGGAGTACATTTTTACTTATTTTTTATGAAGTCTGAAAACGGATTAATAGTGCTAGTTCTTGAAGGTATTATTTCAAACATTGTCATCCCGTAGACAGCCCTCAAACTGAATAATCCAACCAACCGCCCCCACCCACAAAACTGACAAGAACACGACATCGTTGGTCACGCTAATCTAGACTTATGTCGGATTATCGTCTCAATGTACCTGTACGGATTCTTCTTGCCCTGGAACGAGGTCAGCCTTTGAAAGGCTCCAGGTTTCCCTGATCAGGATGACACGGCACAATCCAAGCCCAAACAGGCTAAAATACTTTCATTCTAAGACAAACGTACTCCGCAACCCAAGAACTCGGCCATTGTACTTTCCCTACATCGTACAACCTAGATTCCGTGTCTCAACAACGGCTCCTTTGTCAGGAAGATCAGCACACTCAACTCAGTACAGTACAGTAGCCATTGACAAATCTATGTCTACTAATATTTTACCAATATGTTTTAACATAATATTTTACCAATATGTATGAGGATTTAGGCGGTGGCTTACACTACATTCAAAAATTCGTAAGAAGGTTTAAAGCTACCGTATGATGTGCCGCTATCTAGCGGTGGATGACGTCACTAAAACGTTGTTTATGCAAACCAGATGGCGTTGGTTTTCCAGAGAGTTTTGGTCGTCAAATACAGGTATTGAACAGTTTGGTGAACGTTTTATTTTTACCGTGGACGGTGAACTTATTTCTAAAAGAAAACATTTAAAAATGAGTGAAAACAACGCAACTCCTATCGTCTGGACGTTTAGTACATAATCAAACAGCACTGGTGTTAGGAGAAAGTACTGATTTTTTTTTTTTGTTGCAGGGCAGATGACGTATTATTTTTTTTTAACGTCCGACTATTGTGCACAATTGGGCTAATGCAGACGATGGGATGATTTATATCGTATGAAAATGCCAAGCCCTGGCTGGGAATCGAACCCGGGTCCTCGGGGTGAAAGCCCAGTACGCTATCAACTAGGCCACCGAGGCGGCTACTAAAATTTCAAATGCCCTTCTTCTGTAGCACGACTTTTAAATATATCACTTTCCTCCAAACGGCATTTTTCGGTCATCTAACGAATGCTCATTCTACAAATGAAGTAACAATACAAATATTACATCATTCATTTTCCAACGCAATCGCCTAGGCCTATTTGTTGATTCTGTTCGTAACTTTTTAAGTAACACATTTGGACGGCCGCTAGATAGCAGCACTGCTTTCTTAGGAAACCTAGCACTCGGTGGTCGATGTGCCAAAGCACCGGTCAGTCTGCTGCGTCTCTGAACTGCGCACCTTAAGGTTCTTAGTTTTAGCCGCAGTTACTCCCGTTGACTCTTCCTTACAATTTACGCTGATCCCTCGCCCTCATTAGTCTAACTGGCATCACACAGAAAAAAAAAAAAACTTAGGAAACCATAACTCTAGTGAAAATCCGTAATAAACAACCAATACTAAATGTAAGAATAGAGAGAACTTGATTTAACGCGACATTTGAATAAAAATCCCCACTAAGCTTACGCAATCCGAAACAAATCCACACAATATTTCAACACTGTTGACAACAAAGTTAGTACCGACTAAAAAAACACTGTGATAACGACACGTAGACCTATTTAAAATTCAACAATGTTTTTTTTTTTTTTGTACTTTGATGACTACGATCCAATTAAAAGTTTTGATTGCTAAAATGAACAGTATATTATTTCGAAACCGCCTAACACGTATGTTGGAATACACGATAAATGTCAGATTTGGTGAGCCCAGTAAAGAACATTCTTTATCACCAGCGCTTTGAAGGCTCCTCGCGACCAGGATGTTCAGTAATAGGTCTACCTTGTAGCATTACGTCAGTTCTACCTCCTGGGCTGACGAGGAAAGGTATGATGTCATTGCTGCGGCCTTCTTTTATGGCGGGTGTTCTCTTCACACCGATAAATTCAGATAGAATGAACAATGTGAAAGAACTATGTTCAGTATAATAATCTGCCTTCCCTAGCTTCGTCAATTCTTCGACCTTTCGGAGAATCTCCATCTTAAAAAACTACTTCTATACTCATAGAAACTATATACTATCGTTTCTGAAGATGGAGGTTCTCCGAAACGCGTCAACAAAAGAATTGACGAAGCTAAGGAAGCAGATTATTACAATGAACATAATGACAATAATTTTAGCAGTAAAGAAGAAGAATATAAAAAGAATTTTAACGTTACAGTTGAACTTGTACGTTAGTGAAAGCCTCACCGCTGCTGTCTTCTTTATAATGTCAGCGTCATCAAAATTAAAACTTGTTTCTCTGGTTTATTTTCGCATCTTCAATAAAATTTGAAAATTTGACTGATCGTTTGTCAGCTTTTCAAGAAATAAATGATAAAAAACAAGTAACGCATTTGGAACATCCACCATTTGAAAATGGAATCGATTTTGCTTGGTAATGAACTGGTCCAAACCATTACAATTTTTCCGCACTCCTAAAATCTGATGTCACTGCTGACGGCAACGTCTAGGTTGTAAGGTGGTAATACGGACATTTGCCTGAGCCGCTTTGGTGGCCTAGTTGATAGCGTACTGGGCTTTCACCCCGAGGACCCGGGTTCGATTTCCGGCCAGGGCTTGGCATTTTCGTACGCTATAAATCATCCCATCGTCTGCATTAGCCCAAGTGTACACAATAGTCGGACGTTAAAACAAAAAAAAACGGACATTTGACTCACAACTAAAGTCGTCACTATCCACCACACTTTTCATAACACCTCACTTATAATAAAGTTAAAAAACAGAAAATATTTTTAAGCTACTAAAATATAACTAGATAAAACTTACAATGCTTTACAACTTACGTGGGTGACAAGTAACCTTAACCTAACGTTACAGTTGAACTTGTATGCTAGTAAAAGCCTCACCGCTGCTGGCTCTTCGTCATCAAAATCAGCGTCATCAAAATCAAAATCTGACAAATCAAATCTGATTTCGTCCGGTTTATTTTTGAAATCTTCAACAAAATTTGAAAATTAAAAATGCTCGTTTACTAATTTTGTCAGCTATTCAAAAAATAAATGATGAAACACGTTATGCATTGGCATATCCCCAGGGAATAATTTTTCTGGGTAACGAAAATTTAGGGTCCAGATCATCCTAAAATCTGGTAAGTCACTGCTAACTTTTTATTTTTATTTATTTTAAGGTGAAAATAACACATTAAGGCTATTATCGCCTCCCTAAATGTAAGTGTGAGTGTAAAGGGTTAAAATCTTAAGTGTAGTGTTGTAAGTGTTAAGTGTGTGTTAGACTCGGGTACCGCGAGGGACGTCTAAATCCTCTCAATAGGTGCAGCTAGTCTGCACCCCCTGCGGGGACGTCACGGCAACGTCTAGTTTAAAAGACAGCAATACGGACATTTGACTCACGATTAAATCTGTCACTATCCACCATACTTTCCATTACACTTGACTTATAATTTAGTTACAAAAGAGAAATTATTTTTAAGCTATTAAAATATAACTACATAAAACTTACAATGCTTTACAACTTACGTGGGTGATAAGTTCCTTGTCACTTACCTGCAACAGAAAAACAAATTATTTAACAAAACAAACACATAACAATCGCATTATATTACGCTTAAAAAGATATTAACAAAAATAACCTAATGCGACCCAAATGTTTTCTTAGAAAGGAAATCATCGTCCGGGCAGAATTACAAGATGCTTTGATTACGCTTTTGAAGAAATGTCGAACAGTCAGCGATTCTTCCGTTCTGAATGTGTTTCAACATTTTAGAGGCTGCTGGGGAAGTTTGATGATTGCGGAACGATGTGTTCTCAGATATTCGAGAAACTCTTCTTCAGTTGTTGATGCGTATCATTATAAAGTTTTTAAAATGCCAGCCCGTGCATACTGAAGAACTCTCGAGTGTTCAGTAGCGCGGGAGTGAAAGTACACGAAAAATTACAAGTATCCTTAACCAGTCAGAGCTGGCTCCAAAAAATATCGTTTCCTTATTGATTTCCGCAGATTGCAATACAATTAAAAATTTTACATTATTGAAGAGAAAAATTTTATAAATTTCGTCCATAAAATGTTGAAATAACAAAAAACTTACACGATGAAAAAACCATTCCGATGTCCACTGGTTACAGCTTTAAAATTACCATAATTTTAAGACAAAATATATAGTAAAAAGTAGTATCAAGCGGAAGGGCAGTAGTGAACAAAGGAAGACTGTAGATTGAAGGGTACCTCAGGGGTAAAGATTTGGGAAAGCTGAAAGTTAGAAAATTGGGCAGCAGAAGATAGCCGGATGTTGAAGGCTGACACAAGGAGTAAGTAAAAGAAATTTATATGTTGAGTTGTGAACATAGATATAAAGAACAACAAGTATTTCCACTGGGCAATGAGGCAGACCGACTAGCTGGACTGGGATCTGCATCTGAGTTTATTGGACCCGAGACCGCTTTACGGGATCTCTCTGTCGCTGGCCCGGTCTGCTACCAACACGTGATAAACAAGCAAACCCGGCAAGATGGACAACCTTCATGGGCATTCCCACAGCAAGCGCCACTTAAAAAAGTTTCTTATGGAGAAATTATAGAAGGATAGCAGATATCTTGGGCCTTGCACAAATCAGGAAAATCATGGGGCTCATTACAGAATACTGTTTGAAACTGCAGACCCATATTTTATGATTGAGACTCCTGCTAGGAGGAAACTGCAGACCCATATTTTATGATTGAGACTCGTGCTAGGAGGAAACTGCAGACACATATTTTATGACTGAAACTCCTGCTAGGAGGAAACTGCAGACACATATTTTATGATTGAGACTCCTGCTAAGAGGAAACTGCAGACCCATATTTTATGATGGAGAGACTCCTGCTAGGAGGCAACTGCAGACCCATATTTTATGATTGAGACTCCTGCTAGGAGGAAACTGCAGACACATATTTTATGATTGAGACTCGTGCTAGGAGGAAACTGCAGACACATATTTTATGATTGAGATACTCCTGCTAGGAGGAAACTGCAGACCCATATTTTATGATTGAGACTCCTGCTAGGAGGAAACTGCAGACACATATTTTATGATTGAGACTCGTGCTAGGAAGAAAATGCAGACACATATTTTATGATTGAGACTCGTGCTAGGAGGAAACTGCACACATATTTTATGATTGAGAAACTCCTGCTAGGAGGAAACTGCAGACACATATTTTATGATTGAGACTCGTGCTAGGAGGAAACTGCAGACACATATTTTATGATTGAGACTCGTGCTAGGAGGAAACTGCAGACACATATTTTATGATTGAGAAACTCCTGCTAGGAGGAAACTGCAGACACATATTTTATGATTGAGACTCGTGCTAGGAGGAAACTGCAGACACATATTTTATGATTGAGACTCGTGCTAGGAGGAAACTGCAAACATATTTTATGATTGAGATGCTCCTGCTAGGAGGAAACTGCCGACCCATATTTTATGATGGAGAGACTCCTGCTAGGAGGAAACTGCAGACCCATATTTTATGATTGAGAAACTCCTGCTAGGAGGAAACTGCAAACACATACTTTATGATTGAGAGGCTCCTGCTAGGAGGAAACTGCAGGCGCATATTTTATGATTGAGAGACTATTGCTAAGAGGAAACTGCAGACCACACAATTTATGACAGTGAAGCTCCTGCTAACGTTTTTTGTTTTCCAGGACCGTAAAGATCTCCAGCAGGAGGATGTCAGTAGGCTCCTTGAACTTATTAAGGGCACCACTAGTATGGCGAACTAGAGGTTTAGTTGCACAATACAGCCGGCGACTGCAGTGCCTGGGTATTTTTATAATCCCTTCCTCTAGTATTCTAATCTACGTACTACTGCAAGTTTAGTGCGTTTGCTGTTCAATAACTTGGACAATCTAAAACGTAGGACAACCTTAAAAGCCTTTCGGATGCGTATTGGTAAAATGTGATGTCCATCATAATTCCACCACAAAATATAAAAGGAAAACACTTTTCTCATCCAATCGCCGACCAGTACAGACGTGACTTAATACGCTGCTAGCGTGGCGAGTATCTTGACGTAGTTGGAATAAAACAAAGACTGCAGCGAGACAATAGAATGAAACGTGATTGGGAGTGGTGGTTGTAGATACACAAGTACACACACCCTGTGGCATTCCTTCAACCAGTTTGTTGTCAAACACTGAATAAATTAGCATTTATTTAACATCAAACAAATCTTGAAAGAAATTAATTTTACAAATAACCTTATAAAACTTGTACAGTGTATCTTTGACGGAATACAAATGTCCTCCTTGTTTTGTACTCAGAATAGGTAAGCGAAGTACAAACAAATATCAGCTGATAAATTCTGATAAAAACGAAATGCCGTGTACGTATTAGTTTTGAGTGTTATTTATTGAATTTGGTTATTGCTTTGTAGGAGAAGGAAAGTAAATTAAAAATGCAGCCTGCGTTGTTAATTTTTACCAACATAAATTTAATTTTCCCACTTCGGTGTCGACTCGCTAGAACATTAAACCTACGTTATGTTGGTTTATCCACGTAAAATGGCGTGCAATGTCTGGGAAGCCCGGTACAGAATAAAGACAAACAATAGTCTTTTTAACAACTTAGTACTATGATAGTTCGCTGTAACTACTTTGTCAATAAAATAAAATATTAATAGATAAACCAACCACGTATAATAAAACCAAATGACTGGACCGTGTTTGTTCAATTTTGTATGATCCTACATCTCTCCTAATATTGCATTTCCTAAAAAGTCGTGACACGATTTGACATTACAACTAAATAGGCGGCTACTGTATTAGAAACCCGCTCAGAAAGTCATTGTTAAAACTAGAGAAAGAACGCACCAATCAGGATAAAGCAATAGTGTGCGGGAGATGCGATGTAACGCACTGGCAGTAATGACTGGGAGCATACTATATGAGTCGAGATACGCGAGTACCAATCAGAAGCGAGTATTGGTTGACAGAAGAATGGTATAGTTTCACAGGCGTAGGCTGTTTCAAAGCCGGGAGAAAAAAGCTGGATTTTAGCGTAGATGTTTTTCGGTGTTAGTAAGCGGAACTAGATTGTGTAACCAGTTCCTATGTTGTTTAGGCGATGACAAAAGCAAATCACAGAACTGCTACTCTTAGTATCAGTTACATTAAAATAACACTTACACCTGTTACTGCATTTCTTAAGTAAATGTGATACTTGTTATTCGTTATAACACTAACGCTATCTGGTGTCTAAAAATGTAACCGTAATGAAACCCTAATTAAAACTAGAGAAACACGCACCAATTAGGATGAAGCAATAGTGTACGGGAGATGCGATGTAACGTTGAGTACTGCGAACCAATCAGAAGCGAGTATTGGTTGACAGGAGAATGGTATAGTTTCACAGGCGTAGGCTGTTTGAAAGCCGGGAGAAAAAAGCTGGATTTTAGCGTGGATGTTTTTCTGTGTTAGTAAGCGGAACTAGATTGTGTAACCAGTTCCTATGTTGTTTAGGCGATGACAAAAGCAAATCACAGAACTGCTACTCTTAGTATCAGTTACATTAAAATAACACTTACACCTGTTACTGCATTTCTTAAGTAAATGTGATACTTGTTATTCGTTATAACACTAACGCTATCTGGTGTCTAAAAATGTAACCGTAATGAAACCCTAATTAAAACTAGAGAAACACGCACCAATTAGGATGAAGCAATAGTGTACGGGAGATGCGATGTAACGCACCGGTAGTAACGACTCTTTATCGCTAAGAGTCGAGATACGCGAGTACTGCGAACCAATCAGAAACGAGTATTGGTTGACGGGAGAATGGTATAGTTTCACAGGCGTAGGCTGTTTGAAAGCCGGGAGAAAAAAGCTGGATTTTAGCGTGGATGTTTTTCTGTGTTAGTAAGCGGAACTAGATTGTGTAACCAGTTCCTATGTTGTTTAGGCGATGACAAAAGCAAATCACAGAACTGCTACTCTTAGTATCAGTTACATTAAAATAACACTTACACCTGTTACTGCATTTCTTAAGTAAATGTGATACTTGTTATTCGTTATAACACTAACGCTATCTGGTGTCTAAAAATGTAACCGTAATGAAACCCTAATTAAAACTAGAGAAACACGCACCGATCAGGATGAAGCAATAGTGTACGGGAGATGCGATGTAACGCACCGGTAGTAACGACTCTTTGTCGCTAAGAGTCGAGATACGCGAGTACTGCGAACCAATCAGAAGCGAGTATTGGTTGACGGGAGAATGGTATAGTTTCACAGGCGTAGACTGTTTGAAAGCCGGGAGAAAAAGCGGGATTTTAGCGTGGATGTTTTTCGGTGTTAGTAAGCGGAAATAGATTGTGTAACCCGTTCCTATGTTGTTTAGGCGATGACAAAAGCAAATCACAGAACTGCTACTCTTAGTATCAGTTACATTAAAGTAACACGTGCTACTGCATTTCCTAACTAAATGTGATACTTGTTGTTATTGTGAGTTATAACACTAACGCTATCTGGTGTCTAAAACTGTAACCGTAATGAAGCAATGCACAATTATCTTTCTTTTTATTCTCACATATAATTGGCTACTCAATAGCAATAAAATCGTGCCAGTATCATTTTATAAACAAGGAAGACAATAAATTACTAAACACAATAAGTACACTCTCACAAAAAAATAAAGTATTATTTACTTTTGTAAATTCTCACGTTGTAATTAAATTTCTTTTATAATGCTTGAACGGACCAAAAGAAGACAATTCTATCTTCCTTCCTAAATTTTTACTTTTTACTATTTCTAAATTCCTATTTAAATAATGAAGGCTACTAAAAAACTAGTAAAAATATTATACTTATATAAGAGAATTAATAATTAGATTTATTTAAAACAAAATATTTATTCATTATTGGAATATAAACTTTAGATTTTGTAGGTTAATTGTGACTGGTCACTGTAAACTCCAAATGATTTATCCAACAGCCAGCAGCACGCTCACAAACAGAATAACAATAAAAATGATACTAGGATAATTAGATATCAGTAGTAACTCCACAAATCGTAGTAACAGTAAATCACAACTTAAAGTATCAGGTAGATTTCGGTTCCAATAACAGTTAGAATTGTTAGTATGAACTCACAACTAATAACTAGTTACTTCTCGTCCAAATTCATAAATGCGCAATTAGTGGACGTTTTAGAGTTTCTGAATCATGCTTTTCTTTTCCCTAAACAGGAAAAACATTACTCAACGCGTCCTCTTGACATATTTATTGCCCAACACAGCCTGCACTGTATAAATTAAGTTCTTGTAATTCGGAACAAAATTATGTGAAAAACACCTGGTTCATTCGGAGCCACGTAGTCCACGCCCACTTCGTCAGAGATAAGATAATCTAAAAATAACCGGAGGTCGTTCATCACGTTTTTAATCTTTTCGATATAGATTTGCTTCGAGAGCATCACAATTTGATCGATAAGCTATTAGATTAGTCTTTCCAGTGCGTGTAGCGGTGACCCGATTGTCGAGAGTTCGCTGGGCGTAATAACGTCCTTAAAACTCCAAACCTGTTTGTCTTAAATTAGTTTCTATCCGGTCTGCCGTGACTCCTGAGTGATGACATTTTGAGAAACAAGGAGGTATAAACAGTAAAATAACAGCGACATGCATCTCTAACGCTTGACGCGATTGAAGTTAATTTTAATTGTTTTATATTTTTATTTTGTGATTTTTTAAAAACCCATTTTAACATTGTTACAATTTACACAATTTTACAAAAACAAATGTCTTGTTGCATTCATTGGCTGCTATGTTAGATGAGGTTGTGTCATCGCTTAAACAACAAAGCAACAGAGTTACACAACCTAGTTCCGCTTACTAACACCTACACAACCACGCTAAAAAATCCCCGTACTTCTCGCCCGACTTGGAAACAGCTTAAGCCTGCGAAACCTAATTCACTCCCGTCAACCAGTACTCACTTCCAATTGATTCGCAGTGCACGCGTATCTCGGGTCTGTACTACGCTAGATTAATGCATTTCTGCCGTAAAATTTACACAATTTTACAAAAACAAATGTCTTGTTGCATTCATTGGCTGCTATGTTAGATGAGGTTGTGTCATCGCTTAAACAACAAAGCAACAGAGTTACACAACCTAGTTCCGCTTACTAACACCTACACAACCACGCTAAAAAATCCCCGTACTTCTCTCCCGACTTGGAAACAGCTTAAGCCTGCGAAACCTAATTCACTCCCGTCAACCAGTACTCACTTCCAATTGATTCGCAGTGCACGCGTATCTCGGGTCTGTACTACGCTAGATTAATCCATTTCTGCCGTAAAATTTACACAATTTTACAAAAACAAATGTCTTGTTGCATTCATTGGCTATGTTAGATGAGGTTGTGTCATCGCTTAAACAACAAAGCAACAGAGTTACACAACCTAGTTCCGCTTACTAACACCTACACAACCACGCTAAAAAATCCCCGTACTTCTCTCCCGACTTGGAAACAGCTTAAGCCTGCGAAACCTAATTCACTTCCGCCAACCAGTACTCACTTCCAATTAGTTCGCAGTGCACGCGTATCTCGGGTCTGTACTACGCTAGATTAATGCATTTCTGCCGGCGCATCACCTCACGTCTCCCTTTTACAATAGCTTCATTCTGATTGGTGCGTTATTTCTCTAGTTTTAACAACGGAATTTTGAGAAATTATAGTTATCGCCATAATTTCGATCGAAAATCATTACAGATCGAAAATCGTTGTTCGGTAGAACATCGAGGAGGACTACCCACTACAGAATTACACGCAACTACCAACAGTACAAGACACCACTTGCTCGGGAGGAAACAAGAGGAATACGGCCAACAATATATACAAAGCGAATTTATTTTACAATTCCGAACCGAAAAAAATTGCCTCGCCAGCCCGCGGCCAACCTAGAGATTGCCCGGACTTCTACTTCTTCCGGAGACTACAACAGCTGACATTGCATAGACCTATAATTTGCAAATTCTTATTCTTTTATCAAGAACTTTAAAATGAAGTGTCACTGGATGGAGGTTATGATTTAAAATGTTCGATCACCACTACGACACCCAATTTTTAGGGTAATTGTAAAATTTGTCGGCATACTAAAATCCACTTCCTGACTTCTAAACATCATCCCGGCCAGGGCTTGGCATTTTCATACGCTATAAATCATCCCATCGTCTGCATTAGCCCAAGTGTGCACAATAGTCGAACGTAAAAACCAAAGTAATTTAGGTGATATGGTGATGTGGGGCGCTTAGAACATAATTATTAATGAATCCTTAAAAAGTGATCCGGAGTTCAGGATCGGCGATCATTTCAAAGTTCAGGCTTTGACTCTTACCACGATGGTCATTCCAATGGCTTATTTTTAATAGATTTCGCTAATAAATACTCACACAATCAATTCCCAATATAAATTCTTCGAGAAAGTGCAAACAATTTTCATGAATTAATCGATTTCTTAGAAGGTTAGAAATAATCGACAACGTGTACGTTCTGATAACATTATATTCAGAGCTGCACACAATAAAAACCTAAACTTCCCAAAATGTTTATTTAAGAAACATAATTTTATTTACGAGTGTGTTTTGGAGATTATGCACTTGTGCCAGCGCTTCTACCAATCCTAGAAACACTTCTCAAACTCGATCTTTGAGATAGCCTTTAATTCTTTCAGCGATGCGCTTTTAATGTCATCTACGGCTGTAAAACGACGGCCGTTTAAGGTTCTCTTTATTTTTGGAAATAGGAAAAAGTCACACGGAGCCAGTCTGGCGAATATGGAGGCTGGGGCATCGTTACAGTACTAACGATTTTTTTTTAGCTAAAAATTCACGAACATGTAATGAAGTGTGAGCTGGTGCATTATCGTGGTGCAAAAGCCATGAACTGTTTTTCCACAGATCCGGGCTTTTTTTCGGATTACTTCACGCAAACGGCGTTGAACTTGTAGGTAGTACTCCTTATTGACCGTTTCACCTGGTGGCAGGAATTCATGATGCACTATGCCATTAATATCGAAGAACACAGTGAGCATAACCTTCACGTTCGACCTTTTTCGGTCTTGGCGAGCCAGAATGCCTCCACTGGAATGACTGAGCCTTAGTTTCGACGTCATATCCATAAACCCGTTTCGTCACCTGTTATAATACGTTTCAGTAATTCTGCATCGTCGTTGACTTCATTTAGTGACTCCTGAGCAACTTCCATTCGCCGCTGTTTTTGTTCAAAATTCAACAATTTTGGAACGAATTTTGTTGCCACGCGTTTCATACACAAAACACTGGAAACAATATCATGACATGATCCAATCGATATGCCAACATCATCAGCGACCTCTCTAATTGTGATTCAGATATTGTTCATAATCATTTATTTTACTTTTTCCACGTTTTCATCGGTTGTTGATGTGCTGGTGCGTCTAGGGCGTCCGTCATCTTCAACCACTCGTAAACTCTTGCTTTACTCATGTATACCAACATAAAAAAATTTTTTTTGACAATCGGATTCTCCAAGCCCGCGAAATTTAAAAATTCTCGTTACTTTCTGAACACACCTCGTATATTTCACTATAACAATAAGATTGAATTAAAATATGATAAAGCTGATTGCCAAAATCAATACCGCAGTATTTATTTAAGAATAGATTACATTAATTAGAACCACAATAATCCACATTTTATTACCTTTAGTTAACTAACCTACTAGTTTTAAAATTAGTTTGTCTCCAATCTTTTACTGTCCAGACTTTAGACAAATGACTTAATGATCGCCTCCATTCCCGTCGGTTAGAACCAATCATGAAGTCCATTCTTCACTTAACCCCAATCTTGTGCGTTCATTATTCCTGGACCAACCTTTATTATTGACTCCGAACACCTCAAAAGCAATACAATAGTTATATCTATTAAAATATATAACGTCGATTATTTTTTCAATCTAAATATCTAGAAATGACAAGTTGACGTTATGAGCTATAAGACAAGTTAATTTATAGTAATAATCAGTAGTGTCAATATCCAACGTTGATAGTTGTCTTTAGCCGCCTCGATGGCCTAGTTGATAGCGTACTGGGCTTTCACCCCGACGACCCGGGTACGATTCCCGGCCAAGGCTTGGCATTTTCATACGCTATAAATCATCCCATCGTCTGCATTAGCCCAAGTGTGCACAATAGTCAAACGTTACAAAAAAAAGGTAGTTTCCTTCAGTCTAAATATCTAACAATGTCAAGTTAACGTTATGAGTGGTAAAACAATTTAATTTATTACAGTAATATTCAGTAATCTCAATAGCCAACGTTGACAGTTTTCTTCAGTCTACGTATCTAACAATGAAAAGTTAACGTTATGAGTGGTAAACAAGTTAATTTATTACAGTAATATTCAGTAATCTCAATAGCCAATGTTGACAAGTTTTCTTCGATCTAAATATCTAACAATGACAATTTAACTGGTAAAACAAGTTAATTTATTACAATAATATTCAGTAATCTCAATAGCCAACGTTGACAGTTTTCTTCGATCTAAATATCTAACAATAACACGTTAACGTTATGAGTGGTAAAACAAGTTAATTTATTACAGTAATATTCAGTAATCTCAATAGCCAACGTTGACAGTTTTCTTCAATCGAAATATCTAACAATGACAATTTAACATTGTTAGTGGTAAAACAATTTAATTTATTACAGTAATATTCAGTAATCTCAATAGCCAACGTTGACAGTTTTCTTCAGTCTACATATCTAACAATAACACGTTAACGTTATGAGTGGTAAAACAAGTTAATTTATTACAGTAATATTCAGTAATCTCAATAGCCAATGTTGACAGTTTTCTTCGATCTAAATATCTAACAATAACACGTTAACGTTATGAGTGGTAAAACAAGTTAATTTATTACAGTAATATTCAGTAATCTCAACAGCCAACGCTGACAGTTTTCTTCAGTCTAAATATCTAACAATAACACGTTAACGTTATGAGTGGTAAAACAAGTTAATTTATTACAGTAATATTCAGTAACCTCAATAGCCAACGTTGACAGTTTTCTTCGATCTAAATATCTAACAAAACACGTTAACGTTATGAGTGGTAAAACAAGTTAATTTATTACAGTAATACTCAGTAATCTCAATAGCCAACTTTAACAATTTTCGTCGATCTAAAAATCTAACAATAACACGTTAACGTTATGAGTGGTAAAACAAGTTAATTTATTACAGTAATATTCAGTAATCTCAATAGCCAACGTTGACAGCTTTTTCGGTCTAAATATCTAACAATAACACGTTAACTTTATGAGTGGTAAAACAATTTAATTTATTACAGTAATATTCAGTAATCTCAACAGCCAACGTTGACAGTTTTCTTCAGTCTAAATATCTAATAATGTCAAGTTAACGTTATGAGTGGTAAAACAAGTTAATTTATTACAATAATATTCAGTAATCTCAACAGCCAACGTTGACAGTTTTCTTCGATCTAAATATCTAACAATAACACGTTAACGTTATGAGTGGTAAAACAAGTTAATTTATTACAGTAATATTCAGTAATCTCAATAGCCAACGTTGACAAGTTTTCTTCAGTCTAAATATCTAACAATGACAATTTAACGTTGTGAGTGGTAAAACAAATTAATTTATTACAATAATATTCAGTAATCTCAATAGCCAACGTTGACAGTTTTCTTCGATCTAAATATCTAACAATAACACGTTAACGTTATGAGTGGTAAAACAAGTTAATTTATTACAGTAATATTCAGTAATCTCAATAGCCAACGTTGACAGTTTTCTTCGATCTAAATATCTAACAATAACACGTTAACGTTATGAGTGGTAAAACAAGTTAATTTATTACAGTAATATTCAGTAATCTCAATAGCCAACGTTGACAAGTTTTCTTCAGTCTAAATATCTAACAATGACAATTTAACGTTGTGAGTGGTAAAACAAATTAATTTATTACAATAATATTCAGTAATCTCAATAGCCAACGTTGACAGTTTTCTTCGATCTAAATATCTAACAATAACACGTTAACGTTATGAGTGGTAAACAAGTTAATTTATTACAGTAATATTCAGTAATCTCAATAGCCAACGTTGACAAGTTTTCTTCAGTCTAAATATCTAACAATGACAATTTAACGTTGTAAGTGGTAAAACAAGTTAATTTATTACAATAATATTCAGTAATCTCAACAGCCAACGTTGACAGTTTTGTTCAATTTAAATATCTAACAATAACACGTTAACGTTATGAGTGGTAAAACAAGTCAATTTATTACAATAATATTCAGTAATCTCAACAGCCAACGCTGACAGTTTTCTTCAGTCTAAATATCTAACAATAACACGTTAACGTTATGAGTGGTAAAACAAGTTAATTTATTACAGTAATATTCAGTAACCTCAATAGCCAACGTTGACAGTTTTCTTCTATCTAAATATCTAACAAAACACGTTAACGTTATGAGTGGTAAAACAAGTTAATTTATTACAGTAATACTCAGTAATCTCAATAGCCAACTTTAACAGTTTTCTTCAATCTAAATACCTAACAATAACACGCTAACGTTATGAGTGGTAAAACAAGTTATTTTATTACAGTAATATTCAGTAATCTCAACAGCCAACGCTGACAGTTTTCTTCAGTCTAAATATCTAACAATAACACGTTAACGTTATGAGTGGTAAAACAAGTTAATTTATTACAGTAATATTCAGTAATCTAAATAGCCAACTTTAACAGTTTTCTTCAATCTAAATACCTAACAATAACACGTTAACGTTATGAGTGGTAAAACAAGTTAATTTATTACAGTAATATTCAGTAATCTCAATAGCCAACTTTAACAGTTTTCTTCAATCTAAATACCTAACAATAACACGCTAACGTTATGAGTGGTAAAACAAGTTATTTTATTACAGTAATATTCAGTAATCTCATTAGCCAACTTTAACAGTTTTCTTCGATCACTGACAAATTAACGTTATGAGCAATTAAACAAGTTAATTAGCAGTAATTTTCAGTAATTTCAATAGCCACAATCGATTGTTTTCTTCAATATAAATATCTAACAATGACAAATTAAAGTCATGAGCAGTAAAATAAGTTAATTTACAGTAATTTCAAGTTCAATTTACAGTAATATTCAGTAATTTCAAGTTCAATTATGTATGTTTTGAATCTGACATTCCAAATACGGTAATGAGGAATGATGAAGCTTCACTGCCTTCAAAATAATATTCGCTTCTTGACCACGATTTTTGGCGTACGAAGTTTAACTTATCTAAAGAAAATAAAGTTTGCTGGCAGGCACAAAGCCAGCATGATCGTCATGCTTAACTGTATGACGATCAGAACTAAACCCTTTATAGGATTGGAAACTAATGAGTTGTTCTGATTAGTTTCATGTGTAAAACTTCTTGTTAGGCTAGAGTATAACAATAGGCCAGTTTTGAGACTGGAGATAATTCGAAACGCGACAAAGAAAAGCTAGGAAAGGTGGAAAAATAATAATGACACAATAATGTATTTTTTTCAAAACTACATATTATCTAACGCACCAACACAACGTGCAAACTAAAAAGAAATAGTTGTCTTATAGAGTTTTGACATTAACTTCGGAAGAAAAACAGTTTTCTATAGAAACAAAAATGAGTCCCGTTTTCGGATTCGATAAAGTCTGCGCAATATTCTCGCTCGCTTTGTTCGCAGCCGTCGCCATTTACTGTTATCTCCTTTCCGCAGCTGGAATGTTGTAAAATTAAACATGTTTTCTCAGATAAGACTGCTCCAGCTTGTACTATAATTAGTATGTATAAGTAGCCTGGACACGGCCGGGCCAATTAGCATACAAAATAACGTAGGCAATTACTCGAGTGACCCCAATGGGCTTCCCAAGTGCGTTTCGTTTTAATTGTTCAATAAAATTATTGCCTCAAAGTTTAGCCCAAACTGTTTTATTTTTAACAGGAAACTGTTAATTTGTAATAGAAGATAATCTCGTAGATAATGTAACCTATATTGCGTAGAAAACCAACTTAATGTGTTGATCTTTGCACGCATATTGGATACACACACTCAACCGAGTTGTCTCCCTCTATGGTTAAAATGTTTTTGGCCATGCTAATAATAATACAACCTCGATATAACGCACTCCGATATAACGATTTTTTTAATCTCCTTCAAACGCAAGTATCACTCAATGTTAAAAATATTACTGAATTAAGTAGTATTTCAACTTACAACTTCGAAAATTTGATTTTTTTTCGATACTTTTAATTTGTAATAGGAGATAATCTCGTAGATACTGTAGCCTATGCCATGTAGATAAATTTAATGTACGTTGATCTTTGCACGTATATTGGAAATACACAAACTCAACCGAGTTGTCTCTCTCTCTCTATGGTTCAAATGTTTTTGGTCAGGCTATTATAATACAACCTCGATATAACGAATTCTCCGATATAACGATTTTTAAAAAAATCTTAAAAACAACGTACCATGTGTAATATGTTAAAAATATTACTGAATTAAGTAGTATTTCAACTTACAACTTCGAAAATTTGATTTTTTTTCGACACTTTTAATTTGTAATAGGAGATAATCTCGTAGATACTGTAGCCTATGCTATGTAGATAAATTTAATGTACGTTGATCTTTGCACGTATATTGGAAATAAACAAAGTCAACCGAGTTGTCTCTCTCTATGGTTCAAATGTTTTTGGTCAGGCTAGTATAATACAACCTCGATATAACGAATTCTCCGATATAACGATTTTTAAAAAAAATCTTAAAAACAACGTACCATGTGTAATATGTTAAAAATATTACTGAATTAAGTAGTATTTCGACTTGTAACTTCGATAATTTGTTTTTTTTTTCGATATTTTTAATTTGTAATGTTGTAGATACTGTAGCCCATATTGCAGACGACTAATTTAATGTATGTTGATTTTTGCACGTATATTGTGATGCACAAACTCAAACGAGTTTTCTCCCTCTACGGTTCTCATGGTTTTGGTCAGGCTAGTATAATACGCCCTCGATATAACGCAATTCGATATAACAAATTCCCCGATATAACGATTTTTTTAAAAAATCTCCTTTAAAACCACGTATCGCTCAATGTTAAAAATATTACTGAATTAAGTAGTATTTCGACTTGTAACTTCGATAATTTGCTTTTTTCGATATTTTTAATTTGTAATGTTGTAGATACTGTAGCCCATATTGCATAGACGACTAATTTAATGTATTTTGATCTTTGCACGTATATTGGAGATACACAAACTCAAACGAGTTTTCTCCCTCTGAAGGTTCAAATGTTTTTGGCCAGGCTAGTATAATACGCCCTCGATATAACGCACTTCGATATAACAAATTCCCCGATATAACGATTTTTTTAAAAAATCTCCTTTAAAACCACGTATCGCTCAATGTTAAAAATATTACTGAATTAAGTAGTATTTCGACTTATAACTTCGATAATTTGCTTTTTTTCGATACTTTTAATTTGTAAAAGGAGACAGTCTCGTAGATACTGTAGCCTATATTGCGTAGAAAACCAACTTAATGCACGCATGTTGAAGATACACAAACTTGAAATGTTTCGATCAAAATTTATCACATATTATATGCCTACAGTTTTATCTCATTCGAGCTTTGACCACATATTATTCATTTATCTCACCGAAAATTCCTGTAGAAAGTCGTCAACCAGAAAATAAGGAGTTAGATTTTTTTAAAATTTATCCTCAATTAATTTGATTTTCAATTCTGAACATAATGTTGGAGAAGAATTTATTTTTCACGAAGCACTGCAGTAGATAAGCCGCCGTTAGGTTCTCATTAGAAACATCCGAAGCAGATAGAATTTTGTTTGACGTCCGTACTTTCCATTACATTACAGTTAGACTACTGAAGACGACGGATCTACTGCTGCCTCCTACATACGACCTTGAGGTGCGCAAGTTCAGAGACGCAGCAGACTGACCGGTGTCTTCAAGTAAACATGTCCACTAGGTCGTATCATTCGCATCGGATAAAATAATTTCTGCGTTTGCTTGTATTAACTCCTTAATTCGTGATGGATTAATACTCCCGCATCGTACGCAACGCACATTTTTTTTTTTTTTTTTTTATTAATTACAACTGAGGCGTGCCCCATCTAGTAATTTTTCTTTATCATTGTGTTCACTGTGTGCTGGGGTGCAGTCCAACGGCTGGTCCCAATGTGTTTACGGCCTGGAGAGGTCAATTGGCTTGGTCCTCTTCAGCCTTCTTGTGATGTTGTCACTGCGGCATAGTAGTAGGACAATCTCTGTATTATTATGCTGTTTTAACCTGCAATAATGCTTAACCGAGAGCTTTTTAATGACTTCCTGAACAGATTCAACACCTAGGTCCTTATGTATGTTTTCATTTCTCACATACCAAGGGGCGTTGACAATCGTTCTCAATAGTTTATTTTGAAAAACTTAAATAATTTTACTATTGCTTTTTCTTGTACATCCCCAGAGTGGTGCACCATAGGTCCATATTGGTCTTAGAACTTGCTTATATAGCAGTATCTTGTTGGTTACTATCGAAAGTTCTGAATTTCTTCCAATAAGCCAAAACATTTTATTGAATTTGAGCTGTAGCTCCTCTTTTTTTCTTTTTTACATGCACCTTCCATCGGAGCTTTGTATCGAGTGTCATTCCTAGATATTTAGCACTGTTTGCATATGTTATACTCCTTTCGTTTAATATTATTGGTAATGGTTCATATTTTCTATTCGTAAAATTAATGTGTACAGTTTTTGCTTCATTAAGCTTTACTCTCCATTTTTTTGTCCATTGACTTACTGCGTTGGTGGAATTCTGTAATTTCTCTGTGACTTCTAAAATATTGTCCCTAACTGGTAAAATTGCTGTGTCATCTGCAAAAGTTGCTACTGTGGAGTTCCCAGTAGCTGGTATGTCTCTAGTGTACAGAAGGTACAGTACAGGGCCAAGAACACTTCCCTGAGGTACTCCTGCATTAATTGTTTTAATTTGTGAGTATTCGAGTTCATATCTAACCCGAAAATACGCATACATTTGATCTGCGAAAACGCGATGCGTACGATAAGACGAAGTAGTCGCTTACTTTTAATCAACTTCAAGACACGCCGGTTCTTTTTTTAATAGCAGGGAATTTTTCCAAGTTTTTTCCTCTATGGTTCAAATGTTTCTGGTCAGGCTAGTTGTACAACCTCGATATAAAGCACTCCGGTATAACGATTTAAAAAAAAAAACTTAGGCAGTACAGGACTGACCGATAGAAGTGACCACTTCTTTTCGCATGCATGACTGTATACTTTTTCACTATCCCCCGCAGGGGGTGCAGACTAGCTGTACCTATTGAGAGGATTTAGACTCCCTCGCGGTACCAGAGTCTTAACACACACTTACAACACTAAACTTACGACTTTAACACTTTACACTTACATTTAGGGAGGCGATAATAGCCTCTATGTGCTCTTCGCTTAAAAAAAAACTTTTTCACTATTATGATATAATTATTTTTATTAAAATTTAGATACATGCAGGAAAAAGCAACTCTTGAAAATTAGTTTCGTATTAAATTTCGCATGTGTGTAGGTACACAACTTAAAAATTAACTGAAACTGTTACAGACTACGAATTTCAGTATCTTATGCTATATGAGGGACTTTAATAATTAATCAGTTTATAACCCTACTTTTGACAGTTAAATGTCTAAGTATTATAATAAATATAATATTTGTGATTCTGGAATTCAAAAATTAGTATAGGTCATATACATTAAATAATTCAAATACACAAATTTAGAAATTACACATTTTTAAAATTAACAAGAACAATAAACAATAACCTCAATTGAAATGATATTGAAGCTATTGTGCGAAATCAGATGTTTAAAAGCACTCACATCCAGTCTAAATATATACACGAACAATATATGCTGTGAGGTATGCATTAAGGATTCAAGCGTGACGCGAAAGCAAATGTTTATACCGATGTTTTGTCAACCGCGGCCATACAAGTTTTCACTTCAAAAATACATTTTATTAATCACTAAAGAAAAAAAAAATAATGTTTCTAATAATAATGTTGTAATATAACGTTCAACAGAGTGCGCGTATAGATATGTTACAGCGTTACGTGACGGCGAACTGATTTTTTTTGTGTGCAAAATGTATACCCATACCCTGCGGTAAGAAGTAAATCACTTCAAAAATCTCCTTCAAACCCACGTAACACTCAATGTTAAAAATATTCCCGCATTAAGTACTATTTTGATTTAACCTATAACTTCGATAAAATGATTTTTTTCGACTTGAGGTAGAGCATGAAACCTTTACATTTAGGGATATCTAAAGTACAAAACCCCAAAATAACGAATACATGTTCATACAACTGCACTGTACAGTTCGTAGTGACTCAGGCGCTCGATGAAAACAATAGCACTTGCTTTCCGTTCCCCTCACTACCCCTCCAGCCGACAGTAGGTGGTTGTATGCGTTGTAGCGCATCGCGTAACTTTTTGTCAACACACTTAGTGTGAATTGAACGTGTTTTTTTTTTATCGAAGCCAGTTACAAAATCAATAAGTACAGACTTTCACGGTACAAGCAGCACTGTCAAATCTGAATAGCACAATAACGTAAACCTTGAACACCACTGTATATTTTAAATAGATCCTGAAATACACACATATAACAAATTGGAACAATGTACATTAAGTATTTCCTTTTTTAAAATCAAATTTACGTTTTATTTCCATACCATTTGTGATACTGTGAGTGTAGACGTAGAACAGTTGAAAATCATTCGTAAAATAGAGGTTAAAATGAGGAACTCATTAAGTAGAGGTTCACATTCAGTTTTAATGAAACCTCTTTTTAACGAACATTAACTGCATGTAACCTCAATACAAGAGAATACAGTCACCTATACAATCACCTATAAATAATGACCTATGGCATATAGTAGTTGAGGTTATGTTAAATCGAATATACAATAATACTCGAATGACCTATAGCATACAGTAGTTGAGGTTATGTTAAATCGAACAAACAATAATAATCGAATAGCCTATGGCATACAGCAGTTGAGGTTATGTTAAATCGAATACACAATAATAATCGAATGTCCTATGGCATACAGTAACTGTGGTTATGTTAAATCGAATAAACAATAATAATCGAATGGCCTATGGCATACAGTAGTTGAGGTTATGTTAAATCGAACAAACAATAATAATCAAATAGCCTATGGCATACAGCAGTTGAGGTTATGTTAAATCGAATAAACACTGTTTCGACTGTTACCGACCTGCCAACTGCTAACTGCTGAACCTGTTTAACGTTGAAGCTGCTAATCTAACTGTTTAATAGCAGAGCCATGGCACACTGTTTCGACTGTTACCGACCTGCCAACTGCTAACTGCTGAACCTGTTTAACGTTGAAGCTGCTAATCTAACTGTTTAATAGCAGAGTCATGGCACACTGTTTCGACTGTTACCGACCTGCCAACTGCTAACCTCTACTGCTAACTGCTGAACCTGTTTAACGTTGAAGCTGCTAATGTAACTGCTAAACAGGAAACATTGTCAGTGTTTCTTTCCATTAACTGTTTTTGCTAATGTCCTGAGATTCAGATTGCATAGTAGTATCACATTTTTCTTTGTTAACTGTAAATTTAAATGAGGGTGTTTTTTTATAAATAATAAATGTAATACAAATCGAACTTGTACTTTTAACATTATAAAAATATTTAGCTTAAAATTATATTTTAAAACATAAGAATTATAGATTAACAAATAATTATTTGTCCTTCAAACACTTATTTTTCGATTTTTCACACAATTATAATTACAATAATATAGTATATAATAAATGACAATATTATTTTAAATAATGTGATTATAACAAAAATAAACATTATCAGAACCATTATGATAGTCTATAATAAAATATTTGAAATAATACCTAACAAGAACATTTTAATTTATTAGGAACATGAATAAATAAGTGAAATCTAAAAAAAAGATAGGCCTCCATAGATAGCCTACATGTATTAAAATACAATAATATTTTTTAATAGCATTTTAATTAATTACAAACATCGAACATGACCCTAATCAAATTAAAATTAATTTAATTTAATTTTTTTTAATTTAAATTATTATTGTATCATAGGTTTAGAAAAGGGTGCTACAAAATATATTTCATATTACTTGACAGTGCGTGAGAGACAAACCGAATACAATTAATTGCATCTTTGAACTTAAGCATGTTCATTGTATTTCTCATTATCGTCAAATTAATAGACGAATTATAGACAAAATATAGACAAATTAATAGTGCAGTAAGGGTAGGACAAAACGTGCCAACTGCATCCTCACTGTATTTGCTTATCTCAGCTGCCAAGATAAGGAATAAAGAATAAAGTAATGTGACAATACTACTTAAGCTGCGTTTTCCTGCTAAGGTCGTTGTTAGCACTCTAGAAAATTAGCAGTTGTAACTGTTATTTTTAACTGCTAATTCTAATTAGCATTAACAGAATTAGCTGCTAAACAAAAATAGCACTTTTGCCCATCACTAGTAGTGACTCAGGCGCTCGATGAAAACAATAGCACTTGCTTTCCGTTCCCCTCCCTACCCCTCCAGCTGACAGTAGGTGGTTGTATGCGTTGTAGCGCATCGCGTAACTTTTTGTCAACACGCTTAGTGTGAATTGAACGTGTTTTTTTTATCGACGCCAGTTACAAAATCAATAAGTACAGACTTTCACGGTAGAAGCAGCACTGTCAAATCTGAATAGCACAATAACGTAAACCTTGAACACCACTGTAAATTTTAAATAGATCCTGAAATACACACATATAACAAATTGGAACAATGTACATTAAGTATTTCCTTTTTTAAAATCAAATTTACGTTTTATTTCCATACCATTTGTGATACTGTGAGTGTAGACAGTTGAAAATAATTCGCAAAATAGAGGTTAAAAAGATAAACTCATTACGTAGAGGTTCACATTCAGTTTTAATGAAACCTCTTTTCAACGAACATTAACTGCATGTAACCTCAATACAAGAGAATACAGTCACCTATACAAGAAAATACAACCACCTATAAATAATAATCGAATGACCTATGGCATATAGTAGTTGAGGTTATGTTAAATCAAATAAACAATAATAATCGAATGGCCTATGGCATACATTAGTTGAGGTTATGTTAAATCGAACAAACAATAATAATTGAATAGCCTATGGCATACAGCAGTTGAGGTTATGTTAAATCGAATAAACAATAATTGAATGCCCTGTGGCATACAGTAGTTGAGGTTATGTTAAATCGAACAAACAATAATAATTGAATAGCCTATGGCATACAGCAGTTGAGGTTATGATAAATCGAATAGACAATAATTGAATGACCTATGGCATACAGTAGTTGAGGTTATGTTAAATCGAATACACAATAATAATCGAATGGCCTATGGCATACAGCAGTTGAGGTTATGATAAATCGAATAAACAATAATAATCGAATGGCGTATGGAATACACAGTAGTTGAGGTTATGTTAAATCGAATAAACAATAATAATCGAATGGCCTATGGCATACAGTAACTGAGATTATGTTAAATCGAATAAACAATTATAATCGAATGGCCTATGGCAAACAGTAGTTGAGGTTACATTAAATCGAACAAACAACAATAATCGAATGACCTATGGCATACAGTAGTTGAGGTTATGTTAAATCGAATAAACAACAATAATCGAATGTCCTATGGCATACAATAGTTGAGGTTATGTTAAATCGAATACACAATAATAATCGAATGACCTATGGCATATAGTAGTTGAAGTTATGTTAAATCGAATAAACAATAATAATCGAATGGTGTATGGAATACACAGTAGTTGAGGTTATGTTAAATCGAATAAACAATAATAATCGAATGGCCTATGGCATACAGCAGTTGAGGTTATGTTAACTCGAATAAACAATAATGGAATGACCTATGGCATACAGTAGTTGAGGTTACGTTAAATCGAATACACAATAATAATCGAATGGCCTATGGCATACAGTAACTGAGGTTATGTTAAATCGAATAAACAATAATAATCGAATGGCGTATGGAATACACAGTAGTTGAGGTTATGTTAAATCGAATAAACAATAATAATCGAATGGCCTATGGCATACAGTAGTTGAGGTTATGTTAACTCGAATAAACAATAATGGAATGTCCTATGGCATACAATTGTTGAGGTTATGTTAAATCGAATACACAATAATAATCGAATGACCTACGGCATACAGTAGTTGAGGTTATGTTAAATCGAATAAACAATAATAATCGAATGACATATGGCATACAGTAGTTGAGGTTATGTTAAATCGAACAAACAATAATAATCGAATAGCCTATGGCATACAGTAGTTGAGGTTATGTTAAATCGAATTAACAATAATGAAATGGCCTATTGCATACATTTTTTTTGTGTTTAACGTCCGACTGTTGTGCACACGTGGGCTTGCAGACGATGGAATGATTTTATAGCGTATGAAAATGCCAATCCCTGGCCGGGAATCGAACCCGGGTTCTCGATGTGAAAGGCCAGTACGCTAACAACTAGGCCACCGAGGCTGCTTATCCTACATATGGCACACAGTAGTAACTGAGATAGAACATAGATGGCACTGTAAGTTTCGTAAAAGACCTTTGTTTTAAGGATATTCCTATATAACGAATTTTTTCTTTGCACCCCTGAGATTCGTTATTTCGAGTTTCTATTGTGCGATTTCAACTCCTTTTACAACCTCCCCGCAGATATAAGACTACGTTTATTGTAGGCATTTTAAGAGTATTTCATCGTCGTGTGAAATATCCACAACTGACGTCAGTGCAATGATTGCACAAACATTGCCCGCCCGACTACTAGATGCAGGAAACACTTACTGGTGTTGGCGCACAGCCAGCACAAAGATTCGCAAATAACACCGTACACTGAATTATCTGATGGAAATTACTTTATAAATATTTATGAGTTGCATTAGACAAAACGCTTTAAAGATACCAAACTGTGTGGTATTCTACTAACAATAATTACTGTATATTCTGCATAAATTACGATTTAAATGGCTGTTGTACGTTATAAAAAAAGTGATGCATGCACACCGCATTAACTTCTTAAAATCTCATGTCGAATAACTTGACGTATTAAATTAATTTAGTACCTGGGTTCTGACTTTCAAACTTAGAAAACGAGAACGTAGTAATGATGCACAATGTTTTCGATTATTCGCGAACAGTTAATAAAGATACGAGGGCGGTTTGATAAGTCAGTGACTTTTTGAATAAAACAAATTTTATTCGGCAAATAAACATTTTATTTTTCTACATAATCACCTTTTAGCTCGATACATTTAGTCCAACGTTTTTCTATTCCTCAAAGCTCTCAAAATACGCGTTTGTTTCGGTAATGACTTCTTCATTCGACTCAAATCTCTTACCGCCCAGCCATTTCTTTAGGTTTGGAAACAGAAAATAGTCGCAGGGGGCTAAATCTGGAGAATAAGCTGGATGGGGTAGCAGTTCGTATCCCAATTTGTGGATTTTGGCCATCGTGACTAGACAAGTGTGCACACGTGCATTGTCTTGATGGAACAGCACTTTCTTCTTCGCCAAATGCAGCAGTTTTTGCTTCAAATCAACGTCGAATCTGTTCAAAAGCTTGATCGTTTTAAAACCGGCGATCGTTTTACCTTTCTCGAGGTAATCGATGTGAATGACACCGCGTGCATCCCGAAGAACTGTGGCCATGACCTTGTTGGCTGACAGACTCCGTTTGGCCTTCTTTGGTCCACGTTCAACCCTTGCAACCCACTGTTTCGATTGTTTCTTGGTCTCTGGCGTTTTGTGATGGATCCATGTTTCGTCCACAGTAACAAAACGGCGCAAAAATTCGTTCGGATTACGGCTGAACATCGCTAAACACTCTTTTGAAGATGTCACACGATTGCGCTTATGGTGGTGTGAGCAATCGCGGCACCCATCTCGCGGAGAGTTTTTTCATGTACAAATATTCTTGTAAAATATGATGTACCCGTTCAGTTGAGATACCTATAGCATGAGCCAACTCACGCACTTTCATTCTCCGATCATCCAATATCATTTCATGGATTTTATCGACGATTTCCGGCGTGATCACTTCTTTTGGGCGACCTGAACGTTCGGCGTCACTAGTGCTGGTACAACCACAACGGAACTCTGTAAACCACTTCTTAACCATTGAAATTGATGGTGCCGAGTCCTCGTAGTATTTATCAAGTCTTTCTTAGTTTGAGTGATGGATTTTTTACGTAAAAAGTAATGCTTAATCAGCACACGAAATTCACTTTTTTCCATTTTCGTAAAAATTTACTAGGTTGTCTGCTTTGAACGGCTATCAAACACAAACTGCACGACGTAGCTTGCTCAAAATTAGAAAGTTGCCCACTGATAGATTACAGTTAACGGCAGCACTGTTGCATTTGGAGTAACTGCGCGGGAAATTCAAAAAGTCACCGACTTATCAAACCGCCCTCGTAGGTTAGTTAATGATTAGAACAGGTTTAGGTTTGATTAGGACGTCAAAAGTATTCTCTGACTACATAAATTCTAAACAGTTAATAATAGTTTAAAACAATCAATCTTCATATCAATCTTAATCTTAATAAAAGAAGAAGTCCTGACTGACTGTACTGACTCATAATCAATGCAGAGCCAAAACTATTTTAGCTAGCGACTTGAAATTTTGAGGGTACATTTATGTTACCATATATGCGTGCACTAGAAAGGATTTTGCAAACGTTTGGTTTTAACGCCATTAAACTACTTACCCCGTCCAACTTTAGTAATCACTGTACAGCTGAAACTATTGTAGATAGGGACTTGAAATTTTCAGGGTACCTTCTTACAACAATGTCGATGATGCACTTAGAGGAAACGTTTGGGTTTTAACGCCATTAAACTACTTACCCCGTTCAATTTTATTAACATACAGCCGAGACTATTATAGCTAGAGACTTGATATTTTCAGGGTACCTTCTTACAAAATGTTGAGGTGTACTAAGAAAAGATTTTGCAAAACATTTTAAAAACAAACATAATATTATTTCTCATCAAAATCCCTTTTTCACAGGACATACAGGTATAAATGAGTATCTTCAGAAAGATTTCTTAACCGGCTTCTGACATTGCAAAACGATTTTGCGCTAAAACTTACTGTTTGTGGAAAATTTTAACATAGGCATCTTTCACTGTCAGGCAAAACGTCATCATGGATGCGTGGCATCACAAATCAGACAATATTTTGTATATTTTACAAAGCTTACTTATAATCACCAATAGACAGTCACATTACAAATGCCACTTTATGCATAACGTGCTCAGAACAATTTCATTATTTACTTAAAAGTCATTAAACTTATAGGTTACGTGGCCCTACTAACAGTCACACATCTATGTCCGTCGACAAACCGGGACAAGCATTTCGAATACCAAACACATGTTTTGGGCACTGTTTTTACACAAATATGTTGTGATTTATCCTTCCATCGTGCATTTATCTATTGTTAATCGATCGCTTTTCTGTTTATTTTTAAAACATGTTTTGTCTTCCTTCCAACTGCCGCTCTCACTCCAACGACTACTGTTATTCAAAAGGCTGTGTTTACTTAAAACTTTCATAGTGTGAAATTTCGCTCGGGCGCCCTGATTAAGAAAATTAATGGTGCAATAATGCCACACACATTTATAACAATCAATCATCACTCACGAAATTCGATTCGGAAGTTAGTATAGGGAAAAACCGGAAATCGGCTTAGTGTTTTAAAATCGGTTCATCCGGTTTTGTTAAAATTTCGGTTATTCATAATTCCGCTCAAAATTTATATTTGAAATCAAAGTAGCAAATTTGGAATAAAAAAAACCGATCAGGGTTAATTTTTTGTTTGTTGTCTAATTTTGCGATTTATTCAGCCGTTAAATTCATTTTTAACGCCATTAAGATGGTGAAATGATTCAAAAAAGTGGATCATTATTTTTTTAATCTATAATAACCGCCATTTTGAAACGGTTTAACGGATATATATCGAACCTGTCTAAGCTCTAAAATTGATTTTTATGCTAACTTAGTCCAAAACTGCGCCCGCTGGGTGTTGGATATAGGCAATAAAACACTTTAACGACCCTCAAAAACTGATACATAAATAGAAATCAGTGTTTATTTTAAGATCCCGAGTCTAGGTTTCCATGATAGCTGTAATTGCTCATTACAGCTTCCTAACCTCAAAAGCCTACATGCTTCTCGGTTATTTCTGAACTACTTAATTTACACCAAATCAATTCTCGCAGATCTATTGGGGCAGAATCTAGAGTACTTAAAATATACCTTTTATTTCATAACTTTATCAGTTAAATGTAATTTCGTGTACTGATACTGCTAAATATTTTCAACTTAACAATCACCTCTTTCCTTGGCAGCGTGACCGTAGCAGGACCCGCCTCCTTCGACGACACACCTTTTCTTCTTGCGGAACCGGAAACCGCCCGCGCACATCATTGCACTTCTGACTAGATCCACTGTAACTGTCACTGACGCTCTTCCAACACTGTCAGCTGATTCATTGTTACACACTATTCCGTGCACTTGTTAGTTACATGCACACTTATCTTATCTGAAGGTACGATGTGGAACCTCTAAACAATCCGCATTGTTTTGTAAAAACGCGAAACGATAAACAGGAAATGACGTTGTAAATTTAAACTTCGTAACAACGAAACGGAAATGAAGAAATCAAAAATGTACTGAAACCACGTATCAGTGACTCTAAGACATATTTATATTTGTCACGTTTAGCATTAATAATACCTTTATAATCCCTAGTAACTTATAATACTTGCAAAAATAACAAAAGAAATCATTATTTGCTTCGAATATAAATTTCAAAGTTTTCCCTCACTGGATGCTACAGTAAAATATTTGCACTAATTTAAGAAAATGGAAACCAAAATTCGCTACTGACGTTTTATTAAAAACCAATGCCATTAGAGTTCAGATGGGGTAATATAGCATATAGCCTATAACATTGTATTAGCTAATTAACAATACATTACCAAAAACGCGCCCTATTTAGATATTGGTCTTCAAGATATGATCACGTTTGCTCACGCGTATCGAAACCCGTCTTAAAAAGAGAGGTTAGGTCCCAAGTTTCCTGCTTTTACGGTTTGCTAATTTTCAAAACTGTGCCACTCCCGTTGAGGATGTCCATAAACTACAGAAAATAATCTACCCCCCACACACACACACACAAAGAGCCAAACAGTAAATAAACACTGTCTTCACGCGCACACACAACACGAATATCTCTCCAGCACGAAAATAAACACTTTTAACTGATAACTATTTACAAAAGGCCTGTACAATCAAATACAGGCTGTTCAAATAAACTAGATAAAGTGCAGCGACAGAGCCACTACTTATCTACGTTTACACACAAAGGATCACGTGGTACGTGACGTCACTGCCCTCCTCCCCGCTATTATGCTCGTCAAAGAAACTTTGTATGGGGTCTTTTATGAATGGACCAACCGGCGTGCCGACAATGGATCTATTAAAGACCGAGATTGCCCATCAGTTTTACCAACACAACGGACAACGCGTTCATTCTATTAAACGCTGTTACCAACTGTAACGCCTAATTGAAATATTCCATTGTTTTGTTCTATCAATTTTTTCTGATGTTTACGAATTTGTACTCTTGTACTCTTGAAAATTATAATTTTCAATCTGTAGCTATTTACATCTTCTTAGATGTAATCTTCTTAAACGTAATTAACTGTAGATTGAAATTATAATTTTAAACTGTAAAATGTTTTGACACTAGCTGATTAGTTCTAAAACCAATAAAACTTACTTTTTGTTCCTTTCTATAAACCGAATTTTCTTAAATTTATAGGCACCAGACTGGGCTAACTTTGGTTAGGTTAACTAAAAGCAATTTTTAAAATTTAACAAAAATGTTTTCTAGTTCGGTCAGCAAATATAGTATCGGATAATCTATATTACATGTATCTACCAGCTAAAAAAATATTTATTCCGAACAGGCTAAACGGTGAAAAAAACTTCACACAAACTTTTTCACAATTAATTCACTTCAATTTCAATTCACATTCACCCCCCACCCCGAAATTTGGTTCGAAAGCAGTTTCAATACACGAATTTCAAACAAAAGAGATTTACAGTCCGAGAGTAATCGTGGCACGTACCTGACGTGATAAAAGCGAATTTCTAAAAGCATGCTTCGTTACCCAAACATTTTCTGAAATTCTGACTTCACCATCATAATGAACATAAAAATCTGCACACATCAGCATATTATATTACATTGAAAATACTAAAATGAACTCTGACCTCCGTCAAATTAAACGTCTTAATTAAACGGATTTTGAAAATTCAAAATACTAATTAATGCAGATTTTAACGTTGATTACGATAGTGAAATTGGATTTTAAAAAATGAAATGAACTTTTAAAAATTTTAAATGGCCGCCATTTTGAAACTGCTGAACGAATTTTGCCGGTTAAAGAACTTGTCCAAGCTATTACCAATACCGATTTTCGTGTCAAATTTAAATCAAATCTGACCAAAACTGCCAAATCTTGTACTCCTCAATGAATACGCACGCACACACACACGCGCGCGCGCACACACACACACACACAAACAAAAACCCCTTCTTTTACTCATTATACTCGGAAATGGAAATATCCGTCAAAACCACAAAATCGATTTTCCACGATCACAATACTGGATTGCGTTATAGCGACAAAGTTATACCGATTGTAAAAACAAACAAATTTCGACTTTTTGAAGCTACGTTACCAATCTACTTATAACTTACTACTTCGCTTCAGAAATATCTCATTATAATAAATGCAATAAATGCATATCGAACTCCGAACACAAAGCAGAAAAAGTCAAACCGACCTGTCAGATATAGAACTGAGAGGCGGGCACCACCATCTCTTAATGGCATCGAGGAAGCGGTGGCGGAGGTGACAATGAATAATTAACAAGTTTAAAATGGCGTCCTCCCCTTTCTCGTGTGACGCTGATATCCAGTCTCGCCAAAGTGTGACAGCTGTTCAAAGCTGTACAACGGTACTGAATCGTAATCCATTCAATCGGGAAATACAAAAACAAACCCCCAAAACAATAAAGAATTGGATTAATCGATTACTAGTGCACTTCGATTTGAAAATGATCCACAGCATGTCGCGAAAATCTGGCGGAAAAACATAATAATAAAGAAAAACTCAGAATCGTGCATCAACAATCCCGAGTGAGTGTCACATAAACGACAAACAATGAAAATCGGAGAGTTTCGGAGATGGAAAAAGCGCTTTTTCCAAGTTTTAAAAGAAGGAAACAATTAGGATTAAGACCTATTTTTCCGTCTTACCTCGTAAAGGCTACCGCGGTTTTGAAACCTTTTGTTTTCTCAGGTCATAATACAAAATGTCAAATCCCTCTGTCGAGGTCGTCACAAAGTTAAAACATTGAAAACACACGTCACAAACACTAAACACGACACGATTAAAACACATACGATTGAATTTTGTTTGGCAAACGATACGTGCAACTCGTACGTCGTTACATTCCGGACTGTAACGTCTTATCGTGTGTATTTTAATGGTGTAATTGTGTTCAGTGTCTGTGACGTGTGTTTTCAATGTTTTGTTTAACTTTATGACGACCTCGACAGAGGGATTTCACACTCTGTACTACTGCCTGAAAATGAAACATTCGAAACCGTGGTAGCCTTTACGAGGTGAGTAAATAGACCAACAGACTGAAAAATAGGTCATAATCCTAATTGTTTAAATGTGTGGTCCGGTGGCTGTGTTGCAATAAAGAAAGAAACAGGCAAACATCAATTTTTGCTGGGGAGATTGTGCGAAAGCAAAGGTTTTTTACAAAAAATGACGAATGAAGTCATGATTTTAAAACCAGCTGGATAAATTTAAGAAACTGTATAGAATCCGGTTTTTGTCTGTTTCTGATGTAAAACTACCGCGCGATGTTAATGTCATTGCTCCATTCATACAGAAGTTTAAAGAAAACAGTAAATAATTTAGGTTTAGGTCCGAATCAAGTTTACAGTGCGGACAGAAGCTGTTTATTGTAGAGGATGTTTCTGCAAAAAAACTTTCGTTCATTTGTACTGTGTACTTTAATGCACATTTTTTCATTTTGTTTGATGTTTTTTTCAATAATAATACCATTTTAAAATCAATTATAAAAATAGAAGTGTTTGTATTGTAATTACTACTTCTCAATTTACATACTGCTTTACTATCATTTCCTTTCCAATAAGCCGTCGTTTATGGTAATCCGGCAATAGCGATGTCCGATGTACGTCCGTTTACAACAAATGTATTGCATTGGAGAGACAATCATGAACCAAGCACCTTGTAAAAGCGCCAAACCTAACCTCTACATCACTTTTTCACGGGTGTATTACACGTGTGTTAATACTTCAGCGTTCGGTGGTACGACTTGATTCAAACTCGACACAAAAAATCAACTTTGTTAACAGCTCAGCAAAATCCGTTAAACAGTTTTTAAAATGGCGGCCATTCTAACCTCAAAACAAGTAATATTTTCGTACAGTTCTTTTAAATCTGATTTCACCAACATAATAAGCTTTAAAACCTATGAAATACAAAACCGGATCTGACGTCGGCCAGGGTTCATTTTCGTATGCTAATTTGAGCGATTTTTTTAATACTGACGGTAAAAACATATTTAAAAAAAAGGTGCAAGATACATTCGCTATTATCAACGTCAGCGAGACAGCTGCGTGATACGATTATTACGTAAACTTTGCGCACGTTATGTTGTGTTCCCAGTATTCTGCTGGACAAGAAAGCGTGTAACCGGTAGTATCAGCGATTATACGTTTCCACGAGTTTCGGAACACACAAAAACTTCATTAAGTGCAATTAAACAACTGGTGTCGACACTTTGTGGTGTTACACTTCCGTTACTTGCTTCGCTGGATAGATTACCGACCCGAATAGTAGGCCTCTTCGTCTTCAATATAAACGTACTAGACTGCTTATGAAAAATATGTGATCGCTCGCTGCTGGCGCCATCTTGCAGCAAAGTGTTCAACTATAGTTAAATAGTACTGTGTATTTTCTCAATCGTCTCCGCCTTCTGTCCTTGCAGCTTGCAGCATTCCTAGCGGCAGACCGTCCAATTAGTTGGACTTTAGTCGCTAATATCGAGCTCATTTTTTATAATATTGGCTGCACTGTAGTACGTTTATAGTTAATGCCTTTAACGATATTCAGCCTTCAGTAGGCCTACTAAAATACTTGTTACATGAAGTAAACAAAACATTATTATATGTTAGTGTCTGTACAAATAAGAATGTGGGAACGTACTGAAACCTCCATCTTTCCTCTTTAAAACGAAACTACATACAAAAAAGCGGTGCTACATTTATTTCTAGCGGAGTTACTGGCGTTTGAAATTACTCGACAGAAACTGTCTCCTTTCGACATTATTGAACTACAAACACTTTAGAAGAAACTTTAATAAACGTTTCCAAGTATAACAATATATCTGAAACTAAGTAAATGGCATTACTTCAACATTGTAGAGAAAGAAACATGATTTTGTTTGATATAAATTAGATTTAAGTAGATATCAAAATAATATCACTTAAACTCGTGTACATTTTTTCTTCATCTGGTTAAACTGTAGTACACCTAGTATCATTTTTTTTTTTTTTTTTTTTTTTTAAGGCGAGAAGCACATTAAGGCTATTATCGCCGCCCTAAATGTAACTGTGAGTGTAAAGTGTTAAAGTCGTAAGTGTAGTGTTGTTAGTGTTAGTGCATGTTAGACTCGGGTATCGCGAGGGATGTCTAAATCCTCTCCATAAGTGCAACTAGTCTGCACCCCCCTGCGGGGTAGTATCAATTAATTATTACCGAAATTACATTGAAAAAAATGACGTTTTGAAGCAGTCATCATGGTAAGACCCAGACCTGGAACCTTTACACGCTTACCGACTCTGACATTTAAATCATTTTTTTAAGAGTCGTTAAATGTATTTAAATTTGTGTGTGTGTGTGTGTGTGTGTGTGTGTGTGTGTGTGTGTGTGTGTGTGTGTGTGTGTGTGTGTATTTTAACACTCACGTTCGCAATTTCAGTCTCACCTGATTTAAACTTGGCACAAAAATCGATTATGGTTAAAGTTTAGACAAGTTCGTTAACCAGCAAAATTCGTCAGTTTCAAAATGGCTGCCATTTCAAATCATTAAAAAAATTCACAACGCTTTTGTATTAAATTATGTCAATCTGATTACATCACCTAATTAGCGTTAAAAACTGCATAAATTAGCAATCAAAATACGTTAAATCTAAGAAATTTAATTTGACGCGGTCAGGGTTCATTTTTAATGTAATTTTAAAATTTAAATTGCTTAAATATGGAAATTTTAACGCTAATTATGACAACGAAACCACAATTTCAAAATGAAAAAAGTTAACAAAAATATTTTGGAAAATCGCTATGCACCTACCAGTAGAATCCTTATTTTTTCCAAAGTCACAATAATCGGTATCACATTACCGTTTAACCTTCCTGAACTACCCAGAAATATAGTAAGCACAGTTATAGATGTACGTCAAGTCACCAACGCCTACAATAACCATATCAGCTGGCTCTATTAAACCCAATGCGGTACAATGGCATGATCCATCACTGCTGTAAGCATGCCGCCGGCATCCATCATACAGCAAGAAGTCAACCGCTCGTTTCTCTCCGGTGAGTTCAAGTCCTGACTTTACGACCCCTTAACGTCACATTCCTCAAGCCAAAGGTGCTTAAATTTGTAATCCTAACTGGGAAAATAAAAACTGTAATTCTCTCGGAATAGTAGTTTGAAGCAGTTCGGACATCTCGCGCTGTGCAAGGTCGAGAAATCGTTCTTATTTAGATAAATATTTACACGGTGGGAATGGGAATAGGTACAGCGGATTAGAATATCTCCACACGCAGCTGTCTTGCTCACTGACGTTGTGGTAGCGAATTTCCAAAAAAATTGTTGAATTTTTTTTAACAATTTGATTTTACAATCATAATCAATAATACTGCCAAGTCTGAGTAAAAGTGAGACCAAAACTTAAATCCAGATTGCAAACAAGCACCTACAAGTAGACTACACTTTCTTCTTTCATCCGGATCACCCACTTTGGGGTACGCCAAATCAATTACTTTGATGTGTGTTAGCTGCCCTCCGCTGTATCCAATACTGCTTCGTTCTATCCGAGGCTGCCTTCCTTCTTTCATCCGAGACTGCCCCGCCCCTTTTAGATGTTGGTTTTTCTTGGAACCTTAGGTTTTCATTATGTAAAAGTTTTCGCAGTTTAAGTACATCGTCAATCATCTCATCTGATATCGCCAGCTCAGTTAAGTCTTCCTGGACCCGCCTGAACCAATTACTCTTCGTTTTCCGATCTCTGAAGAAAGCAAAGATCCGCCTAGCAAGTCTACTGCTGTTCATCCTACTAATATGGCCATAAAAACTAAGTCGTCTTTTCCTCATGCTATCTGAGAGTCTCTCAATTTTGAGATACAGGTTTTTATTAGAAATCAATTTTACTTCATTATTTCTAAAGTTTTGGCCCAATATCTTCCTTATTAACTTTCTTTCCTTCTTCTCCAGGTTGTCCAGTAAACCCTTATTATTGAGTGTAAGAGTTTCAGATGCATATAAAGCCTCTGGTTTGATCACAGTTTTATAATGCTTAAGTTTGGAATTCCAGGATAACGATTTCTTGTTATACACCTCTTTGGTTAATTGAAAGGCCAATTCCATTTTACACATCCTGGATTCCAATGCTCTCTTTTCTAAGGCGTTCCAGCTGATCCATTCACCCAGATATTTGAAGTGGTCAACTCTCTCGATTTTATGACTACCGACTCCCAGATGTCGTGGTGCATTTTTAATATTCGTTAGTATTTTGGTTTTCTCAAATGAGATTCGGAGACCTACTTTAATGGCTTGCTTCTGCAACTCTTTAATTTGTAATTCTGCCTCGGACCAGTCCTTGGCTATGAGAGCCAGATCATCCGCTTTATTTACTACACTTTATTTATAAGACTACACTTTATTTACTGTATTTTTTTTTTCGGTGTTTAACGTCTGACTATTGTGCACACTTGGGCTAATGCAGACGGTATTTTTTTTACTGTAAGCCCTACTGCCATTGAATATAAACGGACTTAAAAGTACAGCCATATGCTGCAAGCTGCAAAGACAGTGTGTGGAAAATTAACAATTTGAGAAAATAGACAGGATTATGATTTAATTGTATAGGGTGGACCACGGGAAACGGACGTTTTTCAATCGCGTTTTACTCGACGGCTGGTTGAGGGGGAGACCCGCGGTATAGCCTACATCACTCAACTCCCCATTTCATGCCGTATAGTCGCCAATATGCCACTGTGGACGAAACATCATCGCGTGTTTGCGTACGATACTTTTGTAAAAAGTGGTGAGTCCGTAGTTGAAACAACGATATTTCAGGCGTCACTTTCATATCGGACGTCGTGGTGAAAAACCGAGTCACAATACCATTTTAAGGTGGGTGAATGCATTTAGATCTAAGGGATCTGTTATGAAAACAAATCCACCTGGCCCCTCTCACTGGATAGAGTGAGAGAGGCGATTCAGCGCAGTCCCGGCCGTTCTGCCAGGCGTCACGCTACGGACTTGGACTGACTAAGAGCACTGTAAAGCGTATATTACACCAGGATTTAGGGTTACACCCGTGTAAAATTTAAATTGTACAGAAGTTAAATGCTACACATCATCAAGACGGCAATAAGAAACCAGACTGAGCTAATCAACGAACAATTATTGGGCAGAGTGGAAGCAAATTTTCGAAAAAGACTGAAGATGTGCGTTCGTCACAACGACCGTCATTTCAATGATGTATGTTTTAAAAATTGAAGTAGGCCCTAATGTAATTTTTCTTTTAAATGGCATAACTTTACCTTCATTTCTGCATAAATAAAAAAAATTATCTATGTTTAGAACTAACGGAGCAGTGATTTTTTCAAAACCATCCGTTCCCCGTGATCCACCCTGTAGTTGAACACTGCCGCAAGATGCCACCAGCAGCGAGCGCTCACAAAACTCTAATAAGGGTTATCATTCTCGTACGTTTATATTAAATGACGCAGGTTCTTAGTTCTAGCCGCAGTTACTCCTGTTGTTTCTCCCTTATCGTTTAGGCTTACCCCTCGTCCTCATTAGTCTAACTAGCATAAAGTATAGACGTTAAGGAAAAAAGAACACACACACACACACACACACACACACACACACACACACACACACACACACACACACACACACACACACACACACACACACACACACACACACACACACACACACACACACACACACACACACACACACACACACACACACACACACACACACACACACACACACACACACACACACACACACACACACACACACACACACACACACACACACACACACACACACACACACACACACACACACACACACACACACACACACACACACACACACACACACACACACACACACACACACACACACACACACACACACACACACACACACACACAAGTTGAATCTCTTCGTGCACTTACAGTTCCGAGATTTATTGTGTAAAACAATCACAGAAAATGACGTCACAGTACAATCACGTGGTTTCCTTGTTTACATAATTACAAACAGCACCGGCAGGCTGTGCGTACTGTTTGTTATTGTTATCAGTGCACGAATGTATGCAAACCTGCGTTAATCTATGCAAATGACAGGACGCCAAGGTTACGCCGGCCAAGTTAATTTAATTCCCATCTTGTATACCATCTTGTTATACTCTGGCATCGACCTTGTACTGTACACCTTACTTAATTAGCGAATTTCCATCGGAAAGGCCGTCATGGTAAAACACAGGCCATGAAATGAGCGCCGATCTTGATCACAGATCAATTTTTAAAGGATCGTCGAAGTCCATACGTTCGTATGTCCTTAAAGTATAAGTCCGAAAATACTTTTACATCAAATCCTTCGTTTTGTATTTAAATAAATAATTTATACCAATGGGCCAGCGCTAGGGAAAAGAAACGAATAATATACAACGATGTACAGCAAGAAGTTGAACAGCGTTATAGCACCTTCCTTTTGTTAAAGTAGACTCTACAGTTACATTTAACACTTGTATAACCTTTAATCAAGCAATGTCATTCATTATAAGTTATTTAATACAATAGACCTCACTTTATTCTACTCTTTTATTTAAAACTATAACCTTAAAAATCAATGAATGAATTCTAACATTGTACCTTTTTACAAATGAAACGTACTAAACCGGATTTTACATTACATGCCTAAATTATGCTACAGTATTAACTAAAAACAGCAAACATGCTATTTTCATAAACAGAAAAATGTTATTTTCATTTAATAACATTTACAAATTAGAACGGGTCTAGACTGTCTTACCGATTCTATTTTCAAAACTGATTCGGTCAATAATTATCTAAGTCTTGGATACAGTAATAATTTAGATATTACTTTCAACAATGCTTTTTTTAGCAGTCAGCTGTTTTGTTACATATGCCTGTACAATGCTGCACTCTCACGAGGACACTATACTGCTCCTGAAATTTTGTTTACAGACCTTTTATCGGTTTTAAGTCAGTTTTATTTCATTGTAAAGCCTTAAAATGGAGAAGTAAAATGAGGTTCCCTGATGTTCTGAGGAACCTGTAGATATCCCATCAATAATTTTTGTGTCCTTATTTTTGTACAAAACCGTCTGCAAAGCTTAGCGTAATAAAGATATCTAGAACTGCTAAACCGATTGAGATAAAACTTTACGCCATACTTATCAATGTATAGAACTGGTTTTTAAAAAATCAACTTATTCCAATATTTGATTGTTATCAAAAATTTTTAATGAAAAAAATTGAAAACGTTAATTTCCTTATAAAAAGCCCGTAAATTTTCAAAACTCTTTTGATTTCCTATCGAATCATCAAAAGGTATCGAACATAAACAGTAAATAAATGTTCATTAGTGTACAGCTGACAGCGGAAGGCTTTCATATAATAAAAATAACCGAAGTTATACTTTCTACATAAATGGTAAGAAGTTAAAACTGATTTAGACGAAGTAGCCTAATTTCAACTAAAATATAAATTTAAAGACAATCTGATAGCTAAGTTAAGATAATCTTTTAATCAAAGAGAATCAATTATCTACCCCCCCCTTAATATTACGTAATAAAAAAATCTTCATAATTTTTGGGTTATCGCTGAAAAGTGCAACAAAACAGTTTAAAAAATACAGCACCATTAAACTGCAATTAAAGCAATTTTGATTACGCAATCGGCTCTCATAACCCTCCTGTGACGAAAATTGATGAAATGTCGTAGGCCTATACAGGGTTACGTAATTTGAACTTTATTATTACTTTTATCAACACGCTCTTTCACGAGAACAATAAGGCTATAACTGCAAGAACTCCGTTTCGTGTGATTATAAAGGAAGACTCGCTACTGGTCACCAAAGCAACTTTGAATCCTAAAATTAAATTAAATTTCTAATTCGTTTAAAATGTATGTTTTCTGCCGGTGTCTAGTACAGTCGATAACTTTTTCATTCCATCAATAACATTTAAACTCTTATTAATTTAATGTCCCAGTATCGGTATATTAAACATTTTAATTGCTAATTAATCATTATCACCACTCCATTTTACAAAATTTACAACGATGTAAAAGTCTCATTTTTGTTGCGGTCATGTAATTTATTTTGATTTAACTTACAAATTTAAAAAACGTTTTTGGTTAAAAAACGTAAATATACAATGTGTTGCAAATGATTTTATTTGAACGTTTAAATTTTAATCATAACATTTTTAGTCTTAAGAAGTTCTTTTTCTAAAAATTGGCAATAAAAATATTGATTTTAGCCCTTATTTGCAATGAACTCACGAGTATAAAAAATTATGCTAAATGACAATTAACAGAAGTACTTGGGTTATTTAAGTATTAAAATACTGCGTCACTCAACAACTGCGCACCTAAAGGTTCTTAGTTCGAGCCGCAGTTGCTCCCGTTGCTTTTCCCTTACCGTTAACACTGATCCCTCGTCCTCATTAGTCTAATTGGCGTAAAGTATGAACATTAAGCAAAAGAAAAAGAAAATGTCATTTAATTATTTTTGAAATGAAGAATTTAAGATTAGGTGTAAGTTCAGTAAAGAAGACGTTGTTTACATTTTTGTACGTCTAATTTCAAGTATCCGCACTCCATTTAAGAGTAGACCCCCCCCAAAATAACAGCTGACAGTATTCAAAAACGTATAGCACAATGTATCTACGGAAATAAACAAAAAAATAGTCAGTAACATAACCTAGAAATTACAATAATCATGTTTGAAAACAGCCAATTTTTTAAATTAATATTTCTTTAAAATTAATGAAATTTTAATCTGAGATTACCAAATCACTGATTAAATACTTTCTAGAAACATAATGCAAAATTTAATTTAGTAAATCTGGCATTGACTATTACAGTATTAAATAATGTTCTAGAAACCGGCTGTATGAGTCCTATACGGTAATTAAAAAAAGTTAACATATTTTTATTTCCAAACGCTAACAGTTTAATATTTGAAAGCTGAAGCACGTAGGACAAACAGACGGGTCGCGTAGTCGCGTACATTGTTTATAACCTCACTGTAGTACCAGCGGTCGTTTCTTTGTTTGCTTTATCCGTTATTCTCTCGCTACGTTCTCTTGCTGTATTATTTATTTATCGGTCCAGGTTCTGCGTGCCTGCGGTGTTTGACAATAACACAGTAAATATAACTCTAGGTAGAAGGATTTACACTCCATCAGATGAGGTTTCTTATTATTTTAAAAAGTAGGCCCTACAATAGTACTGTATATAGCAAGCACGGTGATCATCATAATCACCATTAAAATCAGTATTTTAAACTTTCAAATTACATTGATAATACGAAAACGAACCCTGACCACCGTCAAATTAAATTTCTTAAATTCAAGGGATTTTGAAAATTCAAAATGTTAATTAATGCAGTTTATAACGCTGATTACGATGATGTAATC
>CM040183.1:79573677-79591177 GCA_022606455.1 Callitettix versicolor
AACAAAATCCGTTCAACAGTTTCAAAATGGCGGCATATTAAAAACTTTAAGAAATAATAACACTTTTATAGTAAATGATCCGTCTCGGTGGCCTAGTTGATAGCGTACTAGGCTATCACCCCGAGGACCCGGGTTCGATTCCCGGCCAGGGTTTGGCATTTTCATACGCTATAAATCAGCCCATCGTCTGCATTAGCCCAAGTGTGCACAATAGTCGGACGTTAAAAAAAAAAAAAATTATAGTAAATATTTTTGGAAAACTGTTTTCCCTACATCGTAATCATCGTTATGAATTTTCAAAATCCGCTCAACTCTGAAATTTAATTTGATTGCGGTCAGGTTTCATTTTCGTATTTTCAATTTAATTTACTAGTATAGGTAAAATACTAATATATGCAGATTTTAATACCCATCATGTTAGTGAAACCAGAATTTTAAACGGGGTGATATATATTACTTTTTGAAATTCGCTTCTATCACGTCAGCAAGACAGCTGCAAGCGGTGATTATTTTTAAATTGAAAAACAAAACTAACTGAGAATATAGTTCCACAACGGAATACAAAAACTACCGCTACTACAATTTTTTTCGAATTTCTACGGAATTTCTGACTTTTCAAATTTATAACATTATTGTATTTTCGAAAAACCAATAGGGTATATATTTTACTTAAAATGTCTAAATCGGTTAAAAAACCTAAATAAATAGCGGTCAGACGAACACACGAATAAAACCCTAAAAACTATTCCATCATTAGGATCGGTGCGCAATTCATGTGGCCAAATGGAAAGGTTAAAATAATATTACAGTAATGTAATATTTTTCGATATTTAAACGTAAAACGTCCAACATACCCCTCAGTACATTTTGCATTGAGGAAAACAAGTATGTATATTGCCACCTAGCGCCTTAAAAACATATTGTTCCAACATAACTCAATATAGGCCCTAATGTCCAGCAGACCTAATAATCTACCGAATTTCGGAAAATAGCTTTGTGGGGGGGGGTGAAAATAAAGAGAAAACTTCATTATACAATTGCCTATCTAGCTTTGATTAGCGTCAATCTGTCTGTATGTGGTTTTTAAAATAATAAGTTTTCGTTCTGTTTTTTTTTTTTTTGTTGACAGAAATTTTATTTTGCTAAAAAATGCACGTAATCATGTGGGCGAAAACGCATTTTCAGTTCTTTTATAAATTTTGGTAATATTTGCTCCAAATGCTTTAGTATATGCTCGATATATTTTCGATGCTTTATTAATATTTTCGATATATTAATTCAAAATATAAAAGTGCAGAAACAACGGACATTAGGGGAAAAAATAAAAGTGACAAACATAACCTTAAAATTACTACTTTGCGAAAGTAGGTATCGTGTTCATCGCAAAAACGTGTATATAAATTAAATACTATAACTGTATAATATTGCCTACCGACTATACTTTCATCTACGTATAAGCTACTGTATAATATACCGACTATACTTTCGTCTACGTATAAGCTACTGTATAATATACCGACTATACTTTCGTCTACGTATAAGCTACTGTATAATATACCGACTATATTTTCGTCTACATATAAGCTACTGTATAATATACCGACTATACTTTCGTCTACATATAAGCTACTGTATATCGACTATATTTTCGTCTACATATAAGCTACTGTGTAATATACCGACTATACTTTCGTCTACGTATAAGCTACTGTATAATATACCAACTATACTTTCGTCTACATATAAGCTACTGTATAATATACCGACTATTCTTTCGTCTACATATAAGCTACTGTGTAATATACCAACTATTCCTTCGTCTACATAAAAGCTACTGTATAATATACCGACTATTCTTTCGTCTACATATAAGCTACTGTGCAATATACCGACTATTCTTTCGTCTACGTATATACCGACTATATTTTCGTCTATGTATAAGCTACTGTATAATATACCAACTATACTTTCGTCTAGATATGAGCTACTGTGTAATATACCGACTATACTTTCGTCTACGTAAAAGCTACTGTATAATATACCGACTATAGTTTCGTCTACGTAAAAGCTACTGTATAATATACCGACTACACTTTCGCCTACGTAAAAGCTACAGTATAATATACCGACTATACTTTCGTCTACATATAAGCTACTGTATAATATACCGACTATACTTTCGTCTACATATAAGCTGCTGTATAATATACCGACTATACTTTCGTCTGCATATAATATACGGACTACGTTTAAACAAAATCTAATTAAAACGATTTATAACCAAAATAGGCTTCAAAAGACGAATTAAAAAATGGTCCTGAGATACAATGGCAAACCAGAACTTCATGCAACAATACAGAGCCGGAAAGAAATTTAAAAATTATGTTTTTTTATTCAGAAGAGTTAAAATGGAAAAAATCATTAAAACCTGAATTTTCATTTTTCATATGTAGTATTAAAGAAGCAAAAATACGATAACATCGTGGTTACAGTACACTTTTGAGAGGCCTAAACTCTTATTATCAAATAAAAGCTTAACTGAAAATGTTTAATAATTATCTCTGTTAGTAAAATCATCACGGACTAAGAAACAACCACATATAATCCTTACCAATACTTACAAAACACCCTACACGTATTTCACTAAACTAATTTTTCAATAATTATTTTTATTATTTAACGTCTATTAATTAAATCCACCCAACACCACTGCTTATAAATGTGAATTCACAGATAAAACACAGCACTACACAAACACACAAAGAACGACAGTGCAGTATCTACGCACAGATGCTCGCGCTGCGGCAGAATGTGGAACACTGAGATCAGAGCGGCCGCCGAGAATGTGGCAATAACAAATCTCACAGCTGTTTACTGTTATTCAAGCGGCGGTGGGGGTAAGGGGACCGGCATGCAGTGCGTGCTTTGACAGGCTCGGACTTGTCTGTTTCTGTTTGTTACCGGTAATAAAACTGGAATAATAAAAACGGGAGACGTAAAGAATGTGCTGAAATAATGTTATACATTGTTCGGCCTACGGCACTGATTTAACAACAATCGCGGCACGCAGTTGCCTCGCTGACGTGATAGAAGCAAAGATCCAACGATTTTTTCTAATTATTGTAATATAGCTAACGGACCACGTATTTATAGAATTAAGATTATGACTTTCTTCCGTCTAGTGGTCTTTTTTACTCATCTCGTAAAGGCAACCGCGTTTTGAAACATCATTGTTTCATCTTCAGGCTGTAATATAAAATGTCAAATCCCTCTATTAAGGTCGTCACAACGGTCGGACACTACTTTGCAGTCCGGACTGTAACGACATACGTACGTAGTGTTTCGTCAAACCAAGTTTTATCGTTGTGCAGTTTTAATAAAAATAGTGTAATTTTGTTTAGTGTTTGCTAACTTTGTGACGACCTTGATAGAGGAATTTGACATTTTGTATTACGGCCTGAATATGAAACAGGTTTCGAAACCGCCGTGGCCTTTAAGAGGTGAATAAAAAGACCACTAGAAGGCAGAAACATGTCATAATCCTCACTTTTTTAAATTCTACACCTTTTTGAAAATACGAAAGCTGTACACCGTCGTCAGGTTTTGTATTTTGAACTGAATTGAAAACGTTTAATGCAAATGTATATAGTTTTTAAATCAGGCCTTCTTAAAGTTATATTTAACAGCTTGAAAAACTATGGACACTGCGGCATTTTCAAACGGTTAAACGTATTTTGTTGTACAAAAAACTATCCAAAATCGACTTCTGTGCCATGTTTGAATAAAATCCGAACAAAATAACGCTACAGGGCAAACACGCAAGCTGGTTCACTACGTACATACATTTATGGAATCCACAAATCGTAATCTGTAGTGTTAAGACCTGCGCTAGATTTTTAAGTTCACAGGTCTTAAATTCTTCAGTAAACCTCGAGTTTGGGGCCAAAAACGTTCAACGACAGTTGGACATATTGGAGCCATGGTTTCGTAGGTGGAGAATTGCAGTGAATGCAGATAAAACAGAAGCCATCGCCTTCACGAACAAACTACATCCTCCCAAAACTGTACTTCAAATCTATGATACTCCCATAGTATGGAAACCCAAAGTCAGATACTTAGGTATCACGCTTGACAAACGACTGACTTTTGCCCCACATGTCAAGCAAACTATAGGCAGAGCTTCTGCGGCTCGCAGCAAGCTTTTTCCTGTTCTTGCGAACAAGAGCCCAATACCACTAAGAATCAGGCTGACTATGTATAAAATGTACATCAGACCCATTCTTACTTATGCAGCTCCGGCTTGGTACTCCCTTATCTCTAACTCTCGAAGGAAACGGCTGGAATCCTTCCAAAACCGCTCCCTACGTTTACTGACTGTATCTCCATGGTTCGTCAGAAACGAGATCATACGCCACGGCCTTAAAGTCCTCACACTCGAGGAATATGCCCTCAAACTTTCAAAGAAACTAGCTTCGCGAGCAGAAGACTCCACACACGCGCATCTGTCCGCCATTGTGACAGATCCCGCTCCCCCACTACGATACAGAAAAAGGCCTCTGTATCTAGTCTACGAACCTCCATGAAGCGACTCATGTGATAATCACATAGTCACTTTTCTTCAAAACATATATTCTCAATAATTAAATCCAAGCCCAACCCAAATCTTCATTTCTCACCTAGACAAGATGCAATAAAGCCACTTGCATAACATCCATTGTAAATGTTTGTCAACAGAAACAATATCGCTATAAGGGGAGAATTATATCTCCTGCCACAGACCAAGGCTTATAATATACCTTTATGTTACTGTAAGAACCCTTTATGGCTCACTTCTAATGGAAATTTTCTACCCGAGAAAGTTCATTTACAAATATTTTGCATACAAATTTCAAACTGTATTGTGAAAAAAGCCGTCATCAGAAAAAAACGAGTAAGAACACATAAAAAAGTATCCTTAGATACGGGGACCTTGGGACTAAAGAATCGAACACAGGTAGGCCTATTATTAGGCTTGCCATATTTCCAGAGAGAAACCGAGACAAGAGTCTTACCGATTGGAGAGAGGGGAGAACACCCCCACTAGATAAAAAGGTGGTTTTCACACAGAGAATTTTGAATTTGTTACTTCAAAAGAGTGCTTTTGGGCAACTTTAAAAAAGTTTTTGTCTTCTATTTAACTAAACTGTTCTTAGAAAAATAATTTTTCCCCAGAATTTTTTTTTTTTATCTTTTATTTTTAATAACAGTCTGAGCAGGAAAGAACCTTGCATAATATTAAAGCTCTCGCATCAAATTTTTGTATCAAACATTACCCATTAACACTATTCTTTCCACTCTCCGCATTACATGGCAATGGCGCTGGTCAATGCCAACCGACGTTGTAGACTCCGAGATAAATAGAAGTCCGGGGCGTTTACCAGTCGGCCGCGGACTGGCGAGGCACTTTTCCGGTTCGGAATGGTAAGAAGTTCGCGTCTTCTTTACAGCTGACCGGATTCCTCCTATTTCCTCCCGAGCAAGTTGTGGTGTCCGGGTACTGATAGGCTGCCGTGTAGTTATTCAACGTTGGGTGGTTCTCTCTCCATGTTCTGCCGAAAGATTACCGACTTGTATTTATACTCGAAATTATGGCGAGATCCATACTTTCTCACAAATGTATTATTAAAACTAAAGAAAGACGTTGTGGGGAGCGAGGTGTAGCGTATTATACACCCGAGATAAGCGAGTACTGCAAACCAATCAGAAGCGAGTATTGGTTGACGGGAATGAACTAAGTTTCGCAGACGTAGGCTGTGTCAAAGCCGGGAGAAAAGTTCGGTTCGGCGTGGATGTTTTTCGGTGTTATTAAGCAGAACTAGGCTGTGTACTCAGTTCCTATCTTATATAGGCGATGACACTGTATTAATATCCTGTTTCGACTCGCTACTGTATATTATTAATAATCAGCCTTAGTAATCTAAGGCAGAGGTTCTCAACCTGGGGGGGGGCAAGTGTGTTAAAAAAAATAATAACTCAAAGAAAAACAATAATTTATTTAGTTTCGTCGTCGCATGTATCTTTTTAAAATAATCTTTATTAGGCTATCGTACTAGAAACACGATTGTAATAACACGATACTGTTGTACGCTTGCTAATAGTGACATCTTCAAAATAAAGTTATGTGCAGTAATATTAAAATGTTGTGAATAAATTATTAAATTAAATTGTTTCAGCTAACATAACCAGCTTCAATTTCACATCACCACTGTACTACGTGTATTGACCACATGGCAGTGGTGGAGGAGGGGAGGCGTGACCTCACATCAGTGTATAAAGGTGGGGGGGGGGCTCAGAGCCTGACAGATTGAGAACCCCTGATCTACGGAATCCGCACAACAGTTTGAATTTTAAAATAAAAGTTTTTTTTTTTACTTTTGTTAAAATTGTAATTTGCTGTCGTTTTTGACCGCAGACAGGGATATTCACACATCCAGCCAGGACACCGGGACAAAAGCTCAAAACTGGGACTATCAGTCAAACTGGGACGTATGACAACCTTAGGTATTATACAACGGCCCAAACCTTGATCACACAACCGTCTGACTTTCATAAAAATATAACTTCAAAAAATGATGATGAATAGGAATAAGTAATGGACCTGTAAACATTTTAAAAGCTGCACCCTCGGGGAGTCGCACCACCCTTCTACTTAATTGTTCTATTTTTAGAATGTCACAGTAGATGGGGGAGGTGTAGTTAGCAGGGGAGAAGAAGTAAACAAGATGTTTACAGCAGGGTTCAGTGACTTGTTGCTAAACAATAGGTTTAATTTACATTAACCCTTAGTACAAAGCTTAATACTGAACTAAAAAAATGTGCACACGCATATTGGGTTTTAAAATCGCCTCGATCGATTTTGAGATAGTCCCAATTACCCATTTCCCTCCCCCATACGTTTCGCACATAGGTTTTAATGAAATAACGGCTTATACCTGCACCGAATTTTGAGAAAATTAGTACACTTTACCATAATATTTATTTATTAGTTATTATTAATTTAGTTTTTTAGTTTTTACCACTAAAGAAGCAAACTATTTTTTCCTAAATATGTAGTTTATATTTTATCTTCGAATTTTTCCGAAATCGCTAACATTATAGGAAAAAACGGTAATGCAGTCTATCGGAAATCCCCGTTTCAATGTAAGTTCAAATTAATCGTCGACACAGGAAAAAATCGCGCATGCAGCTGTCTCGCTGACGTTATGAAAGCGATTTCCCAAAAAGTAATAATTTCTCAATTATCTTTCTACATTGTACACACACACACACACACACACACACACACACACACACACACACACACACACACACACACACACACACACACACACACACACACACACACACACACACACACACACACACACACACACACACACACACACACACACACACACACACACACACACACACACACACACACACACACACACACACACACACACACACACACACACACACACACACACACACACACACACACACACACACACACACACACACACACACACACACACACACACACACACACACACACACACACACACACACACACACACACACACACACACACACACACACACACACACACACACACACACACACACACACACACACACACACACACACACACACACACACACACACACACACACACACACACACACACACACACACACACACACACACACACACACACACACACACACACACACACACACACACACACACACACACACACACACACACACACACACACACACACACACACACACACACACACACACACACACACACACACACACACACACACACACACACACACACACACACACACACACACACACACACACACACACACACACACACACACACACACACACACACACACACACACACACACACACACACACACACACACACACACACACACACACACACACACACACACACACACACACACACACACACACACACACACACACACACACACACACACACACACACACACACACACACACACACACACACACACACACACACACACACACACACACACACACACACACACACACACACACACACACAGCCTTATTGGATCTCATCTTATAAGGCTGAAAATCGGAATTTCAAGTTATGAAATTACATTACGAAAAAACGTAAATAAAAAACTCTGATGGCCATCACATTCATTTTAAATTATGGAGATTTTATTGAAGGTTATTACAATGATAAAACCGCATACAGAAACATGTGTACAATAAAAATGTGGCAGTCAGGGACTATACGACAGAAGCTTTGCTTACACTAACTGTTATAGAAAGTAACGTAAATGCTCATAACATTGTAGAATTATTGATATATAAATATAATTCATTTTTTTAGTACCTAATTATGAGTTTACACACATTAATAGTTCAACAGATAACAATATTTTGACTCGATTATAAATTTTTCTTTTTATAATCCTCCAGATAATATCAAAATAACGAAATAAATACATTTTATAAATTTGAAAATGTTAAATTTAGAAAATATGAGCTTGTAAACATTAACTGTGCCATAAACAGTGTGTGTATTTGGTTTTTATATTTGACTATAAAATTAATTGCATCAACAATAAAAATACGGCAATGTTTACATTAAAATAAATAACATTTGCCTAGTTTTATTTGGGCTCTCGTAATCCCCCAAAATGATTATTAAAGTTAAATTGTCTTTAAGATTGTCTGCAAGATCTTTCTCGTGCAGACTAGCTGCACCTATTGAGAGGATTTAGACGTCCCTCGCGGTACCCGAGTCTAACACACTTACACTTACAACACTACACTTACTACTTTAACACTTTACACTCACACTTACATTTAGGGAGGCGATAATAGCCTCAATGTGCTTTTCACCTTAAAAAAAATCTATCTTATATTATAATCTCTACATCAGTCAATAATATACGTTCTTATATTTATATACATCAGAAAACATACAATGAGCTGTGCAAGTCCAATACAAATGAATACACACATAAATTATAATATTTTCAACTAACATAATTTTCAAGTTTATTTTCATTATTAACACTGTCATAAGCTATATACGATGACCCGTATACAGCTCGAGCGTGATGCGAAACCAAAATTTTTATTCTTACAAAAAATGTTATAACGCGCCTAAAGAAGATAAGCTTCAAAAATTTGAAACAGTTGAAAGAATTCAGGATGAGTAATAAACATGACCATGCTATTATAAAAAAACTGTTCCAAGTTTAAATCAAAACGGACGACAATTGCGAAAGCTAACAAACACACTGAAAACAACTGCGTTAAAAAAATTATTACTATCACGTGACAGATTAGATTAGTCAAAACAATGTTTGTAAAAGTACAACGCATTTGACCGTCTTGTTTGTTAAACTTCTCGCAAACCTTTCCAAATGTTGTTAATTTCTTCACAAATCCCCGGTTTTTTGCACACACAATGAAAACAATATAATTTCTCCAAATCGTTTCAACAGATTTTGATTGTGCCTAAGTTGAAATAAATTTAGGCTTAATAAGATTAGGCAAAAAACAGGCTGGTAAAAATTTATTCCGATTTACTCAAAATATTCAACGTAACAAAACCCCATTAAATTTTGTTTACGCAATAAATTTCTATAAAAATGTTTGATAAAAATAGCTAGAATCTGTAGGTATTGAAAAAATTCGGGTTTTTGAACAAATGTGTGAAATTTGTCCCAGCTGCATTCAAAGCTTATTTGGTGAAAGAAAGGTAAATCTAAAACGGGTCAGAACATAGAATTCAGCGAAGAGCTATTAAATCAGATCATCCTTAAAATGATATCATACGATTTATTTGTGTCGCACTTGCCGAGATAAACAAAGACGCTCACATATTAATGACGAGGCCATAAACCGAAAGCAGGCAGAAATGTCTCACAACTTTAAAAATAAATCGTTTATTATCTGAACACAATAAAATAGTAAACAAACCTCTACATCGTTTCGCCAACTCCCTAATAATACCACTAGCGAGCTCTTGTAAGCATCTCATTAACTAATTACTACAATGCGTTAAAAGAAGTACGTTGTTTGAAGTCGGTTATTATGCCCCAGGCTAGTCCATTGTTCCGAATGTTTTACGCCTATTTATACAATTAAGTTGCCCAAACAAAGCCTAACGCTACAGACATTATAAATTAATGTGCAGACAACCGGAAACGATAAACAGGAAGTGAAGAAATTAAAAGTAAAATATTTTAACTAACATAAACTAAACGCATTAAGGCGCGACATTTCTGAATTCCTTCAGCTTTCATTTTATTTACGTTTTAAATACTTTGAATAATACGATAATTTCTTTTGTCCTACAAAATATTTAGAGAGAGAATGTTATGTGTACATACAAATCAAAAATTGGGCTTTTAGCCATAAAAGTATTTATCGATTTGAGGTTCAATGAGTTCAAAAGACGTTTCTTTTCTATTGTTTATTCGGAACTTATCGGTGACTGTATTAAGAAATAAATATTATACAGAATCTATATCAAATTACGACAAATATTTAGCCGTTCCTTGCATTATTTTAAGAAAAACGTCCCTATAAACATTCGTTCATAACTCTTATTTCCCCCTCCACAATCAGCAATTTTATAAAAATTTTATTGGGACCTGACTATAAAAACACAATTACACAAGATTTCGCACATTCAATCCCCCCCCTTCAGTTCGAAAACAAAATTTGAATAAAAGAAATTTACATTTAGAGTAAATCGGAAAACCGGACAAAATCTACAATTTAATTTTTTTTTTATTTCCAAACGACAAATTTCTTTTTTTCGAAAATTACTGCTGTAACTTGAATTATGTCGTGAATATAAATGGACTAGTACAGTCACCATTATATAAAGCTTGCTCGATATTAGCGCCCAAAGTACAAGTGATTGGACTATCTGCCGCTACGATCGCTGCAAGCTGCAAGCACAGGATCGAAGACGTTTAAGAAAATAGACAGTACCATATTTATTTATCTGAAGTTGAACACTCTGCCGCAAGATGCCACCAGCAGCGAGGTTCACACAGCTCTCATAAGGGTTATCATCTAGCAGGTTTATATCCAGTGGTTACGTACAGTATCTTCACATGTGACCAAATTTTGAGCAAAATCTGCTTAACCGATTGTTCAATTTTTTACATGCATCCTTACCTGCATTTTTTCGAGAATACGCTACAGTTCCAATTAATGGGGAATCCATTAGTTCTATTTTGGATACAAATGAAATAAATTTGCTAACCAATTTTGTATAAAATTGGTTTTTGATAAAGTTTGTTTTTGTTATTTTAAGGCGAAAAGCACATTGAGGCTATTATCACCTCCCTAAATGTAAGTGTAAGTGTAAAAGTGTTTTTTTCTTTTTTTGTGTGTTTAACGTCCGACTATTGTGCACACTTGGGCTAATGGAGACGATGGGATGATTTATAGCGTATGAAAATGCCAAGCCCTCGCCGGGAATCGAACCCGGGTCTTCGGGGTGAAAGCCTAGTACGTTATCAACTAGGCCACCGAGGCGGCTTATGATGAACCAAACATACATACATACATACTTATCCAGCCACGAAAAACACAACACCCCTTTTTTGGAAGTCGTGTAAAAACAGTAAAATCGTACTTCGGCAGTAAAGTGTTAAAGTCGTAAGTGTAGTGTTGTAAGTGTAAGTGTTTGTTAGACTCGGATACCACGAGGGACGCCTAAATCCTTTCAATAGGTGCAGCTTGTCTATTTCAAGATAGCCAGTAAAAGAACAAGCTTCGACAGAGGCTATAGATACGAAGTCTTGTCATCGAAACCGGGCAATTCGTTTTGTGACTCTTTTTTTAACCAGTGAACTTTTTGACATTAGTTAAAAGCAGGTATACTCACACGAGACATGCAAGGCGTTCTTAATAACTTTTCTCGAAATGACCAATAACGATTTTGATTAATTTCAAATTACAAGGTTTTTTACGACACTAACCATATAAGTGTACAGCATACTGAGCGAATGATTTTGTTCAATAGTACGAGAGTATAATTATTTTGCCAATAAGTCAAAGCGTTAATATAGGCTACTCAGGCAAAGGTTACTGAGACTAGCGTAGGCTACGGTTTAACCTGTAGTTTAAAATAACACACGGTTACAAACCGGAGTAAATCATAATAAGTGCAATTTCAGCACCATTGCCTTTTTTAGCAACCAGGCCTAATTGAATACCATTCCCTGTCACATACATCACAACCATATTACAAGTGGTAGTCCCAATATGAACCGCTACTAGCGCTGTTATCAGTGAAAGTTTACCAGAAAAGCTGATTGCCAGCTGTTATTCACACCAAACAGGCGATATAGGCCCAACAATTATACTGTATATGGAACAGGCTGAAGATTTAATAAGACCCGTTTGTTTTTATCCTTTAATGTGAACTAGAAAAATATCAATAGCCTTGTAGTTGCTAACAGAAATAACAGCTGTTGCAAAAATATTGCTAACACAAGAAAAAGAATAAAACAATTTCGTTAAAGTGAAAAAATTAATTTTGATGTATTGAAGGAACTCTGAAAGCACGACACACTGAACATTGATTGATCAATCGTCCCCCAAAGTGGGTGAAACGTAGAAGAAGAAGAAGGAACTCTATTAAGGTCTCTAAATCAAATTTTTGTTTTTTACCTTGATATCTGTATCTTATTATTATTGTGTCCATCATTGCAGACCAAATCTGCTTGTTCGATTTTGATAAAATTTAGCATGCAGGTCATATTTATTTTTAGAGAACAAATTTCTGTTACAACCAAAAATAAAATCATCTATCATGTTTTCTCTTTCTTTTTATGTTAATTACGACAATTTGTTCGAAAACACAACATAACCTAAAACTTATTATAGCCTAACAGCTGTTCAATGAAATCAGCTGATCGTTAAAATTAATATAAAACAACGACCTTTTATTATAACTACTAACACAAAAATTAAATTAACGATTGATTTCATGTATTTACAGCAGGTAAAACTTCTTCGTAGTTAACGTAGTGTAGTGGTTATCACGTGCACCTGACACGAGCAAAATCCCCGATTCGATCCCGGGCGGAAATACAGACAATTTTAATTATAATTAATTTAATGTAAGACTTGCGACGCGCAAAATATAATATTACATCAATATAAATTTGTGCACTCGCATTACGCAAAATCCAACATCACAAACAGCCCTAAAACATGATACATGTTCACACGAGTAAAGCTGCGACCAAATACACATTCAAATTTACTTCGCCTTAAAATATATATATATATATATAAGTTATATAGACAATTATTGTAAACTTTGCTAGATTTAGTGTTAGACTTAGCTATATTTAATGCTGACAGTTTAGCTTTTAACACAGTAAGCATTTTCATGTACCTAGAGAAGAAAGAGCAGGAGCTCAGTGTTAATCGAGGTTTCACTCAGTTCGCATCTCAATGTATATGAGACGAACTTAAATAATTATAATAAGTTTTAAGTGAATATTAAAGTCTTATTGTAATTAATAAAAAAGCAGTTTTTTTAAAAAAAGCGACATCCTCGAAACCATACCATAACTGGCGCAGTCGGTAGGACACTTCGGGAAAATTAGTGCATATAATTTTTTTTCAGTTTCAACTGTTAACCGAAGTGTCGAACAAAAGACCAACCATTTAATTTAATAAGTGCATATTACTAAGTTAAACACAACCAACCGGCAAAGTGAATATTTGCAACCGTAGAGTGAACATCTACATCCGAACCAAAGTGAAGTGAAAAAATTGTGTAAAAGTTCAGTGCATTACGCAATGAGCATAGAGTTTTGGATTTTGTAAGTAATACAAAGAAGAATAACCTTTGTGAATCTGTATACATTATCCTTAGTTATTTATAACATTTTAACTAAAAGGAATGTCAATAGAGAATTAGTACCCGAAATTCCATCTGATGTTTATGTCAAAACTGTACAGAAACAAAGTAAAACTAAAAACAAATATAATAAAGAAGAAGTTACTTCAGTAAACGCAGAATTAAAAACGGCAAAAATTAAAGGGAGACACCCTAATACCAAACAAAAAATCCATCTATCAAAAATTAAAAGACCAAGGAAAATCAGTAAAATTCCAAAATCTAATGATCCTTCTATAAATCCTGTTCCAGGTCCCTCCTCTTCCTTCAGGGAGTAATTAAAGATAAGCTAGAGATAATTTATGTAGAAAATAAAGTTAATATTAAGAAAACTAGGTATACTTCAACCAAGTATAATTTCCACAAAATAATTGTTCAGTGAAATATAAAAAAAATCATCAGTTCTATAATAATAAATTACCATTAGAGCCAAAAATAGAAAATATGTGGGCATTTGAAAGTGTAATAGACGTAAGTTGTAAAATTAGAGCTAAAGAAACAGTATATTTGCTGAAATTGCCTATTGTAGATGAAACAGACTATAATATTTATAAGTTGTTATCTGTACCAACCAAATATGAATCAGGATATATAACTGTAATTTCTAGAGTAAAATATATGTTAATGTCTAAATCTAAGTTAGGTAAGGTTAAACTCTTAGGTTTAAACAGTAATTGTAAGAACAAAATTCATTCAAAATCTCTATGCTCATTGGAACAAATAACTAATCATAATCTTGATTGTGAAACATCTATAATACAATCCGGCAAGACGGACAGCTACAAATATTCTGCATTGGAGATTCCTGAAAATTTAATATGGATTCCTGAAATGAACCAATATTTGGCAATTTTATCTCAAAAGGAAACTACAGCAACTAAACTTCGAAGGATCTACTTAATCAGTCCCAACAATGATTCAATTCTTTATCAAGATAAACAATTGTATCATTTAATTTAGACGCTATATCAAAAATTCATCAACATTCAGTTACTACAAGAAAAATCAGCATTTGGACCATCATCATACTCGGAAGTCTTCTCCTGGTGATTATTTATATTGTGTTTAAAAGATTTTCGGGAAAGGACCAACGTTAACCCAGCACTCAACCACCCCCGGAAGTTTCGTTTAGGGATGGAGGAGTTATATAGACAATTATTGTAAACTTTGCTAGATTTAGTGTTAGACTTAGCTATATTTAATGCTGACAGTTTAGCTTTTAACACAGTAAGCATTTTCATGTACCTAGAGAAGAAAGAGCAGAAGCCCAGTGTTAATCGAGGTTTCACTCAGTTCGCATCTCAATGCATATGAGACGAACTTAAATAATTATAATAAGTTTTAAGTGAATATTAAAGTCTTATTGTAATTAATAAAAAAGTTGTTTTTTTAAAAAAAGCGACATCCTCGAAACCATACCATAACTTATATATTTAAGCCGCCTCGGTGGCCTAGTTGATAGCGTACTGGGCTTTCACCCTGAGCCCACGCTCAGAATTTTTATGTTCTTTCTCCACGTAGCGGTCGGGTTCGATTCCCGGCCAGGGCTTGGAATTTTCATACGCTATAAATCATCCCATCGTCTGCACTAGCCCAAGTGTGCACAATAATCGGACGTTAAAAAAAACACAACAACAACAACAACAAAAAAAAATATATATATATATATATATATATATATATATATATATATATATTCTTTTTTTTAATTATCCAAATTACTGAACAACAAAACATTATGGTTTCGTCTTTGACATGTTAAATTGTGGGAAAATTTAGTCAGAGAAACAGCAAAAGCCATTCGGATGTTACTAGTCACACTTTAAACATTATCACAAACGTACGACAAAATTTAGAGAAAGAGAACTGTATTAAACGGATGGAGGACAGTAATACACAGAGGAAGGCCAGAAGGAAGATGAAAAAACACTTCAGGAAGACAGATCTGATGAAGCTGAGAGTAGCCATGGAGGATATTTGGATGTTGATGGTTCAAACAAGAGAAGTCAAAAAGTTAATAAATGCCTCTTTTGAAAGTAAATACACAAACTAATAAAGCATCTACTACTACTACCTTCTTGTGTTTGTGAACACTGAAAGTATTTTTAGGGTCAAATGACAGTAATCCTCGCAGTATATTATTATTGAATTACCCGGCCATTGATCTGACGCGCGCATACATACAGTATAACCTTTTCCGCTAATTTAACCGGTAACCGTAATATTTAGGAAGAATGTTAATGGATCAACATTATTGGAGATTTTGTTCTTTCCCCACGTAGCGGTCGGGTTCGATTCCAGGCCAGGGCTTGGCATTTTCATACGCTATAAATCATCCCCATCGTCTGCATTAGCCCAAGTGTGCACAATAGTCGGACGTTAAAAAAAAAAACAAAATAAAATAAAATTATGATAGGTCTTGCCGTTCAGCCAGTATTACAGGAAACATGCAATAATTACACTCGTCATTGCTAAATCACAGGCCACCATCTTGAAACGGAAGTGAATGGGAAAGAATCCTATACACGTCGTTCGGGCTTCGTAACAAATTTTAAAACAATCGGTCAATGCGTTTGGCCGAAAATGCGTAACAAACCAAACGCCGATCGGTCGAGTTGAAACAGAGACCTCGCTTCGGCCAATTAAAGTAATCAAGTATTGGACTTGAAAAAAGTTTTAAAAAACATGACTTAATTACACTGAGTGCTGTATTCAGTAGCATTCTTTAAATAAATTCACAGAATGGCACAATATACCTTTTTGCTTACTTGTACAGTATTCATTGCAAGCTCTTTGTTTTGTTTTTTCTTTCATTCGTTCCGCCTTGCACTAAAAACGTTCTTTATTTTAAATATTCCTTCCATACGATATTTCGTTTCAAACATTAGAATGTATCTGCAGACACTATACATTTGTGTCGTGATTGATTTACACTGGGGTTCTCAACATTTTTTTCTATTTAACTTCCTAATTTTTTTTTATTCCGTGGACTCCCACATGTTTACAATGTATTGCACAAATATCACTGAAAATAAGCTTTTATTAGGACCAATTCAATACAGTTTTTTTAAAAATCGTTTATATTTTGTATTATTAGAAATAAATTAAAGATATAGTTATGTTAACAGAAGCAGAAATGTAAATAAAATATAAACCACATAAATACATACAATTTTAAGGAGATGTTTGCTGTTGATGTCCTTCGATTCTCCTGGGAAATATTTGTTAATATTAATCGTAAATCACTACATTCTGATATCGCCAGGGGTTAAAAATGGAATTGATTTCATCGACCCCCTTCAAAGTTCAATAGACTCCCAAGGGTCTACAGACACCTGGACACCTGGTTAACACGATAATATAAACCGCGTATCTCCTTTTTTTTTCTTTTTGTGTTTAACTTCCGACTATTGTGCACACTTGGGTTAATGCAGACGATGGGATGACTTATAGCGTATGAAAATGTCAAGCCCTGACCGGGAATCGAACCCGGTTCCTCGGAGTGAAAACCCAG
>CM040183.1:79598677-79656177 GCA_022606455.1 Callitettix versicolor
AGAGCCGCCTCGGTGGCCTAGTTGATAGCCTAGGCTTTCACCCCGAGGACCCGGGTTCGATTCCCGGTCAGGGCTTGGCATTTTAATACGCTATAAATCATCCCATCGTCTGCATTAGCTCAAGTGTTTACAATAGTTGGACTTAAAAAAAAAAAAAAAAAAATCAAATCAAACCAAAATGTCCAACGCAGAAAGCTTTACACGCCAAATATTTTTAACGACTCCCTCAAGAAAAGTTATTTACAGGTTAGATTCGGTTCGTACTTCTAACGAAAATTCGCTAATTAGACTTTTGGAACGCCCTTAACCAATTAAAAAAAACTTTAACAGTGCGAGACTGGCCGACAGAAGTGACTACTTTTGGCATGCCTGACTGTATACTTTTTCATTGTTATGATTTAATTATTTTTATAAAAATTTAGATGCATGCAGGAAAGGGCAAGTCTTGAAAATTATGTTAGCATTAAATTTCGCGCGCGCGCGGGTGTGTGTGTGTAGTTATACAACTTAAAAATTAACTGTCACTGTCACAGACTATGAATTTGAGTATCTTAGGCTATATAAGGGACTTTAATAATTAATCAGTTTATAACCCTACTTGTATTGTGGCATTTATACTGTCTAAGTATAATAATAAATATAACATTTGTGATTCTGGCATTCAAAAATTGGTTAAATAATTTAACTACACAAATTTAGAATATACACATTTTTAAAATTAACAAGAACAATAAAGATAACCTCAATTGAAATGTAATTGAAGCTATTGTGCGAAATCAGGTGTTTAGAAGTAGTCACTTCCAGTCTAGATATATACAAGAACAATGCATATGCTGTGAGGTATGCATTACGGATTCAAGCGTGACGCGAAAGCAAATGTTTATAGCCTACCCATGTTTTGTCAAACGCAACTATACAAGTTTTCACTTCGAAAATACATTTTTTAATAACTAAACAAAAAAAAAATAATGTGTTGTAATAATGTTTGTAATAATAATGTTCACTAGAGAGCGCGTATAGATGTTAGAGCGTTCCGTGACGGCAAACTGAATTTTTCCCCGTGCAAAACATACACCCTTACCCCGCGATAGGAAGTATTTGTATAAGTATAATAATAAATATAGTATTTGTGATTCTGGCATTCAAAAATTGGTTAAATAATTTGACTACACAAATTTAGAATATACACATTTTTAAAATTAACAAGAACAATAAACATAACCTCAATTGAAATGTAATTGAAGCTATTGTGCGAAATCAGGTGTTTAGCAGTAGTCACTTCCAGTCTAGATATATGCAAGAACAATATATGCTGTGAGGTATGCATTACGGATTCAAGCGTGACGCAGTGTTTGCCAATGTTTATACCCATGTTTTGTCAAACGCAACTATACAAGTTTTCACTTCGAAAATACATTTTATTAATAACTGAACAAAAAAAATAATAATGTTTGTAATAATAATGTTTACTAGAGTGCGGGTATGGTTGTTAGAGCGTTCCGTGACGGCAAACTGAATTTTTCCCCGTGCAAAACATACACCCTTACCCCGCGATAAGAAGTGTTCACTTCAAAAATTGCGAACGTTAATATGCGCGCGCACGTAAGCACAAATGCGCACAATTTACGTAATTTTTTTTTTAACGTCCGACTATTGTGCACACTTGGGCTAATGCAGACGATGGGATGATTCTTAAAAGATATGAAAATGCCAAGCCCTGGCCGGGAATCGAACCCGGGTCCTCGGGGTGAAAGCCCAGTACGGTATCAACTAGGCCACCGAGGCGGCTCAATTTACGTAAAAAAATTGATAAATGAAGACCGATCAAAACTTACAAATTTTCGGAATAATCACAAAACCATATGAACTGGCAAGAAAGTAACAGTATGCCCAAAAACAGAAGTACAACGTATAGCGTAATACTGAGTCGAGTTGACGATTTCGTAATACGAACGTTTATCGATTGCAAGTGATGAGGACGCGTTATGCCTATATCACAGTCGTGTTGAGAGTAGCGAGCAGACAGATATGAATGGAATGTTCTGGCTACAAGGTAAGGATCGGGTCACGAACGAATAGCAGAGCAGGAACGTAACAGTGAAGAATGCGGAGACGATTTGGAAAGGGCAAAGCAGAAAGGGAAAGGAAACACAAACCAGGCCACAAAGAGTAAAATACCAACAGGGTGGGAGAATTGTATGAGAACGTCCCAATGGTACACAACTGTTATACAGCAAGAGCAGAAAATGTTATTTAAAATGAGTTGCAGCAAGTGTCGAGGTATAGAAAATATTTTACCGTAGGTTTGAAATATGTATAAGTTATCTTGATTTTTTTTACAATGGAAAAAAATCTATTGGAACATCCAAATAGTAAGAAATTGAATAACAAATTTCCATTGGAAAAACTATTAAAACATTCAACATAGTAGGAAATTTTATAGCAAATGTCCACTGCAAAAAGAACTACTAAAAGAAATCCAATATAGTACGAACTTGTATAGCACATTTCCACTGCAAAAAAAGCTACTAAAAAATCCAAAATAGTACGAACTTGTATAGCAAATTTCCACTGCAAAAAGAGCTATTAAAAAAATCCAATATAGTACGAACTTGTATAGGAAATTTCCACTGCAAAAAGAGCTACTAAAAAATCCAAAATAGTACGAACTTGTATAGCAAATTTCCACTGCAAAAAAAACTACTAAAAAAACCCAATATAGTACGAACTTGTATAGCAAATTTCCACTGTAAAAAGAACTACTAAAAAAATCCAATATTGTACGAATTGTAAAGCAAATTTCCACTGCAAAAAGAACTACTAAAAAAAATCCAATATTGTACGAACTTGTATAGCAAATTTCCATTGCAAAAAGAGCTACTAAAAAAACCCAATATAGTACGAACTTATACAGCAAATTTCCATTGGAAAAACTATGAATACATCCAACGTAGTAAGATTGTAAAGCAAATTTTCACTGGATAAAAATGTATTAAGAAATCCAACATAGTGAGAAATTGTACAGTAAATTTCTATGGTAGAAAGTCTAAACTCGAGAATTTTAAATTAGATCCAATCCTTACTTTTAGAACACTTTGCGAGGAGTTAAAAAGTTTAAGGAATATTGCACAGAATTTTTCAGCTACTTTGAGTAGATTTTCGAAAACAAATTTTGAACAGCAGATTCTGAGAATTTTTTTTTCATTCTTAATGAAAAAAGTACGCCCATTTTTTAATAGCGTTTTTTACAAAAATTATACAAGAAAATGTAATTTTACTAAGAATTTCAAAAAAAGATCATTACATACAAAGCCCGAAAAAAGTTATCAGAAAAACTAAAAATAATGGATGTATTAAAAAAAAAAACAGAACATGCAATACATATTTTACATTGTTAACAACAAGAGCAAAAGAAAGAAAAACAACGGAAACACAATGAAAAAAGAAAATAACCGTGGCACAAAGCTGTCCCGTCATGATAAAAGCAACTTTCTGAAAGTACATTTCGTATATTTATCGCAACCTTTTTTGAAATTCTGATCTTACCGTCATAATCCGCATATATCAGCATTTTAAACTTTCAAATTACACTGAAAATACGAAAATGAACCCTGACCATCATCAAAATATCTCTTAATTTCAACAGATTTTCAAAATTAAAAACGCTAATTTACGCAGTTTTTAACGCTGATGACGCAGGTGAAATCAGATTTTCAAGAACATTTAAGACAAAAAATATATGAATTTTTAAAGATTTGAAAATGACCGCCATTACGAAATTGTTGGACAAATTTTTCTGGTTAACGAACTTGCCCAGGCTATTAACAAAATGGAATTTTGTGCCAAGTTTGAATCAAATCTGGATAAAATTGCAAACATGAACGTTTTAACGCGCGCGCGCACGCACGCACGCACACACACACGCGCGCGCGCGCACACACACACACACACACACGCGCGCGCGCGCGATAACAAATTTAATGACATCTCAAGAGTGATCTGAAGGTCTGATCAGCCTCATTTCAAGATACTGATTCTGAGTCTTACCACGATGGCTGCTCCAGTAGCTCATTTTTTCCAATGGAAATTCGCTAAACTCGTATAAATTTATATTCTTAGTCAATGCATTCAGTCTTCGTCGATGTCTCAAAACACAACCATATGTTCATACATCTAAAGTAAAAACCGCTTTTTCAATGAGGGGCAAATTCGATTTCTTTTTCGAGTCTTAGAAAGTTAGTGCACTGTTATTTTCTACGCGCTTAGCCCAGTTGTGTGAAAGTAAAATTACTTCGGAAATTTGAACGTATCTGGAATGCACGACGGCCGGAATGCAGTGGACCGGAGAGCTACAAATACAAAGACGTAGCCTGCGTCACGGCCAATTAAATAAAACCTAAACATGTGCGAACAGCCCAGAAAAACTGCCTCTTAGATAAATGTCGGCTAAAGGTCAAACAAGCACTACCGTTCATCTTGTCCGTTTTTACAGGCGCCTTTCTTTCATTAACGTCTGTCTGTAGGGCTACAGCTTCGGTATTCGCTTCTTACAAGCACTTATAATAGTTGTTACGTCTGTAGGGCTACAGCTTCGGTATTCGCTTCTTACAAGCACTTATAATAGTTGTTACGTCTGTAGGGCTACAGCTTCGGTATTCACTTCTTGAAATCACTTATAATAGTCGCTGTTACGTCTGTAGGGCTACAGCTACGGTATTCACTTCTTGAAATCACTTATAATAGTCACTGTTGTCTGTAGGGCTACAGCTACGGTATTCACTTCTTGAAATCACTTATAATAGTCGCTGTTACGTCTGTAGGGCTACAGCTAAGGTATTCGCTTCTTACAAGCACTTATAATAGTTGTTACGTCTGTAGGGCTACAGCTACGGTATTCACTTCTTGAAATCACTTATAATAGTCACTGTTGTCTGTAGGGCTACAGCTTCGGTATTCACTTCTTGAAATTACTTATAATAATTGCTGTTATGTCTGTAGGGCTACAGCTTCGGTATTCACTTCTTGAAATCACTTATAATAGTCACTGTTATGTCTGTAGGGCTACAGCTTTGGTATTCATTTCTTGAAATCACTTATAATAGACGCTGTTACGTTTGTAGGGCTACAGCTTCGGTATTCACTTCTTGAAATTACTTATGATAATTGCTGTTACGTCTGTAGGGCTACAGCTTCGGTATTCACTTCTTGAAATCACTTATAATAGTCGCTGTTACGTCTGTAGGGCTACAGCTTCGGTATTCACTTCTTGAAATCACTTATAATAGTCACTGTTGTCTGTAGGGCTACAGCTTCGGTATTCACTTCTTGCAATCACTTATAATAGTTGCTGTTTCGTCTGTAGGGCTACAGCTTCGGTATTCACTTCTTGCAATCACTTATAATAGTCGCTGTTACGTCTGTAGGGCTAATGCCCTATTCGCTAACAATCGCTAACAAAATCGGTATTCGCTTCTTACCGATTCTTCTTCCAAAACTGATTCTGTCAATCATTATTTAAGGACTTGGACACAGTAATCATTCAAATATTACTTTAAACAATGTATTTTTTAGCAGTCAGCTGTTCTGGTACACACACAATTAATTATTTGTCACATATGCCTGCACTGTGCTGCACTCTCGTGGGAACATTTTATACTGCTACTAGAATTTTGTTTAAAAACCTTTTACCGGTCTTATTTATTGTAATGTGTGAGAGTTCCCTGGTACTCTAACAAGCCCGTAGGTAGCCCATAAAGTAGTTTCAATACAGCAGGTCCTTATTTTGGTACCAAACCGTTCGGAATGCTTAGCGTAAATATGACAGATATTTATAAGCTGTTTCGTTGACGTGACGGAAGCGAATTTCTAAAGGTATTTTAGAAATACGCAGGACAAAACGATTCAAATCGAGACAAACCTTTAAAATGTAGACGGTTGGCAATGGTGATTGTACCAGTATCGTCGTGTTTGTCCTTGAAAGCAAAAGGACTTTAAAACAGTACTGAAATTATTATAATTAGGAAGGTCAAAACTAATGTCTGTTATTTGTGAGAGAATTCTGAGAGAGGAGAATTGAGGGGATAGGAGTCAGGAGGGGACGTACTGCTAATGAAGGCCGAACACTGCTGCCAAATGTAATAAGTTTTATTACCTTGTTTTAATTACGGTATGTTTCTTTGAATATCATTTATGGATAGTCCTCGTCTATCCATAAATGACATTTTTTTCTTATCTCATTTTATGCTAAACCGGAAATAATAAACGGAGAATCGAAGCATAAAATATCAAACATATTACGAAAGGAATTACGAAGAAAATATAGCACAACGAACAAAAAATTATTTTAAAAACTGAAGTTAAAACAATTTTATACTCCTAACTTGAGAGCAAAATCAAGTGGAAATAAAAATAACGCCGCAAACAGCTGTCTCGCTGACTTAATGGAAGCGAATATCCAAAAGTTTTTTCCATTATACCCTTTTTTGAATTTCGAATTCACTATCATAATCAGCATTAAAATCTACACATAAGTAAATTAACAATTTAAACTTTTAAATTAACGAAAACAAGAATGAACCCTGACCGCCATCAAATTCAATTTCTTCATTTTAATGGATTTTTAAAGTACAAAATGCTAATTTATGCACTTTCTAACGCCGACTACAATGGTGAAATTTACAGATACAATTTATGGCAAAAAATTATGAATTTGATTTAAAATCAGCGACATTTTGAAACTGCTGAATGGATATTGTTGGGTGACGAAATTGTAAAATTTTTACTAAAATCGATTTTTGTGCCAAATTTGAATCAAATCAGACACGTAATTTGAATAAAATTACGAACTTGAGTGCGCGCGCGCGCGCACACACACACACACACACACATACCGAAAATCATGGATTCATTCTGCGCATGCGCAGAGCGTGATGTCCGTTGATACAAAAGTTAGGAGTGGTACTAGCACAAACTTCCATACTTCATCTTTAAAATAAAACTAAGGTCTATATTTATTTTTGCAATATTATTAAAGTAAAAAATTACTGCGACAGAAATAGAACTCAGTTGGGCGTAATTGCATAATTACTTCAGGCTTCGATTTTAGACATAAAAATGAACCCTAAACTGGGTCAAATTGTTTTTTTAAAATTTAAACTGATTTTGAAAATCCAAAATATTAATTTATGCATTTGTATACAAATCTAAGCCAAAAAGCTACGAATTTTTTAAAATTTAAAATGGCCGACATTTTTAAACTGTCGAACGAATATTGCTGGTTAAGGAACAAGCTAATACCAAAATCGATTATTTTGCCATGTTTCAATCAAATCGGACTAAAATTTCGAACGTCCGCGCGCGCGCGCACACACACACACACACACACACACACACACACACACACACACACACACACACACACACACACACACACACACACACACACACACACACACACACACACACACACACACACACACACACACACACACACACACACACACACACACACACACACACACACACACACACACACACACACACACACACACACACACACACACACACACACACACACACACACACACACACACACACACACACACATTTAACGACCTCTCAGAAAGTGATCCAAAGATCAGGATCGGCGCTCATTTCGAGGTTCAGGTTCTAGGTCATTCGAAGACGGTCATTCGTTAATTTTACACATTCATTCCGTTATTGTTTACAAAGTCGAATTCATCTCAAACCGGCGTCACAACTGTTTTGAAGCAATCAAGCAATTGTCGATTGATCTATACCTACAGATTACTCATTAAACAGCAATTAAACGTGTGACACAATCAGCTGATTGCAGGCGCCAACATCTGCGTCTTGTAAACAGCTGACTGTAAGCTGTAGGCGCCAAACATATGTGCCTGAAGAAGGATGATTCCACTTAGTCGCACTTGTCTATTGTCAACCACTTCACCTCGCCTCATCACCTTCCCACGTGAATTTACCGTACAATAACACTGGATTTGTTTTAACAAAGCTGTCACGTGACTGGAGGAATGATGAATGAGTGTTGTTTACAATGCCACACCATAACCCATCAGGTAAAAGTTGGCGCTATCTTTTGGTCAAGCTGAGCGATGTGTTCATTTTAGCGAATTTCCTCATTGGAAAATTTATGTAAATGATTTATTGTTTATGGCAAAAATTAAAGTTATAAAAATTAATTAATTATAATTCATTAAATTAATTAATAATTTAATGTATTACATTTATTAGTTATAAAAATTAATTAATTATAATTCATTACATTAATTAATAATTTAATGTATTAAATTTATTAGTTATAAAAATTAATTAATTATAATTCTTTACATTAATTAATAATTTAATGTATTAAATTAATTATAATCATGTATATTATTTTTAACATCCCTTTTTCTCAGCACACACTATTCGTACAAGCATAAATGAGGTATCTTTAGAAAGATTTTTTAAAACGGCTTCTGACATTGCAAAACGATTTTGCGCTATAACTTTCTGTTTGTGGAAAAAATTTAACATACCAGACATTTTTAACCGTCACAAGCAAAACGGCATCTTGGATACGCATGCGCGGCATCACAAATCTGACATTTTAAAAAGCTACCTTCTTAATCACGAATAGCCAATCCCATTAAAAATGCCACTTTTGTGCATAACGTGCCTAGAACAATTTCAATACTTACTTAAAAGTCATTACTTATAGGTTATGTGGCCTTACTGATAGTCCCCTATCCCTGCCCGTCGTACAAGCCGGGACAAACATTTCGAATACCAAACACATGTTTTGGACACTGTTTTTACACAAATATATTTGCGATTTCTCCTTCCATCGTGCATTTATCTATTGTTAATACGGACATCAGAAAATACGAAGTATAATAAAAATTATAAAATAGAGGTTATCAAACATGCCTTTTCAATTGACTAGAAGACAGTTACCTATTAAAATTGCATTTGCTATAGCTATAAACAAGTCGCAGGGACAAACACTTCAAAGAGCAGGATTGTATTTATCAAATGCCGTCTTTACTCACGGACAATTGCATGTAGCCTTCTCAAGGTTACATCAACTAACATGTTTGTATCCATTAAAGAAAATGAAATACTTATTCAAAAGGCTGTGTTTACTTAAAACTTTCATGGTACGAGATTTCGCACGGGCTAATTTACTTATACAAATTAAAATTTTAAAAATTATTTAATTTATGATTTTATAAAATGACTTTCTAAAAATGATTTTTTTATAAATGATAACACATGTACGTTCGTATATGTGTTAGCACGTTCACGTTGGCAATTTCGGTTCATGTGATTGAAACGTGACGCGAAAATCGATTTTGATAATAGCCTGGACAAGTTCGTTACCCAAACAAAATGGCGGTCATTACAAATCTACCTGATACTTCAAAAATGACTTCATCATCGTAAAAATGCACGTAAATTATCAATTTAAATTTTCAAATTCTCTTGAAAAAACGACAATGTATCTGGCACCTACGTCTGGATTAATGTATATATACTACCGTTCGTTTCAAACTTGGCGCAAAATTTGATTTATGTATTGTATTAGCTTTGAAAAGTTCTACTTTCAGTAAAATACTTTTTTCCACCTGTCCTGTGGTTGAGAGAGGTTCTTGGCACTGAACAGTGAGTAGTTGTGATTGCTCTTTAATAAAAGTGAGACTATCACTGCTACTGAGAACACTGTTCTTGGCACTGAGCAGTAAACAGTTATGATTACTCTTCAACAGAGTGAGCTGTAGGATGCTATCACTGCTACTGAGAACACTGTTCTTGGCACTGAGCAGTAAACAGTTATGATTACTCTTCAACAGAGTGAGCTGTGGATGCTATCACTGCTACTGATAACACTTTTCTTGGCACTGAGCAGTAAACAGTTATGATTACTCTTCAACAGAGTGAGCTGTGGATGCTATCACTGCTACTGATAACACTGTTCTTGGCTCTGAGGAGTAAACAGTTATGATTACTCTTCAACAGAGTGAGCTGTGGATGCTATCACTACTACTGAGAACACTGTTCTTGGCTCTGAGGAGTAAACAGTTATGATTACTCTTCAACAGAGTGAGCTGTGGATGCTATCACTGCTACTGATAACACTGTTCTTGGCTCTGAGGAGTAAACAGTTATGATTACTCTTCAACAGAGTGAGCTGTGGATGCTATCACTGCTACTGATAACACTGTTCTTGGCTCTGAGGAGTAAACAGTTATGATTACTCTTCAACAGAGTGAGCTGTGGATGCTATCACTACTACTGAGAACACTGTTCTTAGCACTGAGCAGTAAACAGTTATGATTACTCTTCAACAGAGTGAGCTGTGGATGCTATCACTGCTACTGATAACACTGTTCTTGGCTCTGAGGAGTAAACAGTTATGATTACTCTTCAACAGAGTGAGCTGTGGATGCTATCACTGCTACTGAGAACACTGTTCTTGGCTCTGAGGAGTAAACAGTTATGATTACTCTTCAACAGAGTGAGCTGTGGATGCTATCACTACTACTGAGAACACTGTTCTTGGCTCTGAGGAGTAAACAGTTATGATTACTCTTCAACAGAGTGAGCTGTGGATGCTATCACTGCTACTGATAACACTGTTCTTGGCTCTGAGGAGTAAACAGTTATGATTACTCTTCAACAGAGTGAGCTGTGGATGCTATCACTGCTACTGATAACACTTTTCTTGGCACTGAGCAGTAAACAGTTATGATTACTCTTCAACAGAGTGAGCTGTGGATGCTATCACTGCTACTGAGAACACTGTTCTTGGCTCTGAGGAGTAAACAGTTACGATTACTCTTCAACAGAGTGAGGTGTGGATGCTATCACTGCTACTGAGAACACTGTTCTTGGCTCTGAGGAGTAAACAGTTATGATTACTCTTCAATAGAGTGAGCTGTGGATGCTATCACTGCTACTGAGAACACTGTTCTTAGCACTGAGCAGTAAACAGTTATGATTACTCTTCAACAGAGTGAGCTGTGGATGCTATCACTGCTACTGAGAACACTGTTCTTGGCTCTGAGGAGTGAGCAGATATGATTACTCTTCAACAGAGTGAGCTGTGGATGTTATCACTGCTACTGAGAACACTGTTCTTGGCTCTGAGGAGTGAGCAGATATGATTACTCTTCAACAGAGTGAGCTGTGGATGCTATCACTGCTACTGAGAACACTGTTCTTAGCACTGAGCAATAAACAGTTATGATTACTCTTCAACACAGTGAGCTGTGGATGCTATCACTGCTACTGAGAACACTGTTCTTGGCACTGAGGAGTGAGCAGTTATGATTACTCTTCAACAGAGTGAGCTGTGGATGCTATCACTGCTACTGAGAACACTGTTCTTGGCACTGAGCAGTAAACAGTTATGATTACTCTTCAACAGAGTGAGCTGTGGATGCTATCACTGCTACTGAGAACACTGTTCTTGGCACTGAGCAGTAAACAGTTATGATTACTCTTCAACAGAGTGAGCTATGGATGTTATCACTGCTACTGAGAACACTGTTCTTGGCACTGAGGGATGAGCAGTTATGATTACTCTTCAAAAGAGTGCGACTATGGATGCTATCACTGCTACTGAGAACACTGTTCTTGGCTCTGAGGAGTAAACAGTTATGATTACTCTTCAATAGAGTGAGCTGTGGATGTTATCACTGCTACTGAGAACACTGTTTTGGCACTGAGCAGTGAGCAGATATGATTTTTGTACAGCATAAACGTGTCCCGTTTGCATACGATACCAAACACGGCATTGTTTCTAAATTTGTGAATTGTTTGCAACTAGTTTCTTTAAGTTTCAAGATCTGCTAACAAAAAACCGAAGTTTCATAATTTTTCATCAAAAACAATGTGTTTTTGCCACACCTACACACGTAAATGGTAGTGATGCTCGATTACGGAATGTTTTAGTCGATTGTTTCGATTGTAAAACATCTCGATGCTTCTCGATTGTACTGGACTCGACAGTCGTCACTTGACGATTGATTTTCTATCCGAGTTCACCAACTCGCTGAGCCTCTTGTTGCCTACACTTGCATGTTTACTTGTTCAGTTCAAGTAGACCTAAATCATCGATAAAACAATCGAGTGAATCAACTTGTAATCGGAACTGGTGTCAAAACCCTTCATGTTAGGTCTGACCACTCTTATTAACTTTAAAAATGTATGTTCGTTGAATTAATTATGAATCATGGCTGTTTTTGGTATGTACAAATATATAGTTGTTTATTACACATTTCAATTAAAGAATAAAGTAAATAAATTGTTTCTTAATTTAATTGTGGTTGATTGGTTTATTAATATTATTAGTGTATATAGGCCTATTATTTGTATAGCCAAAAATTAAAATTTCTTTTCAGTCCAGAAGATAGTTCCTTGGATCACGCTTAAGTAAAGCGTGTAAAATGAGTTATTTTTGTGATGATTTTGTAATTTTGTTTGTAATAATACAGCACTGTTTACATTAGGCTAATATTAATAATTCGCGCTTACAATCGACTAAAAAAACGAACTGTTTTGTCGATTTGTCAAAGAAAAGGAAATCATTGTACTAAAAACCAAATCAGCAATCAGGAACCATTGCGATGACAGTCGTCACACGTTCAACTCGACTGGGATTCGTTGGTTGACTCGATTGTTCTGTTATACGATGGTTGATTGTTTCGATTGTAAAAATATCTAGCAATCGCGCATCGCTGCACGGAAGTCCGAACAGTTGCGTAGGCTATATGCTCGTATACCGGTCCTAGCTGCTTCCTCGTAAAGGACGGCAGTACGTTTAATTTTACGACATTCGGACGTGGAACAACGTCCTCAAACAGAAGTAGGCCTCGGTGGCGGGAGCTGATCCGTGAAGGAGAGCCGAGGACACGCGCGGCGCGGCGCCTCAGCTGTCACAGGAACACTTCAGTCACTCGGTTATTTCAGAACACGGAATTAAAACTCTGTGAAATGTACTTTAACTTGTAGGCGACGCAAAAATAATCTCCAATTCACGCGACAACAAACTGCTGAAAACAAGCGAATCCGCTAGAAAGCTCCATCATGAAATAAGAAATTTAAACAGCTTTAAAACTACATACCCCTGTGTATGAATCCCATATAAAAATATACTACACAAACTTTCTCACATTTTATCTCACTCATATCATGTATGAAGAATCATGATTCGTAAAAATAAAAAATTATGTTTAGAGAAGAAATAAACGTGTATGTGTATGTATGTTTGTGTGTGTGTGTGCGCGCGCGCGCGCACGTGTGATGTATTAATATTTGTGTGTGTGTGTGTGCACGCGCGCGCGCGTATGTATTAGTATTAGTTTGTTTGCGCGCGTGTGTGTTTTATTATTTTGTGTGTGCGTGTGTGTGTGTGTGTGCGTGTGTTTGTGTGCGCGCATGTGTATTAGTATTTGTTTGTGTGTGTGTGTAGTGTATTATTATTTGTTTTTGTGAATGTGTGTATTATTATTTGTGTGTGTGTGTGTGTGTGTGTGAGCGCGCGCGCGCGTACGCGTACGTGGTCAAACTTTATTCAAACGTGGCACAATACTTTTTTTTGGTAATGATTTGGACAAGTCGTTTCCTAGAAAAAATACGGTGATTACAAAATGGTGGATTCACGGTCTTAAGCAGCCTTAAAACCCGTATAAATTACCATTTAAAATTCGAATAAAAATACGAAAATGAACAGAAATGCAGATTACATTTTGAAAATCATATTTTCGTAACAGTGCGAGAAAAAATAAATTAAAATTTTCTTGAATTTACGCCATTTTGAAACGGAATTTGCTGATTAACAAACTTGTCTACCGAAATTACTTTGTACGCCTGTATGGGGTCTCGCTTATAGAAATATTGTCAGTATTAATGGGGAATTCTTTTTCATTACGTAAGCGACACAGCTGCGTGCAGTAACGTATTCGTGTATAGTAGACAACAGGAAGATATAAACAATATCGTTAAAGTATACTTTCCAGTTTCACAATCCAAAATTTTCGCACCAAATTGGTGTTTTTTAATTGACCATATACTAACGCAAAGCAGGGCAGGGACACAATCTTCCTGGCTAATGAATTTGGTAACGCCCGTTTTATTTGTTTCGGAAACAATTACAGAAAACACAATAATCAGATTTCAGTTTTACTGCTGATATTTTATGATTGCGGAAATGGATTTCCTCTAATCTAAACTGTTATTATTGTACATAATATAATGGTGTTTACAACTGTACAAGGTTCATTCATTAATAGCTTGAACTGTTAGCTAGCCCTGTCCTACTTATATACTTATACACCGTTAATAGCAAACTTGCATAAAAGAGGGAGCATCAAATCACGCTGAATCTGCGCTGTTGATATGATAACATAACTGTTATTTTTTAACAGAGTTTATTTCACATATTTATCTAACAGTGAATAGCTGATTTTAACTGTTACTAACTGTGAAATCTCATTAATCTGTTCCAACAATCCATGCCCCTAGTTTCTTTAATTTCCGCTAGGATCGCGTCGCCTTGCTCTGCGCCTGCGCAGTCGATTCACAGTTTGATACATACTATAGGTGGGCGTTTCTGCTACTTTTTACAAAACGTCAACAAACTGTTTGTTGAGAAAAAACTGCTTTTTTAAAACAGCTGGATTAGAAAACTGAAACTCAAACTTGTATTAACAGCTAAAACATAAAGCACATACGTTCAGTTTTCTAAGACTACTTATTCATTCCCATTACCACCATGTCCTTAAATTGTTTTTGGGTATAAAGCATTTAGAAAGGATAAAAATAATCTTTATAAGTGTAGTAATAATTAAATTACATTCTCAAAACGTAATAATTATGTATGCCATTTTATATTTACAAAATGCAATAGAACCATTCTTATTTTTACTTAAAAATTAAATAGTCCTTTGCATATTTACCAAAATGCAGACGATTTAGAATATTTTTAGTTGATTAAAAAATATTGATGATTGATAATAAATATAAAAAATATGTTTAAATAAAATTAGGCTGTGTAGGCTATCTACAAAATGTGAGAGGTTGTTACTACAACTCGCAACAAAATAGAGATAAACGTTGACATTGACCAAACAGTTCTTACTTCACTACAAGCAACAAGCAACTTTGGAATAAAGGGAAAAAGCATAAAAGCAGATAGAAGAAAAGCAGTTAGCAGGAAAGCAGTTAGCAGGCAAACAGTTTTAGCGCTTGCGGCAACGTTCGAATAGAACAGTCCGTTCCTTGTTTAACAAATCATAAACCAGTCCAAATCAAACTGCTTGTTTCCGTTTGAAAAAGCAGTTTGTTTGTTGTTTATAGAAAAGCAATTTTTTTAACAGTTTGGTGTTTTCTGCCCCACCACTAGTACATACCAATCTTGACACCATAATAGGCAATTTTACACTTAACATATAACACACTAACTGTGAATTGTGAAATTTTCACAGATCTTTTTTTTTGTGCAAGTAGTTTTAGAATTGTGTAGGTAAATAGGTACCATTAATAGCGGTTTCCGTTTGTGGTTTTTTAAAATTAATATTAGCCTATATCAAAACGCAACAGCTACATAACAGGCCAGCCAAAACATTATTTCACAGCTTACAGTTATGCACAGTTATATTTCACAGCTATGGAAAAGTAGCAGTAGCAGTAGCAGTTTTCACAGATACCAATATTTCACAGATAGATCATCTCTGTGGAACCGACAAGGAGAGTAAATCAAGATTTACTTGCTCTACCGCACGAACTGGCAACTCTGAGCTCCCAATGTTGCCTAATTTAAGCGTCAACCTCCCCCGCCATCTAACCATAAATCCTTTTTACTGATAAAAACAAACAGTTTTTCTTCATCAGTTACAACTGTTACAAGCTCTTTGTACATTGTAAACACGCTTGAGCAGAACAGCAAGATTTTAGTATTTTTAAATACATCTAGACTTACATATTAAATACATTAAAATTAAATGTAATTAATAATTAAATTAAATTAGACATTTAAATACATTAAAATATGATACTAAAATAACGCTAATTTGGTAATCTTGGAACACGACACGTAAATCAAAGAGTGAGTAAATTACAATTATTTTGGAATGACAATTACTAGCCATGATGGACTCTTGGAGAAAAGAACGAAACACTTTTGGGAAGAAGAGCAATTGGGATACTGAACAGCATCATACGGGATCAATAAATAAACATACGATATACAATACAATAATAAGAAGTATAATCTCATATGTAAGTGAATCTCATATGTGTATAATCATGAGATATAATCATGTGTATAATCACTGAAACAAAAACCGAAAAAAATGTCTTGAAGCTACAGAAACGGACACGAGAAAAAATTAAGAATCCGTGAAATCATGGTAGTGAAGCCCACCATTTTAGCCATCAAGACAAACAACTCCGGTGGTTTGGTAATGTCCAAAGGATGGACGAAAATCGAAATCCCAGATTCTAAAATGGAAACAGCGTGGTCGCAGAAAAAGAGTAAGACCGAGACTTGAGAGAAGGAATTGAAAAGTGAGAGAGAGGAAAAACGGAATATAGGAACCGGAAGACACCGGAGAACATTTTAAGCCGAAAAGAGAAACATTAATCTTGTTTAGTTTGTTAAATAACGTACTTAAATTGAAAATTAAGATTTAAGGACAAACATCAATACAGAACAATAGAAACGATAGATAGGCTATATGCGCCACGCTTCTTTTAACCGTCATCCAACCCACGTTTGAAGCCAAACAGTAATTTCTATGGGAAAAAGTTTAAATATAAAACTTAGAAAATACAGTTTTCACCAACTTTCCCAATAACGAAACTTCGCTACTTGAAAAATAAAATAAATCCTCGCTCATTAAAAATATCATTACATAAATTGTTTTAATTAAAATTATAATTTACGTTTTTTCAGTTTTAAAAGTTATACCCAACTTTTTTAACAGTTTTAAAAGTTAAGCGGATGAAATTGAATCAACACAACACAACCTTCAAATTATAAAAGGGCTCGGTCGATGTGGCTAAAACACCGGTCAGTGCCTGCGCACCTCAAGGTCGTGAGTTCTAGGAGCGGTTACTACCGTTATCCTTTCCGTTAACGCCGATCCTCGTCCTCATTAATAAGAAAATTTTATTCATTTAGAACGAAGTTACAACAGTTTTAGAGAACGAAGCGTTCTCTATTTAGGTTCGTAATTTTGATTAACAGGACATAAAAACACACTTTCGTTTTACCTTGGACAAGTTCGTTGCCTTACGAAAATCCTATCAACAATTTTAAACTGGCGAGCACTTCAAATTTTAAAAGCATAAATATTTATTTTCGTTTTACGTTGGACAAGTTCATTGCCTAAGAAACTTCATTCAACAATTTTAAAATGGGCGGCCATTTGGAATTTCAAAAGCATAAAAATCGATTTTCGTTTTACCCTGAACAAGTTCGTTGTCTAAGAAAATCCACTCAACAATCTTAAAAAGGCGGCCACTTAAATTTTAAACGTATAAACATCTATTTTCGTTTTACCTTAGACAAGTTCGTTACCTAAGAAAATTTGCACAACACTTTTAAAATGGCTGCCACTGCAAAATCAAACGGCGTAAAATCAATTTTCATTTTACCTTGGACAAGTTCGTTCGCTAAGAAAATCCACTTTTTTTAGTAACAAAAAATAATAATAGTAACGGAAAAAATAACAATAACGAAAAGAGTAACAATTTTAAAATGGCGGCCACTTATTAAAATTTCAAACGGGATAAAAATCGATTTTCGTTATCTAAGAAAATACACTCAACAATTACGATATAATACAATACGATGTAATATAATCCACGATATAAGAAAATCATTTTTTCTGTAATGCAAGATTTTAAAATGGCGGCCATTTAGTATTTAAAAAAAAAAAAATTCAGATATTAATGCATATTAAAATGATAAAATACTATTCAAAAACGTGTAAGGTAAAAGAATGTTTGTTGGATATTCGCTAAAACATGCAGACAGCGGTCAGTTTCCGAACGTGCCCATCTCAAGAAGATAGGTTCGGTACTGCATTTACCGCCTTAAAGTTTCCCTTTCCATTATATTCGACCCTTATTAGTATAACCGGCATAAAGTACTGAAGTAAACAAAAATAGCATACTTTCAGTGCAGATAAAGGCCTACTGAACAACGATTTAACCTGCAAAGTGACAGAAACAATTGGATAATATTAAGACGTCACGTGACGCGACAACGTACAGCGCGTATTATAATGAGAACCAGATTCGCTGAGAAAATACACACGATTATTCCAAGAATGCAGGACTTAAGAGGCCGTGTGAGAAATGACCTTGAGTACTCCTTCAGCCCAGCCGGAAACCGAAGCAAGTGTAATCGTAGCTTTTAATCGTGCAAAGTATAATGTATTCGTCTGGAATGCGAGGCGGTCGTGGCCGTTCGTTCAGCTAACGTTTTATTCAGGTTCGATTTTTAAAAACCGCCCTAAAACGACTTTCTGATAAAGCAATATTTGGTGAACAGATTTTGATAAGATCGATTTGTCAGTCGTCATTAAGTTATGAAAACGATATTTAGGAATATAATAACCTGTCAGAACGCAATACTGTCAGATACTATGAGAAAAAGGAGAATAAATTTTTACGGCCATCTTCTTAGAATGGACTCCAATAGATTGACGAAACGTGTGTTTGATTTTTTTTCCATAATCGTAAAACAAAACCGAACTGGTTTAAAGAAATTGAAAAAGACCTAATAGAATTAAAAATTACAGAAAATTCACTGCTTGACCAAACTGCTAAGATAAGTACCAAGGACGAAAGAATAAGATTCCAAGATAAAACCAAAATAAGACCTAAACCTGTCATTTCGGAAGAGGAGAGGAAAAGAAGATCGGAAAGAATGAAGAGCTACTGGGAACAAAGAAAAGTACAGCGCGCAAGAAATGATTGATTCAGCGTACCCCAAAGAGGGTGAAACGAAAAGAAGAAGAACCTACGCAATTTGTTTTGGTACTTAAGGACTTGAAATTGATCAAAATCTGATCTGTGTTGTTAGAACCGACTTTACGAAATTTAATAAAATTTAACCTATAGGCTATGTTTATCAACAGAATTGTGTTTTTTCATGAGTAAAAAAACTTTTTTATACACTAAAACATGACATATATCTTTCTCCGAACACAATATTTTATAATATTCGAACATGCCTACGTACTTCAACGATCAAGGGAACATTGCGTGATGCGATTGCAAAAATGTATATCTAATAGTATTTTTTTGCGCGTCTTAAGTCTCACATTAAATTAATTACAATTAAAATAACCTGTGTTTCCGCCCGGTAGCGGACCGGAAACTTAAACGTGTGAGGCGCACGTTTAACTAATTTATAGTAAAATGTCACTTGTTTTATATTTATTCGTAACGATCAGCTGACTTCAATGAACAGCTATTATTAGGTTTCAGGTTATTTTGTTAAAAAAACTAACTATGTTGTCGTGTTTTCGAACAAATTATCGTAATTAAAATAAAAAAAAAAGAAAAAACATGATACATTATTTTTATTTTTGGTTCAATAACACATAAGTTTTAATATCATACATTAGCCTAACATTAAAAAACTGCTAAAGGAATAAAACAATAAAATAATTCTATCGTATTTGGTACAAGGCTTGGATGATAAAACATTCAAACAAAATAAAGATGACCTATTTTTTGTAAAATTTTACTTTCGACCTACCCAAAGAAATTTGTCGATTTGCATTGGGTAAGTTAAGATTTTAAAGTACAAAAAACACTGGCGCTAGTAAGCGATTCGATACTATGTTGTTATATCCATCACGAGCAATGAACCCGCGCGTTCTTACGGGTGACCCTGTAGCAGTGTATGAACACGTGTGGTTCAGCTGTCACAACATTTACAGTTTGATTACTGGCAGTTGAAATTACGCACATATGTTGAGCACGGAAACGTGAAAAAATAAAAACACACAAGTATGAGATGTGACCCCTGAAATATACCCGACATGTAGTCGTGGAGTAGAATCAGTTGCATAACCATCAGGCGCTAACGTCGACAAAACTTTACTCGCTTCAGCAATCTAATCGACCTTATTCTAAAGAAAACATTACAATTTTTAAATTGTCTTGCACAAATTTGTTGAACACTAATTACTAGTTTTTAGGCTGTACATAATAAAGCATTCACCAAAATCTTTGAAGAAAATCGTTTACTGCATCAAATAAAGTTCATAACACAGATCGGAATAAGCACCATTAACGAGTTATGGTTGGCGAAATATTTCGCCTCGATTTCCGCTCCTCAATTTAAATTAATTCACACTGAATGCCTTGTAACGTAAATCAAGGGACACAACGGGTGATTTTATATGGTTTTTGATTTGAAAATTTAAATTGAAAAGGTCTCACAAATGTACCTCTAATAGTTTTTCAAATATTGGACGTAAAACACAAAAAAAAATTCAAAAAACACATTTTTTTTACGTTCGGAGTAAAATAACTTTGTTAAATGACAATTTAAAACGGTATGAATAAAGCCTACCAAAATATAGAAAAAAAGAACTTAAAACTTTATTATAAATAAAATGTGCAAAAATGTGGAAGGTTTTTAACTGGGTACTAAATAAAACGAAGTTATCACCGATCGATTTTTTAACTAAATACATTAAAAAATTAACTTGAAAAACCTTATTTTTCGGTGTTCTTCTAGCGCGCTCACGTTCGCAATTTCGGTCCGATTTGATTCAAACTTGGTACAAAAATCGATTAAGGGTAATAGCTTGGACAAGCTTCCCATTCCAGCGAAATTCGTTTAACGGTTTCAATATGGCGGCCATTTCAACTCTTTAAAAATATAACACTTTGTGTCTTAAATGTTTTTGAAAACCATTCACCACCGTAATCGGCGTTAAAAACTGCACAAATCAGCATTTTGAATTTTTAAAACCCGTTGAAATTAAGAATTTTTTTAACAGCGGTCAGGATCCATTTTCGTATTTTCACTCTCGTAATTTGAAAGTTTAAAATTCAGGTTATGATGGTAAAATCAGAATTTCAAAAAAAAAGGATTAAAAAATATTTTTGAAATTCGCTTCCATCACGCCAGCGACACATCTGGGTGCCGCGATTACTTGTGCGCCCTGAAAACGACGTTGGCCACAATCTAAGCGAGAAACAATCACTCGACAAGAACCCTGAGATCTAAATAAGTTCCGACTGATTTAATCGATGGGGCGAGGCGCCACCCCACCCCCAAAACAATGACTCACAGTTTCCACCCTTTTCACGGCAGTACAAGTTGTGTTGTACGATTGCGTCCTTTGTTGTCCTTAGTCGATTGGATATCGGATCGCCGGCGTGTGAGAGAACACTGTTTACAATGGACAGAAGTGTGTTTACATGACCAAGCTTACAAGTCCAATTAATTTATTATCCCAATCAAATATATGCTCGTGATTTGCTTATTGGAAAAGAAGGCGTTACCATCACAAAACACAGATGGCACCGGGGAACCGGACACAAACTTTCTCATATAAAAATAACCTACGATATAACGGAAAGTTTCCAATGTTTACATTTAAATAACTAATAAACAAATTAAAATTTTTAAAGGTTTTCTTACCAACACAACTGGTTTAAAAAACTGTCTAAAATCATAATTCGTTCTGCCTAAATACAAGTTTAATGACAGGTATTCTCCATGTATTCAAAATATGTTCATACTCAACATTCACATTTTTTTTTTTAATGTTTAACTTTCGACTATTGTGCACACTTGGGCTAATGCAGACGATGGGATGATTTATAGCGTATGAAAATGCCAAGCCCTGGCCGGGAATCGAACCGGGGTCCTCGGGGTGAAAGCCTAGTACGCTATCAACTAGGCCACCGAGGCGGCTTTATTAAACAAGGAAATTTAAGATTAGATTTAGTCTATATCCACAATATATATTGACAAGTATAGTTGAAACATGAGGTCCAACATGAGATTGTTGAGCTTCGCTGACCGTTGAAACTACTTTTGTAACATCTTACTAATTGTATTTTTTAACGTTAGGGAAAATACTTTTTTCTAACTGAAGTTGTTTTAACAAATAACTGTACAAAAAGATCCTGAAAAGGCTACGAGATGCAGTTAGACGAAGACGACCTGAAAAATGGGGAGGGAACGATTGGTTTATGTTGCATGACAATGCCCCGTCGCATCGATCGCTGGTGGTGAAACAATACCTTGCCAGCACAATGTTACCACTCTGGAACACCCTTCCTATTCTCCCGACCTTGTACCTCTGGATTTTTACCTGTTTCCAAGAATGAAAATGACGCTGACGTGAAATCGTTCGCAAGAGGTGATGGAAAATGCGACGAAGCGGCTGAACGCAATTTCCAAAAATGGCTTTCAGGAGTGTTTCCAACAATTGTACGAACGGCGGAAGAAGTGTGTACATGCAGGAGAGTATTTTGAAGGAAAATAACTTCAAATATTATACGTACTTTCAATATATTTTCATTGACCTATTACGAGAACTTTTTCACTCTACCTCATATATGCCCATTGTATGTTAGCATATCCCCGCAGGGGGGGGTGCAGACTAGCTGCACCTATTGAGAGGGTTTAGAAGTCCCTCTCGGTATCCGAGTCTAACACACACTCACACTTACAACACTACACTTACGACTTTAACACTTTACACTCACACTTACATTTAGGGAGGCGATAATAAGCCTCAATGAGCTTTTCACCTTAAAATACAAAAAAATGATTGAAAAATTCGTTACTCAGGAAAATCTGCTCAACCGTTTCAAAATTGACGTCTATTCCAAACCATTAAAAAACATAACTTTTTATCTTACGCCTACACTTGAAAATATGATTTCACCATAGTAATCAACGTTGATATCTTTATAAATAACGTGTAATTAAAATGATAAATTGTTAAAAAAACAATACTGTTGGATATCTGCTTCCATCACGTCAGCGAGACAGCTGGGTGCAGTGATTATTAACAGCTGGTATAGCAATGACCGTTTGCGGTATTACTAAAAAAAAACTAAACAAAATGTAATATTAAGTAAAAAAAACAAACAAAATTAATTCCAATGTAAAAAATCTAACAAAATGTAATATTACGTACAAAAAACTAAACAAAAAATAACATTACGTAAAAAAAACTAAACAAAATGTAATATCGCGTAAAAAACTAATAAAAAGTAACATTACGTAAAAAATAAACAAAAAGTAATGTTACGTTAAAAAACTACACAAAAGAAATACTACTTAAAAACTAAGCAAAATGTAATATTACGTAAAAAAACTAAACAAAATGTAATACTACGTAAAAAAACTAAACAAAATGTAATATTACGTAAAAAACTAAACAAAATGTAATATTACGTAAACAAAATGTAATATGACGTAAAAAACTAAACAAAATGTAATATGGCGTAAAAAAACTAAACAAAATGTAATATTACGAAAACAAACTAAACAAAATGTAATATTACGTAAAAAAAATTAACAAAATGTAATATTACGTGAACAAACTAAACAAAATGTAATATTACGTAAAAAAAAACTAAACCAATTGTAATATTTTGTGAAAAAATTAACAAAATGTAATTGCTGTTACTGTCTGATTATGCTCATGAATGTGTAATTTAACAATAATATTCTCTTAAGTATAACAAACTTAACTGCTACAATGAAGTTTGTTATAAAACTGGCGCATTCAACTTCAAGTAATACATTAAATTCAGTTCCGTGCCATTTCAGCTTGCACAGTTAGTGGTGCCACTTTGCTAAGCCGACATTAGATATTTGAGGTTTTATTCCACATCTGGGATCAGCGCTAAGTGCCACTGCAACTAGGCTACGTCAGGACCTGCCGTCCTTGGAGGGCCGGGTGACTCACGCGCAACGACTAAAATAACCTGTTGCAGGTTAACTTGATCACTGACCGCCGACTATATCCATACATATTGTATTGCTTTAATTGGTTATGCCATTAATTCAATCGAAAGGATTAGAGCAATCCTGCTTGAATTGACCAGCTGTTGCAATCGAATGTTTTGCCGGTCGAATTTCAGACCCTTCGTGAAATTGTATACCGAGTAGAATACTTATTTATATATCGCATGGCTTGGAAAACCGTCAAAAGGACTCTACGGAAAGGCAGCAGATACAATGCCCTTTACTCTATGTTTTGCATTTCGATTAACTCCCGAACCCTATCGCCACTTATTTAGAACTCGCTGATTACCCAGCGTAGTCTGTAATCCCGATTTTCTATTCGCCATCAAAAAGTTTTATTATGATATCGGGACTGTCACCCAAATAACGGAAATTGGAGTTTCTGTTATTTTAATTTCACACCCTTAACTCACTCTCCATGGCTGAACTTGGGACTAAAAAAAAAAACAAACGTGGGATCGGGATTGCTCTACGCAACCAGTGAATGTATTTGTAAATTGGACAAAATTTTATCTATAGCTTCAAAACTACATAATTACAAAAAGTTTCTATTTTAGTGTTACTTCTGTTTGGTATCTTTCCGAAGATGTTACTGAAATGTACACAAGGACTAAAGTGATATTTATTCTGTTCGTATCAAAGTAGTTTATTTTCGTTTTTATATCTGTACATCACACTATAGTGCTGTTTGCATATTTATATCAAAACTTTATATCACTTATTTATTGTTTTATTTTCAGCTGCTCTTAAATTCTGAATTTCTGGCACCTCCAAATCGGCCATCATAAAAAATTGTTTTTCTATGACAACTGGCATAATAATTTAAATTTCTGGCACCTCCAAATATGAATATAATCGAGCTAGTCGTCAGCATATTGTTTTTCAATGACAACTGGCATAACAATTTCAGTTTCTGGCATCTCCAAATCTGTATATAATCGGGCCAGCCATAGAATATTGTTTTCTATGACAACTGGCATAATAATTTGAAATTCTAGCACCTCCAAATCTGTATATAATCGGGGCTAGCCATAAAATATTGTTTTCTATGACAACTGGCATAATAATTTAAAATTCTAGCACCTCCAAATCTGTATATAATCGAGCTAGCCATAAAATATTGTTTTCTATGACAACTGGCATAATAATTTAAAGTTCTAGCACCTCCAAATCTATATATAATCGGGGCCAGCCATTGAATATTGTTTTCTATTTTCTATGACAACTGGCATAATAATTTAAAATTCTAGCACCTCCAAATCTGTAAGTAATCGGGCCAGCCATAGAATATTGTTTTCTATGACAACTGGCATAATAATTTAAAGTTCTAGCACATCAAAATCTGTATATAATCGGGCCAGCCATAAAATATTGTTTTCTATGACAACTGGCATAATAATTTAAAGTTATAGCACCTCCAAATATGTATATAATCGGGCCATACATTAGAAAATTGTTTTTCTTTTCAACTGACGTAGTAATTTGAGTTCCAACAAATCGAAAAAAACTTTCAGGTACCTATAGAGTTCCCTTAAATTTGCTTTGCCCGTAGCAAAATAGCCTTGCAGGCAAATTCCAAATAGAAATCTTCAGAAAGTGCAAAATCCCCTTGTACGAGCTAAGAGAAACTTAAAGTACAGTATCCGCTAAAACTAGCACATCAAAATTTTTGTCATCACAAGACTTTCTCTGCACAGTACTAGTATGGATTGGAATTTATTCCATATCCCATCAGGCGAAATAGCCTAGACACTATTGTGCGCCGAAGTGGGCCAGCCTTTCCCTCGCCACGCATCTCTCTGCTTTCTTCTATCCATTGTTGACCCTATTCTGCCCACGCCAGAAACTGACGAAACGAGAAAATCACTTCTAAACTGTTGTAATTTATTGCGGAAACAAACCTACCAAAAAACGTGGAACAGTAAATTACTTCCAACTGTTTGTTATGGCTGTTTGGCACATGTCTTGGATCATCGCATCACACTGAACTTGTAAGCGAAGAGGAATGTTGTGACAAACAACGCTGACACAGTGAATGCTACAATTACTCTGTTTTCAGTAATGGAGGGCACTGTCTCAGTTCTAATCCGCCAAATCTAACATTATAAGCTTCGCAAAAAAAAAAAAATTAACACAAAGTATTATAGACTCTTTACTAAAGTGAGTCCATTAACCAAAATGGCCTATGCACCATGAGTTTTTCTTTTTCTTAAACATTCTCGTTGCCACCACCTACGAGTTCTTTTTTTAGATTTTACTTAGATCAGTGCACGTGTTGATAAATATAAAAACTGCTCATTAATAGAAATGGTTTTATTGTATAAATTTAGAATATTTTCACTTAAAGGTACTAACACTGACCAATAGATGGAAAAATAGACATTTGTGTAAGTGTAAATACAATGTGTATTTTTACAAACTATATGACATGTATGAGAACTTGTATGATCATGCATGTATCTCATACAAGTCTTCACACATGTATCCCAATGTAAACGCACTATTACTTCGAATGAACCACCAAAATAATGGTTCCAATCAAATCATGTCTGTATATTTGAGAGACACTACGGAATGGGTTCTCAACGGGGTCCAGGTGGACTACTTAGGGGTCTATTGAATTTTGAAGGGGTCGATTAAATTCAGGTGAGTCTATTGGAGTTCAATGAAATAAATTCAATTTTTAACGACATCCACACAAAATACGTCAGATTAACAAGTATCAGCGAACCACAATTGTTAGCATTTCCTACTTCTTACTCGGTTGAGGCAGGATTTAGCTGTGTAAATAATTTATTGCGAAAGACGAGAAATCGACTCAAGATATCAGAACGTGGTGATTTACAATTAATATTAACAAATATTTCCCCGGATATAAGTAAAATAATCGAAGGACATCAACCGTAACCATCTCATTAAAATTTAATTTATTTATGTGAGTTGTATTTTATTTAAATTTCTGCTTCTATAAACATAATTACATTTTAAATGTATATGTAATAATACAAAATATTTTAAAAAATGTATTACTGAATTGCTCCTAATAAAAGCTTCATTTGAGGTGATATTTGTGCAACACATTGTAAACATATGGGAAGTCTAAGGAATAAAAAAAAATATTTAGGGGGGGGGTCGAAGCAGACAAAAGGTTGAGAACCCCTGCATTAAGGTGTCACTAACCAACGAAGAATCAATTCTCGCGATAAAGGAAGTTGACACTCCGTTGATAACAGTCAAACAGCAGCTAATAACCATAAAGTATACTTACAGATGTAACGTGACTCAATAGTAGCCTTAATATGTATTCAGACACTCACCTGTAACAGAAAATAAGAAAAATGTTATTATACGTGTAGTGTAAAACGATAACGATAATTTTTCCAATTTTACAGCGTTGTAAATTCGGTGCAAAATGCATGCGTGATTAACTCTAGTTCTACAATGAAGTGAGGACTTCCCGTTTCTCTTTTACTTACATTAACTCCGTCAATATTAAAGTATTGAAGTGTTTCGTCAATGCTAAAAGTAAACAAATTAATTAAATAAACAGTTTTGTTTAGGCCCCGTTTTAGCTGGACGACGATTGAGCCGCCTCGGTGGCCTAGTTGATAGTGTCTGGGCTTTCATCCCGAGGACCCGGGTTCGATTCCCGGCCAGGCTTGGCATTTTCATACGCTATAAATCATCCCATCGTCTGCATTAGCCCAAGTATGCACAATAGTCGATGTTAAAAAAAAAGCAGGGCGACGATTCCGCGATACGAGTGTCCTAGCTGGACGTGCGACGCGACAATGCGGTGGCAGTTCTTATTCAGTCAACACTACTTTACTGATGGCTACCGTCAATTATGTCAGAAGTGCAAAAGCTAGAACCTTCTTTCAAAAAAATTCAACGCCCCAAAAAGGTAGTAAAATAACTGAACTGACAACCTGGTTTTTTAATAGCTCGATAATACCGCAATTAGTTGTACACTCTGCATGCAGAGAAATTTTCCAAAGTTACACTGCTCTTCATAAATTTCATTTGTTGGACTTCTGGTGTCCAATGAGTTCTCACTTATACTTTTTAGGTATGCATAAATCAGTCCTCAATATAGCAGTGCTGCCAATCTCAAACGTAACAATTACCTACAGCCAGACATAAAATTACCCACAATTACTGGCAAATTACTGAAGTCAGTAACGTGTAGATAAAAAGCTGAAAGATTTATTGTGTTTTTTCTCGAATAGAAATTTTTATCTTTTGAAATATTCGCACAAAATTTCACACAGAGCTTGTTTAGGGTCTAAGAACCTAAGTACAGACACTGTTGCGGTGGTGGACCCTTCACTCACACCACGATTCCAAAATTGCTATTTTTCTCAATTTAGTTATGACATCGAAGTGAAAAGAGGTATTTGTAATATTGTTGGCCTTCACGAAACTCAAAATTTCCTCACAGGCACTCCTGACAATCAAACAGACGATGTTGGGAGATAGTGCCTTGGCCGTTGACCGGATCCTAGACTTCCTTCATCGTTTGAATTTTTTAAATAAAATTTAATTTATAATTTTGTTATTGTTTTTGGTAGGACCCCTTTACAGCCCTGAAAAGATTGTTTATATTTGCCGTTTTATTAATTTATTTTTTAAGTTGTTTTTATTTTGTTATTTAGTTTTAGGTACATTTATATATCTTTTATTTGTCTTATTGTTGTAGAGCCAATTTACAGCCCTACAATAATGTTGTTAACTAGTTTTAGTCATATCTGTTATATAATTTTACTATTATAGTTTTTTGTTTATTTTTTGTTATTATTAAAAATTTTTTTGTTATTGTTTTATATTTTCATTTTGCGTGACGCGATAATAACCTTAATGGCTTTTCGCAGCAAAAAAAAAACAACCAAACTTCCTCTCAAACCTTAAAAATTTAATTCGTTGACATTTTATAAAACAGCTGTTTTTTCGTAAGTATTGTAGTCAATACTACTAATTATTTCAGTTGAACCCGGTCAACACGGATACCTAAGGCAAGTTTTGCTATAAAACTTACGCTGTACATGAAAACAAGCAGTAAAATAGTGTTTTCAAAACTAAATTTCTAAAAATGAGCTGACTGAGGTGCAGAAAAAGCGAACCGAGCGTGGATCATATGTAAAGACCACTCCGGATATAAAATGAGCTACAGTATACAAAATGTTAACACTTACAATAAGAGTAAAGAAACTTTTCTTGATAATTTTTTTATATCTCGGCGAGACCAAAATTACCAGCTTTTACCTTAAAATTACCCGCCAACTGGCAACACTGCAAAATAGAATGTGTACATCAGCCGCTGCAGTCGCAGGTTGCGTCCGGACAATAGTGTGGACACAAGTGATCATTACCGACCACACCTGAACCACACTGCTAGGACCGGGCTCTAAGGAGAGTTCGAGCTAAATGCTGTACAATTTTCCGTTTGCAATGTTTAATTGGTAGTGTTTAGGTTTTACGCTACCATATATATATAAATCGGTTTTGAAGCTAATGATTGTGTCCCGGGAGCCCCATCGGCCCTGTATCCAACAATTAATCTGGAACATTAATTAGCAAGTTAGGCAAACAAGGCCTACACCAATCCACATCCCACAATACCAGTGTTGTTGACAAACGCAACCTACACTTGACCTTCAATCGAACATCAGGTAGGTTGGGAGAAGGAAATCATATACGCAGGCCTACTTACTGTACCGTTGACAAAAGAATACTAATTCCTTGGCTTTCAACTTTAAACTCAAATACAGTTTTATTACACGTAAAACAAGTCCATATTGTGATCATAAAAATATATTGTGATCGTCGTCCATCCATCGTCTATATTGTGATCGTTCCATCATCGACCCTCGACAGTCTATATTGTGATTATTCCATCATCGTCCACATTGTGATCGTTCCATCATGGTCTATATTGTGATCGTTCCATCATCGTCCATCGATCGTCTATATTGTGATCGTTCCATCATCGTCCACCGATAGTCTATATTGTGATCATTCCATCATCGTCCATCGATGTCCACATTGTGATCGTTCCATCATCGTCCATCGATCGTCTATATTGTGATCTTTTCAATCATCGTCCACATTGTGATCGTTCCATCATCGTCCATCGATCGTCTATATTGTGATCGTTCCATCATCGTCCACCGATAGTCTATATTGTGATCATTTCATCATCGTCCATCGATGTCCACACCGTGATCGCTCCATCATCGTCCATTGATAGTCTATATTGTGATCATTCCATCATCGTCCATCGATATCCACATTGTGATCGTTCTATCATCGTCTATATTGTGATCTTTCAATCATCGTCCATCGATCGTCCATGTTGTGATCGTTCCATCATCATCCATATTGCGATCGTTCCCTCTTGAGATTTTGATGAAACGGTTTATTTTCTGACTCGTGAATCCAAAACAGGTTTTTAGGATGCATGTTGGTCTGTGTCTCGATTGCTGGAGACTGAACTAAATGACCGATTTGTATGAAATTTAACATCGGGAAAACAAACGCCGTCAGAATTGTTTTGTTTTTCGCTTTATTCTCGAACCGTAACTTTTTTGAAACAAAGCTTTTAAGTTAGCTTTGGCAAGAGGAGTGAATTGAAAAAAAGTTGAAAGAACACGTGCACGTTGTAACCGTTTGTAATTTATTTAAACGTTTATAATAATTGTTGTTGATATTGCTAGTTTTTAACAACATAACCTGAAACTTATATAGCTTATCAGCTGTTCAATGACATCAACGATCGTTACGAATTAATACAAGAACTACTATAACTACAGTAAATAATATCTCAGCTAGGCTCACGTATTTATTTATTTCAACAAAAACAAGATATTTGTAAACATATCTTCAAACTAATTATATATTCAGCAAAGATATAGCAGCAAAAGCTTCGCTTCTGTCGGTAACTATTAGAGTTTCACACGTGCACTTTTTTAATTTTAAATTTAGTATAGTGTCTTCATTTGTAATTCTATATATGTGATAATTTGATCAAAATCAGTTTGAGCCAAATTTGATGAACCGATTTTGTGAAATTAGTCAATCTTGTTTTTTTCGGTAAATTACTATTCCAACGTGTATGGGAATAATTGAATGTAATAAGGTTCCTGTACAGTTTTCCAAAATTTATTAGTCTTGTGAATTTCCATTGGAAAATTGAGCTATTTGAGCAGACGTCACGATAAGTTCCAGTCTTTGAAAAGAATACCAATTATAATCTCTACATCACTTTTTGATGGGTCGTTAAAAATATATGTGTGCGAGTGAGTGTGCGTGCGCAAGTGTGTCAATATTTTGACATGCTTACGTTCGCAATTTTTTTAGTTTAATTTCATTCAAACCTGGCACACAAATCGATTTTGGTTAATATCTTGGACAAGTTCGTTTAACAATTTCAAAATGGCGGGTATTAAAAATCTTAAAAAATTTGTAACTTGTTTAGCATAAACATTTTTTAGAATCTGGTTTCACTACCGCAATCAGCGTTAAAAACTGCATTTACAAGACTTTTGATTTTTTCAAAAATTCGTTGAAATTAAGAAATTTAAATTGACGACTCAGGATTCATATTCTTGTATTTTCAATGCAATTTAGACGTTTAAAATGTTAATATATGCAGATTTTAATACTGACTATGCTAGAGAAATCACAGTTTTAAAAAATGGTACTCGTAAACAAAGAATAGTTTTGGAAGTCGCTTCCATCATGTCAGCGAAACAGCTGCCGCGATTATTTAAATTTTTGGATATAAATAAATAATAATACAGCAACTCAAATAACTATAAAATGCAGAAGGTTTACACAATAACAGTATACTGTTTCGACCATTCGTATCTAGAGCAAACACGATAGTAAACAATACGACTAAAATAGTACAGCTATATTTATTTACAGACAGGAAATAGGCCAAACTGAAGCCTACACTATCGCTGCAGTATATTCTAGTTTTAACCACAAAAAACTTAATACAATAACTGTATAGAAGAATTGTGTGTTTTTCTGATTTATATTAGCCTATATGAGGAAACAATAGCCACATAACAGGCTAATCAAGACGTTATTTCACAGTTCACACTTATTCACAGTTCAATTTAACAGATATTGAAAAATAGCAGTATCAGTTTTCACAGATAGCAAAAGTTAATATTTTCTCCAAAGTTGCCTCTGGACTTTATCACAGCCGCGCGCAGCGATAACGCTTCCTATCAGCGCAAAGGTTACATAACTTTATGTTGAACACGTGTGGGATGGGCTGACATTATTTATGGCTGATTCATTAAAATTATCATTATTTTACTGATAAAAACGTAAATCATTCAACCGATGAATACTTGCAGCTTCATTGTTTTTTTTACGGTGTACTTTAATGCACACACTTTCTGGCGTTCAACTTAAAAGATCACCAAGGGATTCTAGAGATGGACGATATTTCATTGGCTGTGATTTATCACAGGTATTTTTAAGCCACAGGCAATAACAGTGACGAACAGAAAAAATACCTGTGACAATATATTACGGTGATTCAGTATCGCCTAGTAGACAACTAGGCAACTATGGATTGGATTCGTCACTGTTTTTGTCACAGCTTTTTGACAAAAGCTGCGATTCTGTCGATAACTCCCCGAGTTCCACACGTGTACTTTTTCGATTGGAAAGCCCCGCAGGGAGTGCAGACTAGCTGCACCTATTGAGAGGATTTAGACATCCCTTGCAGTACCCGAGTCTAACAAACACTTACAACACTACACTTTCGACTTTAACACTTTACGCTCACACTTACATTTAGGGATGCGATAATAGCCTCAATGTGCTTTTCGCCTTAAAATAACAAACAAAACCAAAAAAATGTGGCAGTGGCATGACTGCCGACAGAAGTGACTACTTCTTATCACGGGTTATGGCTGTATATTTTACACCACAACATAAAATTTATAGTCGATTTTCAAAATCATGAGTACGTCCATTTCAGTTTAATATATTTCTAAATAAAATATTATATGATTTTATGGTTTTTTGCCAAGACATAGATTTTTGCTACTCGACACTAGAATAGGCTGTAACTGACCATGGGAGAAGCACGGAGTCCCAAATGTATTCCTGCTACTCTTAATATCTGACCCTGTGACTTATTGTCATTGTAAATGCCAACTTCAATGGAAACTGCAATATTTTAATTTGGAAAGGCAGGTTGTTTGGAATTATAAGATGGTTTCAATTAAAATCATTGCAAATGTAATCTTATAAACAATAATTTTATAATAAATAATAACAGGGATTCGGATTTTTAAAACGGGAATACATCTATGTCCATCTCAGGTACCAAAACCATGTTCATTTTAAATTTCATCTCAATCGGTCCAGTATTTAATGTGTGATTGAATAACAAACAAAAACACACACAAACTTTCAAATTTAAAATATTATATTAAAAAGTATAAAATATTATTAAAACGTCACTGTTTTAAAAACACACATATCACAAAACTGAATACTAAATAATTCAGTTGCACTGAGTAAGTAGGATAATGGAATTTAAATATTTTTTATTCACACCTACCAATATATAATAACGTATAAAACGTCACTGTTACACCGTTAACACGACACAAAACTAAATAATTAAGTTGGACTGGGTAAGTAATATAATGGCGCAAACATAGAAGTTTTCACTTCAAAAACACATTTTAAAACAAATTTATATATAAAAGCGTCATGCGTGACGGCAAACTGAATTTTTTTCCCGTGCAAAACACATCCATACCCCGCCATAAGAAGTAGTCACTTCAATAAATCGATAGAGAAATTCCGTTGACTGCAACAGTTGACATGTAATCAAGAAGTGGTATGGATGGCAATTATAGCCAAACAACATTGGATTTAATCACAAGCATTTTTTTAAATACATCCTTACTGGCAGGCGTGTTAGTCACATCATGTCCCACCGGAGGTTTGTGCTGTGTCAGTCAGTCGGACATAATGAATATAGTTTAAAGATTTATGCATATTTTAGTAACCGGTACTCTTTTTTAAAGTATTTAGAAAAGTATTAGAATAGTTTTGGAAATCGCTTCCATCATGTCAGCGAAACAGCTGCCGCGATTATTTAAATTTTTGGATATAAATAAATAATACAGCAACTCAAATAACTATAAAATGCAGAAGGTTTACACAATAACAGTTTACTGTTTCGACCATTCGTATCTAGAGCAAACACGATAGTAAACAATACGACTAAAATACTACAGCTATATTTATTTACAGACAGGAAATAAATATTCTAGTATATTCTAGTTTTAACCACAAAAAACCCAATACAATAACAAGAATTGTGTTTTTGTTGTTTTTTCGGTATACGAGGTATGTTCAGAAAGTAACGAGAATTTTTAATTTCGCGGGCTTAAAGAGTCCGATTGTCAAACATTTTTTTTATTATGTTGGTATACATGCCCTTGAGGTATGATAAAACTTCCAGCTGTTTTCATTGTTGACTTTGTCTCTGACAGCCACTAAGTTTAGACGTGTTTCTATGAGATCGGCGATTTTCGTTTGTTAAAAGAAATGGATCAAAGAATTTGTATTAAATTTTGCGTAAAGATGGAATAAAGTGTAACAAAGTGTGTGAAATGTTAACAATGGCCTATGGTGAGTCTGCTATGAGTAAGAGTTTACGAGTGATATAAGCGTTCCCAAGAAGGCTGTGAAGACGTTGAAGATGACAAACGCCCTGGATGCCCCAGCACATCAACAACCGATGAAAACGTGGAAAAAGTGAAAGAAATGGTTATCAACAATCGCCGAATCACAATTAGAGAGGTCGCTGATGATGTTGGCATATCGATTGGATCGTGTCATGACATTGTTTCCAATGGTTTGTGTATGAAACGCGTGGCAGCAAAATTCGTTCCAAAATTGTTGAATTCTGAACAAAACCAGCGCGAATGGAAGTTGCTCAGGAGTCATTAAATGAAGTCAACGATGCAGAATTACTGAAACGTATTATAACAGGTGACGAAACATGGGTTTACGGATATGACGTCGAAACTAAGGCTCAATCATCCCAGTGGAGGCATTCTGGCTCGTCAAGACCGAAAAATGCTCGACAAGTGCGGTCGAACGTGAAGGCTATGCTCACTGTGTTCTTCGATATTAATGGCATAGTGCGTCATGAATTCCTGCCACCAGGTGAAACGGTCAATAAGGAGTAAGTACTACCTACAAGTTCAACGCCGTTCGAGTGAAGCAATCCGAAAAAAACACCCGGATCTGTGGAAAACAATTCATGACTTTTGCACCACGATAATGCACCAGCTCACACTTCATTGCTCGTTCGTGAGTTTTTGGCCAAAAACAGTACTGTAACGATGCCTCCATATTCGCCAGACATGGCTCTGTGTTACTTTTTCCTATTTCCAAAAATAAAGAGAACCTTAAAGGGCAGTCGTTTTACAGCCGTAGATGATATTAAAAGCGCATCGCTGAAAGAACTAAAGGCTAACTCAAAGATCGAGTTTAAGAAGTGTTTCGAGGATTGGAAGAAGCGCTGGCACAATTGCATAATCTCCAATGAGGACTATTTTGAAGGCGACAACATCAATGTAGAAGAATAAATAAATATTTTGTTCAAAAAATTAAAATTCTCTTTATTTTCTGAACATACCTTGTATATTCAATCACTTTTCTTTTCTTTTTTTTTAAGGCAAAAAGCACATTGAGGCTATTATCGCCTCCCTAAACGTAAGTGTAGTTTTGCAAGTGTAAGTGTGTGTTATACTCGGGTACCGCCAGGGACGTCTAAATCCTCTCAATAGATGCAGCTAACCTGCAACCCCTGCGGGGATATTCAATCACTCTTTCATACTGAAGTAACGTTTTTAGATAATCACGGCAAGCAGCAGTTTCACAGACGTAATGGAAGCGAAATTTAAAAGTATTTTTCTTTATTTTACTCGTATTTGAAAATCTGACTTCAAAACGACATTAATAATCAAACCCTCATGATCAGCATTAAGATCTGCATGTATTAGCATTTTAAATTTTAAAATAACTTTGTAAATAAATGAAACCCTTGTAAAAATGAACCCTGTCCGCCGTCAAATAAAATTTCATAATTACAACCAATTTTTAAAATTTAAAGCCCTAATTTATGAAATTTTTAACGCTGATACAATGGTGAAATCTGATTAAAAAAATATGACGAAAAGCCACAAATTTTCGAAGATTTGAAATTTCCGCCATTTTGAAATTGTTGAACAAATATTTCAAATTAACGAACATGTTCAAACTATTACAAAAACCGATTGTTGTGTGCCAAGTTTGAATCCAATCGGACTAAAGTTGCACACACACACACACACACACACACACACACACACACACACGCACGCACGCACGCACGCTCGCGCGCGCGCACGCACGCACGCACACACACACACACACACACACACACACACACACACACAAACACATATGTGTATAAAATCAACGACACACTTCAAAAGTAATCTACAAGTCAGGATCGTTGTTCACTTCAAGGTTCCAAGCCTCGAACTTATCAAGATAAATGCTCCAATAGCCCGGTGTACAAAATAAAGGACAAATTTCCTGGATACACTACGACTGAAATTTTACAGGGACGTACCTGGCTAACTATATATATATCTTACATATTTTTAAAAATATGATTTCACCCGATTTGACTTAAAATATTCAAATTCCAAATAAAAATAAAACCGACAGGTTATAGTTCACTTTTGTATTTTAAATGTAATTTGAAAATTAAAAATGCTAATCTGTACAAGATTTTAACGCTGATTATGAAGTGAAAACAAATTTTCAAAAAAGTCTACGAAAATTTATTACCATAATGATTTTGTTACTTTTTTTTAGAAATTCGTTACCAACACGTCAGCGAGACAGATGCGTGCCGTGGTTTTAACACAGTGATTTCAGTAATTTTCACTTGCATCAGCCTGAGGGTTAAGATGAGATTTAACTAAATTTACAAAATGGCGGGCACAGGCCCTTCAGCGTACTACATGGTTAATGAAGCACGAAATCTGATATCACTAATTGGGAGCAGCAGTCGAGTCGATGCAACAAACATATCTAAAAACTGGGTATAAACTTTCTATCCAGAGGAAAAACACAAAGTGGTGAAAGGACTATCCGAGATAATACTGTATTCACATTTAAACAAATGTAAATAATTAATTAAGTTCAATGAGGAAACTGTATCCTCGTACACTCCTCTCTGACCTGACCCACGTTTTGAATTCTCATTAATACTAAGTATAATGAAAATTGGAACTAAAACACTAGTGTGTGTGTGTGTGTGTGTGTGTGTGTGTGCGTGCGTGCGCTCGCTTGCGCTAAACTTATTGACTGCTGCTGATGTAATTAGCATGTAAATTTGGTTCCACACGTACCTTAAGATATGTTTTTTAATTTTGCAAAAAAAATTATCATGCCACTTTTCGATAAAACACAAAACTGTTAAAATCAGATTTCCCCAAAAATAGGCACTAACGATTTTACTCACATTTCGCTGGAAACTTTTACAAAAAACCCGGTTCGGAACAATAGAAAAAATTGAGAAAACCCTAATTTTGACCAGAGTTTACTAAAATCTTGTACATGAAGATTTGTAAGCAAAATTGGTTTGCAAATTTGAAGGAAAAATTAAGCTTTGGTAGTTAATAAAAAAAAAATCAAAAACGGCTGTGCGAAGACTGAAAGTGACTTGGCGGAATTCAAAAATTATTAAATAAACTTTTTTAACTGTTAACGGATTTTTTTTTTAACGTCCGACTATTGTGCACACTTGGGCTAATGCAGACGATGGGATGATTTATAGCGTATGAAAATGCCAAGCCCTGGCCGGGAATCGAACCGGGTCCTCGGGGTGAAAGCCTAGTACGCTATCAACTAGGCCACCGAGGCGGCTTTATTAAACAAGCAAATTTAAGATTAGATTCAGTCTTTATCCACAATGTATATTAACAAGTATAGTTGAAACATGAGGTCCAACATGAGATTGTTGAGCTTCGCTGACCGTTGAAACTACTTTTGTAACATCTTACTAATTGTATTTTTTAACGTTAGGGAAAATACTTTTTTCTAACTGAAGTTGTTTTAACAAATAACTGTACAAAAAGATCCTGAAAAAGCTACGAGATGCAGTTAGATGAAGACGACCTGAAAAATGGGGAGGGAACGATTGGTTTTTGTTGCATGACAATGCCCCGTTACATCGATCGCTAGTAGTGAAACAATACCTTGCCAGCACAATGTTACCACTCTGGAACACCCTCCCTATTCTCCTGACCTTGTACCTCTGGATTTTTTACCTGTTTCCAAGAATGAAAATGACGCTGACGTAAAATCGTTCGCTCTTGTGATGGAAAATGCGACGAAGCGGCTGAACGAATTTCCAAAAATGGCTTTCAGGAGTGTTTCCAACAATTGTACGAACGGTGGAAGAAGTGTGTACATGCAGGAGAGCATTTTAAAGGAAAATAACTTCAAATATTATACGTACTTTCAATATATTTTCATTGACCAATTACGAGAACTTTTTCACTCTACCTCATATATGCCCATTGTATGTTAGCACATCCTCGCCGGGGGGTGCAGACTAGCTGCACCTATTGAGAGGGTTTAGACGTCCCTCGCTGTACCCGAGTCTAACACACACTTACACTTACAACACTACACTTACTACTTCAACACTTTACACTCACACTTACATTTAGGGAGGCGATAATAGCCTCAATGTGCTTTTCGCCTTAAAATATTAACAAATAAATACAATTTTTAAAATGTATGTTAGTCCACTCAGGTTCACAAGTGTGGTCCGTTTTGATACAAACTTGGAACAAAATTCTTGAAAATGGTTGTTACAAAAAAAATGTTTTTTTGACAAATTAATCAATCAATCAAATTAATACAAATTAATCTGCATAAATAAGTATTAAAAAAAATTTTCATCCACTGAAATTGAGAAAATGAATCTGATGATGGCTCACTTTTATATTTTCAATCTAATATGAAAATTTAAAACTGATGCCAGATGGACCGATGTACGAGTAAAATTTGAAAGAAATAAAAAAAAAATCATCTCTCGAATTCACTTTTGCCGCCGCGAAGTTGGCTGGATTCAAGGTCCTGCACAGGTACTCGGAAACACTAACTTCCCTTTACTAAAGCCGGGTGGTCACCAAATACGGAGCCTAGCGACTACGCACTCAAAACCTAACTTATCTATCTATAATTCGGTCTACAACGTTCTACACCGTCTTCCGATCTCCAACCTCCACCGATCGCGGTCCCACCACAGGTCTTCTGGTAGATCCCTTTTTTTTATTTCCTTTTCGACTTCCCTCTCTCCAGCTCAGTCTCGGCCTTCCTCGTTTTCTTCTTCCAGGTGTTCGCCATTGCATGATTTTTTTGGGAATTCGCTCATCCGGCATTCTTTGTACATGCCCGTACCAAACCAGTTGTTTTGTTCTTATATCCTCTACAACTGTATGCCTTACGTCCATTATCCTCCGTATACTTTCATTTCTCACTCTCTTTTCTTGATCTTCCTGCCGCTCTTCTCCAAAAGTCCATCTCAGTAGCCAACAGCATTCTTTCTGTTCTGCTCTTAATTGTCCATACCTCACTACCATATGTTATAATGCTTTTTACAATTGTTTCATAAATTCTTTTTTTATTCTCTTTTGAAATGTTTCAAAACCTAACCTATTGTTTCAAATATAAATGCACTCACTGAAAGCGTAAAGAAACTGCGTTGAGTCAAGTTGCTGTGTCAAACCGTAGCTTCGACTCTAGGTTTTGTAAGCTGACTCCGCTTCCCCTATACCGCTCTGATCACGCTTCCAAACTTATTAATTCTCGTTACCTAGCTTATGGTTTTTAAACATAGTATTTTCCTACAATTCGTCACAATAGGTCCTAAAATACGAACGCGTTCTTTAAACTGACTGAACTCCGTTTACGGTTGCCGCTCAGCTCGGCTCTGCGAAACTCCGCTCCGCTTTTGGTGGCCGCCCGGTCAAATAGAAAAAATATAAAAAAACAAAGACAGTGTTCCATACATACAAAATTTGTTTTCACAAAACACGATTTATTATTTTCATTTGATCCAGTGGATTGGGGGTGGGGGGGGTTTGTAACAATACCGCTTAAAACGTTCAGACTTTAAAAGCAGACTTCAAAGGCAAAGGATCGGATCGTATAGCCGCACACGGTCCAGGAATTTAATCAAATTCAACAATCTCAATAATAGGACTGTAATTCTATTGGCGGAAGTTAGGCTAATGTTGGAGCTTCTTTCCGGGCGTGCCGATCATACTAGCTCCACTTTCACAGAATTTCAATTGATTTAAAATACGAATGTGAAACCAACAGGTTAAGGTTTATTTTCAATTATGCTGATTTATGGTAGATTTTAAGGCTTATTACAATAATGGAATCAGACTTTCAAAATTCATTTTTTGAAAAGATTTTATACGACAGTAAATATTGAAAGTGGTGTACGGATTTTGCTAAGAAACTGCCCAAGCGATTAACAAAATCGATGTTTGTGACAAGTTTCAATCACGCCAGACAAAAATTGGGGACGCTAGAATAACGAAACACACGTGTGTAGACCTACGCTACAGTCCGGCCCACGAAAGAAAACACCTGAGTTTAGGACGTTATAAAGTTCGAATCCCGTTATTGGCAGATATTTCAGATACACCAAATTAAAGTGTTCTTTTGCCTGTAAATATATGTTAATTTTTATTTTATTTTAAGGCGAAAAGCACATTGAGGCTACTATCACCTCCCTAAAAGTAAGTGTGAGTGTAACGTGTTAAAGTCGTAAGTATAGTATTGTCAGTGTGTGAGACTCGGGTACCACGAGGGACGTCTAAATCCTCTCAATAGGTGCAGCTAGTCTGCACCCCCTGCGGGGAAATCTATCTGTTAATTGTTAATTCCGTTAATATATTTTCGGACTTTATACTTAGTACCTTCATACCAAACTTCAAAAACAATCGGTCAATACATTTGGCCAAAACTGCGTACACTTGTCACCGTAAAACGGAGTCCGCCATCTTGAAACGGAAGTGGATGGAAAAAATCTTACAAATACTCGTTCGAACTTTATACAAAGTACCTTCATATCAAAATTTCAAAACGATCGGTCAATACGTTTGACCGAAACTGCGTATACTCGTCACCGTAAAACGGAGTCCACCATTTTGAAACGGAATGGGAAAATATAGTACAACTACGTCATTCGGGCTTTATTCAAGGTACCTTCATAGCAAATTACAAAACAATCGGTCAATGTGTTTAGCCAAAACTGCGTACACTAGTCATAGCGAATAAGACGCCGCCATCTTGAAACGGAATGGGAAAAAATCTTACAAAGACGTCATGCGGGCTTTATACAAGGTACCTTCACACCAAATTACAAAACAATGCGGCTGGCCAAAACTGCGTAATAAATACAAATCAAATGCAAACAGTCGAATGTTTGCATACTCGCTTCGATCAGTCAAAAAAATCTTTAACTGCATTTAAATTGTGTTCTTTTTGTTTTCTGATGGTCGATACCCAAATAGTATTCCAACAGGAAAATTCGCTAACTTAGAAATATTTTTAGACTGATGTGTACGAGTAGACGGTGGTTTTAATACCTTTTTTTCATTCCAGCGAAAGATGAGGCAAGCAGATTCTAATTGTATTTCTATTTCTTTCAAATCAGTACGAAAAGAGAAGACGTCACCAGGTTGCCTAACAGGAGAATATTGCATTCAAGTATTGTACTCTCAGAAAGCAGTCTGTCATTTCTCTAGATCTGCTGATCTACAACAGAACTCGGCCAGGTTTATGTACGGGAAAACATGACGAGTATGCAGACACAGCGTTGTGCCAAAACCCCGGACAATGTCTGGCACTGTACGCACAAGTCTCGCTTTAAAAATTCAGTGAACTTTGCATTATTCTCTATTGCGTTATTGCGAATTCAGTGTTCTGCCTTTGCATTAAATATCTACACTACTACTACTATAACCTAAGAGTATAAAACATCTGTCCGCTGGCACAAGGCCGCGATGTTACGAAGCTCTAGTGCAGGGGTTCTAAACGGGGTACAGGTGGACCTCTTGGGGGGGGGGGAGTCTAATGAACTTTGAAGGGGTCGATTGGATTCGGGAGGTCTATTGGGGGTCGATGAAATTCCATTTTTAACCCCTTAACAAGCACTTTATAAAAAATTAAAATGGTAAAAAAATCATTTTTTATTGGAAATATCTGCTTTTGTTTCTGCGTGTTGCCTGGACATTCTACTCTACACGCAACATCAGAAAGACTTGAAACAGGATATCAATGTTCGTTACAAGGATTTAGAATATTTAATAAACATTATTATTATTGGATTATGAAACCATTTGAAAGCGACATGGCGGATATTGATTTCTCACTATAAGAATTGATTGAACTTAAAAAGAATTTAGAACTCAAAATCAACTTTCAAATAAGTGGATTTGCCGAATTTAGGAGTTGCAAAGACATTCGCAACCACTATCAGCGAACCACTATTGTTAGTATTTCCAATTCCCCGCAGGAGGGTGCAGACTAGCTGCACCTATTGAGAGGATTTAGACGTCCCTTGCGGTACTTACAACTTTAACACTTTACACTCACACTTACATTTCGGGAGGCAATTATAGACTCAACGTGCTTTTCGCCTTAAAAAAAATTAAAAAAATTTAGCATTTCCTACTTCTTACTTGGTTGAGGCAGGATTTAGCTGTGTAAATAATTTATTGCGAAAGACAATAAATCGATTCAAGACATCAGAACGTAGTGATTTACGATTAATATTAACAAATATTTCCCCGGATATAAGTAAGACAATCGAAGGACAACAACCGCAACCATCTCATTACAATTTTATATATTTATGTGACTTATATTTTATTTAAATTTCTGCTTCTATAAACATAATTATATCTTTAATGTACATGTAATAATACAAAATACAAATTATTAAAAAAATTGTATTACTGAATTGCTTCTAATAAAAGCATCACTTGCGGTGATATTTTGTGCAATACATTGTAAAATTTGGGGGTCGAAGCAGAAAAAAAGGTTGAGAACACCTGCTCTAGTGTTTAAACGGTAGTGAGTTGATTCAGTTATAATTAAAGATTTACTTCAAGAAAACTGCATACAAATGAAGCCTTATTGAAAATACTAAATGTTAAGTGTCAAATTCCATTTGTGAGTAAAACCGACTAATTATTTATCAAAAAAAGACTGATAAATCCCCTTTAGAGTCCGCCTCGGCACTCTAATTTTTGTCAGCTTCAAGTACGATTTTATTGTTTTTACACGACTTCCAAAAAAGGAGTGTTGTGTTTTTCATGGCTGGATAAGTATGTATGTTTGTTTGTTTGTTTCATCATAACAACTTAACGGCTCGTCCTATTTTTATCTACCTCAGCTCTTTGGATTCCTCACTTCGCCAGGCTACATAACTTTCACCCAAACCACCCCAATGGGGTAAAATTGGGGTGAAGTAGATTTTCAGATAGGATAAATAAGTAGTTAGGATGAAATCATAAATTCTTAAATAACGAATGTACTCATAAATTCTTAAATACCTGAAGTACAGGTGTAAAAAGTAATTACTAGGGACTATACAGTAGGAACCACTCAGATCCAACTATGGATAGCAATAGAATAAAAACAATTAATTTAAAAAATTAAATTACACAACTGCTAAAACATAAAATACAAAAAGAAATTATAATAATTGATTTAAAAAGATTAAAACAAGGTGTTAGAATGAACACGTAAATTCATAATTTATTAACTAAATACTCGGAAAATATTCTTCAGCATTTATTTATTCTAACACCTTTTTTTAATCTTTTTAGATCGATTATATTTCAGATTTTCATTTCTTTCAATTATGAAATATATAATTTTTATTTATAATTTCTTTTTGTATTTTGTGTTTTAGATGTCGTGTTTTTCATTTTTTTACAGTAATTAGTTTTATTAGGCCGTCCACCTCGAGCTTGGAGCCGATAGTCAAGGAAAATTATAGTTGGACTGAAGTCAACAGAGAAAATTGGATTAAAGTTTGTACTACTCTAAGAGTTGCACAACTTGCAGTCGTCGCGTAGGCTACATACCCGTGTACAAAGCTTACAAAAGGATGCCGATGCCAAGGGGTGAGCGTGCGTGTTTCTAACCCTCTCACGCAATAACGCACTAATTACACACTTCTTAAGAACCTCTAACGAAGGAAGCCTGTACATATTAAGTGTGCTTTTATTTAAGTTTAGACGGGGAATTAATTGCACCACTTCGATTAAAGTAAAGCTGTTTCGATCGTTTACGGAAACTTATCGATTCCCGTGACGAATACAAATACGTTCATTTCACATATTGCAACGGCATTACGATAAAATCAGACCGCAGGATCAGCAAAAATGTAAACGCATTCAAAACGTTGTACAGCGGCAAACCTTTTTTTGTATTGATTTTAAGGCGAAAAGCACACTGAGGCTATTAACGCCTCCCTAAATGTAAGTGTGAGTGTGAGTGTAAATGTGTGTTAGACTCGGGTACCGCGAGGGATGTCTAAATCCTCTCAATAGGTGTAGCTAGTCTGCACCCCTTGCGAAGGGTAAACCTTCGTATTCCAACATTCTACATGTTAGTGAGATTCGCTTTAAACTTGCTGCATGCGCATATTTTTGAAGCGAATCTTTTAATGTTGGCTTTGGCGAGAGGAATGAATAAAAAAAAGTCTGCCGAACGGAAGAATGTAACGGAAATATGGAACGAACGAGCAAACGAATATCATCTCTATATTAAGGAGTTCTTTTTTAACTCCTTTTAGACAATAGTACTCGCTTAAATAAACACGTGCACGTTGTAACTGTTTATAATATATTCGAAATTAATATAAACGTTTATAATAGTTGTTGTTAATATTGTTAGTTTTAACAACATAACCTGAAACTTATTTTTTATTTATTTATTTATTTTTTAACGTCCGACTATTGTGCACACTTGGGCTAATGCAAACGATGGGATGATTTATAGCGTATGAAAATGCCAAGCCCTGGCCAGGAAACGTACCCGGGTCCTCAGGCTGAAAGTACGCTATCAACTAGGCCACCGAGGCGGCTGTGAAACTTATTACAGCCTATCAGCTGTTCAACGAAATCAGCTCATCGTTAAGAATTAATACAAAACAACTGATCTTTTACTATAACTACAACAATATCTAAGCTAGGTTCACGAATTCATTTATTTAAACAAAACAAAATATTTGTAAACATATCTTCAAACTAATTATATATTTAGCAAAGATGTCATTAACAAAAGCTTCGCTTCGATCGGTGGCTCCCCGAGTTCCACACGTGTACTGTTTTGTACTGGCATGACAAGTGAATGTGACAAGAAAATCCTGAAAAGTATATGTTTTAATATACAGAAAATCTCTCTATTGCGTACCTCTTTATAACGGAAATCTCTCTATAACGGCAAAACACGTTGCTACTACTAATTCCTATAGCAAAAATATGTATTGTAACTTTCTATATTGAAGCCAACAAAACTCCAGGAATCTCTCTATAGCAGCGAAACAAGTGCACACTTCATACTCTTCTACCCTATTTCTCAGTATGCCTGACACGTCATCGAGTGTTAAAAGCAGTGCCTAGTGCGTCAACTGGATCAAGTGTTCTGTGACTTTTTACAAGTAATGCATTATTTATTTATACTTTTACAATACAGTGTAATGGCGTCTAAACGGAAAATTTTATCGTTATTAGATGTAAAGGTTAGAGTTTTGCGTGAGTTAGAGAAAGGTGTGAAGCAAGTAGACGGCCGAAATTGTAATTAGCTAGTTCTGTTAGCATGATATTCAAAAACAAAAACAAAATAAAGAAGGCCTACAATGAAGCGAACAGCGTCAAGAAAATTCGAAAGCCAGAACTGATGAAGCGGTTCTGCAGTAGTTTCGACAAAATATTGCCTTTTTTTAAAAATACTCTACGTCATCCCTACAGTTTTATTTCAATAGGCCCCCTAAGCTTTGCTCTCAATACTTCAAACAAAAAATAGTTTGTTTTTTTTAATTTAAGCCCTCAATGGAGCACATTTAATCAATTTTGGTTCTTTTGGGCTTTCAACTTTGGTTCTTTTAGGTTTTTGAGATCCTCCCAATACCTTTTCAGTCTTATAGATCTCTGTAGTCTAACTTCCTCCGAGTAAAAGGCAACTCTTTTTGTTCCTTCTTTAAATTTTAATCTAGTGTTTTTATCCCCTAACGATTGGTTTAACAAAAAATAGTTTATAACACTTTTTACAAATAAAAACGCATTTTAATCACGTTTTGTTTGAGCTCTCTCTCTACAGCGGAAATCTCTTTATAACGGCGGAAATTAACATTCCCTTCGACACCGCTATAGAACTTATTCGGACTTTAATAACTTTTATATAAATAAAATACAAGACGTTTCGACAGCGTTACACTTTTCTTTAAATGTGACGACCAATAAATAGACAAAAATTTAGTTGAAAATGTATAAAAGTTTCCAAGTTGAACAAAGTTCGGTTAATAATTTCACGAATGCACGTACTCTCTGTAATTAAAAGATTCTCTTCTATCCCAACTTTAGAAAAAAGAAAATGAATCCTGGTCGCTGTCAAGTTCGTACTCGCTGATTTTAAGAAATAATGTACGAGATGTCGAATAGTCATTTTAAACGGATGAAATGATTTCCGTGAGTCACAAAACTGTTTGTTTTACAGAAATCAATTGTGCCACGTCGGAAGTGTCGCGTGTGGAGAATTTACGTTAACGTCATGCTATTCAATTTAGTTCTGGCAGTGAATATAAATGTACTAGAATGATAACCCTTAAGAGAGATATGCGAGTGCTCGCTGCTGGTGGCATCTTGCGGCAAAGTGTTTAACTACAGTTAAATAGATAATAGTACAGTATTTTTTCAAACATCTCCGCCCCCTGTCCTTGCAGCTTGCAGTGGTTCGCTGATGGTGGCATCTTGCGGCAAAGTGTTTAACTACAGTTAAATAGATAATAGTACAGTATTTTTTCAAACATCTCCGCCCCCTGTCCTTGCAGTTTGCAGTGTTCGTAGCGGCAGATAGTTCAACTACTGGGGCTTTAGCCGCTAATATAGAGCGCACTTTTTATAATGGTGGCTGTACTTCTATTACGTTTATATTCAATGCCACAGTTTAAAAAATTTCATAAAAATTCAGACGGTAGTTTGGAAAAGTAAGCGCGGCACACAGTTGTTTCGCTGACCCGATGGAAGCTAATTATCAAAAAAGTAATTTTTTTTTGTGTTTAACGTCCGACTATTGTGCTAAAAAAAAGTAACAATATAGCATTACTAAACAACTTTTTAAAGTAACAATATAGCATTACATAACAACTTTTTAATCTTAAACTTTAAAAAAATCGATTTAACCACCGTAAAAAGTGTTAAAATCTGCATTGTTTATAATTTTAAGTTTGCATGTTACTTATTTCCAGCTCATTTGAACTTTAAAAAACAATAAAAATAAAATTTACAGGTGCTACAGAAAAAATAAACAAATAACTATAAATATTTACCTAAAACCAGTTAATAATATAACTTAAAGCAAAAAAATACACACAATTTATTGTAAGACTGTAGTTGGTTTTACAATAATAACAAAAATAAATAAAAGAAACATAAACATACTTGAAACTAATTAACAAAGGAAATAAACAATTTGTTGCAGGGCTGTACATTAGTCCTGTTACATGCAGGGTCCTGCATTAGTCTGATATAACTAAATGTTAAAAAGCTGACCTAGCAGCGTTCGTAGCGGCAGATAGTCCAACTACTTGGATTTTAGCCGCTAATATCAAGCGCACTTTTTATACTGGTCGCTGTATATATATTCTAGTACGTTAATATTCAATGGTTTTGGGTAAGTATGTTTCCATCAAGTTTTGAGAGGTAGTTGCTTGCCTAACTATTATTTATCAAGTCAAAGCAGTTGAAGAGGAAGAAGAAAAGTTGCACACGCAGCGTATAGCGAGTGGTCGCGACGTGGCAAGAGTTAAAACATTTCCTTTACACTCCGTCTTGAACAAAGTTTTCAAATGAAGAGATCGATTAAAAAAGTTCGCAATTCAATATAACAAACGGTTAACCAGTTGCTTTACAATTAGCATGACAATACCTTTAAAAACACAAAAAAAAGTCATTTAAAATCAACGATCTTTACATATTTTTTTATGTTTACCGTCCATACTTTATGCCAGTTATAAACTAATGAGGACGAAGGATCAGCGTTAACGGTAAGGGAGAAGCATCAGGAGTAACTGCAGCTAGAACTAAAAACCTTAAGGTGCGCGGTTCAGAGACGCAGCAGACTGACCGATGAGCACATCGACCACTGGAGTCCTCGAACTTTAGATAGTACAGGGTGTTTGAAAAATAATTGCCTAGTTTTATGTGTAAATTTAACGATGAAATTAATGAAATACTACATCCACGAGTACATACAATGAAAGAGAATACCTTCAAGTTTTTTTTATGTTAGTAAACTTCAACGTGGGATTTTTGTTCACGTGGGATCCACGACACACGGAACTGTTCAATAGTAGTTTCAGAAGTTTCGGTCTAAGTGGCTACCGATTTTAAAACTGCCGGTTTCCTTGAAAGACTTTAGCCCAATCGAATATGTTTTGCTGTTGGTGGTTCACCACCATATGTCTAAAATTACGTTGTACTGTTATAACAGACTCAGTTTGCACAAGCCAAATAACACACTGCGCCTTTTGTTGCGGAATAGCCATTGCACTACACTGAACGCCTAAACTGAGCGCTGTCGCCGTTATTCTCAAGGTCACGCAGGCCTGCCAACTGCAGGAACTGAATTCCCACATTTACGTGAGCGAAACTTGGACGGCTGGTAAATTAAATACTACAAACTAGAATACTGTATGTCACTTTGTACAGATTCTAGGGCACATTAAAACTAGGGAGTTTCCATACATCAGCTCGGACTTTCAAAGTGATTATCTGCGTTTAACTGATTAGTTATGATAAAAATACTGACACGCACTCTAGTTTCAATACGCACGCAGTATTTTCCGCCTCTTTATTTATTTAAGTTTTTATCGTCGGCTTCTTTTTAATTTCCGTCCGTTCGGTAATGGTGCATTAAGATCAGTTTTCATATTTCACGCTCATCTCCTCCGATCCAATACAATACGTGCGTGAGTGTGCGAGGCAGTGCATTCACCGCCATTTGTAATACCAACACGTTGTACGTGGGACTGGGAGGCCACCACACCTGGGACTGGGTAAACGCAACCTCTTCTTGTAATTCTTTTAGTAATATTGCTCGAACTTTTTGAAATTTTGTGCTGCGCTAGGAGAATTTACGCGGAAAATGAGAAGTGGTGGTGGCTAATTACTCCGATGTTCAGAAAAATTTATTTAGGGGAAAGAGACTTCTAAAAACTTGAAAAAATTAGATTTTTTTCACCTAAAAAATTCCACAAGTCTTCCTGAACAAGTACTTATGTGTGTGTGTGTGTGTATATATATATATATATATATATATATATATATATATATATATATATAAAACGAACGTTATTAACAAAATCGTTTTTTATCACTGTTGCCAACTGAAAAGCTTAAGGGCAAAACAACAAGCGCTGCACTTCTCACAACCTTTAAAATTAATTACTAGCGCAATTACAGTAATTGCCGTTGATATTAGGTCAACAGCCAACGGTACCCTCGAGCAACTTACGACCTTTTACAATAAAAATACGTAAACCGAGTCCGCCCAATACTGAGGACAAACACGGCCTTTTCTGTTGGTAACCGAAGTAGATCCGTGCTCTCGCAACGTTTTGGTATTTTTATTCACTACGGATGGCAAATGTCCAAACGTCACGTCAATAAAAAACAGTGCCTACTTTGAAATTTACACATTCACGTCATTTTAATCTCCAATCAACAGCGGTTTACTAGTTGTTTTTTTATTAGCCTACTACCAAAACAAAAAAATAATTTAGGACGAAATGAAAGCGATAATGCGTTCCGACCGTGCTTCCGGTTCCGTGAGTGACGGGATAATGCGTTCCGACCGTGCTCCCGGTTCCGTGAGTGACGGGATAATGCGTTCCGACCGTGCTCCCGGTTCCGTGAGTGACGGGATAATGCGTTCCGACCGTGCTCCCGGTTCCGTGAGTGACGGGATAATGCGTTCCGACCGTGCTCCCGGTTCCGTGAGTGACGGGATAATGCGTTCCGACCGTGCTCCCGGTTCCGTGAGTGACGGGATAATGCGTTCCGACCGTGCTCCCGGTTCCGTGAGTGACGGGATAATGCGTTCCGACCGTGCTCCCGGTTCCGTGAGTGACGGGATAATGCGTTCCGACCGTGCTCCCGGTTCCGTGAGTGACGGGATAATGCGTTCCGACCGTGCTCCCGGTTCCGTGAGTGACGGGATAATGCGTTCCGACCGTGCTCCCGGTTCCGTGAGTGACGGGATAATGCGTTCCGACCGTGCTCCCGGTTCCGTGAGTGACGGGATAATGCGTTCCGACCGTGCTCCCGGTTCCGTGAGTGACGGGATAATGCGTTCCGACCGTGCTCCCGGTTCCGTGAGTGACGGGATAATGCGTTCCGACCGTGCTCCCGGTTCCGTGAGTGACGGGATAATGCGTTCCGACCGTGCTCCCGGTTCCGTGAGTGACGGATTAGCGAGGTTCTACTTTACATACATTTTCCCTCTTTTTTTAAATAAAAAAATAACGTTTCTATTGTTTCGGACATAACGGTATCGTTAGAAAATTGTCAAATTAATTTTACTGACATACGAGGTGTGTTCAGAAAGTAACGAGAATTTTAATTTTTTGAACAAAATATTTATTTATTCTTCTACATTGATGTTGTCGCCTTCAAAATAGTCCCCATTGGAGATTATGCACTTGTGCCAGCGCTTCTTCCAATCCTCGAAACACTTCTCAAACTCGATCTTTGAGATAGCCTTTAGTTCTTTCAGCGATGCGCTTTTAATGTCATCTACGGCTGTAAAACGACGGCTCTTTAAGGTTCTCTTTATTTTTGGAAATAGGAAAAAGTCACACGGGAGCCATGTCTGGCGAATATGGAGGCTGGGGCATCGTTACAGTACTGTTTTTGGCCAAAAATTCACGAACAAGCTATGAAGTGCGAGCTGGTGCATTATCGTGGTGCAAAAGCTATGAATTATTTTTCCACAGATCTGGGCGTTTTTTTCGGATTGCTTCACGCAAACGACGTTGAACTTGTAGGTAGTACTCCTTATTGACCGTTTCACCTGGTGACAGGAATTCATGATGCACTATGCCATTAATATCGAAGAACACAGTGAGCATAACCTTCACGTTTGACCGCACTTGTCGAGCCTTTTTCGGTCTTGGCGAGCCAGAATGCCTCCACTGGGATGATTGAGCCTTAGTTTCGACGTCATATCCGTAAACCCGTGTTTCGTCACCTGTTATAATACGTTTCAGTAATTCTGCATCGTCGTTGACTTCATTTAGTGACTCCTGAGCAACTTCCATTCGCGCTGTTTTTGTTCAAAATTCAACAATTTTGGAACGAATTTTGTTGCCACGCGTTTCATACACAAAACATTGGAAACAATGTCATGACACGATCCAATCGATATGCCAACGTTATCAGCGACCTCTCTAATTGTGATTCGGCGATTGTTGATAACCATTTCTTTCACTTGTTTTCCACGTTTTCATCTGTTGTTGAAGTGCTGGGGCGTCCTGGGCGTTCGTCATCTTCAACGTCTTCACGGCCTTCTTGGAAACGCTTATACCACTCGTAACTCTTGCTTTACTCATAGCAGACTCACCATAGGCCTTTGTTAACATTTCACACACTTTGTTACACTTTATTCCATTTTTTACGCAAAATTTGATACAACTTCTTTGATCCATTTCTTTTAACAAACGAAAATCGCCGAGCTCATAAAAACACGTCTAACCTTAGTGGCTGTCACAGACAAAGTCAACAATGAAAACAGCTGAAAGTTTTATCATACTTCAAGGGCATGTATACCAACATAATAAAAAAAAATGTTTGACAATCGGGGGGGGGCCGCGATATTTAAAAATTCTCGTTACTTTCTGAACACACCTTGTACATAGTTATTCCAAAGTGTGATATATATTTAAACTTTGATTACTTTTTTTACTCTGAGTGTTTCACTAAACGAGCGAAGCGAGATCTTTCATTCAAATCGACCTAGTTCGTGCGTTTGTTACGCAGTTTTGGCAAACGCAGTACCCGGTCATTTTGAGATTCGGTACTAAGCGGAACTGACCGTCCTATAATATTAACCGCTTCATGGAGAAAAAGCATACAATTTCCAATAAAGTTGTTCCATTAACATGTTTCGTAAATGTTAAGGTTACTGGTTAAATTGGCGGAAAGGTTGTCCGCGCGTCAAAGCGACGTTTTGCTTCAATGGTTACTTTATTGAAGTTTCACAAATTTAATGTTATCAATCAGTTGAATAAAAACATACCGCACATCAAATTATAATTTTAGTTATTTTATTTGTCCCTTTATGATTTCACGTATCATTTTTGTATTATTTATTTATTTTATTTATTTATTTATTTAATTTTTTTGTTTTTAACGTCCGACTATTGTGCACACTTGGTCTAATGCAGACGATGGGATGATTTATAGCGTATGAAAATGCCAAGCCCTGGCCGGGAATCGAACCCGGTTCCTCGGGGTGAAAGCCCAGTAAGCTATCAACTAGGCCACCGAGGCGGCTCATTTTTGTATTAACGAATTAACGGTAGACGAAAATCGACATATTAGTAAAATCATTTTTTTTCAAAATTGCAATCTTCCTTTAATTACTGAACACGCATCCTTGATTTATTACAGGCTGTAAGTACAACCACTATTATTTATTATTTACAAAAAGAGTGCTCGATATTAGCAGCTAAAATCCAAGTAATTGGAGTATCTGCCGCTACGAACACTGCATGCTGCAAGGACAAGCGTGGTGGAGGTTTGAGAAAATATACAGTACTATTGTCAATTTAACTGTAGTTGAACATTTTGCTGCAAGATGTCGCCAGCAACGAGGGTTCGATTTTGTACGTTTACATTCAATGTCTTGGCTAACTGATTCACGACAAGAAGAATGACGGGGCAACCATTCGTTGCCGCCACTTCTTGAGATCTAAATCCACATTTGCTGTATTGAATTCAGCCCGCCTACGTCCTGCTAGGGGATGGTCAAGCCGGTCTGCACGATACGCATCGGATGTTGCTCGTGCATCTCTCGTAAATCTTCCCAGTAATTCGGACGTAATGCAGTCGATCCATGTCAAGTCCGGATAGAGCTCTATTTGTGGGATACGAGAAATTATTCGAGATGGCGACAGAAGGTAAAAACCATTTTCCCAAAGAGAAACGAACTACGATAAAGTTGTCCGATACTGTATGTTATGTTAAGAGTTGTACGAAAGAGGTTTTGTGGAATGTTCGGTGTAGAGACTACATGAACAAGGAGGCGACGGACAGAGCTATTGACAGGAATAGTGAATAACTCGAAGTGTCCAATTTCGAAGCTGAGGATGTTCTTCAAATATTCAATAATACAGTAGACTCGTGGTGATCCGGCGTCTATTGGACACCGCTAGTGCTGAATTACCGAAAATGACGATTGAAAAGAAAGAAAAATGATAGTAAATTAGTTTATAAATTGATAACAACTATAATTACAATACAATTTTATTTTAATAACTGAGTTTAAAATGAAATTATTACTGAAAAAAATTAAAAACAATTGAAACTCTTAAAACTACATTTAAAATCGTACATTACACTATAGACTACAGTATATAGGCTATGAACGAAAGTTTTTGTAGAAGCATCCACCAAAATAAATCGCTTCCGTCCGCATTGTGAACTAGATTGGACCTAAACTTAAACTATTTACTGTTTGCTTAAGCCTCGCACGAACGGAGCAACAACATTAACATCGCACGATAAATTTTTCCAACAAAAATAGAAATGGTCTCCATGAATTTCTTAAATTTATCGAACCACCCGTCACTGGCTTTTAAATCATCTTTATTCGTCATTTTTTTATAAAACCTTTCCTTTCTCAAGTATTATATCGTCAGATACTGGTGTATGCTTGTCTTTTTTGTAAAAACCAGGCAAAAGCTATTCTTCAATTTCCGGAAACTCGCCCAATTTCATGTTCGTCGTTTACTTGACATACACTCGAGGTTGTTGTACGATTCTAATTTGTATTCATTTATTTATTTTTTTTTTAAAGAATACAAATCAATAACACCGTCGGATTACTGGACGTCCCTTATTATCGCTAGTAAGCTGTATTATAAACACTTATTTACAAGAAGTACGGTAAACAAAATTAGATTTTCAAATTGCACACAATTCAGCCCAATGTGTTTTTTCTGTCCTCTACTTCGCCATCTGTTAGAAAATTACTTGAAGCTCCTAATTCTACGTTTTAAAAATCCCACTTTCGGGCTCAAATTTCTTGGCTTTTTTTGCTCCTTGACAACCATATATGCGACAGTAGCAATAATATACCTGAACACGAAATCTCTGCCATATTTACTAAAGTAACGTGTCAACCCGAATTTACTTTGACCGAGTACCACGGAACATTCTAACATAATCGCATCTTATCAATTCGGTTTCAGTGTATCTCGCTTCTAAAATAATCGCATCTTATCAATTCGGTTTCAGTGTATCTCGTTCCTAACATAATGCTATCGTGTCAATTCGGTTTCACTGTATTTCGCTCCTAACATAATGGTATCGTGTCAATTCTGATTCAGTGTATCTCGCTCCTAATAATCGTATCTTATCAATTCGGTTTCAGTCTATCTCGCTCCTAACATAATGTTATCGTGTCAATTCGGTTTCAGTGTAACTCGCTCCTAACAATCGCATCGTGTCAATTCGGTTTCAGTGTATCTCACATCTAATATAACTGTATCAATTCGGTTTCATTGTATCTCGCTCCTAACATAATCGTATCATTTCAATTCGGTTTTAGTATGTCTCGCTCCTAATATATTCGTATCGTGTCAATTCAGTTTCAGTGTATTTCTCCAAACATAATCGTAGTGTCAATTCGGTTTCAGTGTATTTCTCTCCTGACATACATAATGGTATCGTGTCAGTTCGATTTCAGTGTATCTCGCTCCTAACATAATCGTATGGTGTCATTTCGGTTTCAGTGTATCTCGCTCCAAAATCGTATCGTTTTAATTCGGTTTCAGTGTATCTCGCTCCTAACGTAATGGTATGGTGTCAATTCGGTTTCAGTATATCTCGCTCTTAACATAATGGTATCGTTTGAATTCGGTTTCAGTGTACCTCTCTCCTAACATAATCGTATGGTGTCAATTAGGTTTCAGTGTATTTCGCTCCTAAAGTAATGGTATTACTGTATGTCAATTCGGTTTCAATTTACGTCGCTTCAAAAATAATCGTATCGTGTCAATTCGATTTCAGTGTATCTCGATCCTAAACATAATCGTATCCTGTCAATTCGGCACGATTCAGTGTAGCTGAATATCATGGACACAATATATAGGATTTATCCAGTATTAAGACAAGTGTTTTAATTAATTCCGTTCCGTAATATTCTGAAAAAAGTCGTTAACAAAATTATATCAGTTTTCAGTACAAAATGAACAAGCCTATATCAGTACGCCTACAGTAATGTGATTGCTTATCGAAAATGGGGAAGGTAAATGATTACATTTCAGCTGGCTGGAGGAATTAAAGTGCGTCTGAAAGGAAATGAGAAGCTAGATCAGAATGAATGGAAGGCGCAAACACAATCCCTGCCTTCTTGAGTCGATTATCCAAAAGCTTATTCAATTTATTTAAGTTGTTCAATACCAGCGACATCGTATGATTATACGAGGGTTGATCAAATATAAACGAGACTGATTTTTTAAAAAAATTATTGCTTACTTACAAATTATTCTTGATACAACTTATTTTTATACATAGTCTCCCGCACGAGTAACACATTTTTCCCACCGGATTGGAAGTTTTTTAATTCCATCTTCGTAAAAAGTTCTCGGGCGTTCATTGAGCCATTGGAGCACGAAGGTCTCCACCGCAGAATCGTCTTCGAAACGCTGGCCTCCAAGCGCCTCTTTGAGTGGCCCAAACAGGTGATAGTCGCAGGGTGATAAGTCTGGACTGTATGGGGGATGTTCCACTGGTTCCCAGCCAATTTGATCGAGTTTAAGCCTCGTAGCGTTCGCCGAATGTGGTCGGGCATTATCGTGAAGAAGAATGACGTTTCTCGCCGGTTTAGATTTCCTTTTCCTACGAAAAGACTGTTTTGCGGCCTCTAAAACATTGCAATAATATTGTGCATTTATTGTACGTCGTTGATGGAGGAAATCGACATGAAAAAAATACAGTGGCCATTACCTTCCCGGCCGACGATCGTGATTTGGCCTTCAGTTTTTCTACTGTTTCCCGTCCTTCGGCGAATTCCTTGTGCCAAGCAAAAACGCGAGCTCTTGACAGGGTCCTGTCCCCGTATTGAGCCGTCAATCTACGAAAGATTTCAGTCGGATTGACCCCTTCCTTGGCCAAAAACTTAATAATAATTATCTGCTCCACGGAAACGTGCACTTCACTCTCACTCATTGTATAGTTTTATACTGAAGGGTCCGAACGGAAATGTTGCCCGTCTACGCCCGTCCCAAACCTCCCAGGCTACCTGAAACCCCACCCTTTAGAGTTCAATGTCCAACGGAAAAGTTTTTAGAAAGTCAGTCTCGTTTATATTTGATCAACCCTCGTATATCTCGTGAGAAGATTATATCAAATAAACTGACCACCGTCTGATCTGAATTGATTTATAACTTTAATTAAAAAAACCAAAACTGATATTGTATTACGAATGAATCCGGATGAAAAAAACAACGTCACGAAGCTGTGTCTATGACGTGATGGAAGCGAATTTTCAAAAGTATATTTTTTCTTATTCTTTATTTTAAACTGATTACACCATCATATACAACATTAAAGTCTGCACATAATAGCATTTTAAACTTTCAAATTGCCCTACACATACGAAAATGAACCATGACCGCCGTCAAATGCTAATTTAGTTTGTAACGCTGACAACGATTGTGAAATCAGATTTTCAAAAATACTTCTTAAAACAAAACAGTTATGAATTTTTTAAGATTTGGCTGTGTGCCAATTTTAAAATAATATACATTGCGAACGTGAGCAAAAAAACGTTATCTCTCTCACCGTGATGGGCTGTT
>CM040183.1:79658677-79716177 GCA_022606455.1 Callitettix versicolor
TGCTGATTATGATAGTGCAATCAAAATTAAAAAAAAAAAGGTAAGATAAAGAAAAACACTTTTTGGAAAATCGCTTCCATCGTGTCAGCGAGACAGCTGCGTGTCGCGATTATTGAACTGCAAATCAATGCGAAAATGAACCCTCACCGCTGTCAGAGGTTCGTTTTCATACACTGAATGGAATTTTAAAATTTTATGTTCTAATTTGTCCATATTTTAAAACTGACTATAACGGATTTGTAAAAGTTAATTTTGTAACTAAAATCGTTTTAGTGCTAAGTTTTAATTAAATATGAATTAAAATTATCAATGTTTTAGGACGATCGGCATTCTAAATCTTTAAAAATTCTAACAAATACACTTTTTTTAAAATATGATTACATCATCGTAATTAGCGTTATTATCTGTACATAGATTTTTTTAAGGCGAAAAGCACATTAAGGCTATCATCGCCTAATCTGTACAAAGAAGCATTTCAAGTAAGGTTATATTCCAAATCCTGAAGTAGGCCTAAATCTAATAATAAACACAACTTAAAATGCTAAATTAACCAAATTTTTACATAGGCTATATATATATATATAATTTTTTTAAAAATTGTTCAAAATTTATTTATATCAAATCGCGATTATTAATTGCGTCACAATTTTCTAAACGTTAATAATGCTCCACTTACCGGCAAATTCGTCCAGATCCAGTGCGCGCCACCAAAACAAATTGCAAGGCTTACCGTACACGCCCCTCGCGCGAGGCATGGCGACTCCGCGACTAAAAAATTGTGCTCCCAGCTGGGCGACCTTGTGTTCCCGGTTATTTCTGCACTCTTCCATTCATATAGCCCACGTCCACGCGTCACAGATCGACTTCCCTCACAGATGAATCACAACGGACGATCTATAATAACCTCACATCACGGAACAGACGTACGCTTACGTAATTTAGTTTGTAAAAATTCCGCCAGCAACGCTGCTTGATATCAGCTGTTTATTGTTTGTTATCTGAAATGCGTTCAATCTTCGATCTCGAGAGTTTTTGTCTAATCGTTACAAGGCAATGCTGACATTTATCTAATTGTATTTACTGAATCGAGATTATTTTGCTAACAGATCGATAGTGTACCAACACTTCCCTAATTACTTTTAGAGTAAAAGACACAGAATGTTTATTATGTATTCCTATGTGTAGTCAGTCCGAATTCGACAAAACTGTAAAATGGCGGTCATTATATTTTAAAACAACTTTCGTTTATACTGTCATAACAGTAAATTAGATATTGTGTTAAATCAGGAATTTTTAATAGGTTCTAACATCGCACACTACGTTTGTCTCTGACATAAATTCTTACAAGCAGAAGTAAAAATAAATTATAAAAACATTATTACACAAATGTTCTTATATTCAATTATTTCCTAAAAATACTTGTAGTTCAATAGCTATCGACAAAAAAATGCCAAATTTCTTTACAAACTTATCGTCAGTTTAGCATATATACATGTCAGGTTTGACAAATAAGACTGAATTCTGAATTGCATGCAGCGTCCACACTGTTCAAGTTATCAGTTTTTTGCTCAACTATGGAGGAAGAACTGATGTTAGTGATTGTGATTGCGATTTATTATAACAGAATTAGATTAAACAGGTCACGAAAATGGTTACTGAACAGACAGAAATTCTCGTGTGTGAATCTAATTCGTGAACTACGAGACGAACCATTAGACTGGCCTAATTACTTACGTATGGACACAGAAACGTATTGTAAATTGTTGGATCTTGTTACAACACAAAGAGAAATAATTCTGTTATGAGGTTGTCTATCAGTCCCCACGAAAGTGTCTCTGCAACACTAAGATTTTTAGGTGCAGGACCTTGTAAAAAAAATCGTGAGACCAGTGCCTTATGTCTTGTGATGCCATTTTCCCGCACAAAACAAGAACTACCAGTAAACAATGTGACATACGAAACAGACTGAGTGAAGGATTAGTCAGTCGACACGTTCAAACTTGTCAGTCTTGCATGTACACAAAGGTTTAGGGATGGGCACTTCTGCTATTTTAAAAAAATATCAACGAACTGTTTGTTGGAAAAAAATAACTGTTTGGAATAACAGTTTGAAAATAACAGGTTTAGAAAAATGAAACTCGAAGTTGTATTAGCAGCTAAAACTAAGCACAAACGTTCAGTTTTCTAAGACTACTTTTTCATTCCCATTACCACCATGTCCTTAACTGTTTTTGGGTGTAAAACATTTAGAAAAAAATAATTTTTATGAGTGTAGTAATAATTGAATTACATTCTCAAAACGTAATATATATGTATGCCATTTTATGTACAAAATGCAATGAATTTCTAATAGAAGCATTCTTTTTTTTTACATAAAAATTAAATAGCCTTTGCATATTTACTGAAATGCAAACAATTTAGAATATTTTTAGTTGATTAAAAATATTGATGATTGATAATAAATATAAAAATATGTTTAAATAAAATTAGGTTATAAACTTGTGTCAACACGTTCAAACTTGTCTACACGTTCAAACCTTGCATATACACAAAGGTTCAGCCCGTCAGTCTTTTCTGGTTTGTCAAACCTTTTCCCCATTCAAAACGTCAGATCTGCAGTCCACACGTGCATGCTGTCCGGCATGTACATGCTAAACTGACGATAGGTTTATAGACCGGCCTTTACGTGGAAATTCTAATAGGTGCAATTTGAAAGCTGACAGGGGATCCGCATGATACAGTGATTTTGTCTCTTGCACGCGGAAACCCAGGGTTAGATCTCCCCGTGGCTCTGAATTATTTCCTCGCCTGTATTTGCTTTTCACCACTAAACAACAATAAATAAACGATGACACAACAACAATAAACAATAGAATTTATTTTGTTTTTTTCCCGATTCAGGCTACTTTTCAACTGTAAATTTATTGAACTGCGAACCGTAAAAATATTTTATTTTAAAACAGGTCGAACTATGAGTCACCAAATTTGAACAAAACCGATTTTCCGGTTCCTTGTCGACAACTCACGTTCGCAATTTTGGTCCGATTTGATTCAAACGTAAATACAGATTTTAGTAATAAACTTGGACAAATTTGTTGGCTAACAAAAACCATTCAACAGTTTCAAAATTACGACCGCTATTTTAAATCTTTAAAAGTGCGTAAACAGAGTTTAAAACTGCATAAATTAATAATTTGAACGTTCAAAATCAGTTGTAACTTCCGAACTGGGCGTGACGGTTGCGAGGCACTGAATTTTCCTTTAGGCCACGTCCTGTATAGCCGTATGGTCTGTACGAGATTCAATAGGAACCAAACAGGCGTATAGGTTGGTCTCGATTTTTCGGTAATTTTTTTTCGCTAAAGCGTTTTACTACATGCCCAAAAGTTTTAATAATCCGAACTATAAAAGCGCGGAAAGTACGAAAAAAATCTAAAATAAAAATGAACCACATAACCTCAAAATTGCTACCGCGCGAAAGTAGACTGACTGCTAAAACAATAAAAAAGTCTTAAAAAATACTCAATAACCTAATTGACACGTTTGTTGGGTGAAAAATCTATTTAATTAAACGGACGCCATTTAACAAGAACGAACAAATACGTATTAAGTAATGCCTATTGGAATGTGATAACGCGCATGAGCAGTAAATCGGTGTAGTAAATTTACCAAGTTTCATTCAATGTAAACAGCAAAGACGTCACAATATAGTTCCTTAAAAAAAAACAGCCTAAAATCGTAAGTAATCTTTAAAAAAATGATTTCCGCGGGTGAATACATGTTGGATAATATAAGTAAGTAGTAAAAGAAAATATTCAAAAATCACTATTTGAAAAAAAACAAATACATGGCATAAATAACACCGAGATACCATTCAAAAAACTACAGTACACAAATAGAAATACTCTGAACAATTTTTACATTTCCGCATGCACATTTTAAAGGAAAAATAGTTTCTTTACCGTCACGGCGCACTGAACTCACTACGACCACAGTGTACGCTATTGTACTAAGTAAGCTGTACTAAGTTACCAAACAGAAACACGTACGTGCTTGCTAAGTAAAATATCGCAGATAACGTCATTCTACATAAGCACAGCCGTGCTCCTTATTTGCTGTTTAACCAATATCGTGACAGAAGCGCCGAACACGTGCTGATCTTGGCGGGGTTCACATCGCACCGGGAACGTACTGTGCCCGCACTGACACCAGTTACAAAAAATAATTAAAAATCGTGTTTTTTCCAACACAGTATTTACGATTAATCAAATCTTGCTCGAATATAAACAATTAGTAACTAGTAGTTTAAAAAAATAACAGCGCTCGTATCTGATTCCGCCAATTTAACCGGTAACAGTAATATTTACGTGACATGTTACTGGACCAACTTAAATGAAACTTGTATGCTCTTTCTCAACGAAGCGGTCAAAATTACGTTAAGTTTTGCCGTTCAGCCAGTATTACAGGAAATAATCAGCTACACTCTTAACGTTGAATCAGAGCCCGCCATCTTGAAACTGAAGGAAGGGAAACAAATCTTACAACATTTCGGGCTTTATACAAGATACCAAATTTAAAAACAGTCGATTAATGCATTTGGCTAGAACTGTCTACACTCGTTATTGTAAACCAGAGGCCGCCATTTTGAAACGGAAATAAATAGGAAATAATGTTACACATTTTGTTCGTCATTAGGGCTTTATACAAGATATCTTCATACTAAATTTCAAAACAGTCCGTTTACGCATTTGGCCAAAACTGCCTACATTCGTTATTGTAAATCAGAGGCCGCCATCTTGAAAAGGAAATAAATAGGAAATAACATTACACATTTTGTTCGTCATTAGGGCTTTATACAAGATATCTTCGTACTAAATTTCAAAACAGTCCGTTTACGCATTTGGCCAAAACTGCCTACATTCGTTATTGTAAATCAGAGGCCGCCATCTTGAAAAGGAAATAAATAGGAAATAACGTTACACATTTTGTTCGTCATTAGGGCTTCATACAAGATATCTTCGTACTAAATTTCAAAACAGTCGGTTTATGCATTTGGCCAAAACTGCCTACATTCGTTATTGTAAATCAGAGGCCGCCATCTTGAAAAGGAAATAAATAGGAAATAACATTACACATTTTGTTCGTCATTAGGGCTTTATACAAGATATCTTCGTACTAAATTTCAAAACAGTCCGTTTACGCATTTGGCCAAAACTGCCTACATTCGTTATTGTAAATCAGAGGCCGCCATCTTGAAAAGGAAATAAATAGGAAATAACGTTACACATTTTGTTCGTCATTAGGGCTTCATACAAGATATCTTCGTACTAAATTTCAAAACAGTCCGTTTACGCATTTGGCCAAAACTGCCTACATTCGTTATTGTAAATCAGAGGCCGCCATCTTGAAACGGAAATAAATAGGAAATAATGTTACACATTTTGTTCGTCATTAGGGCTTTATACAAGATATCTTCGTACTAAATTTCAAAACAGCCGATTAATGCATTTGACTAGAAATGTCTACACTCGTTATTGTAAATCAGAGGCCGCCATTTTGAAACGGAAATAAATAGGAAATAACGTTACACATTTTGTTCGTCATTAGGGCTTTATACAAGATAACTTCGTACTAAATTCCAAAACAGTCGGTTAATCACTTGGCTAGAACTGCCTACACTCGTTATTGAGGCAGCCATCTTGAAACGGAAATAAATAGGAAATAATGTTACATATTTTTTTCGTCATTAGGGCTTTATACAAGATATCTTCGTACTAAATTTCAAAACAGTCGATTAATGCATTTGGCTAGAAATGTCTACACTCATTATTGTAAACCAGAGGCCGCCATTTTGAAACAGAAACAATGTTACACATTTTTTCGTCATTAGGGCTTTATACAAGATATCTTTGTACTAAATTTCAAAACAGTCGGTTTACGCATTTGGCCAAAACTGCCTACACTGGTTATTGTAAATCAGAGGCCGCCATCTTGAAACGGAAGTGAATGAGGAAAAGTTTTACACATACATTTTCGGGCTTTATAAAAGATAAAGCCCGAAGATATAAATTCGTACCAAATGTCAGAACAATCGGTCAATGCGTTTGGCCAAAACTACGTTCACTGTTATCGTTAAATCAGAAGCCGCCCTTGATTTGTTCCGCTTCAGGTTTTATACACGATTAACTCCGTACCGAATTTGAAAACAATCGGTCCACGCGTTTGGCCAAAACGGTGTAAGAAACAACACACACACACACACACACACACACACACACACACACACACACACACACACACACACACACACACACACACACACACACACACACACACACACACACACACACACACACACACACACACACACACACACACACACACACACACACACACACACACACACACCAACTGCCGAACGGTCGAGTTGAAACAACTTCGCTTTGCTCGGTTAATTAAACAAAATGTTTGGATCTCTAAACAAATTCTTTAAATCGGTTCATCAGATTTTGCTCATATATGAAACTTTAGAACTGGAGTTAGTGTAGCAAATTTGAAACAGAAGACATTTTCTAAAAACTGGATTGGCGTTAACAATGTGGTGCTGGTGTTTGCCCTCCAGTCCTAGTGTTATGTTCGTGAAAAAACATTTTTGAACCTTTTTGATGGTGATGGATATACTCGGTTTTTGATCACCTGATAAAAAATTCTTTTTATTCGGGCACTTTAAGTTTGTTGGTTCGAGAAGCAGTTACTGCCGTTCTGTTAAAGCACGGCGTTAAGAAAAACGTTTACGTTTCGCAATTTTTGTCCGATTTGGTTCGAACGGCACAAAAATCTATTTTGACAACAGCGTGGTCAAGTTAGTTAACCAACAAAATTCGGTTAACAGTTTCAAAATGGCGTAGATTGAACTTTTTAAAAATTCGTAAGTTTTTAATCTTCGATTTTTTAAAATCTTATTTCACCATCGTAGTTAATGTCCAAAACAGCATGAATCAGGATTTTAAATTTTCCAAATCGGTTAAAATTTACAATAATAATCTGACGGCGGTCACGGTTCATTTTTTGTTTTTTCAATATACGGTAGTTCAAAAGTTTAAAACGGTAATATACGTAGATAGTAATGTTCATTATGACGGTGAATCAAAAAAGCGTAAAATACTTTTGGAAATTGGCTTCCATCACGACAGCGAGACAGCTGCGTTTAGGGTACGCTATACACAAAGCGTGAAATTCACTAACAATCACGACAGCTAATTACCGTTTAAAGGACAAACAAACATTTCTGGTAAACACTTGTTGGATGTGACGGGAACTGCAAGAAGGGATAACAACGACAGTTGAGTCACGAACAAAAAATTCTGTAATCTAATCACAACTTAAAGGCTACGTTATTTGTGACGAATATTTACGGGAAGTTATTAATCACAATTCGATGCAATTGTGACAATCACAAAACTATGATACACACATTGATAATAAGGCATTGTAAGCATATTGCTAAAGCTTAGGCCGACATTCTTGTACATGCTTTAACACGCTAGCAGAGAAAGTGGTTTACAAGGTCAATATAAATTTTCTACGGTAATCAAAATCGAACAGACACGATCGATTTATTCCTGAACCGTAAATTTCTTTTATCTCAAATTTGCTTCACTCACTTGAGTCTGTAACAACATTTGAACAAAATTTGATTTTGAAACCCGGTAAGGCGCAGCGATCTATATATTTACTTTGTACTTATAGACTGTATTTGAGCAAATCGGAGGTTTTTTACTTTGTACTTATAGACTGTATTTGAGCAAATCGGAGGTTTTTTACTTTGTACTTATAGACTGTATTTGAGCAAATCGGAGGATTTTTACTTTGTACTTATAGACTGTATTTGAGCAAATCGGAGGTTTTTTACTTTGTACTTATAGACTGTATTTGAGCAAATCGGAGGTTTTTTACTTTGTACTTATAGACTGTATTTGAGCAAATCGGAGGTTTTTTACTTTGTACTTATAGACTGTATTTGAGCAAATCGGAGGTTTTTTACTTTGTACTTATAGACTGTATTTGAGCAAATCGGAGGTTTTTTACTTTGTACTTAATGACTGTATTTGAGCAAATCGGAGTTTTTACTTTGTACTTATAGACTGTATTTGAGCAAATCGGAGGTTTTTTACTTTGTACTTATAAACTGTATTTGAGCAAATCGGAGGTTTTTTACTTTGTACTTATAGACTGTATTTGAGCAAATCGGAGGTTTTTTACTTTGTACTTATAGACTGTATTTGAGCAAATCGGAGGTTTTTTACTTTGTACTTATAGACTGTATTTGAGCAAATCGGAGGTTTTTACTTTGTACTTATAGACTGTATTTGAGCAAATCGGAGGTTTTTTACTTTGTACTTATAGACTGTATTTGAGCAAATCGGAGGTTTTTTACTTTGTACTTATAGACTGTATTTGAGCAAATCGGAGGTTTTTTACTTTGTACTTATAGACTGTATTTGAACAAATCGGAGGTTTTTTACTTTGTACTTATAGACTGTATTTGAGCAAATCGGAGGTTTTTTACTTTGTACTTATAGACTGTATTTGAGCAAAATCTGAGGTTTTTTACTTTGTACTTACAGACTGTATTTGAGCAAATCGGAGGTTTTTTACTTTGTACTTATAGACTGTATTTGAGCAAAATCTGAGGTTTTTTACTTTGTACTTACAGACTGTATTTGAGCAAATCGGAGGTTTTTTACTTTGTACTTATAGACTGTATTTGAACAAATCGGAGGTTTTTTACTTTGTACTTATAGACTGTATTTGAGCAAATCGGAGCTTTTTTTACTTTGTACTTATAGACTGTATTTGAGCAAATCGGAGGTTTTTTACTTTGTACTTACAGACTGTATTTGAGCAAATCGGAGGTTTTTTACTTTGTACTTATAGACTGTATTTGAGCAAATCGGAGGTTTTTTACTTTGTACTTACAGACTGTATTTGAGCAAATCAGAGGTTTTTTACTTTGTACTTATAGACTGTATTTGAGCAAATCGGAGGTTTTTTACTTTGTACTTATAGACTGTATTTGAGCAAATCGGAGGTTTTTTACTTTGTACTTATAGACTGTATTTGAGCAAATCGGAGGTTTTTTACTTTGTACTTACAGACTGTATTTGAGCAAATCGGAGGTTTTTTACTTTGTACTTACAGACTGTATTTGAGCAAATCGGAGGTTTTTTACTTTGTACTTACAGACTGTATTTGAGCAAATCGGAGGTTTTTTACTTTGTACTTACAGACTGTATTTGAGCAAATCGGAGGTTTTTTACTTTGTACTTATAGACTGTATTTGAGCAAATCGGAGGTTTTTTACTTTGTACTTATAGACTGTATTTGAGCAAATCGGAGGTTTTTTACTTTACTTATAGACTGTATTTGAGCAAATCGGAGGTTTTTTTACTTTGTACTTATAGACTGTATTTGAGCAAATCGGCAGTTTTAAAATTTGCTGATCGAAAAATAGTTTCAAAAACATTTTTTCTGAAAAATTAAAAATGGGCAAACCAGATCTACATGTGCCGAAATTTTATCGAAATCTATTAATTAAATTAGTCCCGAACAATGCCGAATTACGGACATCTAAATACTGCAAAATCACATTTTTGGACTCAAAAAAACGGTTAGATATATCGAAATCTGGACATTGTTCACGATACTAAGCTAAACTGTACTTTCTTTGCTAATAAGTGGAAAGTCTCCCGATATTATTTTTGGTTTTTTTACCAAATGAACCGCAAAAACTAATCAACAGATTTCGTTTCACGCCCGGTACGGCAAATTTTTTGGTGCAGTGAAATCGAACTGAGAGTTATCACAGAGATGCCAGTCAGTGAGTAGCAATACTAAGCTTTACAAAACCAAGAGCAATAACACACACTACTTAGTTCGAATACTGAAAGGCGAGAATGGAATACATATTAAATAAAATAATGCTAGAACTATTTTTTAAAATAGTTAAAATGAATAAATGAAATATTATTTATAAATTTTGGTAATAATAATAGAAACTATAATTTATGTACAAGAGTTGTATTTAGCGATATGAATATAAAAACGTATAAAGCCAGTGATGTGCTGACGTCACAACCGACGCCAAAACTACACTTTTGAAGTGAATTACACTTTACACCCGGTGCGGCAAATTTTGTGGTGCGGTGAAATTAAATTGAGAGTAAAACAAATGAATTAAGTTGGATTCTAAGGTAACTGAAATGGATTTTACGAAGGTACGGCAATTTTTGTGGTGCGGTGAAATTAAATTGAGAGTAAAACAAATGAATTAAGTTGGATTCTAAGGTAACTGAAATGAATTTTACGCCCGGTACAGCAAATTTTGTGGTGCGGTGATATTAAATTCAGAGTAAAACAAATGAATTAAGTTGAATTCTAAGGTAACTGAAATGGATTTTACGAAGGTACGGCAATTTTTGTGGTGCGGTGAAATTAAATTGAGAGTAAAACAAATGAATTAAGTTGGATTCTAAGGTAACTGAAATGAATTTTACGCCCGGTACAGCAAATTTTGTGGTGCGGTGATATTAAATTCAGAGTAAAACAAATGAATTAAGTTGAATTCTAAGGTAACTGAAATGGATTTTACGAAGGTACGGCAATTTTTGTGGTGCGGTGAAATTAAATTGAGAGTAAAACAAATGAATTAAGTTGGATTCTAAGGTAACTGAAATGAATTTTACGCCCGGTACAGCAAATTTTGTGGTGCGGTGATATTAAATTCAGAGTAAAACAAATGAATTAAGTTGGATTCTAAGGTAACTGAAATGGATTTTACGAAGGTACGGCAAATTTTGTGGTGCGGTGAAATTAAATTGAGAGTAAAACAAATGAATTAAGTTGGATTCTAAGGTAACTGAAATGAATTTTACGCCCGGTACAGCAAATTTTGTGGTGCGGTGAAATTAAATTGAGAGTAAAACAAATGAATTAAGTTGGATTCTAAGGTAACTGAAATGAATTTTACGCCCGGTACAGCAAATTTTGTGGTGCGGTGAAATTAAATTGAGAGTAAAACAAATGAATTAAGTTGGATTCTAAGGTAACTGAAATGAATTTTACGCCCGGTACAGCAAATTTTGTGGTGCGGTGAAATTAAATTGAGAGTAAAACAAATGAATTAAGTTGAATTCTAAGGTAACTGAAATGGATTTTACGAAGGTACGGCAAATTTTGTGGTGCGGTGAAATTAAATTGAGAGTAAAGCAAATGAATTAAGTTGGATTCTAAGGTAACTGAAATGGATTTTACGAAGGTACGGCAAATTTTGTGGTGCAGTGAAATTAAATTGAGAGTAAAACAAATGAATTAAGTGTGATTCTTAAGGTAACTGAAATGAATTTTATGCCCGGTACGGCAAATTTTGAGGTGAGGTGAAATTAAATTGAGAGTAAAACAAATGAAATGAATTGTATGCCCAGTGTGGCAATTTTTGCGGTGCAGTGTAATCGAATCGAGAGTAACGTAACGAAAAATTGACAAACAAGAGGCAAGTACAAGTCATCAACCTCATTTAGAGTCGATCCCGGATACCGGTGTAAACAGGGTCATTGGCAAGTATTCACTTTCGGTGGCGCTTAGTGTCTACGCATCATTTAACTTTTTGCTTTTTTTAAAGATCTTTGCTGTATTTCTAAAGGCAAAAAAGAGTTAGGCAGTACGGGCCTGGCCAACGGAAGTGACTACTTCTTTGGCATTCATGACTGTATAGTTTTTCACTATTATGGTTTAATTATTTTTATAAAAATATAGATGCATGCAGGAAAATGTAACTCTTGAAGATTATTTTCGTATTAAATTTCGCTTGTATGTAGGTACACAACTTAAAAATTAACTGAAACTGTCACAGACTATGAATTTGAGTATCTTAGGTTATATAAGGGACTTTAATAATTAATCAGTTTATAACCCTACTTTTGAAATTTATACTGTCTAAATAAATAACTATAATATTTGTGATTCTGGCATTCAAAAATTGTTGTACATTAAATAATTTAACTACACAAATTTAAAAAATACACATTTTTAAAATTAACAAGAACAATACACGTAACCACAATTGAAATGATATTGAAGCTATTGTGCGAAAACAGCTGTTTAGAAGTAGTCACTCCAGTCTAGATATATACAAGAACAACATATACTGTGAGGTATGCATTACGGATTCAAGCGTGACGCGAAAGCAAATGTTTATATCTATCTTTTGTCACCGCGACCATACAAGTTTTCAACTTCAAAAATAAATTATATTAATCACTAAACGAAAATTAGAGCGTTCCGTGACGGCAAACCGAATTTTCCCCGTGCAAAACATACACCAATACCCCGCGTTAAGAAGTAGTCACTTCAAAAATAATACATAATGTAAAAAGCTACATTCCCGCATTCAAGACTATTGAAATGAGATAATTTTAACTTAACAAATATTTGCAGTTATTTTATCAGAATAGTTTTATAGAAAATAGTCAATATGGCCGACAGGCTCCACCCCATTTTTCCGTTTACTTGTCGTCTGCTCTGCGAACATGAATTTCGCGAGTCAGGAAACTGATGTGTGCACGCTTATAAAGCAAAGCTGCAAGTGAGCCGATCTAAGTGCACACTGAAGCGGTGTGCCACGCCCAAACTCTCCACTGGTCGCCAAGGTAACGCCATATACAGGAAGTTATTGCTGCATTTAATACTTGCTCCTCGGTTCAGGTGTTTGTAATTTTAAATACTGTACACACATTGCCTTTAGAGTCACAGCTGCTAACAGGCGTATGAATAATCTTATCGCCTTATGTATACAGGTGATATCGCCTAGGTCTAAGCTAAAAGTACTTTATAAAATAATCGCCGACTTGATAGAAGCGAATTTGCAGCAATTTCTTTCTTTGACATTAACGGCCGATCAGTTTTGATGGTCGTTAAAAAATTTTATATCAATTTATACGCCAAGTTATTGTAGCAATAGTCTGAACAAGTTCTTTAACGACCAAAAAATAGCTGTGAAAGAATTGTTCAAATATTACGCAATCGCGTTACGAGAGGAAATCGGTCGAGATGTTTGTTTACAAAGAAGGAAAATAGCCTCAAACACTGATTACAAAATTTAAAAAGTTATTTACACAAATATTCATACTAGTTGTGTCAAACAACAGTGCTTATGAAACGTGCTACTGGACTGATTTTATTTGAAATTTTGTTCTTTTCTCACGAAGCGGTCAAAATTACGATAGGTCTTGCCGTAAAGCCACTATTACAGGAAATAGCCAGCAACTACGCTCTCATCGTTAAATCAGAGCCCGCATTTTTTAAAAAGAAGTGAATGGGAAAAATCGTGGTAACAATTTCGTGATAAATCGTGTCTCTCTCTCTCTCTCTCTCTCACACACACACACACACACACACACACACACACACACACACACACACTCACACACACACACACACACACACACACACACACACACACACACACACACACACACACACACACACACTCACACACATACCTACTTACACACTCACACACACCCACCCACACACATACACACACTCACACCCACACACTCACACCCACACACTTACACACACCCACTTACACACACACACACACACACACACACACACACACACACACACACCCACACACTCACACTCACACACACACACACACACACACACACACACACACACACACACACACACACACACACACACACACACACACACACACACACACACACACACACACTCATCCCCCACACAGAGTAAATAAGAAGCCGCCATCTTAAAACGAAAGTGAATGGGGGAATCTTACATATTTGTCAATCAGGCTTTACACAAGGTATCTTTGTACTAAATTTAAAAACAATTGCGTAACAAATAAACACGAACCAAATGCCGAACAGTCTAGTTGAAACAGAGACTTAGCTTTGTCGGTCAATTAAATGGTTAAAAAACATTTGTAAATATTTCACAATCAAAATCGTTTTAATTACTGTTTAATATTATAATAAAGTTCTCAAAACATTCCTAGTTTTTAAACTGTTTTGTGACAATTTTCAATGATAACCCAAAACTTGTAGCCTCTTTTTTTCTTACGTAACATTACGGTAGGGGAGATAGCTGCTCAGAAAGGCTCAAAAATAGCAACAATTATAACTGCGTAACATCTGAACAGCTCCAAGAACCTAAATACGTAATGGCGTTTCTCCTTGCCAAAATTCCGGTTTGTATTTTACCGTAACAAACCAAAAAAAATCGCAATACTGTCAATTTAACAGATATGATTTCACAAAATCTGTTTAACTGTTTTTATTCAAGTTTATCATTCGAACAAAATTTCGCATCGCATGGTTTTTCACTAAACGTAAAAACAACAACGTTCACAGTATTCTCTTTACCGCCGTTCTGAAACATCCTAAACAGACCAATTTCTAAAAAGATACCACAATTTCATTGCGAAGTAAAATAATTCTCGATCTCTACGCTGTTACCTCCCGAATTTTCGAAACTTGCACATGAATAATATCGAACCGACGTTTTAAAACAATAGAAAAAGTAACAAAACACAAACTTATTAAAAAAGAAACAATTAACTAATTAGCGCATAAACGAACACCAGCACAGCACGGTACACATTTCAAACGACACTGAACTGAACTGAACCAAGGTTAGTAAAGCTTCTGACGTATATTTATAGATGAGCTTGCAGTATCTGTGTTATAACTGAATTTATCTCTTCCCGAACCGAACAACAGATGACTCTGTGACATATATAAAGAACTGTTGTTATATGCCAATTAGAATATTCGCGCTCGGAGATATTAATTAGTATAAATTCCCAATTAAAAAATAACGAAAAAAAACGTAACCCTCGAACATCTGAACAGAAAATGAGAAGTCTCTACGGAAACCAGCAGAGTTCCGACAAGGGACGGAGGGGCGTGCCCATTTTCTTTCAAACACAAAAATGAAAAGCTGATAAAATTTTCCCTTTTTTCTAAAGTTCGTAAATTTTTAAAACACCAGTAAGCCCGGTTTTAATATTTCTAATTAGATTCTTTTTAATTAAATATTTAACTGAAAATTACATCTAACGCTATCTAGCGCCTTTTCTTTAAACTATTTAAATTTAGAAACAAAAAGAGAACCATTGCAACGTATTATGCTCACAGACGTTTTTTCCAATGACAACGCTGTGCTGGTATTGCTAATATGTAATTAATATTACATTAAATCGCGTAACCTACTGATAATAATTACTTTATAAATAAACGAATAGAAGAAAAAAAAAGTAATTATTTTTAAAAAGCTTAAACATATAAATGGTGCAAAATTTGTTCACAATTAATTTTTTTCCTCCAAAATCACGTTCGGATGTTATCGAAAAAAAGCCGGAAAATTACAACTATTCATCTAGTTATCTTGGTGAATTTTAGAAACAATACAAAAAAATATAAAAATTCTGCAAAATGTTTGTTCACTAAAATTTCTCACACCTTTATTATCATTAAGGTAACAACTTCTTCCTTTCACTAAAAAAATGTTTAAACCGCCCCTAGATATAAGCCCATATTTAGTGACAGCGTTGCTATTTGAAAGTATACGCTAACAAGCATCAACCAGTTGTAAACACCTTTTTTAGTTTCTCAAATTAAGGAGAAAACAAAACGATAAAAACTATTTTCCCGTTTCGACTTCTGCGGTGAAACAGTGTGGTGTGGGAAGCAGCCAATCAAAGCGAACCCAACCAACCGACCGACCCTATTTCACGGTGATTTGTCACCCCCAAACCCCAAACTTCAATACCAGCAACTGATTTCTAAACCCACAATGTCGCCGCAGAACTTACTTCTACATAAAATGCGTGCAACCTAACAAATCAGTGTTACCAATTGGAGAGTAATTTTGGTCTCACGAGATACGTAAAAAATTATCAAGAAAAATTACTTTACTTGTATTATAAGTGTTGACTTTTTTGTGTACTCTGTAGCTCATTTTGTATTCGGAGTAATCTTTACATGTGATCCATGCTCGGTTCGCTTTCCTTGTTCCTCCGTCAGCTCATTTATTTTTGGATTTGAATTTTGATTGAATATTGGATTTGAAAACAATATTATACTGTTTGTTTTCATGCACAACAACGTAGGTATTGACTTGGTCTAATGGAAACAATTAGATTTCACTAAAATAATTACGGAAAAACAGATTTTAAAAAAAACAAAAAAAAATTAAAAGTTTAAGAATGAGGGAAGTTTGGAAGTCAAGAGTGCCTATGGGGAAATTTTAGGTTTCGTGAAGGCCAACAATATTGCTAGGATTGCGAACAAATACCTCTTTTTATTTTTATACAACTAAATTGAGAAAAATAGCAATTTTGAGGTCGTGGTGTGTGTGTGAGACCCTTCCCCGCCACCACCTCAGTTTTTGTACTTAGACCCTAAAAACCTGTGTGAAATTTTGTGAGTATATTTCAAAAGATAAACATTTCTATTCGGAAATAAGCGCGCGTTATTGACTTCGGTTAATTTGCAGATAATTGCGGGTAATTTCATGCCCGCCTGTGGGTAATTATTGCGGTTGAGGCTGGCAACACTGCAACAAATAGACTGCTTTTCCGTGTACCATGTCGAAATCCAGTCTTCATTACTCTAACTGGTAAACATGTTTTAAAATAAATATATATAAAATAACCACGCACGCAACTGTCTCGCTGAAGAATTTCTAATATTTTTTAATTATTTAGAAAATTTCATTTCATTTTATCACCATAGGCCTAATCATCATTAAAATCTGTAAAAATTAACATTTTAAACTTTAAAATTACATTTAAAATGCGAAAGTGAACCCTGACCGCCGTTATATTTACTTTCTTCATTTCAATGGATTTTGAAAATTTAAAATGCTGCTAATTTTACAGTGCTGAAATAAATTTCTTTTTTTAATTATGGACACTGTGCGTGCAAAAACGCACCGCACGTGCAAACACCTAAATTTCTAAAATGTTCTATACAAGACGTTTATTTCAAGATCTCAGGTCTCGAACTCACAATAATGGCAGTTTCAAAAGCTCGTTTTTTTAAATCGCTAATATTAAGTTCTATAACCATCCGAATACTGCGTTGTTCTTCGCATCCGGTTTCCATATTTTTAAGTTAGGATGCGACAGTGCCGTGACCTGCCAGAGCACCAAACATGCCGACATACACCCTCGCGATGCCATTTAACGGGAGTCGGGCCAGGCCACATACCTGACGTGTTGCGCCCACTACGGCTATTAAACGTTGTCAGCAGTTGATTAGAGATCGCTTAGTGTCTACCCACTTCGCGTGATCTGATCATTGCTCTTCCGCTGGTGCAATGACTTGTCCCAGTGATAATGGGTTAAAAAATACTTTCAACTAAAACAATAAAAAAAAATCTACCCCAAAAATAGTACTGAATAAAACGGGTGAACACACACACACACACACACACACACACACACACACACACACACACACACACACACACACACACACACACACACACACACACACACACACACACACACACACACACACACACACACACACACACACACACACACACACACACAAATGGACGATCAACAAATGGACGATGGACATACCAACTCATTATAACATCCAGGATTGGTGCAACAGGGATCGTGGGGAGGTGGATTTCTATCTCACACAGATTCTCACTGGGCACGGTTGCTTCCGAGCTTACTTGTTCCGTTTCAGGCTGGAAACAGACTCGGCGTGTCTCCTCTGTCTTCCAGCAGTGGAGGGAGAAGCGGAACATGTGTTTTTCCGGTGTCGGAGATTCGACGAGGAAAGGATGAAGCTGCAAACATACCTGCGAGGCAGCATTACAACGGAAAGTCTGGTTGCGACAATGCCAACTGGAGAGCCATTGCGGGATTCGCTGTAGTGGTCATGAAGAGGTTGGGGCTGAGGATCGAGAAAGGAGAGCCAACGCTGTAGAAGAGTAGGTGGTCAACCAGTTCACCTTCCCACAAAGTAATGCCTGGCAGCAGTTCCGTAGGGGGGTTTACAGAAGAGAATGCTTTTGGTGGGTAACAATATAACTTGATTGAGTTTGAACTTAATTTGAGTCCCACACTCTGGGGTAGTGCGTACCCAACCCCAGGAGGTAGTCTATAAAATATGTTTTCCGCCTTTCTTTGGCATCGCAAAACAAACACGCGCGCGCACGCACACACACGTTCACTACTGTACGTAGTTTTCTAAGTCAAAGCGACCCATGCTGACTGAGTGTATGACATCAGCCTAATGGTGTACCAAACGGAGCCCTGGGTAACTGGCAACCTCCCAGTTTATCTTAGTCTTACCTATGCATGCGGGACTCTGTGTGGACAAATATAATTTCCCAAGCTAACTCGCCACACAACAAAAAACCGGCCAATGAGGGATAAGAGATACGAGTAAACGAGACCAATTGAAAGAGAATTAGCAAAGCAAGCATCTACAAGTACTTCAATAACGAAAGTCACCAATTAAAAATGGGGAAATTACCCACCTTCAATCCTCCCCAAATCCTAGATTTTATGAAGCGACTAGTACTGGAGTAACCTTAGAAAGTTATTCACTCATTGGCCTCAGTGGTCATGAGAACGGAATAGATCACAAACTCTCTAGATCGATTATTTCACTAGACTTCCTTTATAGTAGGTATAGTGAACACGTAAAAAACGAATACAAAATTATGCCTTCCGTGATTTAGCAATTATTATTCCATCAAGTAAAAAGTTATTTTTTGATGCGTAAAAATCATAACGGAGAAGATTCGTATATCAACTGTTCCAATATTGGGCACACATTTTGTACCTTGATGACCTTGAGTAACAGTTCTTTTTTTGTGTTTTCTGAACTTTATCAGTAGCAACCGTTAAGGCTAAGGCAGAGATGTTAATTAACTCAACCCAGGCCAGTGTTGACTGATTGAGTTACAGAGCCAACGGGAACCGGTCAGACCGCTTCCACGCAGACATACTGGCGACTCTACACTGTTCTTGCACTCTGTACTGACTGATCGTATCGTATTTCATTTGAAAACAGAAACTCAATCGTTGAACACCAATTAGTGGATTGATTCTGAAAGCACCGTGAAGGTAAACACTGTCGCTTGAAAATAAATATATCGTCAAATCTTTCGACGGCAGTGGTGACACTACAAAATTACTTCGTGATGGTACAAATTTCCAAAAACCAAAACTTAGTTAAACGCTGCAGAAACGATGCTCTGTACTTACACAGTATTCAAAATATTTAGCTTACACCCAACCGAAAGAACCCAAACAGTGGGCAATATCAAAATTTCGGATCTATGAAAAACCGTATATCCAGCAACAGACAAAATCTAAGAAACTCAAAGAAGATCATGGGTTTAATTAATTTACTCCAAATCCGTTTTTAATGAGCTATTCATTTACAGCGTGTTCAGTAATATTAGGGTTGCCATTCGTTCTGCCTTCCCTATAATCCCGGATATCTTCTTCTTTCCCGCCCTCTCAATGCCAGTGGCGTCAGAACCCCGGAAGAAAATCTCTACGATCGCTTGAAAGCCTTGTCCCCTATTCCTCTTTTAGTCTTTCCTTTTTCTCTCCCGTACTTCATCACTGGACTAAAACTGTGTTCAAAGGATTCACAATAATCTGCGAAATGTCCTCTTTTATGTCAAATTTCAGTCCGAAATATTACATTTTTAATTTACACAGCGAACGTTTAAGTATTAAAAACTAAAACGTCCTGAAGAACAGTAAACCTTGCATTAAACGAAGTATTAACTCGAGCAAGGGAGATGGAAAGGGAATTAGCAAGCAAGCATCTGCAAGCACTTCAATAACTAATTGGAAAAGTCACCTAATTAAAAAGTGGGGGGGAGTTACCCACCTTGAATCCTCTCCAAATTCTAGACTTTTATGAAGACTAGTACTGGAGAAGGCGTGTAACTGAGCAGTAAGAAGGCACAACGGATCTATAAGGTCGCAGTGCAACAGTAACCCCTAAAAAGTCATTCACTGATTGGCCTCAGTGGACATGCAAACGTCATAAGGCAATAAGGAACCTCTTCATTGCCTGGCCACTGCTCCCCACAGCGCTAGCAAATTTTTCCGCCAGTTTCACCCGTAACCGTAATATTTACAAAAAATGTCACTGGGCCAATATAAAATAAATAAAAATAATATAGTATAAAACAATTAATATTTATGCATTCAATTAAGAGCTAATAAAAGGTTTACATTCAACATTCACTTTATCATACGACCTGTAGGCTACTGATCTCGTGCGGGGTGATAGTGCAAGGCAGAATAGTTTTGATTGTTTACAACAAATACTGATATATATATATATATATATATATATATATATATATATATATATATATATATATATATATAACTCCGTTTTGAGGTTAATTTTGTAATAGATTATTATTATGAAATGTTCTAAAAATGTCTGTAAAACGTTACCTCACAATCTTCCCCCATGTTGTACTTATTAATACGATAATCTGTACTATTCTTGATAAATGGATTATATCAAGAACCTTCCTGTTTTCACACTCAGATTTCCTGTTTCCGTAGATGGTTGAGATTCAATTTCGTTCGCTTAATGCTTCTCAAAACATATCTAGTTTCTCCCATGGTTCCAACCTCTTGAAACTTAATTGTAAATTTATCATTGGTTTATTCATTTTTACATTCGGCGTTTTTATTGGCTGTCTCTGGCGTGTTTTACCGCCATTTCCGCTGATTAGTTCTTTGGTTACTAAATTTTGCATACAGTCATGCCTTCGATCAGCTGTTCGTAACGAAATCAATGTCTACTTTATTTCAACTTGATAGCCCACACGTAATAGACGAATTGAAATGTTTGTGCTATATTAGAGCAACTTTACTGGTAATTTTATGCTCTTTCTGAATGAAGCGGTCAAAATTATATAAAAAAAAACTTTTTTTAAAAAATCACGTTTTTAAAATGGACTAAAAAGTATAAAATAATTTCTTATAAATCCATCAATCTATCGAGATTTATAAACCTATACAGATTCATAATCACACACAGATTGTCTTAAAAATTTGTGACAGTGATTTTTTTATAGATATTAAAATACTTGTACAATTAAAAACAAAAAAAAAAAATGGGGCGCATGAAATTAGATAACTACTACTATCTATCAGCCTATAAGCGCCCCACGTTTTTTGTTTTTGTACAAGTATTTTAATATCTATAAAAAATCACTGTCACAAATTTTTAAGATAATCTGTGTGTGCTTATGAATTTGTATAGGTTTATAAATCTCGATAGATTGATGGATTTATAAGAATTTATTTTATACTTTTTAGTCCATTTTAAAAACGTGATTTTTTAAAAAAAGTTTTTTTATTTATATAATTATTTTTTACTTTTTAGTCTTGTTAATTATTTTTAAAATACAAAAAAAACGGAATGTCCATATCGTATATTTTTTTTTTACTGTAAACTCTGAATTTCCAAAGGTAAAATTAGAACATTAGCTGTACTGCCAAATCCTTGACAAGTCAATGCAACTTTAAATACTTTTTAAAACATATAAGTTTTGTAAAAAATACGCGCTTCGCAACAAAAACAAATTACGTTTCTATTAAACTTGCCAATACGCTATAAAAACATTGGTCAGGTGTTTGTTGGGTTCGAACCCACGCTTTCAACCTGGAACCACAGCTTAAAGCTGCCTTGAACCACTCGGCCATCCTGGCTGTACCTATAGCTGGGTAAGTACCTATAGCAATGTCGATATTGTACATTATATCATGCCGAAATAATGGCCAAACAATTTCAGTAATAATGCCCTTGGTACAGGTCAATATTTATAAATAAGCCAATATTATTGTATTGTCATCCAGTTTAGAGCTGTATACAAAATTTTTTTCAAACCTCCAGCTCATCGGGAAGTTATTTTAAAATCGATTGCAAAATTCCACCCGGACAAAACCCAAAGTGACAATAAAAACATGATAATAATATTGAGTAGGAAGATGCGTTTAACTGGTGCTGCAGGAAATAAAACAGCCAACAACTACACTCGTTATCATTAAATCAAAAGCCGCCATCTTGAAACCAAAAAGAATAAAAAAATCTTACATATACATCGTCCGGGCTTTGTAAAAGGTACTTCGTATCAAATCGGTCAATGCGTTTGCGTTGCATCAGAATACTCGCTTCGCTCGTTAATAAGATTTAAGTCGCTGTAATATGTTGGTTTTAACCATTTAACCTCAACGTTGTTGAACAGTGAGACTCATCACTCGTCTATTCCATATCGCGGCGAACAGCAGAACTACGTCCTTGCAACCGCGAACGCAGCCACCTCGTCAAAACCAAAACAACCGATTTTATTATATTTTCCGTTTAAAGTATCTTTTTTCAGTTAAATATTGTGATGGTTTAGACTTACTTCACAGCTATGTGAATTTGAGCATACGAATAAACTTACGTTTACATTTACAATTGCGCGCGCGTGTGCACATGGATGGGGTAGGTATTTTATATATATATATATATATATATATATATATATATATATATATATGCATGTATTCTTCGACAAGCTCAATTTTTAATTATTTTAAGGCGAAAAGCACATTGAGGCTATTATCGCCTCCCTAAATGCAAGTGTGAGTGTAAAGTGTTAAAGTCGTAAGTGTTAGTGTTGTAAGTGTGTGTGTGTGTGTGTGTGTTAGACTCGGGTAACGCGAGGGACGTCTAAATCCTCTCAATAGGTGCAGCTAGTCTGCACCCTCTGCGGGCCGACAAGCTCAAGTGTTAAAAGACATCCCTTTACATTACGAGATAGCAACCCTAGTCAATGCGCTGTTACGAAATCCACTAATTACCGAAGAGACATGTAACTAACGGCTTTGAGAGAGTTCAAAGCAAAACTGTCTATAACGATCCTGTAAATAGCATGATCCCATCTGTTAACCACCGCAAACCGAGTCCTCAGAGGATGCATTAGCAGTGATTGGTATTTACGTTTCAAAGTCACCAGCTTCAATGCAGACAAATTAACTTACCGAAGTTAACATAAACGACAAGTTAATCACATTAAAAGTAATTAACGTAGAATATTAAATATTTAGCACCTGTTTAAAGTGTAACGTGCCGTTAAATTGATTATATCCGAGCTTTGTTAGCCATTAAGGAATACTGCTTACAATAATTAATTTAATCCAGGAAAATTGGAACACTTATATAGTTTCACAAAAATTCCTTACTCACTTACCTACGTTTTGCCGTGAGGTATCTACGGACACAGGCTGACTTCGTCTGAAGATGCTTCAGGGCGAAACATATGTCACTGAATAAAAACGATTTTTTGTGACACTATATGTGTTGTGCTGCCTACAGGCCTCCACCACACGAAGACATTTTTGTCACCATGGAGTGATTCGGTTTCATCGAGTGGGCTTACGAAGCGTAAGTAACGCGAGTAGGGGAAGTATTACACAGACCCCTCCAGTTCTCAGCTCTTTTTCTTTCTTTCATCTGCCGGTTCCGACTGAGTTGGTCGTGCGCGTATTTATGTATGTATGTGTGTATGTATATATATGTATGTATGTATGTATATATATATATATATATATATATATAGGCATATATATACATATAATATATATATATATATGGAAGGTATATATATATATATATATATATATATATATATATATATAAATGGACGGAGGATTATTTTAAGGCGAAAAGAGGATCCATGAGGGACTAAATGAGTGTGAGGTGTGGAGTGATTAGAAGGAACAAAACATGAGTAAAGTGTGAAGGAGTGCTAAATTGTGTGATCCAACAGTTGTAAGGTGTTATGCGCAAATAATAATGTATATATTAGTTTAAAGTGAAAAGTCACAGTGAGGCTATTATCGCCTTCCTAAATGTAAGTGTGAGTGTAAAGTGTAAAGTCGTAAGTGTAGTGTTATCGCCTCCCTAAATGTAAGTATGAGTGTAAAGTGTAAAGTCGTAAGTGTAGACGCGAGGGACGCCTAAATCCTCTCAATAGGTGCAGCTAGTCTGCACCCCCTGTGTGGTGCCTGTATGTACATACAACATGCATGCTTCTCTCTAACTCATTTTTTCTCTCTTTCTCTATCTCTCTCTCTCTCTCTTTCTCTCCACTTTTCTTCTTCTCATGTTCTCGTCGCGCGCACATGTAATGATGATGTGTACATTGTGTATATTGCCAGCAGCAACAGTTCAATGGTATACGGTTTATATTCAGTAATAACACGTGCGTTTGATTTTATTATTTGCAATATAATATTTCGTAATATGAAAATCAGTGTTTTTTAATTATATTCTTGATCAAAAATCATGTCAAATAATCATACATCATCAAGTGATGAATCTCAAGACGAAAACATTTATGGATGTAAACAAAAAGAAGATAATTATACCAAACTCTCTTCCGAGGCAGGGCAGTAAGTGAAAGCTAACGCTTCTGTCGACAGTCTCAATGACTGTATTTTTTAAAATTTTTCAACAAAATTGAAAAAAATGTTACAAGATGACATATGTTATTTTTATTTTATTATTATTGAAATTATACGACGGATGGGTAAATAAAATTATAAGTATTTATTTATTTATCTGCAATTGAAATATTGAATGGAAGATCGATTTAAATAGTATAGCGTCCGAGTAAGTTATCCGTAAAAGAATACACTCAAGCATTTGTATTGACATTGAATTAGACTTATAACATATATATAGTATATATATATATATAAAGGTCCACACCATCCCGTTATATAAGCTCCCAAGTCTGCTTTTGTTTTAAAATTTCATAAATCCTGTACTGCTTTTGTTTTATCAAGTTCCGATTGTGTGTACAATAAATAATAATTCATTTAATGTTTATTATAATTAATTTTTAATACTGTACGTTGTCCCATGAGCTAGAAATCCTTTCACTGTCTGGGTTTGTTTAATAAAATTTTAAATTTAATTATACCAGACTAATGTAGAGCCATTTACAGCCCTGGAAAAAATTGTTTATTTTTGGTTGTTTTCTTTGTTAATTAGTATAAATTATGTTTACGTTTCATTATTTTTGTTATTACTGTACAGACAACTTACAGCCTTGAAATAAATGTTGAGTTATATATTATTGGTAACTAGTTTTAGGTAAATATTTACAGTCATTATATTTTATTTTTTTCTATAGCGTTTCTAAATTTCATTTTATTTTATTTGTTTTTTGAAGTTAAAATTCGCGCCACGGCGTTGATAACCTGTATGATTTTTCGCTGGGGAAGTAAGTAATATGCAAATATAAAATTACGATTAATGCACAGTTTTTAACGCTGATTACGATGGTTTAATAAGACTTTTTTAAATGTAAGATTAAAAAAGTAATGTGATATTACTTTTTTTCAAATCAGCTTCCATCAGGTCAGCGAAACAACTGCGTATGCGTTTACTTTTTCAAACTACCGTTTGGATTTTGATGCAAATTTTAAAAAATGTTGCATAGAGGTTCTAGTATTGGACACAAACGTACTAGAAGTACAGCCACCATTAAAAAAATTGCGCTCGATATTAGCAGCTAAAAACCAAGTAGTTGGACTATCTGCCGCTACAAACGCTGCAAGATGCAAAAGAATAGGGGGCAAAGACGTTTGAAAAAATACAGAAATATTATCTATTTAACTGTAGTTGAACAATTTGCCGCAAGATGCCACCAGCACACACATAGCTAGTAAACAGCGCTGTGTTATCTTATAACGTTTTACGAAATGACACAAACCACAAACAATTCTGTTTTTACAATTTCCACTCACAGAGTACGCCAGGGTAGCGCTGGCCCCAGAACCGTGCGCTCGGATCACGACCCTATGCGGAAGGTTCAAGACCCCACTGCCGCAATGGGGTCGTTCCTTCATTAGCGGTAACACGCCGTCATTTGCATTTAATTTGTTTTCGTGGAGTCTCAGTGTCGTTTCATCATGAAATAGATTACTTATCATTAACGGCTTAATTACATTTTTAGCGTATTTTCATTTGAAAATCAGCCATTGGGGGGGGGCGGCCATTACAGCGAGACCCAGACACGTGACCTTGTAATAAGAGCGCCGATCCTGAATTATAGAAAACCTTTTGAAGGATCGTTAAAATCATATATATTATTTCTCGAGTCAACCTTTATCTCAGCACATACTATTCGTAAAGGCTTAAATGAGGTATATGTAGACAAAAAATTTAACCGGTTTCTGACATTGCAAAACGATTTTGCGCTAAAACTTACTGTCTGTAGAAAATCTTAACATAAAAAACACTTTTAACTGTCATAGGCAAAACGGCATCATCGATACGCATGCGCGGCATCACAAATCAGAAAATATTTTGTACATTTTACGAAGCTAACTTATTAATCACGAATAGACAGTCCCGTTACAAATAACAGTCCGTTTTGTGCATAACGTGCTTAGAACAATTTCAATATTTACTTAAAAGTCATTAAACTTATAGGTTATGTGGCTCTACTGACAGTCCCCTATCCCTGCCCGTCGTACAAGTTGGGACAAGCATTTCGAATACCAAACACATGTTTTGGACACTGTTTTTATACAATATATTTGTAATTTCTCCTTTCATCGTGCATTTATGTATTGTTTATACGGACATCACAAAATACGAAGTACAATTAGAAGTCAAAATACAGTTAGAAGTTGTCAAATATGCCTTTTCAATTGACTAGAAGACAGCTACCTATTAAAATTGTAAATAGCAGCGACAAACACTTCAAAGAGCAGGATTGTATTTACCAAATGCCGTCTTTACTCACGGACAATTTTATGTAGCCTTTTCAAGGGTAACGAAATCAACTAACATGTTTGTATCCATTAAAGAAAATGAAATACTTATTCAAAAAGTATAGTGCGAAGAAACACACGGCCTCCTGGTTATAATAACTGTAATAAAGTACTCTTACTGTCGTTTAAAGATAAGTTCTGAACAAATACAGAACATTTTTTTCAAATCCAAAATTTTAGTATAAAAGTTTGTTAAAAATCCGACTTCTCATCGTGATTTTAAGTTCAATCGATATGATAATAGCAATAATAATTATCATTAATTGAATTTTAATTGTTAATACCGAAGTTCTTTGCGTATTTTGAAACGCAAATGACCAAAATTAACTGTTAATTAATTTTAATTTTAAAAAACAAGTTTTCCATTACATTGTTTAAGCACAGACACTTATAACTCTACACTTGGAGGTTTTTGGAGGTCGCGAAGCGCCCAGAGATCGGAGGCGGCATATGAAGGCCGTATACGTAATAAGTATTAATGTATTTAGTATTAAGTACTTAATAAGTATTAATACGTAATACTTAATTAATTAACATCGTATTAATTAAGTGATGTATTAATGAACATCGTATACGTTAATAAGTATTTCTTTACAGATGGAAAAATGTGAATCACATTGAAAACCGGTGTACAAGAACAATGTATTGTTCGTTTAAATTGCACAACGTTTCAACAAAACATTGTCCCGACGTTTTGCTAAAGTCGTATATGGTTTATTTGAGGTTGTTCTCGCTTCATGCCTGAGTTTGACTTGCAGCAAGAACAACCTCGAAAATGCCAGATACGAATTCGGCGAAAAGTGGGAACAATGTTTCTTCTAGAAACGTTTTTCAATGTGGCATTTCCCTCACATGACTGTTTACAACTGATGAGCGCGCGCGCGTGAGTGTGTAAAACATATTTTTAACGTTCGTACTTTATGCTAGTTTAACTAATTAGGACCAGGGGTGGGCATTAACGGAAAAGGAATTTTTACGGCAGTAACTGCAACTCGAGCCAACGACTTGAGGTGCGCAAATTCAGAGGTGCAGATAACCAGCTCCTGCCATATGTGTGTGTGTGTGTGTGTGTGTGCACGCGCGCGTGTGCGTGAGTGTGTTTTGTACCTCTCTATCGTTCACACTTTTCGACTTGGTCCGATTCGATTCAATTTTGGCAAAATTTGATCTCAAATTATGTTACCCGGCCAAATGTGTTCCGTTTTAAAATTGGCAGCCATTAAAGATCTTTTAAGAAAAAATCACTTTTTAATTTATATTTCTGAAATCTTTCAACTTTCGTACCTACAGTTAAAATCTGCATAAATTAAAATCTTTAAAACTTCACAAATTCTACGGAAAATACCAAAATGAGCCTTACGGCGACACTTATGTAGCGGGAAAATAAAAATGTAGGCATGAAATAATGGGCGGCGATCCCATTAGCCGCCGGACTGAAGGAATTATAGCAACACATAACAACACTCCCACGTGGACCGGTACCTACGGCCTCGAGGGGTGTCTAATGACTCACGGAGCCACGTGTGGGCGTGGTAGGAAATGGGAGCCACGCACCACGTAGCGGTCACTACATCGGTTCGTCTAATCGTGTCATTCAGCCTGGTATGTCGGTACAAATGCAATATGTATCGCAAAACTTGATAAGTCTATGAGCAGTGCGATCACTTCCTATCGTCCATTTTTTATTTACGAACGTTCTTCAAAAGAAATTCTCTAAAAACTGCCTTAAGAAAATCAAATATCAGTGCACCAAGGTAGGCTATTTGAAAGTTAAACTTCCTTCAGCGCTTGTTTACCTTACGTATCACGACGAGGGGTGAATGTAAAGTAAGCCCAAGCTGAGGTGTTCATTAAAAAGGGATTAACATTTCGGACAGGTTAGCTTCAGGGATCTAGAGCCTACATAATATACAGCGTCAAGAGTACTAGACATCTGGGGACCGAAATATTCCTACAAGGTAACAAGTTTGTTAGTCACGGTGAAACCACTACTTCATTCTCATTCATTCTGTCGAATTTGTATGATCCATTTCTCTACTCCGATGAAACCAAAAGCACGAAATCAATAACTCTTATTCCAGGACGGATTAAAGGGGGGGCGAAGGGGCGATCGCCTCTCCTGAGACTAAAGAAATAAAATAATTTAAAAAATAGTCATTGGGACTGTCGGTAGAAGCTTTAGCTTGTTAAAAATATAAATAACTTTCACTTACTGTCCTGCCTCGGAAGACAGTTTGGTATTATTATCTTCTTTTTGTTTACATCCATCAATTTTTTCGTCTTGAGATTCATCGCTTGATGATGTGTGATTGACAAGATTTTTGCACTCAATAATATAATTAAAAAACACTGATTTTCATATTACGAAATATTATATTGCAAATAATAAAATCAAAAGCACGTGTTATTACTGAATATAAACCGTATACCATTGAACTGTTGCTGCTGGCAATATATACAATGTACACAACATCATTATATGCGCGCGCGACGAGAACATAAGAAAAGTGGAGAGAAAGAGATAGATAGAAAAAAACATGCACGTTGTACGTACTTACAGGCACAAAACATACATACGCACGCGTCCAACTCAATCGGAACCGGCAGACGAAAGAAAGGAGAAGAGCTGAGAACTGGAGGGGTATGTCTGTGTAATACTTCCCCTACTCGCGTTACTTACGCTTCGTAAGCCTACTCGATGAAACCGAATCATTCTATGGTAACAAATACAAAGTGCACAACGCGGTATAAGAAGCTAACGCTTCAAAAATGTAAAGATCCTATTTACCTTCCATGAAATAGGTAGCTTCGAGAAAAAAGGTCAGGGAGTTGTCTGAGACCACAGATGGGTCCGAAACCCCCCGATTTCAACTTTGTATGTACATTAAATTTTGTCCGTTTACATGTGTGTCTATGCACTTTGTACGCTTATACTGAGGGTGAAAAAGGAATTAATTAGATATTTAATGTTGGTTTTCTCTTCTCCTCTTTTTTTTTAACGTCCGACTATTATGCACACTTGGGCTAATGCAGAATATGGGATGATTTTTATAGCGTGTGAAAATGCCAAGCCTTGGCCGGGAATCGAAACCCGGATCCTCGGGGTGAAAGGCTAGTACGCTATCAACTAGGCCACCGAGGCGGCTAATCTTTTCTCTTGCTGTGTTAACTGCAACAGAATGATATTTCTCGACTCTAAAATTGATCAAAACTAATGAAGACGAGGGATCAGCCTTAATGGTAAGAGTAAAGCAACGAGAATAACCGCGGCTATACATGAACAATTATGGATAGGAATATTGAGAAAGGGGAAAGAAGGAAAAACATTTTTCATTTAGTAGAACTTTAGTTTCAAAATGAGTGGCATTGTAAGTAATAATAGGAATTGTAAAATAGTAATCTAAGCGATTTTTTTAATGGAGTAAATTTGTATACTTAATTTTACGTGTTTTAAGTCTCCAAACAGCTGAACAGTGCTAGTTTTTTAAGGTATTATTTTTAAAAACTCATCCCCCAAGGAGGCCTTCTTGTAAATTGAATCATCCAACCAACTGCCCCCCCACAAAATCGCGTTAATCCGGCAGTGCTCTTATTAAAAACTACCAAGTTAGGTCACGAAGTGAGCGACTGAAAGGTGTAAAGGAGGTCAATGTGTAGGAAATACACTTGTATGTGCGTTTACACTGGGATAGTGTATGAGGACTTGTATGAAATATAAATATGATCATACAAAATTGCATTATTGCAACACAGCCACCGGACACATATTTAAATAATCAGAATTACGATCTATTTTCCCGTCTAGTGGTCATTTTACTGATCTCGTAAATAAAGGCTACCGCGGTTTTGAAACCTTATTATTTCATCTTCAGGCTGTAATACAAAATGTCAAATCCCTCTGTCGAGGTCGTCACAAAGTTAAACCATTGAACACATGTCATAAACACTAAACACAATTACACGATTAAAATTTGATTTGGCCGAACGAAACGTGCAACTCGTATGTCGTTATATTTCGAACTCACTCGGAATTCGGAGTTACAAATTACGTTTTGCAGCAATAAATATGAAATAAAACATTCAGAGCTTTCTGTTGCAAAAACTCATTCTAATCACAGTAAAACATAACGTAAATTTGGGAACACTACAATTAATTATGTAATACCGGGTGAGCGATCTCCGCTCGTGTTGTTTATTTTTGAAAATTGTTTGAAATACTTTGAAATCTTTTGTTCAAAATTTTGTTAAATGACGTTCAATATAATAAAATTAAATAACAAGTACAAAATATTTACAAAACAATCGTATATACATGTGGATGCGTTCAGTAAAAATTGAACATGTATTAAAGAATTGTACAATGTAGTCTCTTTCTGATAAAAATCAATAAATAATTAATACAAAAATATTGATATTTAAAGCATTATAAAACTCTGCAAATGAAATAACAAAAAATGTATCTTCAATACCATGCAAATGATCAAATATTAAAATCTACAGAGTTGTCAGGGATATTTCAAGTCTTCACATTTTCATCGATCTGCATATTTGTTGTCGGAACATAATTATTCGAATGTTCTTGTAATACTTCTTTCCAAACATTTCTTGTGTGGCGAGTGTTTTCTGGTGGCAAGAGAATTTTCAGACCATTTCGCCTTTTAACTCTGGAGAAAGCTACGTATAACATTCCATGCATATAAACTGATGTTAGTAGGAATATTCCAACTGATACAAATGTATCAGGCCCTTGGGCCTTATGTACTAGCATAGCAAAAGCTGGCCTAACTGGAAATTGATATCTTTGCATTGTGCATCCAAGTTTACTTTCGCTTGACACTAATGTGATTCTAGGAATATGAACTTCTTTACCAGAAAACCGGCAATGTATATAGGTGTACACTTCATGTAAATTTAAGGCTAGAAATTCGCCGTTTTGCGATTTTTTACGGGCATGTGACGTAGCGCGATCGAATCTGCACCCTTCAAAACCCTTATGTACGAAGTTTTGTGAAATTCGTTGGAGCCGTTTTCGAGATACGCTGAACATACACACATACATACAGAAATTGCTCGTTTAATATTATAGGATTAAATTCGAGTCTGACAGGGTTAAGCAGAAAACAGGGCAAATTATAATGGCCGAATAAACACAAGGCAGCGGCCATTTGTCTGCACTCCCCTTATATTACAATAAGGGTGGGTTATAGACGCTATTGTTTAGATATTTCATTGTCGAGACCGCCTATTGGCTACGGACATCTTACAAATATTTACTAGCTTTATCAATACAAAGGATGTGGAATATTGAATATTTCCGGCCGTGCCGAACATCCGCCACTGCACAAAACTTTCTCACATCTCATTTTGTTATCAAGTCCGTTGTAAAACGGGACAATCCTTACAATACAAATAAATCAGACGACGTACCGTAAGCATTTTAACAGCTTTTACTTTTTCGCTATAGGGTGATCGTTAAAAAAATTAACGTTTTCATTGATCTATCATCTGTTTTCATTAGGTTTTCACTGACCTGTTGTTTTCTTTGAGATTTTGATTGATCTGTCGATTTCTTTTAAGGTTTTGATAGATCTGTTTTCATTATGGTTTTATTGATCTGTCGTTTTCATTAAGATTTTAATTGATCTGTCTTTGAGATGTTGAATGATCTGTCGTTTTCTTTGAGATTCTGACTGATCTAACCACTTTTCATTATGGTTATACTGATCTGTCGTTTTCATTCAGGTTTTGATCGATCTGTCGTTTTCTTTTAGGTTCTGATTGATCTGTCTGTTTTCATTAAGGTTGCCATTGATCTGTCGTTTTCTTTGAGGTTTTGATTGATCTGTTGTTTTCATTAACCTACCCGTTTTCATTGGGTTTTCACTGATCTGTCAGTTTTCATTAAAGTTTTGATTGATATGTCAATTTCTTTTGAGATTTTGATTGATCTATCCGTTTTATTACGGTTTTACTGATCTGTATTTTCGTAGCCGTTTTGATTGATCGATCCCTTTTCATTAAAGTTTTGATTGATTCATCCATTTTCATTGGGTTTTTGATTGATCTGTCCGATTTCATTCGGTTTTTGATTGACCTATCCATTTTCATTGATCTGTCCGTTTTCATTAAGGTTTTTGATTGACCTGCCGTTTCCATTGAGGTTGTGATTGATCTATCCGTTTTCAGTTCCGTTGAATCAAACATTATGGTTTTTTTTACTTTGATATAAGTTATGTGTCCGTGACCTTCATCTTTTTTGCGAAAATATGATTAAGATTATTATTAAGACTAAAGTATTACACAAAAAATACTACAAATATTTACATAAAATTAGCAAAGTATATAAACATCTTGGGAACTAAAATTATTTGAAGGATGTAAAATGGCCCAGCGCAACAAGAACAGTTAATTTTGCCAATATACATGCAGACGTCGCAAGAAAGCTAGAACTCGGTCAATGACCGACGAATCTTCGTTTAAGATCGCCTGCATGGAAGCAACCAATCCACATTTCTGACGTCTGCTTTTGAAACCCTCACCGTCTAGAACAGGGGTCTCCAAACTTTCCAGCCTTAGGGCCATACTGATTACTCCAGTAAGTTCCGAGGGCCAAAACCATATTATCATTGTTGCCGGTGGTAAAAAGTGACATAGTCCACAGATGAAAAAAAAGTCCGAAAAAGTACGCAACGTTTAAAAAAGACTGCAAATCGGACAAAAGTCCGCAAAACGGCAACACTGCATATTATTAATTTTCCTGTCATTATCTGTAATTTCTAGATTAGTCGTAGAGTACGAGCCATGAGGCGTAACGTGACACGACATCTGGTGGACACAAGCGGAAATAGGTAGTACCTTCTATCGCTAACAGATGGCGCTAATAGCACGTACAGAATTGACAACTACAAACTATTGTCAGTGGAAAATCTCAATTACATAAATCTCATTAGTATTTCATATGTCATTATGCTTGTTATAAGTTATGTTTTTATTTAAAATGTATAAAATGTTAGTTGGATTCATTTCAATAATTTGTTAGTTATTATATACTGAAGTTAAATTTTCTGCATATTATACATGTCTTTACTCATTACAATTCTGTGTTTCTTTATCCAACTTACCACAAAAACAATAACAATAAGCCTACAACAATGTTATGAGTAGTTAGCCCATTACCATATCAATGTAGATGTCATATTAATAATTATTCAACATAAAATTAGAATACTTCAGTAAACTAAATTTAATTTGCTATAAAAAATATGTTCTCTAAAAGGATGCGGCCCTTTGGCCCGGTAGTTTGGAGACCCCTGGTCTAGAAGAAACTGTTTGCGATGGTATCATCACAAAACAAACATGTATGTGGATCCCCACGTCCAATGAAAAAGCCATTGGTACGATGAATGCGGAGATAGGTAATCCATAATCCACCACCTCTTCTCTCCAACCTGCACGTATTAACAACTCCCAACTCCCAAGGACGAATAATGTTTAACCACCCTCAATTATTATCGTCTACTACTGCCCGCTCACTCATCTTCCAATACAGAAAAAGAAAATATTTTGTCTGGCTTACGAAATATGCAAATTTAAGCCGTTCCTAACAATCCCTGTGACAGGTACCCAGCAAAATGAGACCTACATCTCAGGAGATTAAACAAATACACAGTTTTGTGAAATTTGGTATGCACGTCTGGTCTGACAATATCTTGCATCACTTTGCAATTCCGGAAACATTTCTTGAAACACTTTTTGGTAAAAAAAAAACTGTTAAAAATAGAATTTCCCAAAATCGGCTTAATCTATTTTACTCAAATTTCGGCTAGTCCATAACGTATAATCAGGTTCGGGCGTTAACAAGGGAAAAAATGAAAAATCGCTAAACTTTTCAAAATTGGTTTATCAGCTTTTTGAAAAATGTATGAAGATTCACAAATCTAATGAGTGCAATAAAGTTTTAAATTTACGGTTTGAAAGTAAATCAGATAAAAAAAAAAACAAATTTCACTGCTGTCGGGTTTCCTCTGCTTTTTTTCGTAATACTCCTGCACCGTCTAGACATAAGTTTTATTTCAAATTCGATACCCTGAACTTCATATATGAAGAGATTTTGAGCAATTAAACCCATTTCCAGGCGTTTTAACACCTTCCAAACAGGATTTTATCGGAAAAATTAAATACAAGAAAGTTTATGTAATATTTTTCCATTATTCATTTTAATAATAGCTCTAAATGCGGCAGGCACTATCTGGAAGGGGACTATCGGAGATCGAAAAGAAGGAAAGAAAATTTTTGAGGAAGATTTTGGGACCGAGAAGAGTGAGTGATGGTGAGTTCAAGTTCCATATGCGATTAAACACAGAGCTTTATGAAAGGTTTCAAAAAATCACTATTACAATGAAGAAGAGAAGACTGATGTTTTATGGGCACACCAGCAGGATGAAACCAGAAAGAATAGCGAAAAGAGTGCTGACTTTCCAGGAAAACACAAATTCCATAGCTCAAGGAAGTCCATCAAGATCTGACTAGATGTGGAATGAGCGCTGAAGAGGTACAAAATAGGGACACGTGTGGGAGGAAGATAGCTGCTGCTCAGTTGAAAGACATCTCTGAAGAGAATCCAAGAGGAAGGAGGCGAGTGGTTTTGGAGGCGGAACTTCATAGAATGAGCCAGAGAATGAAGGAGTACTGGCGTTGGAGGAAACAGGGGTTAACAAGGAAGAAAGTTGTGTAATTGTAGGCCATAGATGGCTGTATAAAATTTTTAAAAAAATAGCTCTAAGCATTAGGCCTAACAAAAGCTCAAATGCTTCTCTAAGTAATGTACACGGGAATTCTAAATTTAAAAATAAAGTTACATTTTTATCTTACATATTTTTTTAAATATCTCATTCACCTTAAGCGTTAAAACCTCCATAAATTATCATTTTAAATTCCCATTAAAATACGGTAATGAATCTGATGCTGAAGTCAGAACTGTACCGTACTCAACTGAAGAATAAGATAAAAGAATATTGCGATAGTTACCTTTAAAAGTTCTTCAAAAGGTAACCGCTGCATGCCATGCATTATATTGTTTCAAATTCGTAATAAAACTTTATCAAACTGTCCTGAATCAACTGTAAATCGGCCTGTCTAGCGATAAAAATTTACCCATACTTATTTAGTCTACGGGAGCAGAAAAATCCCACACGTTAGACAACTAATGTTACATCTATGTGAAGCGGGATGCGTCTCTACCAATTGAAGGGACAAAGATTTAGGTTTTAGATTCATGTTTTCTTTACTAGTTTATCCTAGTCTACATATTGAAGGCGTGAAACGAAAAAAACTTTGTTGAAGTATCTTTCATCTTAAGCTAAACAAAATTACATAATACAAAAAAATATATATTTGAAAATTTAAAAAAATAGCAAAATGATCTTGGGCCTAATTTTTTAAATTATTAAATCACTTGAAAGCATTTAAAGACTAAAATTTTAATATGCAAAGTAAAAATACATTGTATTTTCACATATGTAAGAACAGCTTTGCAAAAACCAGTTGAACTTTCATGACCTACGTTTATGAAAAAATGGTTTTGTTATAAAGAAAAAATTGATCTTCATTTTCATATATCTATATAATTCAACTTAATCCAAATCCAAAAAGTTTGTGTGTGTGTGTGTGTGTGTGAGAGAGAGAGAGAGAGAGAGAGAGAGAGAAACTAAATTTCTTGAAGAAACAAATAATGAAGTTTGTGTAATGTTTCTGCACCAATAATTTTGTGATTCTATATTAGGAATAATTATTGCAAGAACATACTATAAACTGTTACTGAGTTGTTGCCTATAACCTAAATATTAATAAAAAAGCAATTTTCGTAAAAAATGGATTTTTTCCTTTTGATTCTATAGGGCTATTCTTATAAAGTCTAACAATAAACTAAAAACTACCCTACTACTTTAGAGGCCTAATGAATCTTACAATCTATTCAATAATAAGTAAGAAATAATTTTCAAAATCTTTCAGAAAAACAATTATGTAACTCTAATGAACACTTATGACTTATTAACTTCAAATTATAAATGGACTACTTCAGAAATATTGTAGGCCCCTACCCTAACTTGACATTCGTAAACTAGATTTACAAACTATAAAGTTTTTACATACCTTTAAAGCCTACATTAAAAAGCAAAGTCTGATCTTAACAAAGAATGTACACTATTCTATGTTGTTAAATTCACAGTATTCTTGATTATTAATTCATTTGTTATAGTAGCCTACATTATTATTAAAAGTCAACTGATCAAACTTATTTATAGGTTTCTTTTCTTGAATAATACTTCTCAACAATCAACATGTTTTAAAATTATCTCACAAACCCACAAAAGGAAATCCACCTCAAACTTCCCTGCCATATTAATTACTATCTCTTAATAAATTATATCACTTATATAATTTTCTTCAATTCTGCAGTTTATCTATGATTTGTTTAATGTTTATAACAATTTCTCTATATATATAGAATAATTTGGTTGTTTTATAATTAACTTACTATATTACAAAAACAACCAAATAATAATAATTTCATTAAATTTTAGTTTGATTTTAAAACTAAAACTAACTATGACTGAATAAAATAAAATTATATATATAATTTTATTTAGTTTTAAAATCAAACTAAAATTTAAAAAAATATTATTATATGACTGTTTTTGTAATATAGTAAGTTAATTATAAAACAACCAAATTATTCTACATATATATAGAAATTGTTTCAAACAGTGAACAAATCATTGATAAACTGCAGAATTGAAGAATATCATATATATATATATATATATATATATATATATATCTATATATATATATATATATATATATATATATATATATATATATATATATATATATATATATATATATATATATATATATATATATATATATATATATATATATATATATATATATATATATATATATATATATATATAATGACAAAAATAAGCAGTTGACAAAATTATGCTAAAATTTAAATATGAATGGACTTAACTTCCCTTCTACTAAATTCATAATAATGGGTATTTATACAATACTTGGATAAATTTATTTATTTTCACAATTTTAAAGTAGGCTATATTTATCTCTATCACCTATTAAATTAAGTTACTATTAAATTAAGTGATATTAATCCCCATAAAAGTTATAATTTATTATTCTTAACAAAATTATTTTGTAATATCACTGTCGTCTACACTGCATAGATTTCATATGGCAAGGTCACGAAAGTATCATTTAATCCGTGTTATCACATTGTTCATTCTTACCTCACAATTTTTATAAAGCAGTGGCTGCTTTATATCGCCGTTAACAGTAAGATTTCTATTGAACTTTGAACAACTTTCCCCTCTAAATACGGCTTTTTATGAATAAAACTGGTTTTCATGTTTTGTACATGGATAATATGTAATTTTATGACAAAACGACTTTCTTGGAAAAACATAATTTTAAATATGTTTTGTACAGTTGTTTCACATAATAACTGTAGCATTAAAGAGAGACGCTATTAAAAACACAATACCGATTTAGAACCTCAGACACATGTTAGGGACCATTTTTAAACTTTTTTAACTAACAACACGTTTTATGGTTTAAATAGTCACCAATATAGTAACAATTTGTTGGTATCCTGTCCTAACTATAACAACATGCATAAACTACAAAATGGTGATTAGATCAGTAAACCTTATACCTTTCCTAACCTAATCTAAGAGCAGGATTAGGTTTACGATAAGGACTAAACAGTCTCTCCATTACTATATTTGGTCATGCTGTTGTTAACAATTATAAGTCAATATTGGAATAGAAAATATAAGTAGTATTACATTAGACTGTCAATAACTACCCTATTAAAGTATTTTGACATTCCATTTTAAAATGAATCTTTCTACAGAAAGATCATACACTGACTTCATAAAATTTGAACTGTTTTAAGGTTTACTGAAAACTGCCGTTTCCAACTTCTACTTTAGATGGTTCAAATTATAAAAATCTGCAAGGCTATTTTTCCCAAATTACAGTTACTTGTTAACAGTTTAACCATTTTTAGACTAATTTGATAATGATCATGTTTTATAAGAGAGCCTATCCAATTGTAACATACAATAGTGCTTTGCCTTGGGTTCAAGGAAGGTAACTGGTTAATTTAATTTGTATAGCGAAAAACACAGACTGGACATACAAATGAAAATTGCAGTTAAATTAAACAGACATAAGTTAGTCAATAGACCAACTCTGTGTCCTTACTAGCCTACCTACTCTAGACCTAGGCCTGCAATCCTTACTACTCACCACTATGTTCAGTAAAAATGTTGGATCCTTGATGACGACCATCCTTAGTATTTCTGGGTTTACTTCTTGTTGCTCGAACAGTAAGAGATCCTGTTGAAACTACGCGTTCTTTAGTTGGTTGGGCACCCATGATTTGAAACCATTCCCCAGTCGGCTACAGGCACAGCACGCCGAGCCACACTGAGGACTTGCACACACTTAAAATACACTTCCTACATAATTTATATAAATTACAATAACAAGATTCCTTCTTTATTTCGATCACAACACGAATGTTTATACACAACGTACACAAAAACTGCAATATGATTAAGTAAAAGATAACTCTATTTCACTTCCTCTCAACGATTCTACGCCATCTTTGACAACTTGACGTCGATTATTTAGTTAACGAAAAGCCGAATAGAGCGCGACACAAACTGGTGTCAAAAACAGCTGACATTTATCGCTCCATAAATAAATCGAAAAAGGAGGGAATTTTTCCATGAAACTGAAACTTGTAGTTGGTAGTTCTATAGTGTTTATTGTTTAGGTTATGGTTTGGTTGTAATATTTATTAAATAGCATTGAATATTAAGTTTATTTACTTAATTTTATTACTTTATTAGTTGACTATTAAGGAAAATATATAAGTAAAAATAAATATGGCAGAAAAACTTGAAGATTTAAACTTACCTAATGCTGTAGTATCAAGGCTTATTAAAGATGTTCTACCTGACCACACGAATATAGCAAAAGAAGCAAGGACTGCAATTGCAAGAGCGGCTTCAGTTTTTGTGTTGTACATAACATCATCTGCTAATAGTGTAGCACTGAAAAGTAACAGAAAAACTATAAGTGCTCAAGATGTTTTCCAAGCAATAGTTGATACTGAATTTGAGCAGTTCACTGAACCTCTTCAAGAAACGCTTGAAGGTAATGTTTATTATCTTTTAATATTTTGTAGTATTAGTCCTATCTTAAAAGTATATTATCTCCTGATGCTATCTTTTATTAGTCCTATCTTTTATGCATAAAAGATTTATAGGCTAATGTACATTATTAATTTGTGTAAGATTAGGTTAGATATTTCCTTTTGAATCTTTGGTAGGGCATACTTATCCTGAAAGCTGTGACCATCAATGTCCAAAAATGTTTGGTATTTCTGACTTTTCAAGACTTGTTAAAGTAATGATTTTAACAATTTTTCGGATTTTATTATGTGCTAAATTATTTTATTGAGAGATATTAAGGTTAGTAGCTTTTGAAATACTTGTTATATACCCAACAACTGAGTCAAGTCATGTAAAGTAAACAACAACCGAGTTGTTAGATTCTGAAGTTCTTTTAAAAAAACTAATTTTCATTATTAATAACAAGCATTTAATTAATCATTTTTGTAATGAGAAACATGTTTTCTACGTTCACACAGTAATCATTTTGAGGTTATGTTTGTCACTTTTATTTTAATTTTTTGTAACTTCCCATTGTTTTTGCACTTTGTATTTGAATTATTAGTATTGGGCATATAATAAAGTGTTTTGGTGAACAAATTACCAGAATTGACAAAAACTCTGAAAACTCAGTTTTACCAAAATTTGTATTGAACCTATTTTTTCTTGAATAAAGCTCTTAAAAATAATGCCATTGAGAATTTTTCTTTTTTTAAAAAGTCAGTAAATATTTTGTCAAACTTTCATGCAGTTAAGGGTTTGCAACCATCTAATGCATTATTCCACCAATTTTAATATTCTCTGATGATATCAGATATTGCCTTATCCGAACCATCTACCACCAATTATTCTGAATATCAGAGGTTTGACTATATAATTAATATAGCTTACAATAACATGACAGGAAAAGAACTTGGCAAATCATTATAGGTCAGCTATTTAGAAAACAACCTGCTAAGAGCACAAATGGGACAGAGAGAAAAATTTGTACATGAAAGGTCATGTCCTCACTCTGTCACCATAGCTCCCTCCCCTTACCTTCACTATCACTAAGTAGTAACAATTTATAGATTCAGATTAGCAGACTCTGTGTCCCTGAACTGCTAGTGGGGAATTCAACATGTACGAGAAATTCTCACGCAAGCCGTTTACTAAGTGGCTGAACTATAACTATATATTACCCTACCTCTGTAACTAAGACTGCTTTGGTATTTGTTTCTGTACAGACATCATCTGTAAATTTCTAGTAGCTAAATACTTAAATTTGGATTTGTTTTATTATTATATAACATTCACTTAGGCTGGAAAGTACATTTTAGTAGGTTTTATTTTGTTAAACACTATGGGAGTGGTTGTCTAATGGTTGCTCGTAAACAGTGGTCAAAGACTGTTCAGTGGTTTCTGACCCGTTGTAAAGATCTGCAGTGGCCAAAATGGTAATCTGATGTAAGCATGTGCAGTGGTCAGGTTACCGGTATCTGAGTAAAAAGTAAGGAAATGGTCTACAAATTAATGTTTTCAATTTTCAAACTGTAGTACCATGTTAGTTTGGTCATCAACTAAGAGCATAACCTAACAAAACTAACATGGTATGTATGGAAATAAAGTAAGTTTTTTACTTTTTTGTTTTTCGGAATTTACAAATATATCAATCTGTTATTAACAAACAACATTCTCAATATGGAAAAAGTTGCTCATGATGGCTAAATAGTAAATATGATATGGGTGAAGGTCAATAATTGTTGGACACACAAGTTATCACCAGAGATAACACTGTTTACCTGACTAAATTTGCTTTTCCTTTCTTTATTTGAGTCAATATTAACCAAAACAAAGCCATACGTTTAGCTAGTAGAAATTTATAGATGATAGCTGAATAGTAATCAATTATCACTGTTTTAATGCATGTGACTTCATCGCAACAAGGTATATTACTACAGGTTGTCTGGTGTATGTGTACTTAATGAAACCATTTAATGTATTGATAGCATATCATCTACGTTTCATCACTGAATATATACATACGTCTATATTCAATGGTTACATCCACAATTTTTTAAACCCACAAGACAAATATGTAGGCCTACTATTTTCCTTAATGAGTAAGCCTACCTTCTGAAATAAAATAAATTTTTCTGTAATAACACTATCATTAAAAATTATTAAAAGGACTTACTTTTTTTTAATACCAATATGACTCTTAAAATACTAACATGGTTGGTTCAATTATCGTATGATTAGTTTCTTTTCATAGAAAACAAAATTCTTTATTATACAGTATATATAAAACAAGTAAAGTTGTGCTAGGTCTACACAAATAAGCCACTGTGAACAATCTAGAGTACTCTCTGTCTTGTTAGTTATAGATTTAAATATGAAAATATGCAAGGCAGTGTAAAAAACAATACGAAAGTTAAAAACAGTATTGGTTTTGGTAAATAGTTTTATGTTTATTTCAGAATTTAAAAAATCTCAGAAACTGAAAAAAGATGCAGCAGCAAGGAAAAAACAAAAGAAAGCCGCTGGTGATGTAGAAGAAGCTGTTGAAGAATTAGTAGAGGAGGAGGAAGAAGAACAAGATTAAATTTTACAGTGTCAATAATAATGTAATTTTAAATAAAATTGGTTAAGTATGTAAATATTATTCTTGCATAATAAATTTTTTTTTTACTTTTGAAGAATGTACAACTTTTTAATACCTGGAAAAGCTAGACTGCTTCAAAAGGTCCTTAATTTTCTGACAGACACTAAAAATTAATCTAAATTATTTTTTATTTTCTTGAAATTGGTCCCAATGATTGTGATTAATTTTAGCTGTAACTACCAAAACAAAATATATGGGTTTTTTTTTAACATGGTGACCTATATTTTGTTTATGTTGGAAGCATAATTTTTGCCTTTTTTTAAATAATCTAGTTGAACAAGTAAAAGTATTCACTTTCACTTTTTATTTCGTATGCCCTCTGCAATGAATGTGTGGTCATCAACCAGTGTTTATTTAATTATGGCTTCTCTTCTGTGTATGTTTGTCGTCGTAATTAGACTTGAACTGTTGATGAAGGCGGTAAATTCTTTGTAGTCTATGGTCATTAACCTATTCATTGATCACTACAATGTTACATTAGATGTAAGATGTTGCAAAGATGGACAAAGAGCCTCTCTGTGATAAACAAATTAATAAATAGAAATTACATACGGTCGTAAACCCTACGAAATTGGGATTGTGATACCAAATATGGTAAGGCATAGTTTTTTAGAATACTTATTATTTCTTGTTGCAAACATCCAATGATTTAAAACATCAACAGCATGATCATACATCATATATTTTTTTAAAACCATGACTAGAAGTTTCTTGTTCTATAAAATTAAATTGTGTGTAAGCATAATAAAATGGCTTCATTTTAAACGAAACATATTATGGTTCTATGTCTAAAAAAATCAGAGTTATTGATGAAATATCAGCTAATTATCTTAAAATCAATTTATCAGAACTATCTATCATCTGATTTTAGGAAAGAACAAAAATGAACCCTTATTTCTGTCTGAATATTTTTTTCTTTGATTTACTTTTAAACCATAGACCTCATTTTTTTCAGATTGAGTACATATTCTGAGTTTAATTGTGTGATAAAAATTTAATTAACAGACTTTGAAAATTACAAAAATGTCCATGTTTTTTTTTTTTTTTTTTGAATAGTTTCAGAACTAAAATTTTTTGCTGAAAACATTAAATGTATACAGTTTTGACAAAATTTATTTTGCTTCTATGTTAATGGCTGTTTTCCTGCCCTGTTAAAAACCAGTCACTAAGTTAATTATTCTGAATACAATATTCAAAGTGCTAAACACATTAGCACTCACAATTTTAGTCCAATTTGATTCAAACATCAATTCTGGTAATAGCTTTGACAAGTTTGTTAACCATAAAAACTGTTTACAGATGATCCAAATTGTTTTAAATCAACTTTTACTTTAAAAAAAAATCATATTTCACCATTGAAATCAAGTGTTAAAATCAGTATAAACTAGCATTAAATTTTCAAATTCCACAAAAATAGATCTGACTGCAGTAAGGGTTCATTTTATATTTAGGCCAGATGGCCACCAAATGCAGGCATTCAAAATCTAACTTATTGTTTTTAATGTAAGTACGGCCACAGAAAGCTAACAGAGCGAGGTAAGCTCCACTCTGTGCAGCTTTGACTCTGTCGTGATTCGGTTTTCAAGCTGAATCTGCTTCCCCTATCACAGTTATTCTTCCCCTCCAAACTTATTATTTCTCATTATGTAGGTTAAGGTTTTTAAACATAATTTTTCCTGTTAAAGTAGGCCTAAATACGTAGATATAAAATATACAAACATGTTCTTTAAACTAACTCAACTCCATTTCTGGTTGTCATTCAACTTCATTCCATTCAGCTCCACTATGCTCGTCTCAGCTCAGTGCAGCTCCACTCCGAATTTGATGGCCACCTGGCTGTACAATACTATTAAATTAGTAAACTGATTTTGATACGAAAGTTAGATTTTAAAAAAATTAAAGTAAAGAAATTATCATTGTGATATTGTTACTTTCGGGAAAATCACTTTCGTCATGTCAATAAGACACCACAATTAAAAAAAAAATTAAATACCACATGTATTGAAGTATATTTTTATCGATAATTTCCCAAAAATATAAGAAAACTGTATATAACAATGAAAAATATTTCATAATAATGGTACTCAATACTTTTCCAAAACCAATACATAGTAAAATAATTGTACAGGACTTGTACACACTGCATGTCAATGATCATTTCGTTAAGGATATAAGGTTAAGGAATGCCTGTTAATGTTAATCAATTTAACATTAAACAATAATAAATACTACAAAAAATATTAATTATTAATAAACTCTTTAAATAATTAAATTTAATATTTGTACACACTCTTGATGTTGATTACAAATACAGTAGTTTTAATATAACTTATTATAATTGTCATATTTTGATTATTTGTTCCTTACAGTATAGGGCTAACTCTTATAAATAAACTATTTACAGACTGTAAAAAAACATTATAATAAGTCTTAAAATTAATTTGTACAGTGTTGAATATTATATTGGTCCTGTTATGGTAAAAATGTCAATATTTTAAAGCATTAACCAGTCACAAGGAATACAAACAGTGACTTCTAGCTAGAATTATCTGGTAACAGATTTATAGCATTTAAATGGTAAGACAGTCGACTTTGATGATCAACAAAAATTATTTCAAAATCATTATCAACGTTTTTTGCGTAAATTCCCAATATAACAAAATGTTGGATAATTTTTGTTAATTTTAATTTTATTTAGATATTTTAGAGTAAAATGGGCAAAACATTGGGAATTTAAAAAAACCTGATAATTATTTAGGATTGTTTATATAATTAGATTAAGAAGAATGCACTGCATCATTCAGTGTTTGATATTCAGAAAAAGTCCATATTACCACAACTAACTGCATTAATTCCTTGCATAAGAATTGACAATATATTCCATCTTCTCTAATGTAAAAGAAATGCAGTCATCCCTGATTAATGTGAATGTTTAAAATTTTAATTTAATTTAGATAATTTGAAGTGAGTTTTATAAATATTGTTTAGTAATTCAGGAATTTTTTACAATATTGTGCATCTATTTTTCTAAAATTATTTAGAAATAAGCCCATGGGCTTGTTGATGAAGACTGTATGTGTCATTTAGTAATAATTAGGAATTTATAATAAACAAATTCAGTATGACCAAAAAATAACAGAATTGAAAATCTCATATAATGTACTATTGGGCTTGATAAATTTTAAATTTTTATGTACTTTAAAAATAGTAATTTAAATTTCATTTAGATAATTTTAAGTGAAATTTACAAGTATACAGCTGTCCTGGTAATTTAAAAAATGACGTCCTTTTTTTACTGAGGGTTATTAAGCTGTTAATATGACCATAAAGATACAGAGTGCAGAATAAGAATGCGAGGAAATATTTTGAAGAAGTCCATAGTAACAGATGACCATCAGCTTACTTGAGTGGTCATACAGATAACTGAGCCTAACATTAATAAATTCTTATAAAATTTAGTTAGATATTTTAGATTACAAAACTGAGATTTTTGAACAGAAATTTTTATTGTAAATAAAAATAATAATTTATAGAAAACTCTATTTCTGTATAAGTAGTAAAAATGTTGTTTCTGGTGTTTTGTAATTTTTAGAAAAACAAAACTAAACCAACAACTACTAATATCGAAAATTTGTTATGAATATTTCATGGTGTATTACAATGAAGTATTACCAGATATTAAATTGTATATCAATAATCCATCCTTGTTTTAGTGGTCATCGGAATAATAATGATTTCGACTAGCTTAGTCATATGTAATCTATCTATCATGCTGGTTTTACTTCCAATAGTAAAAGAAGATTCAACAAGCAGTACTACACTGTCTTTTTCATGGTTTTTAAATCGTAAAAAAGAAAATTACTTTTAGGTACAGACAGTAGTTGTAAGTACTGTATTGAACTGTTGGTTGCTTCACATTATAACTCCTATAGAAAATTAAACAAATTGTAATATGAAAATTATTATTAAAAAAAATAATAAATGGTTCAATTTTTTTATTTTTTGGATTTTATTTTTAATAGTCACTGACATAATAGATCTCGAGAGTTGTGAAACGGGAGGATTTTTGCAAATGTGAAATACAATAATCTAATCTAGTTTCAACAAAAAAGAACAACAAAAAGAAGAAAATAATTTTCTTTGTCAACACAGCTCTAGAGGCTAGTTTGCTATTAGCATAAAAGCGCACTGGAGCAACACTGAATCAAACAAATTTATATTGGTAGTCATTATAAATATACCTACAAACACTTCAGTCGATTACTCAACACATTAAGTATCTCAAGTATAAGTTGTAATGCTTTATAAATATGCAATTTTAGCATGAATCATCATTTTCATGTGAAAATATTGTTATTAAAAATGCATTTCAATTACATTTTAAATATTTTGTTTAAAAAGGAGAATTTTTTTTAAACAGCATTATAAATAGAGCACTTAAAATATTACATTATATTTTTTTTTGAATGATTAGGATTATGACCTATTCTATTATTTTTTTTTTAAATAATTTTTGGAAGAGTATACTTTTAAATAAAAAAAATTACATTATAAATAGGTATCACAGTATAAATTTGCTTTATAGAAAAATGTAGTTAAAAAAGTACTACAATTAATTAATATTTTAAACAAAATATATTTATTTTAAAACCTTAAAGCTAGCTGTAAAAACAACTTGGAAAAGAAAACGGTGAAATAAAATGGAATTAAATTAATTTAAAAAACAAATTCATATTTTTAGCATCAGATTTTCAATTTTCTTTTGTTTAAATATCTACATTAATAAGCTTAGCTTAAAACTACATCTTAAAATTATGCACTGAATATATTTTTTTTAATGTCAAGCACCAAAAAACTAAATTCATACATTATCAACTGATATAAGGTACAAAAATTTTATAGTACTCAATAAAACCGATTTCAATATTATTTTGAAGTTAATTTTATGAACTTTTTTTTTAAGATGTTCTTTGAATAACATGAATGTCATAGAGTCTACAGAACAGTTATGGAAGCTCACTAAATAACAATATGTAATTCAAATAGCAGGATAGGTTAGGAACAACTCGGATATAAACATAGGCTATTAACGTAGGCGAGATGACGTCATGGCATCAGGCCTATTCTAAGCATTATTAACTTTATTACATTAACCACTTAATTGACAGGGATAACTAAAATATATACCAAACCAACATTTAAGGAACAAAAACAACTTTTTCATAGGTATCGAATGTCCAAGTATAAAGCTAAGATAGGTATATGCTATAACTTAATAGACAAAGGAAAATATACTGGACCACCATTATTACTAACAAAAAATCTGAGCGTGTACACGGAATGAAGAACTACGTTAACCAATTTTGATGTGAAATGAAACAGAAATAGGCAATACAAATTTAATGAAAATTTAAATTATGCAAAATAAATGAAAAATAAACTCTTTAAAAAAATAATTAAATAAATCAGCCTTGACGAATAATTATCCAAAATTATATCATGAAGTTAATTTCGCTAAAAATATGGAACCTGGACATCCGGCCAAGCCGTGGCAAGGCTTCCAATAACAAAGACAGTAGATTTTTCTAGAAAAATAGAAATTGTTAGAAAAAGCAGGAAAAGAATTTTCTAGAAAAAAGGAAGAACGCTTGTAGTCTAATGTAAAAGAGCAGTGAGTGGCGTGAGGTCAGGATGGTGAGACGGATGTGCCGTCAATCGCTAACAAGTGCTGAAATTGTGATTCAAAGTGATAATTTATTAAGTTCTGTTACAATACCAGATAATAGATAAAACAATATAAAATCATAGTGAGTGTGATTCAAGATAAATTTCAACAATTTCTGGAAACAAATTGGGTGAGATCTGACTTAATTATTTTCAACGTGGATTTAAAATTTTTATTTTAATGTGTTTTAAATCAGCCTAAGACAAAGCTAACATATTAAATCTCATTGATAGGATTGTGACTTTATTATACCTACAACAAAATTTATTTAAATATAACACAAGATTTTTAATAATAATACATATAGTGAACATTTTCAATATAGGATTGTGAAATTTTAAACATCCATGATAAACAGTTTTTTTTAATTTAAAAAACTTGAATGAGACCAGCACATTAAGCTCCCAATCCTCGAGATTATTAATTTAATAAGACATTTCAAAAGATTAAAATCCTTTTATTGTACACCTATATGTGTGATAGACTCAAGGAACTGTGGACAATTTAAATTTTATTTTAATATAGATACATAATAATAATAATTACATGTTGTTACATTAAGAATAATTTTAAGGTTATTTGTTAAGGATTTAGTTATATATTTCCCCTCAGTAGCAGAAGGGATTGTTCCGGAATATCTATTTGTTTTTATTTGATTTAATTTATTTTCCAAATTAACCTGAACAAAGCTTGATCGATCAAGACCATAAAATCAATTTGGATCCCTGATAAAATTAATAACAGTAATTAAATTTCTGTGTCTTTGTCTTTACTATGTGTTATATGCCAATATCAGTTAAATATAATGGAATCAGAAGATAGAAATTAAGGTTATGCACTGTATAGGGACAAATTAACTCAAATGATTTTATTGAATTAAAGCAAGTTGTTAATTCTGTATCTTGTTTTGTTATTGTTGTTTATATGTGTGTAACTTTAAGAGTAATCAATTCTAGTAAATATTATTAATAATAATTTGTGAATGATCAATAACAATTTATGAATAACCAATAATAACATTAATAGTAAATAATCATCAATTTTAATAACAATAGTTTAATTTAAAAGTTAAAAAAACAAATTTTTTGTGTGCAAAAAAATTATTTAGTGAATATGTTGTTTGGTTAAAATTATTTTATTTATTAAATTTTTAAATAAATAAATTTTACAAGGCAAACACAGTCTATGCATGTAAGGTGCAGGTTCAATGAAGGGGGGAAAGAGAGAGACAAATACAAAGAAATGAGGATTTATTGATGTCAGTAAAGTAATTAATGCAATGATTTAATTTTTACAAAATGGCTACTATAAAAAAAATAATAAGCAGCTAATTGGGGTTACTTATGCAGTTAAGTCTTAATCTGTATGTTTTAATGTTGTAATTTTACTAATTTAAATTAGACAACTCACTGGAAAAATTTACTCTGATGATGCTGTCAGCAAATGATACACATTAAACTGAAAGTTGTTTTAGTTAGTTTTTTAATTAAATAATATTAATAACTTTTCATTACAAAATGTCAGATTTCTGTTGATAACTGAGCCTAACATTAATAAATTCTGATAAACATTTAGTTAGAGATATTTTAGATTAAAAAATCTAGATTTTTGAAGAAATTTTTTATTGTACATAAAAATAATAATTTATAGAAAACTATTTCTGTAAAGTAGTAAAAATTTTGTTTCTGGTGTTTCGTAATTTTTAGAAGAACAAAACTCTAACTAAACCAACAACTACTGATATCGAAAATTTGTTATGAATATTTTATGGTATATTAAGTAACTGTAGATCAATAATTCTTTCCTTGCTTTAGTGGTCATCGGAATAATAATGATTTCGACTAGCTTATTCATATGTAATCTAGCTATCATACTGGTTTTACTTTCAGTTGTAAAGAAGATTCAACAAGCAATACTAGAATCAGCTGTAATATTTCTTGTATAAAAATGAGTTAAATACTGCAACTTTGTTTCTGTTCCCTCCTCAAATGAGAATTTAATTTTAGCTTCAAATAAATGTTGGTGACATTAGTTAAATGAATAAAAATGCACTACTGTATGGTCAGCTTAATTTAGAAATAGCCACCAAATAAAACTAAAGTCACCAAAAACTCTATGAACTAAACCGAGGGTTTGACAGTGTAATTCAAAAGTAGGCATTCCAATTACAAAAATAATTTATACTCCACATTACCTTTTTAAAATATTTTAAAAAGTAATTTTAGGCAAATGTGAATAAATATTAGCTTAAAGTGTCTTTGACAGAGGTAAATGTTAAATTTAAGCCTATTTATGTCTTATTTGAATGCATGTTGATATAATGGATTTTCATTATAACAGACATAATCGTCGTTCTTCCTCCCCAACATTAGTTAATTATAAAGAGGACCAACTATAACTTAAACAACTATAGTACATACAAATAAATTACTAATCTAGTTAAATGATTGATAAATGTTAAATAATTGATCTAGTTAATTTCACTTACTAAACGAATCCGTCAAATTAATGGCAAATACTTTAAATTTTTACTAGTGCTTCAAAATTAAACTTGTAAGAACCTATTTTCTTGGATCTGAGACAAGTTTTATAAGCTTCAAAGCTGTAAAACAAAATTGACAAATAGATTTAGTTTATACATAATTAGGTTTTAAAAATTTATTATGATTTTCTAATTATTTTCTAATTTAAAACTTAAAACGTTATTAACCAACTTTAATATTACATACGAAAATTTTACTGTATACATGGCTTCAAAGCTGTAAAACAAAACTGAGAAACAGATTTAGTTTATACATAATTAGGTTTTAAAAATTTATTATGATTTTCTAATTATTTTATAATTTAAAACTTAAAACATTATTAACCAACTTTAATATTACATACGAAAATTTTACTGTATACATGACGTGCAAAAGTATAAAATGCATTTGATATCCTAACCTAACACAACAATTTTATAAACAAACCATTAGCTCTAAAACACTTACTTGATATTCAACTTTTAAAGCTTGAAAAAAATATATAAAAATAAATTTAGTAAATGCAATTAAAACTAGCCTTAAATTAAAACACAAAACAATGTCAATTATATATCTAAACATATATTATATTTAAATTATTATCAAAACATAATAAAACTAATACTTTTTAACAAAATATATCATGAAAAACTTAAATTCATTAAGCTGTCTGTAAAATAAAATTAATTCATTATATTGTATATACCAAGAATTATTTTAAAATATATGTTTTTAATACAATGTCAAGAAATTTACTATTTGACTTAATATAAAGAATGCATATTATTATTCATAATGAATTAATTATGGTTTTGTTATAAATGCATGTACTTTAATAAAATAGGCTGTTATGAATATATAAATAAATAAGTACATTACTATGAATGGGATTTTTGTTTTATATTTTTACATTTATAATAAAATATAGGCTCCATACTTTTTTGGCATTTTCCATGTGTTATTTTACAGCTGTTAATCTACGTAACCAATAACGTCCAAGTCCTGAGATATATAAAATTATTTACAATAAAAAATAAACTTAGAAAATATTATTTCTTTACCTTCGGTACATCAGTGTTTATATTTTATTAAAATATATGATCAAATAAGCTGTGTTTATTTAACGTTTCTGTTTAAAGCCTAGAAATTCACCAACATATAATATAGGTATAAGAAATGTCTATAATATATCTCATGAAATGTATACAAAATATTTGTTTTTATATAAGGCACTGCCTTTATTCAGTCGATGTAAGCTTTTACTTAACCATTTCACATGGAAGTTTTGTTATAAATGTAAAAAAGAACAAAATATTATTTAGGTATCAACCTTGCCCTGCTGGTGCCGTTCTCCTTAGCTTGAACTGTCCACTGCGGATTTCGTCCATGAGCTGGTCTACTATACAAATTTCATCTTTTATTTGTTTCTTTTTACCTTTCTTTATACTTAAAACACTCCCGCCATCAGTCGCACTTTTTGATTCTAATCTTGCTAACCTTTCTTCCTGTTTTCTTCTTTGTTCGTTGTCGACTGTTGCTTGGTTGATTTTGTCAAAAAAATTGGCAAAAATATTGAAACATTCTTCGAGTTGAAATTTGTCGGGATCTTCGCAAAAGTGTAAAGCCAGATCTCGGGCGACTTTTTTGGCTTTTTGTAAAAGATTTTCCAAGTTTGTCACATCCGTCATAGCAGTTAGAAGAAAGTCTGCAACAGTATAAATCAGACCGTTACATCAACAATACTTTGTAATTTGTTCTTGGTAAAAGAATCAATGGAAGTGGCCATGTTTATGAGTCCACAATTCAGTAGTGGTGGGGCAGAAAACACCAAACTGTTAAAAAAAACTGCTTTTCTATAAACAACAAACAAACTGCTTTTTCAAACGGAAACAAGCAGTTGGATTTGGACTGCTTTATGATTTGTTAAACAAGGACCAGACTTTCCCCACTACCACACCCACGTTCTATTCTAAAACTGTTTTCCTGCTAACTGCTTTTCTTCTACCTGTTTTTATGCTTTTTCCCTTTATATCAAAGTTGCTTGTTGCTTGCAGTGAAGTAAGAACTGTTTGGTCAATGTCAACGTTCATCTCTGTTTTGTTGCAAGTTGTAGTAACAACCTCTCACATTTTGTAGATACAGAGCCTAATTTTATTTAAACATATTTTTTATATTTATTATCAATCATCAATTTTTTTTTAATCAACTAAAAATATTCTAAATTGTTTGCATTTCGGTAAATATTCAAAGGACTATTAAATTTTTAAGTAAAAAAAGAATGCTTCTATTAGAAATTCATTGCATTTTGTAAATATAAAATGGCATACATAATTATTATGTTTTTAGAATGTAATTTAATTATTACTACACTTGTAAGGATTATTTTTATCCTTTCTAAATGCTTTATACCCAAAAACAGTTAAGGACATGGTGGCAGTGGGAATGAAAAAGTAGTCTTAGAAAACTGAACTTATGTGCTTTATCTTTTAGTTGCTACTACAACTTTGAGTTTCAGTTTTTTAAACCAGTTTTTTTCCAGCTGTTTTAAAAAGCAGCTTTTTTTCCTAAACAAACAGTTTGTTGACGTTTTGTAAAAATAGCAGAAACACCCACCTCTACAACTCAGCTGAAAATGGCATTATAAAGTTGGAAGTGGCAATGGTTATAGCAAGAACTATCACCTGGTGCATAGCTCTGCCTCCTACCACTCGACAGGTCATTTCATAGTAGGTCATTTTTTTGGAGGTTGAAAAAAAATACATAATTTTTATTCATTTTTTTAAAATGAAAACATACATTCTAGATGTGTTAAAAAAAATTAAAACTACCTGAAAACTGTTTGAAGAGCTCTTTATTTCCTGCCTTTAATTGAGCATTCAGTTTCTTGATTCCACTACTTAATACTCTGACTTCTTCTTCAATTGCCGTAAGTTGAGACCTAAAACATTAACATGTTCTGAGCTTTGTTATATGTTCTGCCGATTAGTTATGAAATACTGGTACATATTTCAATGGAATTATGACAATGGGTAACTATGAATTACCCATAGAGGTATCGAATTGTGCCTGAAGCTTTGTGTTTTTATTTTTTGTTTATTGTTGGATCAGATTTTTTTTAAATTCATGCATGTATGCAAATCTAAATTTTAAAGTTATTTCAAATTTTAAATATACCAGTTTACTTCAGCCTATATGTTTCCAGTTAGAAATAACATTACAATAGTCGTAAACATAACATTTCTTGTGTGTTTTAGATAAAATTTGTTGGCAGAAACAATAAGTGATTCAAATTCAACTAATTTTATACTTTTTTATGTATTTAGGCAACCACTTTTTTTTAGCAAAAGCAATGTGCAATAGCAAAACTTTCTGAGTAAGGTTTTGTTAAATGTAGCATTTTCAAGTTGGAGAAGATAATAAACACGAACCCTGGATTACACAAGAATAATCAGTAATTTGGTGAACATTTCTTGACAGACAATAAACAAAGTTTTTTTTCCTGAAAACAGTGACAAATTTGTAGGCTATGTTGATTGAATCTTCAGAGGTTATGAGGGTTTGGAGGCTCCCAGCACCGTGTTTGATCCTTTAGTGCCATGGATTTTTTTATAAGGACAAAGTGAAATATTATTTTACTTTTGGACATATTTTAAGCTAAATAAACATATTTTATTATTAATATTATATTTTCATGTTGACACACAAACAGTATATAATAAGCAAAAAGTAACAAAACTCTTGGTCATGTCTGCAACTCACAAAGAATTCATCTGTCCCTGTTAGATTCCACCCAAACCGCTCACTGTTTATTTAAGATGGGCCTCACCTCTCCCTCTACCAGAGACCTCTAAGTGACTTGCACCAAAAAATCAATGGCCGCTCTTGCCTAACACATTACACTGGCCACTATACAAGCACCTTAGACCACTCGACTGTTTGACCAGTCTGAAATTGTCTCATTTAATAAGTCTCATAAGCCATTGGTTAAAGTATTACTAATGTTTGGTATGTTACAATTTATTGTTTACCACTTCATATCTTTTGAAATTTAAAACATTGTTAGAACTAAAAAAATGCTAGAAATAGATTTATGTAAAACAGATGTTGGCACTAAAAACCTTTTATGCAACTAAGCCTCTTGAACTCTAGTTCAGTACACTGGTATAACCAGTGAGTTTTAGGTATCCAGTGACTAGGTTATTCTACTGCCAACCAAACACTCTGTCTTCCAAGAGAAGGCTAGCAAGAGCCTCATCAATTATTATGTTGCCGGCAGAAGGTGCAGACTAGCTGCACCTATTGAGAGGATTTAAATGTCCCTCATGGTTCCCAAGTCTAACACACACTTACACTTACGACTTTAACACTTTACACTCACATTTGCATTTAGGGAGGCGATAATAGCCTCACTTTTAGTCTTACAATAACAAAAAATCAATTATTATATGATCTGCAGCTTCATCTTCCTTTCGGCATAGTCTACACACAATTTCTCTGTAGTACATTCCTATCCTGTTCAAACCACAATGTTTTTTAATGACTTCAGTGGTTTTTGAGTTGATATCTACCCAGGATCTCTACTGTCTCTCTCTAAGTTATCTGTAGGCTAAATTAATAACATTTAGGATCCGATATTCTTATTTTTTCATCAATCTAATAGTAATTAAAAACGGTTTGTGAATATAAATACAAAATTTAATTTTTACAAAAAATATAAACATAATAATGACTAAAAAAATGTTCAGTTGGTTATAAAGTGTCAAAAACAGAGTTATTTTACTGACCTTGCAGTGTTCCGTAACTTCTTGACATCCTGAGCAAAACTTAAAATATCTGTATTGTGTTGTAGAGCGACTTCAACAGCGTAATGTAAGAATGTCATGCGAGGCTTGTTGGCACGTGTATCGAGCAGTTTTGGTAAGGTTGTGAGTCTGAAGCCTGCAGCATTGCCCGCATAACTGCCCTGTAAAAGTTACACATTGTTTGTTGTTAGAAAATTAGTTTTAGAAAACAAAGTCATTCACTTATTCTTTGTTACACTCAGAATTAAGTTGAAATTTTACATAGTGGCTCCCCTTAAGGTGTATATACACTCTTAAGGGGAAACCAATAAGGCTCTATTTCTGTTGTTATAATATGTGCTGTACAAAATTGACACAAATAAATGGAAATTTTCATTTAGTGTCTGAATCAGAGTTCAGGGTTTATTTTGTTTCTTTCAGTTTATTCTACAATTTCAGTAATATTATAATTTCATATACAGTACACTGACAAGTTGTAGATCTATACATCGAAAATATGATAATCAATTTTTGAAACTAACCCGATTTTCCAGTTTTGGTTTTAATTCATGAACCAGAGTTTTGAAGAAATAGTTACTAACAAGTTCTCTGAGGGTTTTCAAAGACTACAGTTGAGCTACGTTTGATACAAATCTACAATGCCAGGAGTATTAAATGTGCAACAATTCGAAACAACATCTGTTCATTGATGTGACATACAAACCCAATGTATTGAATGTGTTAATAATAGTAATTTTAAAATTATACTAAAATCCAACAGTTGTAAACACAAAGTGTGAAAGTCAACATGCTTACTTCTTCCAAATTTTTTGGCGCATTCACTTATTCTTTGTTACACTCAGAATTAAGTTGAGAGAAAGATGATATCCAACTAATATGATAACATGTATCAAGAAGTGAGATATAAAAAAACATGTTATTATTTTTAAATTATATTTATTTGACTTTATAATAAAGTATGTAAAAAGACTAGAAAGCATGATGATTATTAAAAACATCAGAGCAGTTTTTAAGTAAATGTCTGTCCGTGTACATTGTTATTTAAATTTGTTGAATTTGTAAGGGAATTAAATTATTAAAAAAGAAATTTAATCATTTTAGTAAAAAAACTCAGAAATTAACCAAAATCAGTTTTCTTGAAATTGGCTTTACCTTAACTCATTTTTTTTTCATTCAGACCTTAAATTGTACGAAAAAATTCTTTAAAAAATTATGTACACTGTTTTGAGTCTCAAACACAAAATCTAACTAACCAATTCTGAAAAACTAGATATATTTTCTAGTTTTACTGATAACTAATTTTCTTTAATGAAACAAAAACAATATCTTTTATTTTGTTTTTAATACCTCATAAGAGCTCTTATTAAATAATTTGATTGGATGTGAAGAAGTGTAATTTTTATGTGTTTTTACAGTGTCGTTTTTATTGATTTGTTTTATATTAGTTGTTACACACAGATTATCAAGAGTGTGCTGTTATTGGATTTGAACCTGTGTAATTTCCCACTTCTATCTAATCTAACCTGTTTATTACGATAAATTAAAATTTCGTAACAATAATAATCAAACTAAAAACAATTTTTGCTTGAATAATT
>CM040183.1:79721177-79776177 GCA_022606455.1 Callitettix versicolor
GTTAAATAGACCAAATTTTTCTACATCAGTTCCAATTTATCATTTTTTTATTATATGTGTAGGTTTACTATTCAGACATTGTTTCAAAACTCAAAAGAAAAGAAATTTACAGTTTTGGAGTAAATAAAAAAAACAAAATAAACCCTCACACTTACGTTTTAATTGGATGCTTAGGTGTTTAATTAACCTCTTTTAAGTAATTTCATTGAATATGAGAAAGTTTGTGCAATGTTTTAAGTAATGTTATACAGTGCCTGTTTAAAGTAAACATTCCCTGTTTGCCCATAGTAAGATAAATACCTATCTTCTTTTTTTTTTTAATTGAAAGCACAAATATTTTTTTTTAAATTAAAAAACTTTTTTAATGTAGAACAACAAACATTCTAAACTGTTGATTTGTATCTTTTAAAACTTTATAATATTTAATAAAAACAGTCAATAGTTAATAAAAACCAACAAAATTTTTCATAAGACTAATTTATTTTAGTTAAACTAAATATATTTCATGACATTTCAAAAACAATTTTTTACTCTTATAAATTTAGTAATTTTTTAAAAAACTATCAGGTTGAAATATAAAGAACTTACGAATCTGGGCTAAATACGTCCATCTGCGAAAGGTTTAGTAGTACATAATGCAAGGAAAGTGCATGAGGTGTGTTGACGACCTAAACACAGACATAAAGAACACTTTAGCAAATACAAAAAGATAAAAAAGTACAGCATGACTTTAACTAATACCTTCATAGAAGTAATGTTTAGTAACATAGATTGACCACAAATAATTTCCTAAATATTTTTACCATTTATTTTATCTTAATTTTTGTAATAACACTTACCTTTCTGAACAGGGTGTCAAATAAGGTTTGGTGTGACAGAGGCTCCAGTTCTTCTTCGTCTTTGTGTTGTTCGTTTTCGAAAACTTCAATCTGTATTTGCAAAGCATCGTCTTCTACATTTCGTAGTTCGGTCAGAACTGACTCCAAACCAACTCCTGAAAAGTTAAAAATCAATAATCACAAAACTGATCACCAGTAATGATTCAGGTGGGATATTTTTAACATCCATTATATAGTCCCAGTAACTCTTAACAAAACTGGAAGAGGTTTTAGTGATAATTAATTCACAAATGGCAAACTGAAAGAAGCAGTTATTGATCGAGTTCAATAATCTAGCTGCATTCGAGTGTAAAAAAGGTATATAAATACTTTTACAGTGTTACAATACAACTAGGTTCTCTCTAGTCTGACCTCTGGATGAGTTGGTCTACCTCAGTATAAGTCTGTGAGGCTCTCTCACTGCATTAACAAAAATTCAATATGTTCAATTTCTTTTATACGTTCTTGATCTTTAACAGAAGAACAGTATAATCAGATTGAATTTGTTTTATATATTCTATGATCTTTAACAGAAGCACAATATAATCAGATTGAATTTGTTTTATATATTCTATGATCTTTAACAGAAGCATAATATAATCAGAATGAATTTGTTTTATATATTCTATGATCTTTAACAGAAGCATAATATAATCAGATTGAATTTGTTTTATATATTCTATGATCTTTAACAGAAGCACAATATAATCAGATCAGTCCACAATACAACTTGCTATTTTGTGAACAGTATGCTTATTTGTTGTTTTTCTGCTCATTTTCTTCTGTACAGTTTAAGCGCTGCACTTTGTTTCTTTTATATAAAATGACCGCTAAATGGAAACACAATTGTGACTATGGAACAAAATATTTATAACAATCTTAAAGTTGGTAAAATCAGAAATGAGAAAATTACAAAATTTAATACTAAATTAATTTTACTAAGTACAGCCTAATCTGTTTTGTGTACAGTACAAGAAACTTAGAACATATTACGCATAATTTTATAACTAATTTTTTATAAAAAACCCTACGTTAAGTGTTTGAATTTGAATAAAAAAGTATACAGAGAAGTTGCACAGATACTTAAAAAGTGTTAAGATGATTTGGCTCACGGTCACAACTAAAAATATTAAAGAAATGGAAAATATTAATTTTTTTACGGTCCAGGCAGCTGTGTAGAAAACAAATGTAAATGGATGTAACCGGTCATTATACAATTTTAGTTAATACTAGAATTAAAACATCTGCGATGATAACAGCCTGAAGAAAGCAGGTACATATAGTACTGATTAAAATATGTTGAATATGTTACTTACCAAACAGTTCATTTCGTAGGCTGTTTCTCTGGCTGACTTCCTGCTGTCCAAGAATCAAACAATTTATGAAGGCCATCAGTGTAGTCTGGTAAGTAACTGTGTCGGCTGTGCGAAGTTCCGATACAACCAAGTCAAAGCGGTAACGGCGGCCATGACAGATCTGCTGGCAGATTTAAACTTTTTGTATACAATTTGAAGTATATTTACTTAGAAGCAATGCAGTGTGGGAGGAAATGTCACTGAGTAAAAGCACATTTATTTATTTATAATGAAAGCACATTTTGCTAATAATAATTAGAAAAACAGGTTTGAATTAATTAAAATTACCAAAAATGTAATGTTAATAATATTTATTATTAAATTGTCATTGTAAAATAAGCTATTAGAACTGTGAATATATTAAGGCCAAGATCTGAACCATGAAATGAGAACCGATCCTAATCTTTAGAACACACACACACACACACACACACACACACACACACACACACACACACACACACACACACACACACACACACACACACACACACACACGCACATATACGCATATTTGCACACACACGCACACACACACACACACACACACACACACACACACACACACACACACACACACACATATTTGGTACCAATACTATATATTTTATTTAAGATAAATCACACTGTCAGAGTTTCTTAAAGAGGTACAGTTATTCATAAAGATAAACACTGCATACATAGAATACAATAAAGAATTTACACAGTAAAATTAAATTAAATATTTGTAATTAAATTATGACGTTGATTCCTATAACACTATTTTGACACATAAAATAATGTAAAATATTATCACACATCCCTCTTACAAAGTAATGCCATGATCATATTAATATTTTTACTGCTGATAAATAAAAAGGTATAGAACAAGTAAAAATTAATTTTAGGGCCCAATTTTTAAAGAATTATTAGGCAAGATTAAATAAAACCGTTGCCTATTTGGCAATGTTTTAAGAAATGAACCGTTCCACTACCACTAGGCATTTTACTTAGAAAATTTATTAGAAATTTTATTTAGAAAATGGTAGACCACTACCATTTTAGAAATTTATCTACCACTAGACCTGGTTGATCTTTGTATAATCACATGATTTTTTCACAAGTTTATTTTGTTTTCGAACTCTTCCAATATCACAAAATCTTTTTCAGTGTAAAATACTATTGTCCTCTATTGCAAATTCCATAAGATAATGAAAATGAAATTTAATGATCACCATTTTGAATTTTTGTAGAACATATCTAGTTTCAACTCATATGGTATTAATACAACAGCATTAATACTAATATCAGTCAGTACTGAATCAGTCCACTGTAAACTGCTTCCACAGTAGAAAGTAGTGCATAATTCTTTTTATATTCTTCTTCTTTTCTGCCTTCCCTAGCTTCGTCAATTCTACTTTTGTTGACGTGTTTCGGAGAACCTCCATCTTCAAAAACTATATCTATACTCTATATCTATATATGTTGAAGTATAGATATAGTTTTTGAAGATGGAGGTTCTCTGAAATGCGTCAACAAAACTAGAATTGATGAAGCTAGGGAAGGCAGATCATTATACTCAACATAATAGTGCATAATTGATATTTTTCCGGGAATAATTTTAATACAAACTTTTGGACAACAAACTTTGTACCTAAACTTTGTAGTAAATAACACAGGCAATACATTTTAATAGTCCTTTAAATAATGTCCTAAGAGAGGTCAATGCATGTCTTGGGTCTGTGTGTCATACCATTTAGAAATGGGTAAGTGGATTTTGCTAGTTAACAAAAGTGTTCAAGCTACAGTATTACTAAAATAATTTTTTAATCAAGGACATTTGGATCGGATAATTAGTGGTCCAAGATATGATACTGTTATAGACATGTGTCGAATCCTAAAGGTTAACAATAATGGGTACAATTTGTACATGTACAGTTCATGACAACCGGCCACCACAAATGTTGGAGCGGTACTTGCACAAACTTTCATTGTTCCTCTTTAACATAATTTATGAGTAACAAAGGCAGTGTAATGCCTATTTTTAGCCATGTTTTTTTGAATTACTTTAATAGGAACCGTCACTCATTTCAGCATGAGTGACTTTCACTCAATTTCAAAAAATGCTTTCACACTAAATAGTTATGATAACAAACATACATGAAACAAACAACTAGTTTCATTGTCTCTTGATATTTCACTTAAGACTTTATAGCAACAACTAATCATTAATTAATTATTCATTATTCCCAATACTGAATATTTATATTTTCTTACACCTATTATCAATATGATCTAACCTGAATCAGCAGCTCCTGCACATGAAGCAGAAAAAGGAAAAAATAAAATTAAAAAATTAACCATTATCATTTAATGTGTGTTTAGATGTTATAGTAAGTAAAACAATAATGCCTTATGTTTTACTACTGATCATAAATTACTGTGAAGTTTTCAAGGTTAATTAATAAAAACAACAATGAACATTTGTGTTTAAAATTAATTCAGCTAATAGGCTTACACAATATTGTGTTTCATGCTAGCGCATTTAATCAAAAATGTTTTTCGTTTAGCACAAAAAATAGTTAAAGGAAATTTGAAACTGTTAATCATGATTTTTATTAAACAAAATTTAATCTATAGTAATTATTTAAAAATAACAACACATACTACTACATAATAACAACATAATACATAATAACAAACACATAGTTTATATTTAAAAGTAACAGTGAAATAAATCACGCAAGTGTAAGTTAAACTTGTGCACGAAAGGTTCCTTGCAAATAATTTTTAAGCTACTTTTTCCATGTTCAGATGACCGTAAATTACCTTTTTAGCTTTTCACTCAAATATCATTAATAAAAAGAAACCTATATTTTTTACTGAGAAAAAACTGATTTGCAGAACCGGAAAAATAATAAAGAATGTACTTAACAAAAATCCTTTAGGCCGACATAACAGCTTAATAATGACTATAACGAAAATACCTTTTTTATGCCATTCTCCAGGAGTTTAGTGAGACAAATTATTAAGTGAATTTTTAAATTTATCAAGTACAACTATTGTTTAATTCTCCTTGTAATATATTTTTCTTTTAATAGATCAATTCAGTAAATGAAAAATACACTGTCAACTCGTAGTACATGAAAGCCTCAAGAGTTGGAAATTTCCGAAGTGAACAAATTCAGATTGAAGAACTAAACTGACTGCACTGTCACTCTTTCAGATATTTCAGAGGATCAATAGCCATAAAATGATGATGTTGCAAGTAAGAGAAACCAAAACATGTTGTGAGTAATGAAAACCTATCATGATAAATATAGGTTTTTATTACTAAGTAAATTTTAACTCTATATTAAATGATCACTAAGAAAAATGGCTGTAACAGACAGATGTACATATGAGTGATCTTATAAGGATTTAACTTCCTCCTTTTTGAAGTATGGACTCAGTGCTGTTGCAAAACCACTAATAACGTTAAAACAAGAAAGTTCAGTTCAATAAAAAAAGGAATGTTTTTAGTTTTATAGTTTATGTAAAAAACTAAAAAAGTTCTATAAAGACTGAATTATCAAAAAAATTGTTATAATTAAATCTTGACACTCAGATCAGAAATAAAGAACATGACCACAACCACAGCATACCTTACATAGTGTCCAACCTGCTAAAACACAACACTAATTAAATAATAGTAAATCGAATTTTGTGTTCACCAAACTGATGCCGGCTGAGATTAAACCGAAAATAAGAACAAAATATTTCGATCACAAGATTTCATTGCAAAACCTTATCAGCTGATTACATCACATGAAACATAAACGTTTCGAAATATTTACACAGGTTCCAACACCTACCATGGCTGTTAACGAAACGTTCACTCTACTAAAACTTGTACGATAGCACTGAATTCATGAGTTCACAATTCCGTGTCTGCACTGGTAATGAAAATATAAAGCGTTTTATCAGCAAACATAAGCCTTGAAACAACAAGATTTTTCGAAAACCTGAAATCTGCATATCATTTAAATTACTGCCTAATATGATTGATGTGATGAATGAAGTACTATTATAGATATGGTAATACTGTTCCAACCTTGTTACGCCGTCACTACAAACAATTCTTTTCACCTGAATAAATAGAGTTAACATTGTTTTGTAAAAAAAACATCGAGTTGTACAATAAAGTATAAGTTATGTTTAAAAATAAACATGACTGTATTCAATTTGAATTCCCAGAAGTTAATCTTTTCGGAATGTTAAGTCAACGTTAAATAAAACAAAGAACAAATAAATTTGCATAACAAAAACTAACCTAGCAACGCAATGTTTAAATAATAAATAATATAACAAATTTTTTTTAAAGTCAATCCAGTATTTAGAAGTTCATTTAAACATTAACAGTAGAACCCAATACTAGAAATAATTTTAAAAAATTTTATTTAACAGCTGTTGAAAAAATTATATTTTTTTTATTTAATTCAAAACTGTAATGAAAAAAACTTGTTTTTATTCAAAAGCTCTTATGGAAATAAATAAATCTTATGGGGGAGAAGGAATTTTGAAGGGTGAATTGTTCCCTTTAGGAATGTTTTTTTAATCCTTTCTTCATGCACATCTGTGTTACAAAATTAATGTATCCTCAAAATTTCAATTATCTAGCTGTTGTAGTTTTGCTGTGCATTTCAGCCAGTCTGTTAGAACGTTTCACTTTACATATTAAAGATGTTACTTTATGTTGTTATTTTAAGGTGAAAAGCACATTAAGGCTATTATCGCCTGCCTAAATATAAGTGTGAGTGTAAAATGTTAAAGTCGTAAGTGTAAGTTTGTGTTAGACTCAGGTACCGCGAGGGACGTCTAAATCCTCTCAATAGGTGCAGCTAGTCTGCACCCCCTGCGGGGAGATGTTACTTTAATTAGCTATACAATACATTATTAATTTCCCTTGGTGTTCAATGAGTTTAAGTCCAAATAATTTCCATTCATTTATCACCATCAGATTAAAAACCAATAAATCATTTCCCGTTTCAAAATATCTCATATTAAACAAGTTTGTTTCCAATTTAATAAAGAATTAATGAAAAATATTTGAGATGAACGCAAACATAGCTCTTTTGTCTCAAGATTGGTGGAACAATAGTCTGATCTGATCTACTATGGTATCGTGTTTGCGTGTATTGTGTACCTTATAATGATAAGATAACTTACCTTGAAGTGGTTCAGAGCGTCTAAAGCAAGGGAGTGCCCTTGGGAAGAGAACATGCATAATGCACAGAGTAGTTCAAACACTTGTAGCTTCACGCTGTTGTTGCGTGATAGCAGAACTGTAACATAAAACAGATAGGTGATTAATTAATCGCAGAATGGACTGTACTTTCAGTTTTTGATAAAATATGTTAAAGTAACTGATAAGTAGCTTATTTATGTAATATGCTAAAGTAATCGATGACGTGTAATTGATGTACATTGCTTAATGATGTGTTTGTCATAATATTTTTGTTTTTGTTTTGTTGAAACAAAAAACAATAAAAATTAAAACAAAAACAAATTTCTAGTTGTCAGCATTTAAGATTAGCCAAAAATCAAAAATTCTTTTTTTGTTTTTAGTTTTTTTTTTTTTTTTTGGTATTTAACTACCGACTATTGTGCACACTTGGGCTAATGCAGACGGTGAGATGATTTTATAGCGTATGAAAATGCCAAGCCCTGGCCGGGAATCGAACCCGGGTCCTTGGGGTGAAAGCCTAGTACGCTATCCACTAGACCACCGAGACGGCTTATTTTTTGTTTTTAGTAATTAACTATCATTTTATTACAATAAAAGAAACGGTATTGGTATGAAAAACCTCCAAACTATAGCTTAAAGTCCCTTAACAATTTATTAACATTCAAACTGAATTAAATACAACAAAAAATCACTAATTGTTTGATGATAAAAATCAATTTTCTAATTGTGATTTATTATTAACCCCACTCCAAAAAATTTCCACTTTTGATACAGCTAAAAACTTTTAGATTTAAACCTCTCTTTGTACTTGAGTGGTATACTACTCGTATTTCAAAAGCCCATTTATTTTAGTACTAGTGCACAAAACAGATTTTTTTTTCCGATCAAAAATTATTAACAATTTTAAAAATATGATATTTATTATGTTTATTAACACATCCATATTAACTATAATTAAAATACACATATTTATTGCTATGGTAAACAAGAGTGATAAAGTATAGTAAAAACTAATTAAAAAGTTAATTACATTAATTAGAATATCAAATAAGTTTGCTATAGCAATAATAAAAATGTTTAGATTTTGTACTAAATTACATAAAATGAATTTTTAAAAAATGGGTACACGTACAAAGTCCTTAATAACCCACTCCTTCTATTTCCTTCACTCTATACCTGTAAGTTAGGGCACTGTGGTATTGAAAATTTTTTCCATTTAAAATTTATAAATGGCTACTTTTGTAGATTGTAGCAAGACATCAACTTCTGGTTTATAAAGTTCTCTTTTACAAAATACGACCTTCAACACAAAGGGCAAACCAATCAAAGTTTAAATTTAAAAATTGTTGACTACACATTAAAAAGATATTTTGCTATTGTGTAAAAACATACATCAACTTTTTTTACTAGAAGACATGTAAGATTACTACATTAATAATAATTAATTTAAAAGTTACGTTATCTCAGAGTATCTGTCTAGATTACAACGTTTCTATTAAATTACCAAACATTAAAGAAATTTCAGATAGTATAATAAAAAAAGGTTTTTTACCTCTTTATTATAATAATATTTTTTTAATTTATCTATGGCTTTACAAATAGACTTTAAAAACTAGTTGTAAGTTACTATTATATAAAAAGTTATGTTTTTTTTCAGATTAAAAATTTTAATAATTAAGATTTTATAGTCTGTGGATTAAGCTTCAAATTAAAAGCTTTAGATATTTAAAACCCAAATATTGTTCATTGAATTTAGATAAGCACTAGTAGGTCGAAAAACTAAACTCTCTCTTGAGTATTGATTTTATATTATACAATACTTCAGTATAAAGTGTGGATCAACGGAAGTACGGTATTCACAGATATATTTTTTGTGTGTACTTAATTACGTCCTGAATCTGCATAATAAAATAAAAATCTTTAGAGTTGATTTTAAGAAGTTTTCACTTTGTTAATTTTTCAGTTTTCACCAATAGCACACAAATTAAAATTTCTGGGGGCGTAACGGTCAATACATTTGGTTTGATGTTAAAAAAAATTACAAATAAAGCAAATTTTAGCATTTAAAGAATTTTTAAAATGTTTCAGTTACCAATGAAATATAAAAAAATTCTGCAAAGGACTCAAAGTCACAAGCAACATAATAATTCTGAATTTGAACAAAACAACAGTCATTTAGTATGTGAAAGATAATCATCCATACTAATGATGAGGTTGTTTTTAACTTAACCAAATAATAATAGCAAGAATAAAGATTGTTCTGTAGTATCTTTATAGGTAATTATAACTTAACAATAATTATTTTATAATTTAACAGTAATTATAAAATAACAATACCTAGTTAAAAAAAAATTCTTAACTAATTATAGTAATGTATTCAAATTAACTATTATAGACACATAAACTTGCAACTTAAACTTTTTAGATAAAATTAATTACACTTGGGTTAAATTTGAATCACAATTGATACACCAATAAAGAATAATGTCCGGCATACTCCATAAAACTTGCACAGGTTTACAAACAAAACCTTGTTCTTTAAGATGAATGATTTTTAACATCACAACAACACAAACCCAACTAATAATTGTTTTCCTGTACGCCTACAAATGCATGACTAATTGCTGATTCACAGTAACATAAACAATAATTTCGAAATTAGCAACATTTGTAATCTCAAAGCTAATGGGATAATAATCAGCTGATTATATATCTTGGTCTGATAACTAAAAATCATTTTCTCAGTTCAAAAAGCAAAAATTATCGTTAAACAAATACGAAAATCAATGCAAGTTAATGTGAATGTGCAACCATAGATTCAAATGGTAGTTTATTTTTGTTTAGTTGCTCTATTCAGTTTCTAAATAGGTCAAAATTACTAAACAAAATTGTAAATTGAAATCTTTGTATGTTGTTGAAAGGATTGTTTGCAAAAATAATTTTAATTTTGGTAAACTCTTATATAAAATGTTCATCTCTTAAAACATCATAGTAAATATAAATATAGAATAGCATCTAGCAATAAAAACTAGCATCTAGCAACATAAACTATAATGTAGCGATATAAACAAGCATCTAGCAATATAGCTGCCTCAGTGGACTTGTTGATAGCATACTGGGCTTTCACCCCGAGGACCCGGGTTCGATTCCTGGCCAGGGCTTGGCATTTTCATACGCTATATATGAATATTTTTTATATATAGCGTATATATTTTCATACGCTAATCATCCCATCGTCTGCATTAGCCCAAGTGTGCACAATAGTCGGATGTTAAACTTAAAAAAAAAAATTAGCAATATAAACAGCACAATGAGGTTTTTTAAAAGTTTTATAGTTGAAAAAATTCTAATTAGTACTTAATGTAATTTGTTTTTAATTATAAAAAAACAATAGCTATTACTTTTAATTACTTTAAGTGTCTTTTAATAATGTAAAATTATTGAAATAAAGCATTTTCGAAGGACAGTTTGCAAAGAATTAGAAACAATTAAAGTTTCTATTCTACTAGTGCCTACTCTATTAACGAATTTCCGTTAGAAAATGAGCTATTGGACTGATCATCATGGTAAGATCCTAGACTTGGGATTGAAAATGAGCGTTAAACCAGAATTGAAGATCACTTTCTAAGGGGGCGTTAAGAATTTTATGTACATGTAAGCACTCTCATTTGCAATTTTGGTCAGATCTAATTCAAACTTGGCACAAAAATCAATTTTGCTGGGATTGAACGAGTACATTACCCAGTAAAATTTATTCGACAGTTCCAAAATAGCAGCATTTCATTCTTTTTTCAATTCATAACTTTTTTATCTTCAAATTTTTTTGAAAATCTGAGTTTACAATTGTAATCAGCGTTAAGAACTGCACAAATCTGCATTTGAAATTTTCAAAATCATTGAATTTAGTAAATTTAATTCGATAGCATTTAGGGTTCATTTCTTGTAGTTTCAATGTAATTTGAAGCGGTAATAAATATTGCAGATTTTAATATTGATTATGATGGTAAAATCAAAATTTCAGAAAATAGTACGATATTTTTTTTTACATTTGCTTCTATCATGTCAGTGAGACAGCTGCACACCGTGATTATTATTTTCATAAATTAAATTTTAATCTCTAAATCATGCTAAATAGTCGGACAGTTACAAACAGAATTTAACCGTATACAGGCTGCTTACAGGAAGTAGTGATGTAAATAATGGCTATACAATTATATATTCATTTTGTAATAATGAAAGTGGTAATGAATTGTTTGTCTTTTGTTATAAAAAAATCTTTAAGAACTAGACAACATAAAACATAATTTAGTTTAAGGATATATCCTGTACTTCTCAATATTGTACTTCCCCAATAAGTATGCAAAATATTTACACTATTTTGGGGAGAGTTTAAAAAGTTTGGCAGTCAGTATATTTACTAGTTTACAAAGGAGTTTGTTGCCAGGGTAGAACACTGAATTGAAGAGACATTTTGTTTGTATGACACTGAACTAGTCTAGGTAACTAAGATTTAGCATAAAAAAACACAAGGACTATAGATATATTTTATTTTGCCCTTTCAGACCTGCATTTAGAAACTTTTGTTATTCAAGTTCACAAAATGCTTGAACAAAAGACAGAGAAATAACAAATCAGTAAGTATGTTAAAAAACACAATGTCAAATTGACGGCACCTTATTAAAATATTATGTAAAGTAAGAGATTAAATACTTTTTACAACAACTGTTTATCACAAATTTAACTTAGAAAAAAATGCATTTTCAAAATGATTTTTGTATAATTTTGTAATAAGAAATATTTATTCGTGTTTGCAAATTGTGTACAGGTGGTACTTCTGAACAATAGTTCACAATCTATTACGCCTTAATCATACTGAAGCTATCAAACAACCACTGTGTATTGGTCACATGTTTGTAATAAAACTGCCATCAAACATCAGTAATAAAAACTTAATGTACCATAGACTTAAGAATTCAAGCTTCAACGAATTTTCAAAAGTATAATACTAATTAAAAATTACAATTTCTTATAGGCCTATAAACTTTACAAATATTTAATCCTTGTACTATGGTGATACGAACTAGCACAAACTTTCTTCTTCTTCTTCTTCTTTTCGTTTCACCCTCTTTGGGGTACGCTGAATCAATCATTTCTTGCGCGCTGTACTTTTCTTTGTTCCCAGTAGCTCTTCATTCTTTCCGATCTTCTTTTCCTCTCATCTTCCGAAATGACAGGTTTAGGTCTTATTTTGGTTTTATCTTGGAATCTTATTCTTTCGTCCTTGGTACCTATCTTAGCAGTTTAGTCAAGCAGTGAATTTTCTGTAATTTTTAATTCTATTAGGTCTTTTTCAATTTCTTTAAACCAGTTTGGTTTTGTTTTACGATTATGGAAAAAATCAAATACCCGTTTTATCCATCTATTGGAGTTCATTCTAAGAAGATGGCCGTAAAAATTTATTCTCCTTTTTCTCATAGTATCTGACAGTTTTTCAATTTTCTTATAGAGAGCTTCATTTCTTATATATACTACCTTATTATCCTGAAATTTTGTTCCTATATAAACTTTTTTTTTTCAGGATAAAAATTTTTATCCTGAAACTTTCTTCTATATAATAAAGAAATGTTTTGACAAAGATCGTGGCAGACGCATAGACATTACTAATTACTTACACGTCTCGCTCTGCTTGAATATAATGAACACTTCCCCTTTCTCTTTCAGACAAACTGTTAGACATATCATTGACATGACACATGACAAACCTTATTCCCAAAACAGGATTTGACAAAGTATAAATAAATAATATTTAACTCCTGAATATTCACACACTCACACTAATATATCTCCCTCTTTCTTTCCTTCTCCCCCCCCGCCCCGTCTTGACAGAAAGTAATGATTTACATCTGTTCCACCCATAACTGAAACCAAACTGTTCAACTTAACCTGTTATAATATAACAAAATTAAACCTATTTATCCTGAATCCTAACTGTTTCATCCTAAAGAAAAATCGTAAAGATTATAATCATATTAATGCATAATAAAATTAAAACTAAAAACTAATTAACAATAAACCAATATATACTACAACAATAAGACTAGAAATAAAATTTTAAAACTGTAAATGAAAATAATAAATATCTTAGACCATAACAAACAGTTGAAGGGCTGTAAATAATAACAATAATATAAATCAAATTTTATTTAGGCGGTACTGAAATGTCAAAATCTGCCTAGAGAGGTACCATCTCCTAACATCATTTGCAAGCAGTCACCTAAACAAGCAAAATATGTTTCACTTTAGTGGTTGCTCCAATCTGAAGGCAGGTAACCACTACCTTTTTTCTACAACTTGCACGAAACAATCTTCATTTTATTTTTATAAACACTCAATTTTTTTTTGTCTACTTCTTGCAATTTACTGTAAATCTCAGGTTTTACAATTAAATAATTAGGATTGAACCTATTTTTCACCGGCTAGTGGTTTTTAACTCACTCTGTAAAGGCTACTGCAATCTGAAACATTATAGTTTCATCTTCAGGCCGCACAATTCATTAAATCACTGTAGCGAAGTCGTCACAAATTCAACAAAACATTGAAACATACATTAGAACACTACATAATTATACTAAAAGAACAGAAGGATAAAATATAGTTTGGACAAATATCTCTGCATTGCAACTTGTGTGTCAGTTCAGTCCAGAATGGTTGAATCTGGTAGTCCAACAAACAAGTCGCACATTAGTGATGTTTGGCCAAATTAAATTTTATTGTTCCACATTTGGATATAATTGTGTAGTGTTGTGATATGTATTTCAACTTTCTGTTGAATTTTTGACGACTTTGATACAGTGATTTGACGAATTCTACAGGTTGAATGCAGGCATGTGAAGACATTCTACAGGTTTGTTTATAAAAAAGTGTAATTTTTTTATTATTATTATTTTAAAGTGAAAAGCACATTGAGGCTATTATCGCCTCCCTAAATGTAAGTGTAATATTGTAAGTGTTAAAGTCATAAGTGCAGTGTTGTAAGTATGTGTTAGACTCGAGTACTGCGATGGACGTCTAAATCTTCTCAATAGGTGCAGATAATCTGCATCCCCCTGCGAGGATGTAAATTTTTATTTAGGCCAGATTATTATATACATAATCAAATATTACATGTTTTTTTTAAAATTACTTCTTGCTACCTATTTTACACAAATTGAAACTTAAGAAACAAATTTTGAATTTCCATTTGTAAAATTATTACATTACATAATTTTTTTTTTTTTAACATTTGACTATTGTGCACATTTGGGCTAATGCAGATGATGGGATGATTTATAGCGTATGAAAATGCCAAGCCCTGGCCGGGAATCGAACCTGGGTCCTCAGGGTGAAAGCCTAGTACGCTATCAACTAGGCCACCGAGGCGGCTACATAAAATAATAAAAACAGATATATACAGTAATTAAAAATAAAATATATTTGTATTTTCCTTAAACAAGTATTTAGAATACACAACATTATCAAATAAAATTTAAATATTATCTCTAATACACAGTTTACGCAAATTAACTAGTTTAATAACGGCTAAACTTGAACATACAAAAAAATATATTGCAATTAAAAAGCTAAATAAGAGATTAGATATACGATAAAAAAGATTTAATAAAATGCTTTTATTAATTATGAATTAACCAATAGAAATATTCTGATGAAGGTTATACTACTTGATAAGTGAAATATTATTATAAATAACAAATTAACATTTTCCTGTATAGTAATTGACAAACAAAAATATAATTCTGACGTATGTATTATCTGCTCTGCCAACTTCATAATGCTGCTTTGCTAACGTCATATGATGCAATGTAAAATATATGTAATGAGGAGCTTAATTGCTTTACTTATTGCTAATTTTAATCATAAGATTATACATAATGATCCCCAAGTAACTGGTGATAGAAAAAGCAAAAAAACCGTAATCTGAAACTATGTCCTAAAATGCTTATAATGCTTACAAACGCTGTCTACAAATTTTAACAAAAACATCATCTGTATGAACAGTTTATGAAACAGGCTTAAAATCATTAAACAATTCTCATACAAATTGAAAAAATATCTAAAGATACCATAACGCTTGCTTCATTATAATTTATATTACAATAATGCAATTCATATCATTTATAAAGCACTGAAATGTAGGCCTAAAGACACCTGGAAAATGTATAGATTACTATTTCCAAATGTATAAATATCAGGAAAGAAATGAGTTTGTCTGATTTCTCAATGAACTGGTTTGTTCAAGTTTTGATTGTTATACTAAATTAAACAAGATAAATAGTTTTTTTATTAGCAAATCAAAAAGAATTAAAAATATCTAATCCTGACTACTTACTTCAGTATGAATCTTCACACATAACCAAAATCTGTCATATTTTTTTTTAATTTCATATTTGTAACTTTTCTGAATATAGAAATATGTTTTCTATTGTACTTGTTAACAGATTTATTTACTAAAAGATGAAAAATTATTAACATTTTCATTTCATTCTCAATGTTACCAGTGACACCAATAGTAAGCCAACTACATGTAAAAGTTTGTGTGTTTTGTATTCCACAATAATTCTGTAATGTGTGAACCAATTTCAATCAATCATAATACATATATTTACTTACTAATATCACATAATTTAGGATTAGGGTTAGGCACTCCAGCACCCCATAGAGAGTGACATGTAAAAGTAGACTAATATTAATTTGAATATTAGTTGAATTTATATTCTTTGAGGTTGCACAGATGAATAGTGACTTACTAAAGGACCAACACTATGGGGTAATACACGCCCAACACTGCACACAGGAAAGAAAGGTGTCAAAAAATAAAACGTACAGTTATCAATCATTAAACAATTGATGATAGTCCCAATTACACTATTGACAGTGAACAGAAAATTGGAATAAAAAAAATAATACCCAGCAATTCTGAATATCAAGGTAGTTTAAATATAAAAATCGACATACTATTAGCCAATTGTCGAGTGTATTCCTTATGGTGTACAATGTAATCAAGGCCAGCCGAAGAGTTCATAACTGATCGCAAACATCCGACACACTGCAGCTGCGAGAACGTATCAGCCACGCTGGAGAATCCCTTGTCACCTAACCTTTCCAGGCTCTCCAAAAGTACTCCGAGTCCATCACGTTCAAGAAATTCCAACAGCCATTTTCTGAAACCAAAGAGAATATTAGTTATTAAAATATTTATTTATTTAAGAGAAAAGATAGAACCAGTGTCTTCTAATTAATTAGGCAAAGTACTGTAAAGTTGCATTAAAAAATATAATAAATAAAAGTGTAAAGAACATACTCAAACGTTACTGCATTGAATTGTTTCTAAAAGAAATCCAGTTTAAAAGTTATCAACTGAATACTAGAAAAGAGCCTGGTTCTTCAAAATCAGATTTTACTCAAATTTTAGCCTTATATTATCATATAGAACTCAATTTAGTGAACTAAATTTGAAAAAATGTAACCAAGCCGACAGATTAATTTTCATTTACTTTGTAATTTTACTCCCCCATCATAAATTTCTTTTATTTCAAATTGTTGCGATTGAGTTCATATATCATCAATGACCATTAATGCTTTTAAGAAGGCACAAATTCACATTTGTACTGACATTCAGAGAGTGATTATGGCACTTGAAGGTCCAACAATAAAGTCTACCTTTATGTAAGAAAAACCAGGTACTCTACACTGGGTACCAGGAGCTCAGGGGGTTAGAAGGTAATGAGGAGGTAGACATGCTGGCTGGACTAGGATCTCCATCTGAGTTCAATTGACCAGAGCCAAAAACCAGGTACTCTACACTGGGTACCAGGAGCTCAGGGGGTTAGAAGGTAATGAGGAGGTAGACAGGCTGGCTGGACTAGGATCTCCATCTGAGTTCAATGGACCAGAACCAGTAGTAGGGGTTTCTCTCGCTATCAATGTGGATTACCAATCAACAACAAAAAAGATGGGACAACTTTAGACAGCATTCCCATAGGTCTTTTAAAAAGGTCCCTTTAGGAGGATAGTAGGGATCTTTGGCACAGGGCAACTCAGGAAAACAATGGGCACTGTGGATTGAGAACATACATGAACAGCATAGGAATGTACAGTACCATGGAGAAACTATGTATATTATGTATAAAGGAAAGGGAAATTTCAGGCCACAGAATCTAAGATTTTGAGTTCTTGTCAACAGGAGGCAAAGGATGTTTGGTTTCCAGGACCCTGAGGACCTCCAGATAATGAGCTAGTCAGTACACTGATGAAACTCATTGAGAGCACCAACCTACTGAATTAACATTCCTAATTTGAGAGACTTAGTTGTACAATAGGTCCTGTGATTGCAGTAATAAGAGATCACAAACCCCTTAACCTCAATATTAAAATTATATGCCCAAATTTAATTTTGATTAAAATGTGACAAACCGATTTTGATAAATTAACCCTCGATCTGGCCAAGTGTAACTTTGGAACACTGAAATGAAAACGTTGTTACAATGGAAAAGTCTACTGCTGGTACACTTTGAACTTGCTTTTTTTGGAAACTTGTTCAAGTTGTTCTCCAATTTATCAATGTTGTTTTCGATGTGTTAGTTTTGTATAAAAATTAATTTCTCGTTTTCATCTCGTCAACGAGACCGCTGTAACATTCCGTTTCGTTAACTTTTGAGGTTATGTAAACCACACAATCGCACAGAGGCGAATTCTAAGAGGATTTACTTCATAGAAAATCTAAAAGTAACGACCAAAAAAAAAAACCATCTACTATTTATTTATATATGTTATTAAATTAACTTAAACACTACACAATTTTCACCTTAACGCTATTTGTTAGTTAAAATTTTAGAAATATGGCAACGTTGCCTACACTAAGGATACGCAGGAATGTCAAGGTTAGAAATGACAGACGCTGCCAGTATGTTTCTGTGTTACTGAACTTGTAACGTTTAAATCCACAAATACAAATGGAATCCTTCCAGGGCGGCGTCTCAGATGAATGAGCCGGATCGTTTGACAATGTAAACACGTGACCTGTAATGCGGTAGCGGGCAAGGGGCACGGGGCACTCAGACCAGTTTATTTTGGACTTACCGCGGCTGGGCATGCCACCTCCACCCCGGATGTAAGGGAGACCGTTGCAGCGTTGCCACAATTTGTTCCGACTGCCATCAGGTGCGGCTAATTTTACTTTATCACTATATAAGAAGTAAATAGAAATTATTATAATACTGCAACAATATCAAAACATCGCGGCACGCTGATGATTAAAGCGAATTTCCAAAAGTATTTTTTTATTTTACTCCGTTTTTGAAATTCTGATTTCACCATCATAACCGGCATTAAAACCTGTATATATTAGCACTAAACTTTCAAATGACAATGAAAACACAAAAAATGAAACCTGACCGCAATCAAAATTCAATTTTTATTTCCAAAGATTTTGAAAATTCAAAATGCTCATTTTGCAATTTTTAACGTTGGTTACGGTGTTGGAATGAAATTTTTAGAAACTAAAACGAAGTTGTGAATTTTTAAAGGTTTCAAATGGCCGCCAACGAATTTGTCCAACGAATGTGTCCAACCAAAGATATTAGTAAAATAGATTTTTCTACCGAGTTTAATCAAATTGGTCCAAAATTGCGAAAATTGGACAGTGCTAACCTCCACACAAATATTTAAAAATTGTTACCGATTTAAAAGATACCTAGAGGTCAAGATCTCATTTCAAAGTCCCGGATCTGCGTCATATCAAGATGGCTTATTCCCCCAAGAACATCTCCTAAAAAATTAAGTTTGGTGTGGAACACGCACACACATTTACTACTTATACGTAGTTTGGCTTACGTGTAAAGTGACCCAAACTGAATTGGTGAATGAAATCGGCCAAAATGTGTATCAAAAGGAGCACTGGTATGCTTGACCACTGAATATAGACGTATATATTCAATGACTCGACGAACTCACATTGCTCCTTAGCCTGACCTATGCATACGGGGTCGTTATTAGTGGATTTCATTTCCTTAGCTACTCATGGTAACAACATGCGTAAAATATTAAAAAATGAGCAAAATCTCACCGCATAACAAAAAAAGTGGCCAAATACAGCATTCTATGAATTAAGGGGTCTCAAGAAAAATTGAAAGGTAATTAGCAGAGAAAACACCTGCAAGCAACTCAGTAACTAAGTGGGAAGTCGCCAATTTCAAGTTGCACACCTTGAGTGCCTTCAAATACTAGACTCTACGAAGAGAATAGGGTTGGGAAGGCACCATAACTGAACATCTCAGGTATATAAAAAGGAGACGCAATAGATCAAAAAAGCTGCAAAGCAACATTAACTCAGAAATTCATTCATTTAACCAAAAAGAATTTAACACTGTATACACTAAGGTTGACAATAATTTTTACAGACATACCAATCCCATTTCCAACGCCAGCGACAATTCTAGGATCGCCAGAAACGAATACCAATCCCCCGCTAGGGTTGTTTGACACTTGCCGTTGACTAAAAGAATATATTTCTTCAATCAACGAAATGCCTGAGACAGTCGCGTTATATAGACAACAGCTGTTGCTGTTCACCGAAGACTGGGGTGAAGAATTAAAGCGACGAAATCTAGGAGTGACAGATCACGTTGACGACAATCAAGGAATACGTGTTTCGTGTATGGAGTGAAGCCTACATTCCAGGCGCCTGTATTATTCTAACCAAAGCCGTCGCTCATACCACTTGGACTAAAGAATTTTGTAAACAAGTGAAAAGTTTTTAATGTTTCCCAATTTCAAAATGAAAAAAGTGAGTGTACTAAAATGTCTATAAAAAGTAAAATAATTTTATAAAAAACGTTGTTTTAAAACTACTTTCAACCTAACCTAGCATAGATCTAATGACAGTTCCTACACCGTTAGTTTTTGAGAGCACTAAAAAAAGTTTTATAAATTATACAGAAGAACAATTACTTTCAGAAAAAAAATATTCATTAGTCACGCTGTTCCACAGTAATACCGATAAAATAAATTGGTACAGTACAAACTGCTTGACTTAAAATATTCTCACTTGCCTTATAATAAAAATACATACAATGACTAATGCAGTTTGTTTTTTGAATAACAGATGACTATTTCATTGTTTTTTTAACGTAAAAATGTCTTTAAAATCGAAGTAGGACTGGGTGTGCAATCATGTCCAAGTAAGCAGGAGTTTTTGTAAAAGTAACAATTTTAAACTTCAATAACGCTGCACAAAATAACTATATACCATAGTTTTTTTACAGAGGAAGTAGGGACGTTTGTGCTAGTACCACTTAGACATTTGTATCAATCGGACATAGCGCTCTGCATACGCACAAAACGAACAGAAGATTTTCGGTGTGTGTGTGTGTGTGTGTGTGTGTGTGTGTGTGTGTGTGTGTGTGTGTGTGTGTGTGTGTGTGTGTGTGTGTGTGTGTGTGAGTGTGTGTGTGTGAGTGCGCGCGCGCACTCGCGTGTTTATTTTAGCACTCACATTCGCGATTTTCTCTGATTTGTTTCAAACATGGCACAAAAATCGATTTTAATAAAAGCTTGAACAAGTTCGTTACTAGCGAAATCCGTTTAACAGTTTCAAAATGGCGGCCACTTTAAGTCAGATTTATATCTATTTGTCATATTTTTTTAAATCTGATTTCGCCGTCGTAATTAGCGTTAAAAACTGCATAACTAGCATTCTGAATTTTCAAAATCCGCTGAAGTCAAGAAATTTAATTTAATTTAATGTAACGGTAATTCAAAAGTTTAAACTGCATCTGCGTAGATTTTAAATGATTGTGAAATCAGAATGTCAATAATGGTGTTGAAAAAAAATACTTTTGACACTTCGATTCCATCACGTCAATAAGACAGCTGCCAATAATTATAAGCGTTTATAATTAAATTATAACAAGTACAGCACGTTATCAGTTGTGTTGAGATTAACTGCTTATAAGAAAGCATTTCAAACATTGATACGTTACATAAACGAGTACTGTAATCACAATAATTAGAAACGTAATTTAGCAGAGTTGATTAGGTTAACATGAAATGATGATTGCAAACATGTCGGTTCTGTCAGGTGATAAGGAGATAGGCTCATCCCGTCAGGTCAGCACTAAGCAGCGAGCCCCGTGGGAACGACGCCCTGCGTGGTCACGTGACTGTGCAGTAGTTAAAGGCTACGTCATTTATGGTTCATTTCATGTTGCACAGTACGGTAACATTGTTGAAGTAAAAGGCGGAGTTTTTGCAAGTATTTATGGTTCGTAAACGAATCCATCAATTTAATTTCAAATGACCATCTCTAGCAAAAGCATCTGTCATTCAATTTCTCAAAGGAAATGACCCAGCAGGGGTGCAGACTAGCTGCACCTATTGAGAGGATTTAGACGTCCCTCGCGGTACCCTAGTCTAACATACATTTAGGTCTAAAAAACATTTAGGTTTTTTTTTGTGTTTAACGTCCGACTATTGTGCACACTTGGTCTAATGCAGAAGATGGGATGATTTATAGCGTATGAAAATGCCAAGCCCTGGCCGGGAATCGAAACCGGGTCCTCGGGGTGAAAGCCCAGTACGCTATCAACTAGGCCACCGAGGCGGCTCACTTGGATTTAGGGAGGCGATAATAGCCTCAATGTGCTTTTCGTCTTAAAATTAAAAGAAAAGAAAGAAAAAAACAAGAAAAAACTGTCCCTTTTTTGGCAAAGAGTACACGTAGATAGCCTACAACGTACATCGCCCGTCCAGAAAATATCTATTACACAGAAGGGAAACTAAAACAAGATAACTGTTAAAATATTCAAACTTAACGAAACAAAATTTAACAAGAACAAATATGTGTCGAACAAAAGATATAACAACAAAATTGGTAAGAGGAACAGAAACAAAAGTTTATGTGAAAGTCCCAGAACTTGTCCAATCAGAGGTCTTCGGCAGCGTTAGGCACACACGTTAGGCAGCAAAGGAAGCCAAACGCAGTATATCCATTCATCGACATAACGACAAAAACAGCAAATCCCTAAATGTAAATATGAGCGTAAAGTGTTTAAATCTTGTGTGTGTGTGTGTGTGTGTGTGTGTGTGTGTGTGTGTGTGTGTGTGTGTGTGTGTGTGTGCGCGCGCGCGCGCGCGTGTGGATGTGTGTATATACATATATCTATGTTCGTGCGCGTGTGGGTGTACTTGCGCGCGCGTGTGTGTGTGTGTGTGTGCGTGCGCGCTTGTATGTGTGTATGTGCGTATATATATATATATATATATATATATATATATATATGTGTGTGTGTGTGTGTGTGTGTGTGTGTGTGCGCGCGCGCGCGAGTATGTAAGTAGGTCTACTTGTGTGTGTTTGCTTGCGCGCGCGCGTGTTTTAGACTTGGGTACCGCTAGGGACGTGTAAACCCTCTCAATAGGTACAACTAGTCTGTACTCTTGTAGTCAGTCCCTAACATTCCACTCTCAAGATCAAGTTATCTCCACCTGAACGTGCGCATGCGTGTTCTACCCAGTTAAGGAAAACAGGCAGTATCTACAAAAACTATATATTCCACTCCCTAATATTACGTAATCAAGCAAATGTTTATAATTTTTGAGTTGTCACTGAAAATGGTCACAACAATTACTGTTGAAAGTCGCTTTTATCACGTCAGTGAGGCAGCTCCTTGCCGCGATGGTTAGTTTTCCCAAAGAGTTTCACGTGATCCGATAAATTTTCCAAGTACAGTCTTACAAAAATATCGCGTGTCCCGCTGCTTGTCCCTCAACGCGACGCCATATATACACCGAGACGGCTGACATGTGAGCACCGTATTAGTGGTTTCGACAGATTTAATGATCCCTTTAGTGCGCAACCCTCGTTCAAAGCTTCCATAATTAGAATACCGAGCCATTACTAGTAATTAAAACGTAAACATGTCATTTATAAAAAGCCACTCGCGGGGTTTAATGGGTTAGCCTTTCTACGGCAGCCGGCTTAAGAAGCTGATCGCCGAGTTTGAAATTAGTGCGGCGGCCGTTTGTACTGTTGTATTCTGAATGCGATGCGGATATCAGAATGTCGAGAAATTACGAGGCTATATTTAATGCAGTACTCACTATCCAGTCGGACAGACTAAACTAAAGACGTGAAACACGACTCCCTGAGTCTTTTGAGAACGCTGCAGCTAGTCTGAACGTTGCCAGACCAGACAAGGCGTGGAAAATCACTGCTATAAATTGCTCTATATGTGTCGAATATTAAGTTTTGAATCCTAAGTTCTAGAAGGATCCTTAAGTTTCGAATCCTTGATTTTGTAAGGATTCATACGTTTCGAATCCTTAAGTTCGTAAGGATCCTCAAGTTTTGAATCCTAAGTTCTAGAAGGATCCTTAAATTTCGAATCCTTGATATTGTAAGGATTCTTGCGTTTCGAATCCTTAAGTTCGTAAGGATCCTTAAGTTTTTAAGGATCCTCAAGTTTTGAATCCGTAAGTTCGTAAGGATCCTTAAGTTTCGAATCCTTGAGTTTGTAAGAATTCTTAAGTTTCGAATTCTTAAGTTTAAGGATCCTTAACATTTAAAACCTTAAGTTTGTACGGATCCTTAAGTTCCGAATCCTTAAGTTTGTAAGGACCCTTAAGTTTCGAATCCTTGAGTTTGTAAGGATTCTTAAGTTTCGAATCCTTAAGTTTGTAAGGATCCTTAAGTTTCGAATTCATGAGTTTGTATGAATTCTGAAGTTTCGAATCCTTAAGTTCTAATAAACTTAACATCCTTATAGATCTTAAGTTTTGAAACTTTAGGTTTGTATGGGTCTTTAAGTTTCGAATCCTTAAGTTTGTAAGGATCCTTAAATTTCGAATCCTTACGTTTGTAAGGATCCTTAAGTTTTTAGTGCTTAAGTTTGTACAGCTCCTTTAGTTAATAAGGATTATATGTTTCAAATCCTCTTGTTGTAAGTTGGTACTACACTATGCGATTTTTTAAGAGACCCGGAGATCACGTCGAGTCCTGGTCCAGACTACCGTGAAAACCCCTCTCAAGCTGAAGTGATTTCCGCCTTAACGTGCGCCTGCGTGTTTCTACCCAGCTAAGGAAAAAGGCAATATCTAAAAAAAACTATCCTAAATCTATCCTATAACTTGAATTTAATTAATTATCTCATTATTTGATATATCAGCGGAGATATTGCTTTGTTTAATACACAATCGGGATTCCTTGATAGTCACCATATAAGAATCGATATTTAACAGAAAATCGAAGTTTTGCAGTTACTGTCTTTTTTCCTTAGCAGGGCAGTGTTAGTATTCCCGGACCCTAGAGCGAAAGAAAACTAAGAAATATTTGTCAATGTATCTTGGTAAAAAGTTTTTTTCTTGGGCAATCGAAATATTGCAATAAAAATATGCGTAAGTCCAGCGAACTGTCAGGAAAACCTCGCGACAAACAACGCAGAAGCAAGGTGAAAGATAACAAGGTCAGGCGGAGGGGAAACAAGATAAATATTGTATTCGCGAGCCAATCCAAACTAAACTGGTGGTACACCCGAGAAACTTAGATATTTTAATGTAATCTATGTTCTAGTAAACAGAAGTGTAGTAAATTTCAAAAGATTAAACCGCATCCTGTTTGACCCTATCGTTTTTCGCTCGAGGCGGCCATCTACAGATTGATCAATGCGCCACTCATTAGGGCATCATTAGCCATGCCCTTATGTAACCACTAAACTGAGTATCCGTAGTTCGATAGCACATTTTAACTTGATATTAAACTTTTAAAAAAAATATTAAATTTATATGTTGATTTTCAATGCCATTTAACGTCCACAGGAATACAAGATGTTGTGTTTTAAAGTGATTTTCTCTTTGTCCAAATGCCAATAACGCGTCTCCAGCGTTTAAACGTTAAGTCTGAAAATTACGAACAAACCTAAAAAATATACCTGTAAACACATTTTTATTTTTCAAAATTTGGTCATAAAAAAGGTAAAAAATCAATTTCTTATAAGTAATTATTTTAAGTCTATAACTTCTAAATGAAGCAAAAAATAAATAAATAAAATAAAATAAAAAATTAATATAGCGGTAACAGTGTGCGAGCAATTATAAACATTATAAAGAATTATAAAAAGACTGAACTTACTTTAAATTTTCGAAAAAAAACAAACATTAAATACATGTCTACTATTTTCCTTTGTTTTAGTTTTTCCATTTTGTATTTAGATGTTGTACACAGTTTTGTACATTTATAGCAACTCAGTTTACCTGCGAAAGAGATGCTTTTGTTCTTCAAAATAGAATGTCAATAAAGCATTGTTATTGCTATCCTTTTAACTATTTTATAACGAAACGGCTTTTTATTTGATAATGACCTTCTTCAAGCTATTACCAAAATTGATTTTTGTGCGAAGTTTGAATCAAAAATATAGAAATTTTGATCACTATTAAACAGTGTGCTACAACACGCGCGCGCGCGTACACACGCATTTGCACACACACACACACACACACACACACACACACACACACACACACACACACACACACACACACTCAACACGCGCACTCACAACACATGCACATACACACACGCGCGCACACACACACACACACGCGCACTCACAACACATGTACATACACACACACGCGCGCGCACATACACACACACACACACACACACACACACTCACAACACATGCACATACACAACACGCGCGCACACACACACGCACGCACACACACACACGCGCGCACACACACACACACACACACACACACACACACACACACACACACACACACACACGCACACACACACACACACACACACGCGCGCACACACACATGCACAACACGCGCGCACACACACACACACAAACACACACGCGCGCGCACACTCAACACGCGCACTCACAACACATGCACATACACAACACGCGCGCACACACACACACGCACGCGCACACACACACACACACACACACACACACACACACACACACACACACACACACACACACACACACACACACATACACACTCAACACGCGCACTCACAACACATGCACACACACGCGCGCGCACACACACACACACACACACACACACACACACACATGTACACTACAAACACGCAACACACTCCCAACACACACATACACAACACGCACGCACGCACACACACACACACACACACAACACACACACACACGCACGCACCCCTCCCAACACACACGCAGAAACAACGCGCGCGCACACACACACACAACACGCGCACACACACACACACATATATATATATATATATATATATATATATATATATATATATATATATATATATATAAAACGCCTCCTGAAAAAATGACCTATCTAGATGTCAGCATCGGTGTTCATTTATAGGTCCGGGTCTGGGACTCTCCAATGACTCATTTTAAAAAAAAAAAAATCGGTCCAAACTACAGCACAGCACTGTCGGGTCCAGCAATTAGCACACAGTTCACAGCCATTCTTCAAAACGTCCGCCAATTGCCACGCACTGACAGCGTCCATGGTGGCATTTATGAGTTGTTTGTTTTTAATGAAGCTTTCGGCCAGCGGCGATTAATTAACTTTTATTACCGCACCCCCACCTCCTCTCTCTCTCGAGAGGGACCGGACGTCGTCGTAAAACTTCTGAAACACCACACCCTCGTAAAAACGCTATTTCTGCTTTGCCTCGCGACGCAGGTATTCCACCGTCGCTGGGTTTATCACTTCCGTATCGCAGCGGCGTGTTCGTGTTCGTGTTCGATGTTGTTGTTGGCCAAATTGTCGCTCCTTTAGTTTAATATTCAGCTGCTTTAACCAGGAAACGCGTGTTTTTACTCCGGTGGGAACAAATTAAACCAATACAAGTGTAACGGACCACCCGGGCTGAGCCAACTCTCTGATCTTTCGGTGTTATACAAAAATAACTGCACAGCGGTCAAAGTTTATTATTTTACATATACTTCCAAAACGTAGATTTATTTTACGTAAAATTTCCTACACTCACTTCAGTTATAAATCTTCATAAATAAATAATCGCGGCACGCAGCTGTCTCGCTGCAGCGAATTTACAAAAATACTTTTCATTATCTTACCCTTTGTGAAATTCTGATTTCACCATTACAATCAGCAAAAGAATCTACCATATATTAGCACTTAAAACGTCCTAATTGCATTGGAAATACCAAAATAAACCCTGACCGCCGTCGAATTAAATTTCCTAACTTCAACGGATTTTAAACATTGAAAGTGCTAATTTACGCAGTATTTAACACTGATTACGACGGTAAAATTGGATTTCAAAACAAAAAAATTAAGAAATTTCAAAGATTAGAAATGGCCGCCATTTTGAAACTGCTGAACGAATTTTGCCGGTTAACGGACTTGTCCAAGCTTTCAACACAATCGACATTTGTGTGATGTTTCAATCAAATCAGGCTAAAACTGCGAACGTGAGCGTGCTAAAACACACACGCGCGTGCGAGAGAAATCTCGAGGTCAGAATCGTTGCTTATTTTAATGTCCCGGGTTTGGGTATTACCATGATGGCGCTATAATAGCTCATTTTCCAATCTAAATTCGCTAATAAATAGTGCAAAAAATATCTGACGTAGCCTGTTAAATTAAATTTTAAAAAAAAGACGGAAACTATCGTCACAAACAAAAATCAGCCTATAGATTTCTCAATGAAAGATCTTTGCGAATTCTAAAAATGTGTGTGTGTGTGTGTGTGTGTGTGTGTGTGTGTGTGCATGTCAGCAATCTGGCATTCGCGATTTTTGTCAGTTTGGTTCAAACTTTGATAAAAAAGTTTGATAAAAAACGATTTCCTCGATCTTTTGACTAGCGGTTCCGATACGCATAGACAAGTTCACTGCCAACCGAAATCCGTTTAACCGTTTCAAAATGTCGGCAATTTCAAATCTTTAAAAACCCATAACGTTTACACTTTTAAAATATGATTTCACCATTGTGATCGGGGTTACGATTCCGCAAATATTATTAAATGTGAGAGTATTTTTGTTAATATTTCGGTTCAATCGAAATGTAAAGGCGCCCCACGCGTTGGCCTTCCACATCACAGTTGGAATATTAATTACTGATACAAGAATATTATTTTGCAAATTATTCTGCTAATGGACCGGAAGTGATGACCAAAACTGCTACTTCCGGTGGGCTGGTAGAGTTTTCATTGATCAGTCGCCATTCATAAAATACTGCAACAGCCGTTGAAATCATAAAACATCATCGTTTTGGCATATTTATGAGGACTAAACGATACTTATGTTTTCGTGCATAAAAACCAAATTGCACAAAAATTGATCATTATAATAGCTTGGATAAGTTGGATCATTGTAATACTCGGCGAAACCTGTTTCTGAATGGCAGCACTTAAAGAACTTAAATATTAATAACTTTTTATCTTACAGGTTTTTTGAAAATTTAATTTCAACATTGAAATTAGAGTTAAACACTGCATTGCATACAATAGCATTGAAAAAAAATTTCTTAAAAAATGAACCCTAATCGATTCCGCCTATATGACTCCTCATATACGTACTCTAGAATGTAGAATATATGTTCTCTAGAATGCATATATAGTATACGTACTGTAGAATATATAATATAGGCCTACATTCTCTAGAATATATAATACAAGTACTCTATAAATATAATATACGTACTAGGTCTATAGAATATATAATATACTTACTCTAGAATATAAAATATACATTTTATATTTTTAAAGTGTATAATATTCGTATATTGTAAATGTATAATATTATAAGTAAAAATGTATAATGTACGTACTCTACAACAGGCCTACATAATATACATACTCCAGAGTATTTAAGTATTCTAGAATATAGACTATAATATACATACTCTAAAATATATAATATACGTACTCTAGTAGCCTATATATAATATACGTACTCAAGAATATAAAATATACATTTTATATTTTAAAAATGTATAATATATGTATACTGTAAATGTATAATATACGTACTCTAGAATACATAATATACATACTCCAGAGTATATAATATACGTATTCTAGAATATATAATATACGTACTCTAGAATATATAATATAGGCCTACATACTCTAGAATATATAATATACATTCTCTAGAAAATAAAATATACACGTATTCCGGAAGTCATGGTCACAGTTCCAAATGTGGGTCTTACCATAATGGCTGCTTTAATAGGTTATTTTACTTTAGGAATTCTACAAGAAGTGATTAAAAATTGTCACGAAAATTTATTTCGGTAATATTGTGGCTTACACAAATTCGTTATACAGTCAATGTTTATGGAATTCGATATTTAACCTGTCTAATTTGCCTATATCTTGGGATCGTTTTTAATTTAAAAATTTTTTGAATTAATTCCCCCCCCAAATTTCTGTTAAAAATAAGATTCTTTCAAAATCGGATGTAAAAATTCGTTCGAATTACGCTAAAATATAGTGTCCAAGTGTGTTAACAAAATGTATTTGAAGAGCGTATCCTCTAAAAATCCAAAAGAGCTGACGTGTCCGAGGTGGTTAAAGAGGTGCAGCAGCACGGTTTCCAAATTTGCGCACCTCAAGTTCGTAGGTTCGAGACTGAAGTTACTGCCGTAACGCAATGTCTTTTCCTTATTCGTGTATTTTGCCTGAAGTGCGGGCGTTAAAAATACCCGGTCCAAATCTGTGTAATATCATACCAACGTTGTTTGATAGGATGTAGGGCCTAAGTGGAGAGATTGTGCAAAGTCGCTGCATAACCCTATAGCTAAGAATAAAGCAGATAATCAACACAAAACTGAACGAAGCCGCAACTATACGACAGTCAGGTGGATCGTTTCTCCAGCATCCAGCTTTGACTCCAGGAAATGCCTCTTGTAATCTTAGATTTGATTTATTTTTGTACTTGTCGAAATTTCCAACAATTTCTAGACAGGCGCCGGCGTCTCCATGTCGGGTTGCGTATCCCTCGGGAACATGTTAGGCAATCTCAGCAGCCGGGATAAAAGAATTATAAACACAATAAAACACTACACAAATAAAGAGTTCGAATTACAAAATTTAAGAATGCGGTTTGAGTTTGATTTTCTTGTTTTTTTTAGTTTCGCTCTTTCTTCGTTCTATTGATTGCTACATTATACTACCAGTTCAAAGAACAGTACACCTCGCAGTATATTCTTAATTAATACACAGAGCGCTCCACGACAGCGCTCGTAACATTTCCGGCAATTTTAACCGGTAACATTATCATAGGTTTTGCCGTTCAGCCAGTACTACAGGCAAATGTAGTATATATACATTGCCTGTATATATGTTGCAATGTACAATATACATACTGTACGTACTGTTGCAAATGTAAAATCAGCAACTATACTCTCAACTTTGAATCAGAGCCCGCCATCTTGAAACGGAAATGAAGAGGAAACAATCTTAAAACGTCTTTCGAGCTTTATACAAGATAATTTCGTTCCAAATTTCAAAACAATCGGCCAACGCGTTTGATTAAAACTGCGTACACTCGTCGTCGTTAAATCAAAGGCCGCCATCTTGAAACCGAAGTAAATCGGAGAAATGGTACACGTCATTTGGGCTTTATACAAGGTAACTTTCTAACAAATTTCATAACAATCGGTCAATGCGTTGAGCTAAAACTGCTTACACTCGATATTGTAAGTCAGAGGCCGCCATCTTGAAAAGGAAGTTAATGGGAAAAAGTCTTACACATACATCTTTTTTTGAGCGTTACACAAGGTACCTTCGTATCAAATTTCAAAACAATCAGTGCGTTTAGCTAAAACTGCGTACAACTCGTTATTGTAAATCACAGGCCGCCATCTTGAAACGGAAGTGAATGGGGAAAGCCTTTCTAGTAAGTAAACTTTACGCAAGGTATCTCCGTACCAAATTTGAAAACAATCGGTCAATGCTTTTGGTCAAAACAGAATGGAGTATACGCAGTTTTAATCAAACTCATTGGCCTATTGTTTTTAAATCTGGTAAGAAATTACCTTGTAAAAGCGCGAAAGTCGTATGTCAAGTTTCCTACCCATTCACTTCCGTTTCATGACGGCGGGCTCTGATTCACCGTTGCTGGCTATTTCCTGTAATACTGGCTGAACGGCAAAACCTATGATAATTTTAACAGATTCGCGGAGAAAGAGCACAAAATTTCCATTAAAGTTTGTCGAGTTGAAACACAGACTTCGCTTTGCTCGGTCAAATTAAATAAACGGTGCAAAACATTGCACAAACTTTCTTACATTCAATTATTTTCCAAACAGAAACAAGAAAACCAGCCTAATCTCTCAAATTGGTTAGTGAGATTTTGCTCAAATTTTGGTCGACTTACATAACCTTAAATGAAACCTACAGAAGTGGATATGCCACTTCCATCTTTACAAACACACTACACGATAATCACTGCACGCAACTGTCTCGCTGACGCGATGAAAGCGATTTCTTTTTAAAGTTACAATATCACAATATTTTCTTTCTTACACTTTTTTTTTGAAAATATGACTTAACCATCAAAAACAGCTTTATGATACGTATAATTTAGCAGTTTAAAATTTTCGAATTAAATTGAAAATTGGAAAATTAATCCTGACCGCCGTTAAATTAATTTCGACCGTGTAAATAAAACTGTACTGTGTGAAAACCCACGAGTCTCCGACCGCTTGCTGCCCAAACAAATTCATAATTAAAGAGAATTTAATTAATAAATTCTGTCTAATGTAACCACGTTATTAATATTCAAACCCAATTAGTTACAATAATTACTTCAGTCGTTCGTATCACCGAATACAAGATTAATTTTTAATTATTTGTTTTTTTTACTCAACGCAGCAGCGTTCCACCCAGCCCAAACTGCTGCAGTGTACGTCCACAGAAAATGACGACAGCCGCCTCGGTGGCCTAGTTGATAGCGAACTGGGCTTTCACCGAGGAGGACCCGGGTTCGATTCCCGGCCAGGACTTGGCATTTTCATACGCTATAAATCATCCCATCGTCTGCATTAGCCCAAATGTGCACAATAGTCAGACGTTAAACACACAAAAATGACGATAAGCGATTTTTAGGTACACATAACCATTAAACATAAACGTACTAGAACGGTAACACTTATGAGAGCTTTGTGAGCGCTCGCTGCTGGTGGCATCTTGCTGTAAAGTGTCCAACAACACTTAAACAGATAATAGTACTGTCTACTTTCTCATACGTCTTCACATCTGTCCTTGCAGCTTGCAGCGTTCCTAGCGGCAGATAGTCCAAGTACTTGGACCTTAACCGCTAATATCGAGCACGCTTAATGGTGGTTGTACTTCTAGTCCGTTTATATTTAGTGCCATAACTTTCAAACCAAAACTGCTATACATTTGGCAATAATAATACCTTAAGGAGCATTACAAAGCGGTAATAATCGAAAAAAATTCTGAAAATCGATAATCAAAGCGTAGACTTCAGAATTAAGCCTTTAAACTAAGATTTAAACCATTCTTTTACGACTTTCCAAATCTCTCAATTACAAAATTTTATATAGTACAAATAAAAAACTTTAACAACGCCTCAAAAATCTACGAGCCAGAACAGATTCGACGCTCATTTCAAACTCCTGGTTCTGAATTTTCCATGGCCACACAAATGGCCCGTTTAACAATAAAAATGAGCGGCAAGCTACTTTGAATCCCTGATTCAATATATAAAACAACGCAGAAACACCACTGACATATGACCTCTTGCCTGTCAAACACGCCACAAATCTGTTTGCCCACGGGCAGCTTTTTTTTCAGTCCCGCGGCGGCGGCACCTACAAAAGCGGCCCAGTTTTTGTTTGCAAATTCCTGCCGCCCATACCTCGACGTGTTTTATCGTTCGTCAGATTTAAATGACGTGGAAACGAGCGTATCACGGGTGACTGAAACTCGATAAACTTACAGAAATAGATCTGCCCTAACACACTGAACTGGTCCACATAGGAAACAACTTACGAGGGACCAGTGCAATCAAGGCACGCGATCAACTTCGAATAATCGCGGCATGCAGCTGTACCGCTGGCGTGATAGAAGCGAATTTCTAAAAAAATATTTCTCGTAACACACTTTTTTTTAAATCCGATTTCACCACCAAAGACAGCATTAAAGTTTGCATATATAATCATTTTCAAATTTCAAATTACTCGTACGTTAAAACTATAAAAACGAACCCTCGACACCGTCGCGAAAAAGAGGACGGCTGTTTAAACATGACTGTTAAATCGATAAAGCACCTGTTATTGTTACGCGGATCTAGCCCGATACATAAAAACTTGTAGGCTCAACCCTGCTGTGGGCCGGTGATAACGACCTTAGTTCTTTTTCGCCATAAATAACGATAATAATAAACTCATTCTTAGCAATAAAAATAAACCATTACAATACACCAAAACATCTTTTACCAACTCGTGAGAACGAGCATGTGTTTGCTGTTGGTTTTTCCCTTTGTCTTACCGTACAGTCGTAAACCTCGGCCCAGATAAGGCATTGTGTACACTTAGTATAATATAAAAGCGATAGGAACATTACGTAATGCCTAGATGGCACGGAACTGGAAGGATGATGGTATACTGCCAAGTTAAAATCTAGATGTCATTGTAACAATAACTGGAGGGATAAGAGCTTGTGTACTGTCTAAGTCTAGGTGGCACTGTAACTGTTAATGGCAGGGTGAATGGGCGTAATATCAAAATCTAGATGTCATTGTAACAATAACTGGAGGGATAAGAGCTTGTGTACTGTCTAAGTCTAGGTGGCACTGTAACTGTTAATGGCAGGGTGAAGGGGCGTAATATCAAAATCTAGATGTCATTGTAACAATAACTGGAGGGATAAGAGCTTGTGTACTGTCTAAGTCTAGGTGGCACTGTAACTGTTAATGGCAGGGTGAAGGGGCGTAATATCAAAATCTAGATGTCATTGTAACAATAACTGGAGGGATAAGAGCTTGTGTACTGTCTAAGTCTAGGTGGCACTGTAACTGTTAATGGAAGGTGAAGGGCGTAATATCAAAATCTAGATGTCATTGTAACAATAACTGGAGGGATAAGAGCTTGTGTACTGTCTAAGTCTAGGTGGCACTGTAACTGTTAATGGAAGGGTGAAGGCGCGTAATATCAAAATCTAGATGGCCCTGGCAGTTGATGGCTGAAGGTATATTAGCGTGAAGGTGTAGTGTCAAAATCTAGATAACACTATAACTGAAGGGATGCTAATGGAAGGCTGAAGGCATGTGAGTAATGTCAAAATTTATATGGCCCTGGCAGTTGAGGGCTGCTGAAGGTATATTAGCGGAAGGTGTAGTGACAAAATCTAGATGACACTATAACTGAAGGGATGCTAATTGAAGGCTGAAGGCGTGTGAGTAATGTCAAAATCTATATGGCCCTGGCAGTCGAGGGCTGAAGGTATATTAGCGGAAGGTGTAGTGTCAAAATCTAAATGACACTATAACTGAAGGGATGCTAATGGAAGGCTGAAGGCGCGTGAGTAATGTCAAAATCTAGATGGCCCTGGCAGTTGATGGCTGAAGGTATATTAGCGGAAGGTGTAGTGTCAAAATCTAGATGACAACATAACTGAAGGGATGTTAATGAAAGGCTGAAGGCGCGTGAATAATGTCAAAATCTAGATGGCCCTGACAGTTAAGGGCTGAAGGTATATTAGCGTGAAGGTGCATTATCAAAATCTAGATGACACTATAACTGAAGGGATGCTAATGGAAGGCTGAAGGCGTGTGAGTAATGTCAAAATCTATATGGCCCTGGCAGTCGAGGGCTGAAGGTATATTAGCGGAAGGTGTAGTGTCAAAATCTAGATGACAACATAACTGAAGGGATGTTAATGAAAGGCTGAAAGCGCGTGAATAATGTCAAAATCTAGATGGCCCTGACAGTTAAGGGCTGAAGGTATATTAGCGTGAAGGTGCATTATCAAAATCTAGATGACACTATAACTGAAGGGATGCTAATGGAAGGCTGAAGGCGTGTGAGTAATGTCAAAATCTATATGGCCCTGGCAGTCGAGGGCTGAAGGTATATTAGCGGAAGGTGTAGTGTCAAAATCTAGATGACACTATAACTGAAGGGATGCTAATGAAAGGCTGAAGGCGCGTGAGTAATGTCAAAATCTAGATGGCCCTGGCAGTTGAGGGCTGAAGGTAATGTCAAAATCTAGATGGCACTATAACTGGATGGAGAAGCACTGAGGGCTGAAAGTGCACGTAATTTTAAAATCTAAATAACACTGACGATAAAGGAATGAAAATGTAGTATCAAAATCTAGATGGCACTGTAACTGGAGATACAGAGAAACATTACGTAATATCAAAGTCTAGACGGCACCGCAACTGAAGGGCTAGAAGAGGTTTGCGTAATGTCAAAATCTAGATGGCACCGGCGCTGGAGGACCGCTATATCTATTTCCGTCAGTCGGTGTGGCGGTCACGTCAAGATAAATCATAACTTGAGATTAAACATGTGTGCTCTTAAATGTTGCGTTGGAGATTAGGCTACTGTAAATGATTTTGTCGGCGATTTCTTTTATTTTTTAAACATGTGTGCGGAAGTTGATTAAACTAGCGCCGGGAGAAAATCAACTTGTGTACGTTTTATAATCGTGCCGATTGAAAACAGAGACACTTCTGTGAATGTACAAACGAAATGAAAACATTTTTCGTTTAATGCCGTTTCGCTTCCTCTTTTGATACCGTAAATTTCCTCTGAAGACCAAATCGTCTGACGTACGTAAGAGTGTGTGCACCAGTTCTGCGAGTTTAATTTCTAAGGGAATTAACTTCGAAGTCCACTGATTAATTTCTTTTTAACGAACTAAATCAGCTGTTTAGCTTTTAATCCGTTATATATAGACACGTATATTTGAAAAGACATTTGATGGCCAAGATTCTGCAACACGATGAGCAGGATGAGGATGCAGCAATGACGTCACGCCTGAGCGAGAGGTGCAGAATGTTAAGGAGAGGATAAGGACGTGCAGCCATGTAGAGCTTCCAGTCACACGGGAAGTCTCGCCTACATAGAATAGGAATCGCCCTGTTAACGTCAAGGATACCAAGGACATTCTAAATAGTAATACCAATCAGACTAGTAGCTAACCGTTAAGTTAGAAAATCAAACTATTCGCGATCAAAATATAAATTCACTTCAAAGTTACTTAAATTTAGATTTTTTTTTTTTTAACGTCCGACTATTGTGCACACTTGGGCTAATGCAGACGATGGGATGATTTATAGCGTATGAAAATGCCAAACCCTGGTGGGGAATCGAACCCGGTTCCTCGGGGTGAAAGCCCAGTACGCTATCAAATAGGCCACCGAGGCGGCTACTTAAATTTAGGAAATTCTTTTAGAATGAACTACCAGAAACAGCATTATCGGTATTTTATTAAAGTTGTTTGAAAAATAGCCTTCAAATGAACCAAAGAAAGTACGGTTGATATACATTTAAAGCCTTGTTTCACAATTTTTTAGACATTTGTATAATGAACATACACAATATTATATATTGAACCATTATATTATATTAAATTATAATATAAAATTGCTCTTAAGAAAACTTTATTGTAAAACTTATCTCGTATCTCAAATTAATAACCATTATTATATAATTATTATATAATAATAATATAATATATATTATAATATAATATTATATTATATATAATATAATATATATTATAATAATAATATAATATAATATAATAATAATAATATAATATTATATTATTATATAAAATTATTATATAATGAACCATATATTATATTAAATTATAATATAAAATTGCTCTTAAGAAAACTTTATTGTAAAACTTATCTCGTATCTCAAATTAATAACTGTAGACTTGTAACTAAATTTAGACAAACTTCTAACTTCTTTTTAAAAAGTATAAACAATTTTCGTCTAACACTTGCATTTGAAAATTTTTATTACAAGTACCAACCAGTGTGATTACGTATCGAGTAGCTTTCGTATACAGCCCTGTAATCTATGTGGGATTTCAGTGATACTGTATTTTGAAACAATGCTATTTATACCAAGCAGAATGCTATGACGCGAACAAACGAAATCTAAGTTTACTCATACCTGTTATCAACCGTTCTCTACATTTACTGTTCACAATCACGGGAACCGATAGATGAATCAGCTGGAATAAACTTCAATTTACTTTTGACTTTTGTTTTTAAAAACACGTGGAGTTCACATTGACTGCGCTGCAGACGGGTGGACCACCTCAGTTAGCCCGTCATAATTCAGACCACGGTAATTGATAACTAAGTTTAAGAACACGTGGTGCTCCCAACACACCAGCTCGGCGCGGGCGCGGGCGCGGGAACCGAACACAACCGCATTAATATTGTCACATTACAAATTAGGCTGCAATCTATTTAGTCTTCCGGCGCAGCGGATAGTCCCGCCGGGACCTCTTACGTCTATTCATAGAATCATTGTGCTCGGAGCTGGAGCCAATTAGTGGGATAAAATGTGGTGAATTACTGCGTTTCCAAAATATTTCGGTTTTCTTTAGACCTACTTATTTGGTAACGAAAGCTTCGACGTCCGTCAAACGTTTTACAGACGATCTGTTGTATGAACAAACCGAAATTCGTATATACGAGGTGTGTTCAGAAAGTAACGAGAATCTTTTAATTTCACAGGCTTGGAGAGTCCGATTGTCAAACATTTTTTTATTATGTTAGTATACATGCCCTTGAAGTATGATACAAATCTCGGCGATGATAACCTTAACGGGTTTTCGCCGGAAAAAAAAGAATGAAGTATGATAAAACTTTCAGCTGTTTTCATTGTTGACTTTGTCTGTGACAACCACTAAGGCTAGACGTGTTTTTATGAGCTCGGCGATTTTCGTTTGTTAAAAGAAATGGATCAAAGAATTTGTATCAAATTTTGCGTAAAAAATGGAATAAAGTGTGTAAAATGTTAACAAAGGCCTATGGTGAGTCTGATATGAATAAAGCAAGAGTTTACGAGTGGTATAAGCGTTTCCAAAAAGGCCGTGAAGACGTTGAAGATGACTAACGCCCTGGACGCCCCAGCACATCAACAACCGATGAAAACGTGGAAAAAGTGAAAGAAATGGTTACGAACAATCGCCGAATCACAATTAGAGAGGTAGCTGATGATGTTGGCGTATCGATTGGATCATGTCATGACATTGTTTCCAAAGTGTATGACGTTGATACAAAAGTGTATCAAAAGCGTGGCAGCAAAATTCGTTCCAAAATTGTTGAATTTTGAACAAAAGCAGCGGCGAATGGAAGTTGCTCAGGAATCACTAAATGAAGTCAACGACGATGCAGAATTATTGAAACGTATTATAACAGGTGACGAAACATGGGTTTACGGATATGAAGTCGAAACTAAGGCTCAATCATCCCAGTGGAGACATTCTGGCTCGACAAGTGCGGTCGAACGTGAAGGTTATGCTCACTGTGTTCTTCGATATTAATGGCATAGTGCATCATGAATTCCTGCCACCAGGTGAAACGGTCAATAAGGAGTACTACCTATAAGTTCAACGCCGTTTAAATTCTACGATTTATCTTCAACCAAACAGCTGATTTGGTTAATTTTGAGGTTATGTTTATTACTAACTGCGATTACGTCAACTATACTTGAATTATAACAAGAACAGAATTTTACCGAACGAAACCGAACGCTCTCGGAATTGCTCGAAAGGTTTCCACCAATCATTGCCTAACATTTAGGTTGCCATATTTCACCCCGACTGGTTTAATTAAACACCGACATGCAAACTGTACGATGTGGCAACGTTGCAATATTTTGTGCTATTCTATTTCAACTGACGAGTACGGTCAAATTGAATTACACGATACTAAAGCGAACAAGTCTATATTAATAAAGCCACAGTGTAATTTTTAATTAAATGTTTGTTGTTAAAATATCGTTAAACGTTATAAATATTTCAAATACAAGATACGACTAAATTGAGCCAATACAGATACTAGATCACAATACATTGTTGCCAGTTGTTGCAGCAGTATTAATAAAATTCTCTATAAATATAGCACTGGATGTAAGACGAGCCGGCGATGTTGTAACAGATATTATGGCAGTTGTGTCATTTGGTTAACCTTGTCAAACGGCGGTGCGCGAGGCGGTCGCCTGACTTCACTCACACTTGACCACTCTTACAATACTAGTACAGTGGAGTCCTGATAATCCGAATCGGGACCGAGCCCTGTCCGGATTGACCGAAGTAATTACAATATCGCAGATGAAAGCGGCAGCACAGGACTAAATTATTAGGAAATGAGTGTACAGTTAGTTAACTTTAACGTAGAGGTCGTGTTATCGAAATTACGACGTTTAACACTAACACAGTGCAATATTTTGTGCTATTCTATTTCAACTGACGAGTACGGTCAAATTGAATTACACGATGCTAAAGCAAACAAGTCTATATTTATAAAGCCACGGTGCAATTTTTAATTAAAAGTTTGTTGTTAAAATATTGTTAAACGTTATAAATATTTCAATTACAAGATACGATTATCAAGTACAAGATATATATATATATAAAGTCAATTCCTACTTAGGTCATGCGCTTCCATCACGTCAGCGAGACAGCTGCGTGTTGCGATTCCTAAATCCAACATAGGTTAGAACATAAGTGTTATTTAAATCAAATCCTATCGTATAGTGTGTACAAATACGCGATATTAATATTTGACAAAAAATTGTATTAACATCAAATGTCATCCACTACAAGTTTAAAAAAATGTTTGAACTTGAGTGGATAAAAATAATAGTAGGAATTACCTAAGGAAATCCTATCGTATAGTGTGTACAAATATGCGATAATAATATTTGACAAAAAACTGTATTAACATCAAATGTCATCCACTACAAGTTTAAAAAAATGTTTGAACTTGAGTGGATAAAAATAATAGTAGGAATTACCTAAGGAAATCCTATCGTATAGTGTGTACAAATATGCGATAATAATATTTGACAAAAAATTGTATTAACATCAAGTGTCATCCACTACAAGTTTAAAAAAATGTTTGAACTTGAGTGGATAAATAATAGTAGGAATTACCTAAGGAAATCCTATCTTATAGTGTGTACAAATATGCGATATTAATATTTGGCAAAAAATTGTATTAACATCAAATGTCATCCACTACAAGTTTAAAAAAATATTTGAACTTGAGTGGATAAAAATAATAGTAGGAATTACCTAAGGAAATCCTATCGTATAGTGTGTACAAATATGCGATAATAATATTTGACAAATAACTGTATTAACATCAAATGTCATCTGCTACAAGGTTAAAAAAAATATTTGAACTTAAGGGGATGAATAGAAAGTATTTTATTGACGATTGAAAATTTGAACACGATATATAAATGAATATATATATATAGGGAGAGTGTGAACTAATAGTAGGAATCGAAAAATGACAACAATGAATAAACATTTTAATCTAAAAAACGTTATACAAAACCTTTTTCTACATAAAACTACATGTATAGTACAGGAATGTATATTGTAAACTGTAGATATATGTTCCCAAGCTAAATTTGTTTATGAATGCTTTCGTATGTTATGAAATTCCTAGTTTTAGACATGTCATGTTAACAACGCAATATTAGCACTGACAACATTCTTATAGTTCACGAGACGCTATATCAAACAACCCAGAGCTAAAACTGTAGACTGTATGTTTATGTGACGGTAGTGAAACATTGCATTCTTCTACGAGGCAAGGTCAAAACGTTCCCGGAATTGGTCAACGCAAATTTATTGAAAGTACTGTAAGTATTTAATATTTAACTTATTTTCTTCCTGCATGTACACACTTCTTCCACCGTTGACACAATTTTTGGAAATTCTCCTGAAAGATATTTTTGAAAATTTCGTTTAGCCTCTTCGTCGCATTTTCCATCACTTCACGCGAATCAGCAAAACGATGTCCCTTCAATGTCATTTTTTGGGCCGCCTCGGTGGCCTAGTTGATAGCGTACTGGGCTTTCACCCCGAGGACCCGGGTTCGATTCCCAGCCAGGGCTTGGCATTTTCATACGCTATAAATCATCTCATCGTCTGCATTAGCCCAAGTGTGCACAATACTCGGACGTTAAAAAAAAAAAAAAAAAAAAAAATCAATGTCATTTTCAGTCGTGCAACAAGTAAAAATTCGCTGGTAAAAAACATGGCGTTTCCTTTACGACCCTGAGACGAAACGTCAGTCTGTCTCACTGATTTGAACGGAAATCAAAAACACCACAAAGAAAGGAAAATTTTCACTTGGACAGAAGCCTGGGTAAAGTGATAGATATGTATTTTTTATTACCAGGACTTGATTAACTGCGAATTTATTCCTGAAAGGAAAAACGTTAACAAAGAACTGTACAAGATTCTGAAACGGCTACGAGATGCAGTTAGATGAAAACGACCTGGAAAATGGGCAGGGAATGATTGGTTTTTGTTGCATAACAATGCCTCATCAATTGATCGCTGATGGTGAAACACTGCCTTGCCAAGCACAATATTACCACTCTAGAACATCCTCCTATTCTCCCGACCTTGCACCACCTAATTTTTACCTGTTTCAACGAGTGAAAATGGCACTGAAAGGACGTTTTGCTGATTCGCAAGAAGCGATGAAAAATGCTACAAAGCGGCCAAAACGAAATTTCCAAAAATAGCTTTCAGAAGTGTTCCCAACAATTGTACGAACGGTGAAAGAAGTGTGTAGGGGAGAGCGGGGCAATACCGTGCAGCGGGGCAATACCGTGCACCAAGTTTTTAAATAACGTAAAGGGCGTAATGAGCGCTGGGAAGTGCTGCTGTATAACTGGAAGAATTCGTAACAGATCAGGACAGTCGGAGAGCTTATAGCTTTACATGCGTACTTGTGACGGGTGTTTTTGTTATTATATCAACTTTTCTTATAATAACAACGACTTATTAGAACTGAGGTAAGTGAAATACGTTATTAATGATTTTATTGAAACTAATTGCTTTGAATAGAGCATTTCTTCAGCTATTTTTTACATTAAATACTGGTACTTAACTTTCTTTATTTTTAGGTTAGGATTGAAAATGTGGTGATATGTCGTCATGGGGCAATGCCGCTCAAGGTGCACGGTATTGCCCCGTGTTGAACGATATTGCCCCACATGGTATTTACTTGTTATAACTTTATTTATTTACATATTTCATTATATTGGTAGCTTATATTTGTGTGTTTTATAGCGAACATGAATGAATTGTGAATGAGTGAGAGGCCAATACTTTAACTATAGATCTAATAACATAATTTAATTCTGGAGATTATGTACTTTTTAATTTCTAACAATGGTGTGAAAAGAATAAGAACAACAGAGAGGGGCAAAGGATGGAGCGAACATGAGATGAACTGTGCCATTCATGATGTGAGTGCAAATGGAATGCCACAGATTCAGCAAAACAGGAATCTTTCCTCTAGATCCTGCAAAATTTAGTGTTGACGACTACGTACTTTTACACTCGGAAGAAGAGATAACTTTAGATCTACCGGTTGTTGAAGATGATGGCTCCAAAAATGATGAAAATACTAATCTAGTCAGGCTTTGTTCTTCGCAAACAGCCACTGATGACGATGATGACGAGCACTTGGAAGCTCAGTCTACAGTTGGTCTGCAATTCGAGGAAATTACACCATTACCGGGCCCTCTGAAATGAAAGAAAAAGTGCCCGGAAACAGCATCATCAGTTTTTACGTTGACCCCAAACAAAAAAATTTTAAAGAAGGCTGCAGCAATCAAACAAGCAAAATTAAAAATAAAACAGATAGGGAACAATTCAGTGCAACAAATTTAGGAAATCAAAGTTCCAACCTAAAGGAAAGAGCAAATATAGAAAGTTTGTATCGAAGATAATACCTCCACTTGACAAAAAAAAGTGTCGCCGAAACATATGTTTTGAATCTTCATCAGACGACGATTTGGACCCCTCTAATCTCTGCAATGATGATGAGATGGACGACATCGAGTCTGCTGATTTCAGAGGAACTCCAGTTAAAATAACACCTGGTGATCAAGATTCGGATTGCTTATTTTGTGGTTAGTTTGGAAAAAACAAAGAATTGTGGTTTAGATGTGTGTTTTGCAGTGGTTGGGTGCATTCAGAGTGTAGAGGGCGCGACACAGCTGACAATTTCATTTGTGACTTTTGTCAATCAAAGTAGACTCAATCACATAAAAGCCACTCTGAACTGAAATAAATGACAATTTAGTGTTTATTAATTTCCATCAAGAAGAGGACTTATGAATATTTTTTAAAATTTTATAAGCTAATTAACTACATATTACATTTTTCTGTTTTGAAAATTGTTCATTAATTTAGAATATTTGAATTATTATTAAAATTTGTTCTGACATTTGCCAAAAATTGTTCCGACATTTGATATCATTGATAGGAAATGTCCTAACGTATTTTAATTAAAATTACATATTACTTATTTCAATGTTAAAATAAAATTTGTTACTAAATTTTGAATATTTGTTTTATTTTCACACAAACTTTGCCGTTAACATTGTTGCACGGTATTACCCCAGCCCTTGGGGCAATACCGTGCAATGTAAAGTTTTCGTAAAATGGGTTTAACTCTCGAAATTGGTTTAGTATTTCAAATATGAAGTCAAGAATTTGCAGAAAATTAGTTTCTTTACAAAACGAGATGGTTTTCATCGTTTTTGACGCTACCAAATTAAAAATAAAAAATAATAACGCTTAAGTGCACGGTATTGCCCCGCTCTCCCCTACATGCAGAAGGAGAGTACTTTGAAGGGAAATAATTTTAAAATAGCATACGTACTTTCAACAGATTTTCATTGACCGATTTCGGGAACTTTTTGATATCACCTCATACACATCATTTTCATCATAAAAAGAAAAAAGTAACAAAGTTTATTAATTTTGATAAATAACTTTTGCTCCTAAACACAATGTTGTTCCAAGTTGGAATCATATTTTACCTTTGATCAGTTACATTACCGTCAGTCTTTTAATTATTTCGCTGTATTGTTTAGACCGTACACATACTACAGCTCTAGAATGCTATACGTATTGTTTATAGAGTTTGAATACATTTTTATGAGCACTAAATTTTGTATAAGTACAGTATAGTAAAATACAGATTTTTTTTGTACAAACCATACTTCTTTTAAGTTTTACTACTAATACCTTCATAATACAAGCAAAAAAAAAAAAAAAATATAAAAACTTTTTCTCTTTTAACCGAAATGTGTTCGGAATTAACCGGACTTCGGATTAACGGGACTCCACTCTATTCTAGATTTACAAAGTTGCATTAATGATTGACGTTATTGTATTCGTTGTATAACTACAGACGATTACAGTAAAAAACGTTTTTATGCTACAAATAAAATCATACAAAACAGAAATCCTGCAGATTGGAAAATACCGAACAAATTAATTTCGGTAAGTAACGGGAAAAACTAGAAAACCAGCCTTGTTTATCAAAAAATGTTTTTAGATTCGCTCAAACTTCGTTCATTTTTTGAAGGTTTGTATGGCCACAACACATGTCCAGCAACATGTAGTAAAACTTTATTATAACGCAAATGTACCATGTATTGACGTTATTTCTTCGACCTTCAAACTGTTAAAGACACGCCTCGCGCTCACTTTATCGAGTTATGCTCTTACGCACGGCCTATAGCCTGCTGTACAGTGTGCAGGCCCTATAAACAAGGCCTATTAAATATCGGGTACTGAATTAATGTCCCGTAACACTAATTTCGGCCATAAAGCCAGTTTTATCCTTTTATTTCGCTGTAGATTTATAATGAACGACTGTCCAATACGCATCCGAATTGCTTTTTCCTTATTTATAAATTTCGCGATTACCGTAAAATAGACGAATTTCGTAATGCATTTTTATTGTCAACTACTAAACATTTTAAACGTAGAAAACGTTTAGACGAAGGAAAATTTAAACGAGAAAAAACTGGAAATAAATTCTGATACGTACTGATCGTAGCTTTAAAATGAAATGAGACGTCGATCATAACACTACGGAAAAAATGGAGGAGAAAAATTATTTTAGGTTTATTATTAAATCTTACAGGAGAGTCTTGATTCAATGGCGACAAGTAGGCTACACCGGATTCTTGACCCGGTGCCAAGCCCTGGCCGGGAATCGAACCCAGGTCCTCGCGGTGAAAGCCTAGTACGCTATCAACTAGGCCACCGAGGCGGCATCCTAAGACAGTATAAATACATGTTTTATTTGTATATATGAAATGTAATAGGCAACTATAACAGCAGATAAACTGTAAATACATGTTTTTACTTGTACACGCACGATGAAATGTATTAGGCAAATATAACAGCAGACATGTAAATACATGTTTTACTTGTACACGCACGATGAAATGTATTAGGCAAATATAACAGCAGACAAACTGTAAATACATGTTTTATTTGTATAAACACGGTGAAATGTACTAGGCAACTATAACAGACTGTAAAACACAGCATAAGAGTGATTTTTAGTATTATTTTATTCATCAAAGTCTTACTTAAAAACCTTAAATATAACTTTTATTTCTTAAAAACAAATAAAATTTAAATCGCTGTTGTAATTGAACTCAGTTCAGTATTATTTTCATCCAAAGTTTAAAACATTTAAAAATAATATAGGTATTTATTTAATAAAATTATTTTATTCAAGCCACGTTGAACCACCGTATCGCATAAGATTATAATACGAATAACCTAAAAAGTATTTTAAAAAACATCCTCATTATTCAATAAACACTCAAGTTACAGCAGATTTTCTCGGTGGTCGATGTGGCTAAAGAACCGGTCAGTCTGTTGCGTCTCTAAATTGCGTACTTTAAAGTTCTTAGGTCGATCCACAGTTACTCCCGTTGCTTTACGTTTAATGTTAACAGCGATCCCTCACTCTCACTAGTCTAACTGAAATACAATAGGGACCTTTTTTTAAAAAAAAGATTTCCTAAAATACAGTAAAAAAATGTTCTACATAAAAAGCTTTAAAACCTGCAAATTTGCGTGAGTTTAAAAAAAAATTTCCCGGACCCCAACAGAAGTGGAACACTCCCTCCCCCTTTGCCCATAATTGTTATGCCATGCACTAAATATACAAGTTCACTACCAGTCAAATAAAGACTCGAATGAACAAAATACTGTACTCCCACACGCTTATGGTCCAGGCTAGCAATCCAAGTCTCCTGAATGCACCCAAAATAATACCGTGGCCTCCACAATCACTAGACTTGAACACAAAGGACTTCTTATTTTGGGTTTTGAAGGATAATGTATACCATGAACGAATGAATAACAATTAGGGGTTACAAACACCCTGAGACCTTCGTAGATTGTGTCTCTTTTCTACACTCCTGAGACTCAGTTACAGTACCTTCTCCAGTCCTAGCCTCTTCATCAAGTCCAGGATTTGGAGAGGATTCAAGATAGTAAATCCTTTACTTCTAATTGGTAACTCCCTTCTCGTAGCAATCGGTTCACAGTCTACCAGCACGTGATGGGGAGTTTTCTCTTCCCTCCCGCAGTATCTGCAAGTTGGATCTTCCTCTAAGCCGTCCTAAGATGTTTTTTAAGAATGCCAGAAGGAAACCCGTCAGAAGTCTTAGCTTATTTTTACTAAGGCCTGTACAGATCTTTGCTTTGCTCCTGTCAAAGTTCCCTAGGAGCTCCTTCAGATCTTCTAGCCCCTTTCATGTATATAAAACCCATGACCGTCCAAGAGCTAAAGGAAGCTAAAAGAAGTGACAAATTAAGAGACGCCAACCGCTCTATAGAAGAAAGGTAACAGAACCAAGGTTAAGTCAGCTACGTCCAGTAATAAAGTCCATGTATCAATTAAATGCAATCAATAACGGTTAAAAACAAATACATACCAGATGAAGTAACGATTTAATTAATTGTAATTACAAAATTACCTACTCTAAGTACCAGGCTACGATAAATACCAGGAGTCATCACAGTGAATGTTGAAGTATTACTTTGAAAAACATTTATTACTCAGGGTCAACAAATCACGGTAAACGATAATTTGGTAAAAAATAAATGAGGCGATAATGCACTGAAACACGCACGTTAAGGTTCTATACAATATTTACAGATACTATGCACTTGTCTCATATACGTTGTTTTGACACAGAAATTCTGCAGCTGATGTCAATGTTTTGAAATTTAGATCAGAAACTAAAATAATGGCTGTCTCGCTGACGTGATAAAAAATCCAAAAGTTTATCTTACCCTTTTTAAATTCTGATTTCACCATCATAATCAGCATTAAATCTACATATACTGGATTTTTAACTATCAAATTACGTTAAAATTACGAAATGAACCCTGAGTACCGTCAAATTAAATTTTTTAATTTGTACTGTATATTTGCAGTTTTTAACGACAATTGTGAAGGTAAACTAGAATTTTCAGAAAAATATTCAGAAAAAAAGATTTAAAATGTTTGCAGTTTTGAATACGTTCAACTATTTTTTTTCTGGTTAACGAACTTGTCAAAGATATTTCCATAATCGATTTTTGTACTAAGTCTGAAACAACATACCTTCGGACCAAAATACCTTCGTTTCTGTAATCAGAAAATCAACCTTTAAAAAAAAACAATTTGATCGAATGTTTGGCATTTGTTTTGTGTTTGTCTGTTTGTTTCTTAGGCAGTTTTGGCTAAACGTATTGACCGATTGTTTTGAAATGTTGTACGCAAACACTTGTATAAAGAACGACGTATGTGTAAGATTTCCCCCCCACTTCCATTTCAAGATGGCGGCCTCTGATTTATCATAACGAGTGATTGTTATTTCAAATTTGCAGTTTAACCGAACGCAATGACAGATTGTTTTGAAATTTGATAAGAAGATATCACCTTGTATAAAAGCCCAAATGACGTATGTATACCTTTTTCCCTATTTACTTCCGTTTGGACCTCTGATTTAACGATGACGATTGTATGCAATTTTAATCAAACGTACTGACCGATTATTTTGAAATTTGGTACAAAGGTACTTTTTACAAAACCCGAAATATGTATGTGTAAGATTGTCTTTCCATTCACTTCCGTTTTAAGAAGGCATTTTGATTCAACGTTGGGAGTGTAGTTGCTGTTTATTTCCCCTAATACTGGCTGAACGGCAAAACCTATAACAATTTTGACAGCTTCACAGAAAAAAGACCTTCAAATTTCCAGTGAAGTTGGTCCAGTAACAGTTTTCATAAATATTACGGTCACCGGTTAAATTGGCGGAAAAGGTTACGAGCGCTGTCGTGGAACGCTCTGAATATTAATGAAGACTATACTGATAGGTCTACTGTTCTTTAAGCTATTAGGTAGTGATTTTAAAAAATGTTTTTTGACAAGGCCGCGTACCACCGCTTGGAAAACCCTGTATAGTTCATAATGCTCACTCATCTACTGGAAGATTTGGTAAACAATTCTGAAGCAGGCTATCCAATACAGTCAACTCTAGGTTTGCTTAGAACAGCCGATGTCAGGCGGGAGTCAGTGCACACAGCTGACTCGAGACACTGATGTACAAACTTAACTTCTATACGAATACAAATGGACAGTGAGTCTGGAAAGTCGAAAGTTACACGGGCAGGGTAAACTAAATACCATTAAGAAAATGTGAAAGACTATAATCCGTTCTTGAAACAAAGAGTGAAAAATAGTTTTGCCTGGAGTGATTAACCTCTGATCTGTCCTAGTAGTGCTTGGAGGATAGTGGCGGTATCTGGTGGACAATCAAAGTATGTTAACCTAAATGTACAGTGACACCGGAGTCTACAGAAATGGTTGTTGTCGTCAGTTGGATAAAGTTATCTTCAGTATGAATCCACAGGATTCAAAATCCTTAGTAGCGAACTATTCACAAGTTCGTTATTCGAGCTAGAAGTAAAGAACGAACTTTCCAGGATCCCGATAAGATCGCATCAACGGACATCGAGTGATCCTTATTCAGATTGGTCAGAGAACTCTAGCGCCTCAGTGTATAACTTGTTAAAATAAAGAAGCTCAAAATGTCCAATAATATTTGAGTGTCTTGGAAAACAAAAAAAAAAAAACATCATGTGCTTCTTTAGAAGAAAACCTATGCCAGACAAGGAGACAGCTCTCCTATGTAGATTCCTCGTCAACATCATGACCTGAGAAAAAACCGCAGGACATTTCTTAACTTGTAAAATGTACGACAGATGGCTATTCTTATCTGACAGTCAATGATAAGCGTTAGAAATGACTTCAGATCTGAAATCTTCTATGACCCTCAAAAATTGACAAATTAAAAAAGACCCAACTCATCTCCACAGATTCTAATGCCTCGCGCCATCGAATCTTAAAAGTAGCCAAATAAAATCGCGAGTAGAGGGGGCAATGAATGAAGACGAATCATCGGAAGTGACAATTAGCTTGTACCTCACGTGCGCTGAGCGACACGATGGAACGTGATGCCAGGATTGCAGGAGCGGCGGAGCTTCCAGCACTAAGGAAACTCCTTTATGGGTTTTATGGGCTGCAGTTAATGAATGACTCATCCCGCCACACCTGATGTTTGATGAGCATTCCGTCGTAGTAAATAATTTCGTACCGGCGCGTGAATGTTTTGACAACTGGAAGCAATAAACTGCACCATCCTTCTGCTAATGCAGATGGCGTACACGTCCGAAAGTTTCCTTTGACACGAATATAACGTATATGGTCACCGCCGAAATAATGCACTGCACCCTTACAGGGGACAGGGTTTATTTTCGTAATTTCTAAGAAACCTGAAAGTAATAAACTGCATGACATTACAGGGAAAGGGTTTATTTTCGTAATTTGAATGCTTATGACATTTTGAATGTATAGACGTTAGCGGACATTTTGAATGTATAGACGTTAGCTTATGACATTTTGAATGTATAGACGTTAGCTTATGACATTTTGAATGTATAGATGTTAGCTTATGACATTTTGAATGTATAGACGTTAGCTTATGACATTTTGAATGTATAGACGTTAGCTTATGACATTTTGAATGTATAGACGTTAGCTTATGACATTTTGAATGTATAGACGTTAGCTTATGGAGATTATAAGATAAACAGCTGCAAATTTGATAAGGGCGCACGAATTTTGCCTAAATTATTAACGAAATTAAATTTTGCACCAAGTTATTTCGCATATACAAATTGACAGTTACTTTCAACTTCCGCGGAAAATCGCTTCTACGGGCGACGATCATCTTTAATATACAAAATGCCGCCCAAATTTGATTGGCTGTCATACAAGAGTATCATTAGAGAGAAACACCAAAGTAAAGATTGCTTTACGTTTCGAACTACAGTACACCTGTAACGAACTCTTTTTTGAAACAGGTCCACCAAGTAAAACCGAAAAATAACGTTTGTAAATACTGTAAAAACACGTTTACGGAAGTAGCAGAAGCATTATACAAAACCGGAAGTGCCACTACCTCTAAAAACAGTAGGCGAAGTTCAGGTGCTCAATCAGTTAGCAAAATATAAAACGAAATCTTCAAAGACACCGTGTAAAGATATGCGGACAGATTATTGGCCGATAGTCATGGAAAAAACAACGTTGTAAAATGTTGAGTTGCAAAAGTATCTCTGTAATTTTTTTTTTAATTATTATTTGAAGGCGAAAAGCGCATTGAGGCTATTATCGCCTCCCTAAATGTAAGTGTGAGTGTAAAGTGTTAAAGTCGTAAGTGTAGTGTTGTAAGTGTTAGTGTGTTAGACTCGAGTACCGCCAGGGGCGTCTAAATCCTCTCAATAGGTGCAGCTAGTTTGCGGGGTTCTCTGTAATAATGCGTGAAAAGTGTAAAACCTCTTTGTGTTTAAAGAAAAAAAAAACTGTTTCAGAGATTTTCACACTCAATAGACTTACTTTTTATAAATTTATCTGTTTTTTATATTATTATTTTTAAAACTGTTTAATCGTAAGTTATTGTAAATTTATAAAATTATAATTTCTGCAACTTTGGAAAGTTTTATAAGTATTACAAAAACTATTTTTATTTTGTAAAAATTCAACATAAAAATTAATTTTCATTGTTATTAAATGATTGGTATTAATAATAACATTATAATTTTTTTTAAGGCGAAAAGCACATTGAGGCTATTAACACCTCCCTAAATGTAAGTGTGAGTGTAAAATGTTTAAAGTCGTAAGTGTAGTGTTGTAAGTGTAAGTGCGTTAGACTCGGGTACCGCGAGGGACGTCTAAATCCTTTCAATAGGTGCAGCTAGTTTGCAACCCCTGCGGGGGTATATTAATAATATTTAGTCCTTAATGCATGATGTATAATTTTGGAACATTTTGTTTTTGTGTATTTCGGTGGGGTAATTTAAGAAATTAAAAAAATATATTTTTCCTTATATTATGTGTATTCAAAGAATGTATATATTTTTTCGGATATAAATTAAAATAGTATGTCGGGTTAATATACAAAATGCCGTCCCCACAGGGGGGTGCAGACTAGCTGCACCTATTGAGAGGATTTAGACGTAACTCGCGGTACCCGAGTCTAACACACATTTACATTTACAACACTACACTTACGACTTTCACACTTTACACTCACACTTACATTTAGGGAGGCCTCAATGTGCTCAATAGCTTCAATGTGCTTTTCGCCTTAAAATAATAAATAATAATAATAATAATAAATACAAAACTAATGGAATAAATAAATAAACATTAAATAAAATAATAATGGAATCTAGACGAAAAAAAATGGAAATAGCTTTCCAGCTCACAAAAGACACCTATAACAAAAAATCACTTTCCTGGAATGCCAAGATAAGACATTATAATACTGTAGTCAAGCCTGAAGCCCTTTACGCTGCGGAAACGTTGTCCATAACGACTTATGGACCAATGGAAAAGTTGGAGATCAAAGAAAGAAAAATTCTACGGAAAATTCTAGGTCCCAAATTCTATAATAATAAACTTGTGCACATTAGTAATGAAACCCTGTATAGGAGGACCGAAAAGATGTCCCATACAATAAAGAAAAGGAGGATTGACTTCTATGGTCACATCCTACGAATGGACCCGAAAAGGATAACAAAAAGGATCTTCGACTTTTTCCGCAATAAGAAAACCAAACTGAACTGGTTTAAGGAGATAGAGAGGGACCTACGAGAGTTTCAAATTACAGAAGAGATGCTTGCAGATAGATCCGCAAAGAGTATAATCGAAGGTAAAATGAAGAGGTTCCAGGACAGGGTCAAGACCAAAATACCATATAGGATTTCTGAGGCAGAGAGGACGGCGAGATCTGAAAGGATGAAGAAATACTGGGCGGACAGGAAAGCACGACACACTGAACATTGATTGATCAATCGTCCCCCAAAGTGGGTGAAACGTAGAAGAAGAAGAATAAATACAAATTGCCGCCCAAATTTGATTAGCTGTCAAACAAGGTGTCACTAGCGAGAAACACTAAACTAAAGATTGCTTTACGTTTCAAACTACAGTACAACTCTAAAGAACTCTCTTTTGAAACAGGTCCACCAAGTAAACAAAAAAACAAAAGACAAATTTATAAAAACACTTTTACGGATTTCGATAAACGCTTTCTTCACGACTTTATCAAGTTATTGATTAATAATTGCCCGCTAAGTCAGAGAGGCGACGTCTAAATCACTTCGAGGCACCCTTGACTCCGTTTAACCCAATTAACCAGTGTACAAACACCAACACAATGACACGCATACACTGATAAAACCTAAGCCCGGAGTCAGATAACCTTACCAGACTACACTGGAGTACTCATTAACTGTCACGGTTGTATTTTAGCTTCGGCAACACGTCAACACGGCCAACTTCTGAAGGAGTTGTCAAAAGTGTTTGTTTAAGAATTTACAAGAGAAAATGAGAGATACTGGAGAACCATTATGGTAAGATCCTAACCCAGGATTTTGAAATTAGCGCAGATTTGACCACTTTATCACATTTTTATGTGTGCGTGCAACCGTGCAGGAGTGATCTCGTACGCTCTTATTTTGGTAACATTTGCCAGAAAAAAGGTTTTTAAAATCACTATCGGTAAAAAAATTCAGATTTTCTCAATTTTTTTCAAACGCAGTCCGCAAACAAAACGTATGGGTCTGTTTATCACGAACGATTCAATTCAGGAGTTATTGGAAAAAACCTGAAAATCGGCTCTATTTATCAAAAACTGATTTTTAAAATATTGCTTAAAATTTGTTCATATATGTACGATTTTTTTTTTTTAACGTCCGACTATTGTGCACACTTGGGCTAATGCAGACGATGGGATGATTTATAGCGTATGAAAATGTCAAGACCTCGCCGGGAAAACCCGGGTCCTCGGGGTGAAAGCCCGTACGCTATCCACTAGGCCAGAGGGAATCGAACTCCAGTAAGTTCCGAGGGTCCTCATTGGGGTAAAAAGTGAAAAAGCCGTTTAAAAGGCTGCAAATCGGACTAAAGCATATTATTAATTTTCCTGTCATTATCTGTAATTTCTAGATTATCGAGCCATAGGTAACGTGACACGACAACTGATGAGGCGGAAATAGGTAGTACCTTATATCGTAACAGATGGACCTAATAACGGTAACTATTGTTACTTAATTATTCAACATAAAATTAGAAATTTGAAATTAAATTTACAGTTCAGAGAGTATGCTAGCTCTCCGCGGGCCGTAAATGAGAAGCGGAGTTTGGAATGACCGAGGCGGCTTCTTATATGAACGGCAAAGGTAAAGCGGAGTTCAGTCAGTTTAAGCACTAAAGAGAAGCGTCTGATATCGGAAGCGGAGTTCAAATTTAAAGAATATCTTTAAAATGGAAATATTTACTGTAACGGCCTAAATATTTAGGAAACTATTAGGCCTATGTTTAAAAACCTTAACTTAGGAAACGAGAAATAATAAGTTTGTAGGCGTGGTCAGCGTTGTAGGGGTAGCGGAGTCAGCTTCAAAACCGAACTAGACAGAGTCGAAGCTACACGGAGCGGAGCCCAGTGACGCCGCTTGACTCTGCTCAGCTCCGTTACGATTTCAGTGGCTGCACTTAACACTAAAAATAACTGTTAAGTTTTGAATGCCTAACACCGTGCCACTCAACGCGCTGAGCTTAAATGTCTAATAATTCACATTTGGTACATTGACTTTTGGGTTAAATTAGGTCTATCTGTTGGCCGGACATTTTTGGGGAACGATTGAATGAGAGATAGTTTACGTAATATTTTTTTAAAGTTTAACATGAGGTGACAGTGTATCGAGGTTGTAGCGTGCACGAAAGTATTAAATAATTTATTCCAGTAAGGCAACCGGTGGTTTTGTGAATGATAAATCCGTATATTAACTACTTAGCTGTGTTAATTACGACAAA
>CM040183.1:79778677-79828677 GCA_022606455.1 Callitettix versicolor
TTCTCTCTCGGCTTGAAAAGAGCCTTAGCCTGCGAAACCTAATTCACTTCAGTCGACCAAAACTCACTTTCGATTGGTTCGCAGTGCACGCGTATCTCGAGTCTATACTACGCTAGACTAATGCACTTCTGCTCAGGCACTACTGCCGGCATCTCCCTGTCGCATCTCCCGCGCACAAAGCCTTTATTCTGATTGATGCGTTCTTCCTCTAGTTTTAACAATAGAATTCTGAGAAATTATGGTGATCTAAATACAGGTCGAAAATCGTTGTTCGGCAGAACATCAAGGAGGACCACCCACTGAACAACTACCCAGCAGCTAACCAACACCCGGACCTGCTACACAAGACAACGCAACTTGCTCAGGAGGAAATAGGAAAGATCCAGCCAACTCTCAACAAGAAGCCATTCTTTCATCATTCCTCGCCAGCCTGCTGCTGATCTAGTGATCGCCCGGACTTCTATTTCTCCCACAGACTACAACAAGCGAGCGCTCACATATCTCTCATAAGGGTTATCACTCTAGTACGTTTGTAGTCAATGCTGACCGATTTTGAACAAAATGCTAAATTTCTCGTACGTGTCATTTCGCTGTTAAAAATGATCAAAAAGCTCTTACAAAATCGGATTTTCTCACACTAGATTTAAACGATTTTCATCTAATTTTGCTCAAGTGTAGTCAATAGATACTTAACAAAACGTACAACTCCAAAATAAATCCGATTCGTAAGCTATAAAGGGAAAGTGAAATATAGGTCTAGTTTCACAAAATCTGTTCATCATATTTTTAACTTTTATGATATAACTCAGTAGTTTAACAAATATGAAATGAATTACCGGTTAGAGAGTACACAGAAAATTCCAAAAATAAACCCTAAACGCCATAGAGTTTTATCAAATCTTCACGTGTCCAAAAACTGTCCATTATCCCAAACACCACTTTTAGGAACTCCTCGGAGACTCCGTTCCGAATTTCCCTAGCGTCGCACTACTTTCTCCAGGCTACGTTCCCAGATTAATCTAGCCACTTCCTGCAAAGTCTTATCTGTTTAGTGAAGATTTACAATTTCCTATTCCCCGGCCGTCAAGTCACGTCACTTAGTTCCATATATCTCTCCTCGGTCGCACAGCCTAATTGTACCGCTGTCAGCCGTACGAGACTTTTATGCTTGTAGCCGATATTGATGTGGGCGGTAAAATGTAGGCTGCATCCAGTCTTTCTCTCATTAACGACAAACAATCCCAATTACTACAATACAATAATGCGTTTATATTCGTATACTTGTACGAGATACAAGATTAATCATACAGCATTGTGTACCTTAAGAATTATTGCTGGAAATTTGCTTTTATTGCGTGAGCGAGACAGCTGCGTGCCGCGATTAATTTTTATTTAGCCCTTTACCGTTAGAACAAACTTTGATAGTGCAATAACGTTACAGGTGTTGACCGTTCCACGTAAAACCACTTCTGGTAGTGGCGTAGCCAGGATTTTATTTCGAAGAGGGGTATTTGTTGAATGATTTGTGCGTCTGGAATAACCCTTAGTCCAGACGAGGGTGCGGGTGTCTTCCACCGAAAAACATTTTAAAAAAGACCCCCTGACTTGGCACAATGAATACATAATCTATTTTTTTAAAGTTTTAATAATTTTAAATGTTTACAATGCGCATTAATTAAAGTTAAATATTACTGTTAAATCAAATAGTACTCAATTAAATATATAGTTCAACATTCAGAAAATTTGTTGTGGAACTGGTGGTCTACGAAAGGAAAGAAGCAATGTTTTGTATTAGGCTCAATGCCGTAATGAAAACGAAAGTTTAGGGAAGTTGACCTGCGACGTCCACCTAGAACCCCTCAGTTGTTGGCAGGAAGAGAGAGACAGAGAATGGCACCCCTATATTTGTCTCTCTCTGAGCTAAAAGTTCATAAAAAACATGCAGCGCTGCCTATCGGCGGGTGATCCAAGTAGCGTTCTAAGTCGAAAAAAATGTGCTGACTTTTTCAGTCAAGAAGTGTCCTTCTTATAGATTCTGTATTCATTGCTTAGCACTTAACGCTAATTTTGACTTTGATGTTACTAACATAACCGTCAAAGCTTTGTCAACCATTAAACATTGTTAAATAAAGTAGCAAATTCTACTTTATTTAACCAATATGATATAACAATATGACCATACAGAATGTATATGATCATATATGTCAAATAGTTCGTAAAAATACACCATGAATTTATTACAAATATTCCATTTTTCAAACGGTAATTTCTATTGGTCAGTGTTAGTACCTTTAAGTGAAAATATTCTAAATTTGCACAATAAAACCATGTCTAGTAACGAGATGTTTTATTTTTATCAACATGTGCACTGATGTAAATAAAATATAAAAAAAGAACTCGCAGGTAGTGGCAACGAGAATTTTTACGAAAAAGAAAAACTCATGCAACATAGGTCTATATCATATTAGTCAATGAACTCACTTTAGAAGACATCTCAGGCTTCAAAAACTGTACAACAAAATAGTAAATCAAACTATACAAAACAAACTAGCACATTAAGAGCTGAATTTGTCAATAAATCAAAACCTGTCAGCTGGGTAAACAGCTAATTAAATGTAATAAATAACATAAACTGCCATAATCTAAAAACACATGAAAATAAAGTCATACAAGTCAAAGCATATGCAATTTTTTCTTCATACAAAATGTGTGAGGTAATATTGCGTAATTTAGTTGAGCACTTGTATGAGGTGATGTAGCGTGATTTGTCAGTTTGACTTGTATCTCAAACAAATCCTCATACATGTACCCCAATGTAAACGCACCATAAAGTATGCTTATGTTTGCCATCTTTCTGGTACTACCTGACACGAGGTACTGTTGAGCCTTCAGTGGTCCAGACAGGTCCTTTTGCAGCAAATTTTCGCTAACAAAACTAATCGCGGCACGCAGCTGTCTTGCTGACGTGATGGAAGCGAATTTCTAAAAATATTTTGTATCTTGCTCCTTTTTTGAAATGATGATATCCATTATTAATCTGCATATTAGCATTTTAAACTGTTTTTACATTAAAAGAACGAACCCTGACCACCGTCATAGTCATTTCTTAATTTAAAAAAGATTTTGAAAGTTCAAAACGCTAATTTATGCAGTTTTTAACGCTGACTACGATGATGAAATCAGATTTTTCAAAAATTTGTAAGAGAGAAAAGTTATGAATTTTACAGATTTGAAATGACCGCCATTTTGAAACTGTTGAAATGATTTTATTGGTTAACAAACTTGTTCAAGTTACCACCGAAATCAATTTGTTTACCAAGTTTGAATTTAATCAAACCAAAATTGCAAACGTGTATCACATATGTATATAAAAATATTTATAGGAATTTTAACGGACCTTCAAAAAAATGATCTACATGTTAAGATCTGTGCTCATTTCAACATTCATGATGGTAGCTCCAATAGAAATTAGCTAATAATTGCAGCACGCAGCTGTCTCGGAGATGGAAGCGAATTTTCAAAAAATAACAATATATGGCAATAACGACTTTTTTATTTACGATATAAAATGTCTACCATTTTGAAACTGTTAAAAAGATTTTGTTTGGTAAAGACAATGAACATAGAATACCGTAAGGCAGAGGTTCCCAATCTTTTTCGGTTTGCGGCTCCCTAAATAATCGGATTTTTCCGCGGTGCCCTTAATACATCAGATTTTTTCTAAATTTTTGACTTTCTTGAAAAATTGGAAAACTTCCCTTTTTTAAAGCGTTTACTCAATTAAAGCGAAAAATTAAAAACAAATACTTACTATTTTCCTTGGGATAATATAAAATATCTATATCAACTGTTTCGGTAATATCCATATTGAACCATGCTTGCGCACTCGCCGTTTCAAAAGATGCGGATTGGAAAGAAAACAATGAAAGACTCGAAAGTTGATAAATTCTTGGAATTTTGTCAGCGTACACAATTGTTGGCGTAAAAATTCGAGAATTGAAAATTCCACAAAAATTACCGAATTGTTTAATTGAATATTTCGCGGCGCCCCCGGGACGCCACAGCTCACACTTTGGGAATCACTGCTCTAAGGTACGGAGAAAAGTCTACGCTTTTCGGCTGCTGGAAAACCCTAGTTTAGCGACCGAACAACAGGATGCGCTAGACTGTACTCGCCCCGTTTTTTAATCGGGACTGTACAAATATTTCTCTCTCTCCCTCAGACCAAAACGTTCCCTTCCAAGCTGCAACTTTCTCCAACTCTGTCAACAAAACACCCTCTTCAACTCTTCCCTGGTCTGTCGGTATGTCACATGTCATCTAACACGGCTCGTCTGTCTATATATCCTTAGAGTATTCTATATTCATTGGTAACGAAATTATTTAAGCTTATACAACTGTGATCGCACTTTTTTGTAATAAAGTAGTTCTTATTTAATAAATTGTCACGATATTTTTCTAATTTTAAGTCACTGAAAATAGGTTTTTCCAAATTAGATCTCGTTTTGGAAAAACGACATATAAATAAAATATTCGCAGAATTCAATGACAAATTATGTAGTACAAATTATGAAGTACTGCAGACTACAATGTATCTTCATATGTTACCAATGTATATGTTATGTTACCATATGTTACGCGATTTTGAAACATTAGCCATATCCGTTGTTGTTTTTGTCCCGTATTTTTTTTTTTTTTTTTTTTTTTTTTTGAGATCGACTGATTGTTAACACAGTTTATGAAACGTTTTTCTAAAATGTATTTCAACTGAAATTTGCAACTATACAAATTTATACCTTTTGTCAATGAATTGAAAATTGATAAATTTCAAAGTAACAAAACACAAACACTACAACATTAAACGAACTTTCATGTTTACAACATTGTTAAACATGGAAAGGAGAGTACTCCGAACAATTATTAATAAGAAACACTTGTTGGGGGGGACAGTACAGACTATTGCCGAATGCGGTCTTGTATCGGAACAACGAGCAGCTCACTAACATTTTTAGGAAAAGAAGATTGGCCTTCTTTGGACACCTAACTCGATTACCGGAGAGTAGACTTACGAGGAGATTATTGGACTACCAACTGAAGTGTAGTTAGGAACAACTGGTTGAAGGAGGTGGAACAGGACTTGGAACTGGGAATAACCAAGGAGCAATTGGCAGGAAGAAGGGAAAAAGTGATCTTAAAAAGTCAGGAAACCCAATTACAGTTTAGGGAAAAACGTGCACGAAACGTAGTATATTAGGAAGAACGCAGAAAAACCAAAAGACTTAATTAAATTAAATGTGTGTGCTGCTCCAATGTGGGTTTAAATTTGAAAAAAACGAACTTTCGTATGTGTGCATGCACTTTCTTCGAAGACAAATCGATTAAGGAAGACCTCACTTTTTGGAAAATTGGTTTTAATTTGAGAAACGCCTTTGACAAGGGCCGTATGAATGTTGAAAAGTCTAACAATAATGATAAATCCAACGCGAATGAATAATTGATTCAATAAATGTCTCTTACAATTTGTGTATTATTAAAGATTTATTTATTTAATAACATTCAAATAAAAAGATATTAAAGTAAAAACAGCGGATGACTGCGCTTCGCTTTTGTGTTTGGAATATTTGTGAAGTAAAAACTGTCAACGTTTATATCAAAACACAAACCATCAAGTGGTAAAAGTGTTAATTACCACCGCCAAGTCTACAATAAAAAAGTATTAAATCACCTTTGAATTCCGCCAAGAACCTGTCACCTGCTTACGCAGTTTGCTCAACATTATCAATCTTCGCACTTGGCGGCGGCGTGCCTTTCTCCGTCAAAACAGATGATTTCAGTCGCGGATACATGTGATAAATACGTATGTAAAATATTGAATGTGCTTGGAAGAAGAAATCTTTTAGTTTAAAGTTTTTTTTTATAAGTATAGGACAAAGTTGTGTGTGTGTGTGTGTGTGTGTGTGCGCGCGCGCGCTTGCGTTCGCTTGTGAATTAGTAAAGGACGGATATAATGTAATAATAAAAAAAAGGACAAGAGAATATAATAAAAAAGAATGTAAAAAGAATACAATAAAAAAGAGAATAATAATAGAAAACAACAGAAGAGCCAAACCACTTTGGTTTAGAGAAACAGATAAGGACATAACAGAACTACAAATCACTGACACTATGCTCATGGACAGAACAATCAAAACAATAACCAAGGACAAGAAGCAACGGTTCCAAGGCAAAGTCAAATCCAAGCGAACGATCCAAATCTCTGACGAAGAAAGAAAAGCAAGATCACAACGAATGAAACAATACTGGTCTTCGAGGAAGGCACAGAACATTAAAAAGTGATTGATTTAGTGTACCCCAAAGTTGGGTGAAACAAATAAAGAGAGAAGGAAAATGAATGTATATCATAAAAATTTTTAAAAACTTTTATAAGAAATATTTTAAAATTCTGGTGAATGAAGAAGCACCCGCTTAGGCCGTAGACCGTATGTGGGTGCTAGGAAAAAACAAAAACGGTTAAAATTAAGTTTGAAATTGAAATAAAACCAATTTTAGTAACTTACCTAAATTTAGAGAAAAATTAAATATGAACAACTTCAAAATGGCCTCCTCAAATGAGATGGATTTGGTTTCGGAGTGAATTGTATTGTTTGAACTCAAATAAGTGCGTGGTTCAAGGTTAATAATCTAATGATCTTACAATACTTTTGCCAATACGATGAGCGTAAGGAAAGGACAATGTTATTACAGTGAGTAATGCATGGAAGGCACGCCGCCGCCAAGTCCGAAGATTGTTCAGTAAACAGCGTAAGCAGGTGACTGGTTCTTGGCGGGATTCAAAGGTGATTTAACAACTTTCGTAACTGTAGACTTGGCGGTGGTAATTAACACTTTTACCACTTGGTGGTTTTTGTTTAGATTTGAATCACTTCTGTAGAAGTGTCACTGGTATTAGGAACGATATCATATTTTAATGCTTATATTTAATAATAGTGCAAGAACTAATTTGTTTTTATTGTAGAGAATTTAAAAAGATATTTTTTTAAATTTTAATTTTAATAATTTTTTTAATTGTAAATTAATTAAGGTACAAAATACCGAAATCGGTAAATGTTTTGGCAATTTATTGCAACGTTACGATTGTAAACGACAGCCTCGGTGGCCTAGTTGATAGCGTACTGGGCTTTCACCCCGAGGACCCGGATTCGATTCCCGACTAGGGCTTGGCATTTTCATACGCTATAAATTATCCCATCGTCTGCATTAGCCCAAGTGTGCACAATAGTCAAACGTTAAACACAAAAAAAATTTAAACGACCTAATTTATTTTAGAATTTTTATACAAAAGGCGAAATACTGCAACCACGACGAATAAAATAGGTGAAAATTGATGAAAATCGATTCAGTAATTTAGGCCGCAGCAGCATCAGTAATCCAGTTTTCATCACTTCTTTAATTTGCCGGCGGGTTTGCAATGTAATAATTTTTAACATAGTTTTTATTTATTTATTAATTTTTTTGCAAAAAGCTATAACCACGACGAATGATTCATCGTTGATCAAAATTAATTAGCAGTTTAGACGCGTAAATCTTTGATTTAAAAAATTTTTGTTGTTGTCATTTTATAATCTTTTTTTTTGAGTTTTACGCAAAAGACACATCCTGCAAACAAAAATAGTCATCGTTCATCAAAATCAGTTCAGCCGTTTAGGCTGTACAATACTGAAGAAGGAGAAATAGTTAGAAACGCCAGTTTTTCTAAACTGTGACTCTACCGATTTTCATTTTTTTAAATTCTTATTTTTTCGTCATACTCCTCGGCAGGTTGGGTGACTTGGTGGGGGCGGAACGCTGCCGCGTTCCTTGATATTGTGCCCTGAAAGTCATTATTGAGAGATTTCATTTAATTTATTGTAATTCAGAATTAGAATTTTCTCTAAACAATACAGCTGATTAAAATAAAACGGTTACACGAAAGAAATATTTTGAAAAAAACTGATGCAAACAAAAAAAAGTGCAAATTAAGAGTAAAAATAATAACACGTACAAGGAGAATATAACAAGAAAGAATGTATACGGTACATTTTTTTAAAAAACTTTTATTAAAAAGGCCGTAGACCGTATGTGGAAAATTTAAGACAGTTGAAATCTAAAAAAAAAAAAATTAATGTGAACTACATCATATAAATTTTTGCTTCATACAATGAAAATAAAACAGTTCTACCACTGAAAACACATCCACGCACAAAACTTACTTCTCTGCATATATACAACATACACACATACGCATACATATACCATATCAACAGAAACTAAAGGTTTATAACAAAAATAACACGTTTTTCTTATGAAAGAATGCAAGTTTTCATTATAAATTATTTTTTTTTAAATTGCAGAATTAAAATGATTAGCCGGTATTATTATATAAGGTGCGAACTCACCGCTGCTTGTCTTGTTTATGTCGTAGTACAGTCATGTTTACCCACACGGGATCAGGACCTTTATTCCACGGCGTCCCCGACGATACTGCGCTAACCGAACTGCGAGCTCCAGCACCGCGCGGTGAGCACCGACATCTTATCACAACGCGAGTAGCACTTCACTTGTACAAATAGAGCAATTGCACGCAGCTGTCTCGCTTACGTGATCCAATTGAGTATACATTAGACTGAAATTCTAATTACGATTATGAAAACAGATTTTTTCAAAAATATACGAATTAATTTTACATTCTCACTATACGAAATATAACAGAATGTTTGGTGATTGTATAATAGAATAGTTGGCGGTTGTATAACAGAATATTTTGGGATTGTATAACAGAATATTTGGGGATTGTATAACAGAATGTTTGGCGATTGTATAACAGAATGTTTGGTGACTGTGTAACAGAATGTTTGGTGATTATGTAACAGAATGTTTGGTGATTATTTAACAGAATATTTGACGATTGTACACAGAATGTTTGGTGATTGTATAACAGAATGTTTGGCGACTGTAAACAGAATTTTTGGCGACTGTAAACAGAATGTTTGGCGATTGTATAACAGAATGTTTGGCAACTGTAAACAGAATGTTTGGTGTTTGTGTAACAGAATGTTTTGTGATTGTGTAACAGAATGTTTGGTGATTGTTTAACAGAATGTTTGGTGATTGTTTAACAGAATGTTTCACGACTGTAAACAGTATGTTTGGCGATTGTATAACAGAATGTTTGGCGACTGTAAACAGAATGTTTGGTGATTGTGTAACAGAAGGTTTGGTGATTGTTTAACAGAATGTTTCATGACTGTAAACAGAATGTTTGGTGATTGTATACTAGAATGTTTGGTGATTGTTTAACAGAATGTTTGGCGATTGTAAACAGAATGTTTGGCGATTGTATAATAGAATGTTTGGTGACTGTAAACAGAATGTTTGGTGATTGTGTAACAGAATGTTTGGCGATTGTATAACAGAATGTTTGGCGACTGTAAACAGAATGTTTGGTGATTGTGTAACAGAATGTTCTGTGATTGTTTAACAGAATGTTTGGCGTCTGTAAACTGAATGTTTGGTGATTGTATAACAGAATGTTTGGCCATTGTAACAAAGGATTTTGTATAACCGAATGTTTAGCGATTGTATGAAAAAAACGTTGACTGTATAACAGAACGTTTAGGGATTGTACAACATAATGTTTGCTGATTGTATAACAGAATATTTAATGACCTTATAACAGAATGTTTGGGAATTGTATAACAGAATGTTAAGTAATGACTGAAACAAAATTGTTTTGTCAAAAATTGTCTTCGTAGCGGGTCGAACCCACGTAAAAAACACAGGGATTTGACGGATAAATATTGAGGGTGTAAAAATATTTTTATTTATCTAGTGTGAGTAAAACTATAAGTGATATTGATTCTGAATAAAGAGTTATGTAGAGCTGCCAAACCTCTTCGAATTCTTCCTGCCCTCAAACTAATTTCAACATATTTTGTCAAAAAAATATCAAAAAAAGTTATAAAACTAGTTTGAATATAAACAAATAACGTTTTTCGATATATTACATACTATGACTTTTGACCTCAACAAAAGTATAATTATGGAAAATCACAGACAACTTTTAGAAGTTTTTACTCCACTCAACCTTTTGCAGTGTGGGTAAAAGCAAACAGAATACGAGTCAAAAATCAACAGTTTGGGCATCAAATACATTACGAAAGGAGCACGTCAATCGTACGCTACAAACTGTATAGTCCGCGTCGCGGCAGTGCAGACGACACGGAAGTCAGTTGATCTAGTTGATCCATTCTTGTCAAGCCGCCTCGGTGGCCTAGTGGATAGCGTACTAGGCTTTCACCCCGAGGACCCGGGTTCGATTCCCGGCGAGGGCTTGGCATTTTCATACGCTATAAATCATCCTATCGTCTGTATTAGCCCAAGTGTGCACAATAGTCGGACGTTAAACACAAAAAAAATCCATTCTTGTCAAAAAGTACGGTAGTTTATATTTGAAAACAGGCGCAAGTACGGTTTTTAAAAGCAAGTGCTTGACAATTTTATTTAAAATTACAGTGCATGTGTAATAGAAGGGGCTGGTTAGGCAATTTAGACACACGGTTGCTTATCAAGAAACAGGAACACGTACAAATTCATGTTCTTCCACATCGATACAAACACTACCCACAGGACCCATGCATCGACGTGTAATCTCACCGAACAACATCTGCTGACACGTCAACACGTTATGACGCACGCTCACAGATTGGACACTTTATAGCCGAGATAAACCTGCTTCGTGCTTGATTACCTAACCTAACCTATTTATTGCTGCAAGTGTAATAACCCGATCATCAACATCACCGCCATTACTTCACCGGCGACCATTTTGTTTTAATTGTTATCTGCTACACGAAAACATCAGTAATTTGTACTGCAATACTACTCTCAGACAATAAAATTAATCGCGCACGCAACTGTCTCGCCCGTTTGATTAAAACGGATTTCCAAGTAATATTTTTTTATGGCCAAAGTTTTTGAAAGTATGAAATTATCATCATAATCTGCTGTCAAATCGGCATAAATTAGTATCTAAAATTTTCAAACATTTAATATGAACCCTGACCGACGTCGGATTAATTTCTCATACTTTCAATAGAATTTAAATTGTTAATTGATGCAGATTTTCACACTCATTACGACTGTGGAATTGTCAAAAGCAATAAAAAGTTTTAAATATTTTAAGATTTGAAATGGTCGCCATTTTGAAACGGAAGGACGAAAATTAATTTAGAACGCAAAGTTTTTTTGCAGAAAAAGTGTTACACTGAATTGATGTGTAAAAATACTACATATTTGAAATTTAAGAGAAATTTTTATATAATTTTTTTTGCCTTGTTTATTGTAAAAACTATTCAATGTATGAGCAATATTTATCGATTTTCTCGCTATATGAAGTAGGAATGCATATTGGTAGAGGGCTTCCACAAGTTTTTCCTTGAAACCGAAGACAAAAGCGTCAAAAACATAGGACTTGGGTACAAAATCCACGACACCAAATTTTACTTTAATAAAAATCAAAAATTATAGATCACATTTTACTTACAAAAGATCAAAATTAAAAGTTCCCCGAACGAATGGAAGCCCTACATCTTGGAGATCGTGAAACACCATCCCTGAGATTTTTTATGGATACAGTAAATCAGTTATTTAAGGTGAGCCATATGGGCATAGCCCCAGTTATACAGAAGTTATAAAAATAATATTATAAACAATTTAATATTTGTATTTAAATATTTTTTTGTTTCAATAATATTTAACGTGAAACAAAACAATGAATAAAATGGTGCTGTGTTGTTTTCCAAATATTAATATCACTGTATATAACTGGATGTATACATTTGGCTCGGTGTCAAAGTGGCTAGCATCGGTCAGTCTACTGCGCACCTAAACGTTCTTAGTTCGAACCTTAATTGCACCCATTGCTTTTCCCTTACCGTTAAAACTGATAAATCGTTCTCATTAGTCTAACGCATAAAATATGGACGTTAAGGGAAAAAATAACTGGAAAAAATAAAAAATGTTTTAAACTCTCATCTTTTACAATTTTTAAATCAATCATTATTCACGGCAAACAGCTGTCTCGCTGACGTACAGAAGCGAACTTCCAAAAGTTTTTTTATCGCACCCTTTTTGAAATTCTAATTCCATAGTCACAATCAGCTATATAAAAAACTGCATTAACATTTTATACTTTCAAATTACAATGAAAATACGAAAATGAATTTTAAACCGCCCTCAATATAATTTCTTTGTTTTAAAATGTATTCAAGTTTTAACGCTGTTTACGACGGTCCAACCCAGCAGGAGGTGCAGATTAGCTGCACATATTGAGAGAATTTAGACGTCCCTCGCGGTACCCGAGTCAACACATTTACACTTGCAACACTACACTTACGACTTTAACACTTTACACTCACACTTACATTTAGGGAGGCGATAAGAGCCTCAATGTACTTTTAGCCTTAAAATAAAAAAAAAATCACGACGGTGAAATTAGATTTCCAGAATTGTTTAGGACAAAAAAGTTACGAAGTCTTAAAGATTTGAAATGGCCGCCATTTTTAAGGCGTTCAACGGATTTTTCTGGTTAAAGAACATGTCTAAGATATTACCATAACAGATTTTTGTGCCAAGTTTGAATCCAATCGGACCAAAATTGAGAACGTGAGCGTGCTGAAACACACACTCGCGCGCGCGCACACACTCTCTCTCTCTCACACACACACACACACACACACACACACACACACACACACACACACACACACACACACACACACACACACACACACACACACACACACACACACACACACACACACACACACACACACACACACGCATGCATGAGTAGTGGCGGGCGAACCCCCAATGGAGCTGATGGCTGATGAAAGAGCGAGGCTCTACTGGCGCAATCGAAGTGCTGAGCCGCGGTATAGTCATACAATGGCAATTACAGAGGAGCGAAATCGGACCCTGGCAAATCGGAGACATGGCAACGACAGTGGGACGAATCAACAAATGGAAGATGGACATACCAACTCATAGGTAACATCCAGGATTGGTGCAACAGGAATCATCATGGGGAGGTGGATTTCTATCTCACACAGATTCTCACTGGGCACGGTTGCTTCCGAGTTTTTTTGTTCCGTTTCGGGCTGGAAACAGACTCGACTTGTCCTCTCTGTCTTCCAGCAGTGGAGGAAGATGCGGAGCATGTGTTTTTCCGGTGTCGGAGATTCGACGAGGAAAGGATGAGGCTGCAAACATATCTGCGAGGCAGCATTGCACCGGAAAGTCTGGTTGCGACTATGATGACTTCAGAGGCCAACTGGGGGGAATTTCGGGATTCGCTGCAGTGGTCATGAAGAGGTTGAGGGCTGAGGATCGAGAAAGGAGAGCCAACGCTGTAGAAGAGTAGGCGTTCAGCTAGTCCACCTTCCCATGAAGTAATGCCTGGCGGCGGTTCCGTGGGAAGGTTTACAGAAGAGGAATGATTTTGGTGGTATTTTTTAGTGGGTTGCAATATATCTAACTTGAGTTAGAGCTTGAGTTTGAACTTAATTTGAGTGCGTACCCTACCCCAGGTAGTCTATAAAAAATGTTTTACACCTTTTTTGACATCTAAAACACACACACACACACACACACACATATATATATATATATATATATATATATATATATATATATATATATATATATAATATATCCATAAACATATGCGCGCACACACACACACACACACACACACACACACACACACACACACACACACACACACACACACACACACACACACACACACACACACAGGGTTGTCAAATATATATATATATATATATATATATATATATATATATATATATATATATATATATAGGCATATATATCATATATATATACAACACACACACACACATTTCGTATATATATATATATATATATATATATATATATATATATATATATATATATATAGCCGTGATGGCATTTCATTTTGCCAATAAAATTTCGTTAATAAACTAGCTGAATACCTATGATTTGCTACGACGGAAAACGTTTTTAGACATTTTACATGAAAAAGGTACGAGTTAGAAAAAAATGTTAAATTATAAACTTGTAGACAATTTTTATTTTCCGACTAATGATTTTTCATCGAAACTTATTCTGGAGTAACTGTTCAGTCGGTATGGACGGAAAAGCCGGTAAGGGACAGTGGCCAATAGTTTCCTTATAAAGACCCCATTTCGGCACTTCCGAAAGAAAAACTGTAAAATATGTCAGTTTTGTTGATTTATTTGAAAGCGGCTCATTTTGAATAGTCGAGATTAATCAATCGAGCACAGTATACGAATCCGGCGTCCAGTAATCCGTCGGTGTTACTTATACGTGTTCTTAACAAAAAAAAGAAGAAGGAAAAATTAGAACCGTACGTCAACAACCCCGAGTGTGTGGCAAATACTAAACGACACACATTGAAAAACATTGAGTTTCCGGAGATCGAAGAAGCGCTTTTTTCTACTTTTTACAAGAAAGACAAGCGTAAACTACTTTCTGGGGAGATAATGCGTGAAGAAGCAAAGTTTTTTTTATACAAAAATTACGAATAATGACGACTTTAAAGCCAGTGACGGGTGGCTGGATAAATTTAAGAAACGTTATGGAATACATTTTTGTCTGTTTCTGATGAAAAACTACCGCGCGATGTTAATGTCATTGCTCCGTTCATACAGAAGTTTAAAGAAACAGTAAATAGTTTAGGTTTAGTTCCGAATCAAGTTTACAGTGCGGACGAAAGCGGTTTAATTTGGCGGATGCATCTGCAAGAAAACTTGCGTTCATAGCCTACGTCCGATGTACATAGAGAAGTTTTAATGTTTTTCATTGTGAGTTTTTCAGTTTGTTTTGATGTATTTTTTCAATAATAATACTAATTTGCTACCATTTTTCTTTCTTACCACTAATACATAGTTTTCGGTAATCCGGCAATAGCGATGTCCTATATACGCCGGATTACCGCAAGTGTCCCCGCAGGGGGGTGCAGACTAGCTGCACCTATTGAGAGGATTTAGACGTCCCTCGCGGTACCCGAGTCTTAACACACACTTACACTTACAACATTACACTTACGACTTTAACACTTTACACTCACATTTACATTTAGGAGGCGATAAATGTGCTCTTCGCCTTAAAAAAAAAAAATTACCGCAAGTGTAATGCATATGGTTAACGGTTGTCCGATATCTGTAAAATGCTACACATTTCGGAGATTCAAACACACGGATTTTCCGCTTTATGCATTAGTACTGTGTGTACATAATATTAATCTAAATCAGTTTAACACTAATATTATTTATTATTTTTCTTTCAAATACAAGAATTTTGTCTGAAAGGTTAGGTTAGGTTGGTTAGGTTAGGTTGAGTTTATGTTAGGTTGGTTAGGTTAGGGTTAGGGTTAGGTTAGGTTAGGGTTATTAGGTTTAGGTTAGGTTAGGGTTATGGTAGGTTATGTTAGGTTAGGTTGTGGTTAGGTTATTAGTTAGGTTAGTGTTAGGTGTTAGATAGGTTAGTTATGGTAGGTTAGGTTAGGTTATTGTTAGGTTAGGTTATTAGGTTGGGTTATGGTTAGGTTAGGTTAGTATAAGTTATGTTAGGTTAGGTTATGTCATGTTAGGTTAGATGTAAAAACCCATTTTTTGACTGTCAAGTTCGCAAAAATTTTCTGGATTGGAATTGCAGTTTTCGTGAAGGGTATTCCTTACCCTCCGAAACAGCTCCCTCCTTCCAGTCTCTCCCCATGGCTCCCCCGACTGGTTTTCACTTAACTGTTTACCCGCCTGTGTGTAGGCCTACACATCGCTGCACCCTATCAAATAACACATTTCAATTAATTCTCCCACATCTCGGGACTATTTCTCAACGATTTCGTTTTCAAATTGATTTTACAATCAACGAAAAAATAAATCACTTGTTGGAATTTCTGTGTTTAAAAACCTGTACACACAGATATACACGTAAATCACTAAGCAATTAAAATTCCAAACCGATCTTGCCAATGATAAACTATACGGATTTCAAAACACTGTAACGTCAAACGAGTAATATCTCGTGATGAATGCATTACAAAAGCAATCTCCACATTGTTTGGCAGAAGTTTATGGAAGTCGTTTCACAAACGTGGCCACAGACTGGCTAGGTTACAGCCACGTAGTCACATCAAGCGTGTTTTAGGGAGTGAAAGCACAATATTTACATTAACAATAAATCTACTCAATAAATATTTTAACAGCGGCACGCAGCTGTCTCGCTGACATGATAGAAGCGAATTTTCGAAAATATTTTTCTTTATCTTATATTTTTTTCAAATATTATTTCACCATCATAATCAGCAAATCTGAATATATTAGGACTTTAAACTGTCAAATAACATTGAAAAACCTGACCGATGTCAAATTAAATTTCTTAATTTCAACGGATTTTAAAAATTCATACGGTTTTTGACGCTCATTGCGGATTAAAATAAAATACGAAAAATATTATTTTTTAAAGATTCGAAATGGCCGCCATTTTGTAACTATCGAACGAATAATATTAAGATTGATAAAACACACACACACACACACACACACACACACACACACACACACACACACACACACACACACACACACACACACACACATATATATATATATATATATATATATATATAAATATAATATAATATATAAATATATATATATATTATAAAGAAATATATATTGATTCTTCTTTTCGAAATCTGAAATTTTACTGAAATATAATTCTGTATTCAGTAACAATAACGCCTACAAATTGTCAGATACTTTCCAAACAACACTGCAGCTTCACGTGTAGTATTTTAATTCAAGAAGGTTCACGATAAATTTTACTTTTTAAAAACGTATGATAATTCTACCTACACTGTATTTTTGGGAAATACGTTGAACTAAAGGGCATTTTTTCATGTTCCATTTTTCGTGTGCATCTTTCGCGTTATTTATACAAATAGTAAGCACAAATAAGACAAAAAAGTCACGTGCGGACATTTTTTCGAATTGAAATTACACACTTTGCTAAGGAACTGCACACAAAATGTTTCCTATAATAGTATTTAAAAGTATTAGTTCACCAATACAGATTTACGGTTTAAACACAGTGTCAGGTTATGTTATTCAAAATGACTTAAAATACCTAGAAACAAAAATACCCTCAATATTTTGTCAATTGCCAAATTTATTTATTAACAAAAATTATTACAGCAACACGCTTGAAAATTTTGGTTAAATGCACAAATCATTTACCCTTGCGTGAAAAAAAGTTTAAAACCAGAAATAAGTAATTCGCTAAGATACAAAATTTACTTCAAAAATGTGCGAAACAGGCTGTGTGTGTGTGTGTGTGTGTGTGTGTGTGTGTGTGTGTGTGTGTGTGTGTGTGTGTGTGTGTGTGTGTGTGTGTGTGTGTGTGTGTGTGTGTGTGTGTGTGTGTGTGTGTGTGTGTGTGTGTGTGTGTGTGTGTGTGTGTGTGTGTGTGTGTGTGTGTGTGTGTGTGTGTGTGTGTGTGTGTGTGTGTGTGTGTGTGTGTGTGTGTGTGTGTGTGTGTGTGTGTGTGTGTGTGTGTGTGTGTGTGTGTGTGTGTGTGTGTGTGTGTGTGTGTGTGTGTGTGTGTGTGTGTGTGAGAGAGAGAGAGAGAGAGTGTGTGTGTGTGTGTGTTGTGTGTGTGTGTGTGTGTGTGTGTGTGTGTGTGTGTGTGTGTGTGTGTGTGTGTGTGTGTGTGTGTGTGTGTGTGTGTGTGTGTGTGTGTTGTGGGTTTTTTGTGAGTGAGAGAGAGAGAGAGAGAGAGTGTGGGGGGATGTGTAGGTGGGTGGGTGTGTGTGTGTGCGCGCGCGCGTGTATGTACATGTGCGTTCGAGAGTGTGTGCGTGTGTCGCTCACGTTCGCAATTTTAGTCCGATTCGACGACAGAACTTGTTTCCGTCGAAACGACAAGAAAAATAAGTTCGTTACCCAGCAAAATCGTTTTAACAGTTTCAAAATGGCGGCTATTTAAAATCTTTACAGTCATAACCTTTTTTCAGCTTGAATATTTTTGGAAATCTGATTTCACCATCTAATTAGCGCTAAAAACTGCTTAATTTAGCATTATGAATTCAAAATCCGTTGACATTAAGGAATTCAATTTTACGGCGATCAGGGTTCATATTCGTATTTTCAATACAATTTAAAATGCCAAAACATGCAATTTTAACGCTAATTATGGTGTTAGAAATTTCGAAAAGACAGGTTTTTTTGGAAATTCGATTTCATCACGTCAGCGTGACGCTATTATTTAATTTTTAAATTCGACTGAAATTCGCTAAAAACGCCCCCACGGAAGGCGCTTGAGGTAATTATTTTTGGATTTACCCTGACGCATGACGTGACAATGTAACAGATAAGCGCGTATTGCATGACACGACAATATTATAATAATATTAATACGTAACGAACAAAATTAATATAAGTATTAGAGAAACGACTCAGGCGAATGACTTGCGTTTGTCACCTGGTAAATCGCCCACAGCCGTGATAAAACTGACATAATTATTGATTGTTTGGAGAGGACAGTGTCAAACTTTGCCCGACGCTTGAACTCATATCCATAAATAGAAATTACAAGACAGGGAAACAGTGCGCACGTTCTGGAAGTCAGTGGGATATATTGCTCCGCTCCGACATTTTCCACTAAAACAAATATAACATTTTTTTTTGTTTAGCTTCCGACTATTGTGCATACTTAGGCTAATGCAGACGATTTGATGATTTATAGCGTATGAAAATGCCAAGCCCTGGCCGGGAATCGAACCCGGGTCCTCGGGGTGAAAGCCTCCTATCAACTAGGCCACCGAGGCGGCTAAACACAGTATTGTTTACTAAACAAATATAACAATGTCAGAGTGGTAGATATTGAGAAAACCGTCTATTATAGCTGCACAGTACTGTTTCTTCAGATATATTTTGAAATGCCTACGACTTTCGCAGAGCTAGGAGCGATGTGGTCAACATGAGATGCACGACACGGCAACACCGGAGCCTTTTAAGATTGAAAATAGAGGATGGGATTATACAATCCCCCGCATTGCGATCAACTAAACCTCTTTAGTACTAGTTCGGCAGACTGGTGCCCTTTGTGAAGGCCTATTTACACGTTGCTAGATAGTGGTTGGCAAGCCAGTTGAGAAACAACTGGAAGGTCACTGGCGTGCGGCGACAGGAACGCCAGCTCACTGGCCGGGCATTGTTTGTTGAAAGCGTACAACGTCGTTGATTTATTTGTTTAAAAATGGCTGAAACATCAGAAGGAATTTTTAAACAATATGTAGGTCTTAAAGCTTTAATTGTTTTTGCACGTCCTTCACTATAAAATTTGTCACATCGAGGCAGTCCTAGCCTCCCGATTGCGGTAATCTTTACTAAACATGTTCCATACGTTTTCGTGGTCACGGTACAGCTGTACAAATGTCAACATTTTCTCTCACTCAAACGAATAGCCATTTTATTTGCCTTTAACTACTTAAACAGAACCTGGTAAACGTAATCCATGTGTTGAATGTTTCCAGCGGCTGGCGGAACAATGTTGTCGTTTTACACGGTGCCAGTCTGGTGGAGGGGTAAGCTGGAGTGCCAGTAAAACAAAAATATTTGTTCTGCCAGCGACTGGCACGCTTGGGGCTTGTTGGCCTCTCCAGTGACTAGCATGAAGCTTTTACACGGTGCTAGTCGCTGACATCCAGCGACTGGTAACTCAACTGGAACACGCACTGGCATCGTGTAATGGGCCTTAAGTTTCAACAATCCACTGACCCATCCTGCTGGAGTTGTCCATATCCTCGTGTGGGAAGTATGCAGAGGTCAGATCTGCTCCTAGATCCCACACGAAGCTCAGTACTAACTACTGTACAGTCCCTCCGCTTACAGCCAGTCCTGCTACCTTTCTTCCCGTCTCCCAAGTTTCTTGCACCAAAGCAACGTCGGCTCCCCCCTGCTCCCGTAGGACAGCCTAACTGTGAAGTTTTACTTGAACTGCCCTCATCCTTCTTAGGAGTAGAGATCACTCTGAAGACAACTCTAGAGCGGTCCAGACATACCTTGTATTGCCTTCAGCGATTCCTCGTCGATCAGAGCCTTCCCCAGTACTGCCGCCTTTGGTTGACGATCTTTAGCTCAATATTTTGGGCTCTTCTCATCAATTAGCCTGGTGGAAGTTTGACCAGGGGATTCGGTATATGTTGAAGGTCTATAACCTTCAACCGGAGCCGAACTTTGAACATTAGTTATTTCTTGGTCAAGAGAAATGTTATTTTTTTACTAGCCTACTGCACTAAATACAGTACTTTTGTGTACCATTTTATTGGAATTTTTATTGCCTAAACTGCTAAAACTAAAATAGTTAACATAGGTTAACATTTTCTTTTAACGTTTACAATTTCATGAGAGAAGCTGACGTTGGATTTAATCACTGTTATTCTCGACAATTCATTTGGAAGAGACACTGTTTTTGGAACAAATATAATTAGTTCATTAAATTGCAAATAAGTTTTTACTTTTATCACGCTTTCTAAAATACAACTTACTAATTTATTTTATAATGTTTAATGGCTGGGGAGTTTTGAAGGATATGATACTAACTTTAAAGAGCCAAAAAAAATCCAAAACTAGCGTTGAAATGTCAGGGGGGACTTTTTAAAAATGTTTTTCAGTAGACTACAACCGCACCGACTGGACTAGGGATTATTCCAGACCCACAAACCTTTTAACATTCTTCCTTCCTCAAAATAAAATCCTGGGTACGCCATTGCCAGAAGTGGTTTTATGCGTAACGGTCAAAACCTGTAAACGTTATTACACTATCGAAGTTTGTTATAACGCTAAAGGGCGAGATAATAATTAATAATCGCGGCACGCAGCTGTCTCGCTCACACAATAAAAGCAAATTGTCAACAATAATTCTTAATGTATACTTTTCTGAAAGCCATAATCAACATTTCTACATGTCAGCACTTGGAATACACTGCTCACCTATTTCGTAATAGTATTATGGAGTCTAAAATGTTTGTTTACGCAAATTTTAACGCTGATGGTAAAATCAGATTTTTAAAAACGTAACGTAACAAAATCATGATTTTTTGTAGATTTGAAATGACCGTACATTTTGAAACTGTTGAACCGATAGGTAAACAACTAGTAAAAGATATTAGCAAAGCACATTTTTGTGCCAAGTTTGAATCAAATCGTATTAAAATTGCGTACGTGAGAATACTACTACTAATACACAAGCGTACATGCGCGCGCGCACGCACGCGCGCACACACACACACACGCGCGCGCACACACACACACACACACACACACACACACACACACACACACACAGCATTATATATAATTTTATCGGCCCTTCAAAAAGTGATTTAGTCAGGATCGGCGCACATTTAAAGGTCACGGGGGCTCAGCCTTACCATGATCATCGCTCCAATAAATTTCCCTTATTTTCCATAGAACTTCGCTAATAAAATAATTGATGTAAAAATATTATACATACTTATTTTTATATGTATAATATTTATGTGTGTAGCTTGGCCAAGCCGAATTTCATGATGAATATTTTAAACGTGTAATTGTGCTCAGTGTTTGTGATGTATGTTTTAATGTTTTGTTTGACTTTGTGACGACCTCGACAGAGGGATTTAACATTTTGTATAACGGCCTGAAGATGAAACGATAGAGTTTCGAAACCGCGGTAGCCTTTATGTGGTGAGTGGATAGACCACTGATGGGAAGAATAGGTCATAATCCTAATCATCAAAAATATTACAGAAAAAATTCCACATATCCAATTATTTTCCATAAAAATCCGATTGGAAAATTATCCCTCAAAAAATACTGGAAAATCTTCTTAATTTTAAAATTTTTGCTCAAACGCCAGGTTTTGAGAGAGTTGATCAGCCTGCAGAAGGAACTCTTAGCAGTAGGCACTCTTACTGAAATGTTTCAAAGAAGTTTGTTGCGGGTGCACAACTTAACAAAATCAAGTTTTTTCTCATAGCAAGGCTTCTACACGATCTGGAGAGCGATCTGGAGACACAGGTAGATTCCCTTTTGTGAAGGGTTGTTTCGCCCTCTATTGTGATTAATAATGCCACATTACGAAGGTGCTAATATACAATAAATTAGTTTAAGAGACCATTTATTTCAGTTACTCAATGAATATAATTTTAGTCAGTTTATAAATGTAATACAGTGGTACCTTGATATACGAGTGCCCTAATATACGAGTGTTTTGAGATACGAGCCGCCGAGCGAGCGATATTTTGCTTTGAGATGAGAGCAAGATTTGAGATGACCTGCACACGACCCCAACATGTGGGGCGCATGTTGGTGTCGTGTGCAGCGTCTAACAGTTTCTCCCACCTCAGACTAGATCTCAGTCTGTGTGCGCATGTTCTGGAAGGACCACTTTAACATCGTGATATGCCTAATAATTATTGATCAGACCTGGCTGGGTGTTACAACGAGGACCTTAACCTCTGCATGGAAGAAGCTATGGCCTGAGGCTGTAGCTGAAAGGGCCTTCGAAGGATTGGAACCCGAAGTGTCTGTGGTAGAGGAGATTGTTTCTGTAGGAAAATCCATGGGTCTGGAGGTGGATGAGAGAGATGTGAACGAACTCGTAGAGGAACAGTCTCAGGAGCTGACAACCGAGGAGTTACACGATCTACATGCGCAGCAGCATACGGAGGTTCAACGAAAAATTAGTTTTGAAGAGGAGTCAGAGATGGAGGAAGTTATCTCTACAAGAGATATAAAGGAGATCTTGGGAATGTGGGAGAAAGTTGTAGAGTTCGTGGATAAAAATCACCCCGAAAAAGTTGCAACTGGTGTGCACGCATCGGAGTTGTTCAACGAAACTTGCCTAATTCATTTCCGCAATATCCTGAAAGAGAGGAAGAAACAAACCTCCTTGGACAGTTTTTTTAAACGATCTGCAGGTGAAAATGAGCAAAGCGTGACGAAAAAAGCGAACACCAGTGACGAAAATTAAGCGCTTCCGTAAGCAAATCACTTTTTCTTTTATTATGTTTTTATAAAATATGTATTTGTTATTTATAAATAAATGTTTCTTCTTGTAAATACATTTTTCTTATTCAAAAACACTTAACAAAAACAACTAAGGTGGTGTTTTGGAAACTGGAACAGATTAATGGCATTTCAATTAATTTCAATGGGGAAAATTGCTTTGAGATACGAGCAATTTAACATACGAGCAAGGTTACGGAACGAATTAAACTCGTATGTCGAGGTACCACTGTATATTAATTCTTTCAATTACAATTGTTATAAATCTACAATTTGTACCGCAAATTTTCAAGCATTGGCCAAAAATTAATCCAGGTCGTCCCGGTACTGCGACGATTTCAACTGCTAATCTAGGAATTGTTCATCAGTTGTTCACCAGCGGTCTAGTTTGTTTTTGAAGCGTAGCTTTGGTAAGATAAGGAATGAATATAAAAATGTCTACCGAACGGAAGAATGTAACGGAAATATGGAACGTATTTCGTCTCTATTTTGTCTCTTTCTTTTTCCCCCCTCCTTTTCGATAACAGTACACGCGTATTATATGAAAACGTTGTGTTGCTTACTTTTCGGTATTTTCCTTAGTTGAAAGAATACGTGCACGTTATAACCATTTAAACTTTTATAATAATTTGTTGTTAATATTGCTAGTTTTGAACAACATAACCTGAAAGGTATTATGGCCTATCAGCTGTTCAATGAAATCAGCTGATCGTTACGAATTAATATAAAACAGATGATCTTTTACTATAACTACAGTAAAAAATATCTAAGCGTATTTATTTATTTAAACAAAACATATCTTCGAACTAATATATATTTAGCAAAGATATTATTAACTAAAGCATTGCTTCTGTCGGTAACTCCCCCAGTTCCACACGCGTACTTTTTTATCTAAATGGAAGAACCGAAAGGGCGCAACCGACCTCTGGCACAGTTTACACATTTTCTGGAAGCAAACATGCTGACCCAACACCCCAATGCACTGTTTCGACAGCTGGCGCAATATTGTTCCCGGTAATAAATTAACAAAGAGAACAGGCAGCGATAAACAAAACAAAATGCCTTTGTCTTGCAACTATGCTGGAGACAATTGGACGCAATGTTAATTGCCTTAACAAAGTGACAAAGTAATTAAGAAAGATGCGCATGTAGCAGCTGCGATGCAGCCCACCTAGCGCTCTGTACGCCTTCACTAACAGTAAAAAATACTAGATATATAAATTATTCCTTTCATTGTTTGTCAGTATCTATTAAGTAATAAGCAAAAACTTAGGCATTGCCGAGAGAAATGACTACTTCTTTTGCCACGCCTGATTGTGTACTTTTTCACTCTTATTATTTAATTATTTTTATAAAAATTTAGATGCATGCAGGAAAGGGCAACTCTTGAAAATTATCAGCAAATTTCCGTCGCAAAAATGAGCTATAACACAGACTTGAGACCTTTCGTGTTTAAAAAAATCCTAAAATACAAATTTACTTTTATATGTGAAGAGATTCTGTTTTGCTTCCATGACGTCACCGAAACAGATGCGTGCGGCGATTATTAGCGATTTTCCTTTGGAAAAAAGCTAGTGGAGCGGCCATCATGGTAAGACCCAAATCCGGGACCTTGAAATTAGTACCGATCCTGACCCTTTGTTTATAATAGATATTGTACGCAGTTTGGGCCAAATACATTGAACGGTTGGTACCTTGTACAAAGCCTGAACGACATATGTGTATGATTTTTCCTTATTCCCTTCAGTTAATAGGGTCTGCTATTAATAGGTGGATTAATAAGCAACATCAAGCAAGACGATGAAGACAAAAAAATACCTTCATGGATTTTTTTTTAAATTTTAAATGTGAGAATAAAGTGTTAAAGTCGTAAGTGTAGTGTTGCAAGTGTAAGTGTGTGTTAAACTCGGGTACCGCGAGGACGTCTAAATCCTCTCAATAGGTGCAGCTCTTCCCATAATAAGCGCCTCTTAAGCAGGGTTCCATATGAAGGGGCTTAAAGAGGCAGCAGACGTTTTGAGCAGAGCACAACTCAGAAAAATCATGGCGTACTGTGGTCTGAGGGTGCATATGAACAGGACAGATATGTACCCATGGTGAAACCGAGTGTAGGTTGTACAGGAAAGAGGAAGAAACTGCGACAAAATCCTTGATTGTGAAGCTCTTGCTGGTAGGAGGCTAGGGGTTTTTTGGTTTCCAGGACCCTAGGGATTATCAGCAGAATGAGCTAGTCAGTGGATTTTTGGGACTTACTGAGGGCATAAATCTGCTAAACTAGTACTTAAGAGGTTTAGTTGCACAATAGGTACGTCGATCGCAGTGCCTGGGGTTGTATTAGCCCTTCCTCTAGTTTGAATCTAATCTAATTCCCTTCTGTTTCAAGATTGCGGGTTCTGATTTAACGATGGATACTATATTTGCTTGTTGTTTCCTGTAATGCTGGCTAAACGGCTGTGACTTATAATTTTGACCGCACTATGGGGTTAAAGAATAAAGTTGGTCCAGTAATATTTTCCCTAAATACGTTTACCAGTTAAAGAGGCAGTAAAGGTTACTAGCGCATCAGAATGCTGTCGCAGAGCGGTGGTCAGGCATCTTTTTTTTTTTTTTTGGTGTTTAACTTCCGACTATTGTGCACACTTGGGGGCTAATGCAGACGATGTGATGATTTATAGCGTATGAAAATGCCAAGCCCTGACCGGGAATCGAACCTGGGTCCTCGGGGTGAAAGCCCAGTACGCTATCAACTAGGCCACCGAGGCGGCCGTACGTACTGCAAGATCTGTTGTTCTTTCAACTACTAGTACAGGTAAACCTACATGCTCACTGACATACCAAAACACAACCTCAACAAAATCCCTCTCCTTCAAGCGTGGCATTTAATAGAAATGTGATTTGTTCAAATTTAATGATATTGTTCTTGTGTTGTATATGGTTAAGATACGTAATATCGAAAAGACCGAAAGGAATATTATCTCGAATACTGTTAACTAACAAAAAATACAAGATATCGAAATTATTCGTTTCATTTTTTGTCAGTATCTATTAGCTAATGCCGCCTCGGTGGCCTAGTTGATTGCGTACTGGGCTTTCACCCCGAGGACCCGGGTTCGATTTCTGGCCAGGGCTTGGCATTTTCATACGCTATAAATCATCCATCGTCTGCATTAGCTCAAGTGTGCACAATAGTCGGACGTTAAAAAAAAAAAATCTATTAACTAATTAAGTAAAAACTTAGGCAGTGCCGAGAGAAGTGACTTCTTTTGGCAAGCCTGATTGTGTACTTTTTCACTGCTATTATTTAATTATTTTTATAAAAATTTAGTTGCATGCAGGAAAGGGCAACTCTTGAAAATTATTTTCGTATTAAATTTCGCGTGTGTGTAGGTACTCAACTTAAAAATTAACTGAAACTGTAACATATTATGAAATTCAATATCTTAGACTATACAAGGCACTTTAATAATTAATCAGTTTATAACTCTACTTTTGACAGTTATACTGTCTAAGTATAATAGTAAATATAATATTTGTGATTCTGGCATTCAAAAATTGGTATAGGTCATATACATTAAATAATTTAACTAACAAATTTAGAAAACTACACATTTTTAAAATTAACAAGAACAATAAACATAACCTCAATTGAAATGATATTGAAGCTATTACGCGAAATCAGCTGTTTAGAAGTAGTCACTTCCAGTCTAGACATATACAAGAACAATATATGCTGTGAGGTGTGCATTACGGATTCAAACGTGACGCGAAAGCAAATGTTTTGTCCACCACGACTAAACAAGTTTTCACTTCAAAAATACATGTTATTAATCACTAAAAAAAATAATGTGTTGTAATAACAATGCTTGGAATAATAATGTTCACTAGAGTGCGCGTATGGATGTGTTAGAGCAGTGATTCCCAAAGTGCGCCGCGGCTCCCCGTGGCGCCACGGTGCCGTCAAAAGGGCGCCGTGAAATATTCAATTAAACAATTCGGCAATTTTGTTGGAAATTCCAATTCTCGAATTTTTACGCCAACAATCGTGTATGCTGACGAAATTCCAGGAATTTAGCAAATTTAACGCTTTTAAAAAGGAAAGTTTTACAATTTTTCAATAAAGTCAAAAATTTAGAAAAAAAATCTGATGTATTAAGGGCGCCGTGGAAAAAATCCGATTATTTAGAGAGCCGCAAAACGAAAATTAATGGGAACCTATGTGTTAGAGCGTTCCATGACGGCAAACTGAATTTTTCCCAGTGCAAAACACACCCATACTCCGCGATAAGAAGTAGTCACTTAAATAAAAGTTTTGTTTTGCCTAACCGTATTTTTATCTGATTTTTTAATGGATTGATTTTAGCTCAACTACGGAAATGTCTGGGGGACAAACCACCTCTCTCCGAGGAAATAAACAGCTCAACTACGGAAATGTCTGGGGAACAAACCACCTCTCTCCGAGGAAATAAACAGCTCAACTACGGAAATGTCTGGGGGACAAACCACCTCTCTCCGAGGAAATAAACAGCTCAACTACGGAAATGTCTGGGGGACAAACAACCTCTCTCCAAGGAAATAAACAGCTCAACTACGGAAATGTCTGGGGGACAAACCACCTCTCTCCAAGGAAATAAACAGCTCAACTACGGAAATGTCTGGGGGACAAACCACCTCTCTCAAGGAAATAAACAGCTCAACTACGGAAATGTCTGGGGACAAACCCCTCTCTCAAGGAAATAAACAGCTCAACTACGGAAATGTCTGGGGACAAACCCCCTAAGGAAATCTCTCAAGGAAATAAACAGCTCAACTACGGAAATGTCTGGGGGACAAACCACCTCTCTTCAAGGAAATAAACAGCTCAACTACGGAAATGTCTGGGGGACAAACCCCTCCTCTCCAAGGAAATAAACAGCTCAACTACGGAAATGTCTGGGGGACAAACCACCTCTCTTCAAGGAAATAAACAGCTCAACTACGGAAATGTCTGGGGAACAAACCACCTCTCTCTAAGGAAATAAAGCTGTTTGCTAGCAATTGTTGTAATACTATAAAATACAGTAAGGATAACGTACAAATACCTACTTGACAATGTAAGACTTCAGTCTGGCATAAATAGAACACATGCTGAAGTGAGCGAACCTTTTACAAAACACTGTCGAACAGACACTGATAAAACTAAAACACAATTTTTTAAAACAGAACATCAGCGAAAGGAACAGCAAAGACAAGACGAGCATAGCGATAAAATATTGACTGATTGACTTGTCTGTTCTAATAATAAAATAATAAAAAGTTTACGTTCTCCGAAATACAATTGACGTTAATTAGTCATGACATGAATACAATGAAGTACAGAGCGTCTTGTATTCACACAGACCGTGTCGCGATCAAAACAGCCGACGAGAAATAACATCTGAAATATCAGCGAACATGTTAAAAATTATGAATACATATAGAAAAGTACGTGTGTAGAACTCGAGGAGTTACCGACAGAAGCGAGGGTTTTGTTAACGATATCTTAGCTGAATACGTAATTAGTTTGAAGATATGTTTACAAATATCTTGTTTTGTTTAAATAAATAAATACGTGAACCTAACTTAGATATCATTTACTGTAGTTATATTAAAAGATCAGCTGTTTTATATTAATTCGTAACGATCAGCTGATTTCATTGAACAGCTGATAGGTTATAAGGAACAAAAGTTTTAGGTTATGTTGTTAAAAAACTAGCACCCCGCAGGGGATGCAGACTAGCTGCACCTATCGAGGGGATTTAGACGTCCCTCGCGGTACCCGAGTCTAACACACACTTACATTTGCGACTTTAACACTTTACTTTCACACTTACATTTATGGAGGCGATAATAGCCTCAATGTGCTTTTCGCCTTAAAAAAACTAGCAATATTAAAAACAATTATTAATATTAATTTCGAATGTATTATAAACGGTTACAACGTGCACGTGTTCTTCAACTAAGGAAAAATACCGAAACCAAAGCAACACAACGTTTTCATATAAGTAAGTACTGTTATCGAAAAGGAGGAAGAAAAAGAAAGAGAGAAACAGAGAGACGCAATTCGTTTGGTCGTTTTCGTTACATATTTCCGTTACATTAAAAAGGTTCGGGACACTTTTTTCTATTCACTCTTCTTGCTAAAGCTAACATTAAAAGCTTCACTTTAAAAACAAGAACATACATGCAAAGTGGATTTTTATATAAACAAATTTAATAATACTGGAATTTTTGAAATTCGTGTAAAACTTTTAACACAGACATAATAAACACGAAAAAATACTAAAAATCCGGGTGGCAAAATGCAAGAATATAAATTAAAAAGCAATAGAATTACAATAAATATGGAAATAATTTATACGTAAAATGTCAAAATATTAGAATATGAAACTCAGAAAGAATACGAATAGCATAAAAAATCAGCAAGTACTATAAGGCCAATATAAACATATAAAAAGAACGTAAATACAAGGAATGAAATAAACGACACGAAAATTAGGCTACATAAAATAACAAAAAAATGAGTGAGAATTATTAGGCCTAAATGTATCTTAATACTCAAACCTAAAAAAAAAACTACTTTATATTTGTAAACCTTAAATAAACTAAAAATATCCACTGAAAATCAAACAGTCCACCTTTATCTTCACAGGAACTCAAAATATTATAACAGAAAATTTAAAAGAATAGTGATAAATGATTTTGTTTTTTAAACACTAGATAAAACATTGAGTCTGGAATTATTAAAAGAGGAAAAATAAGAGACGAAAATAATGCAAACAAATTATGAGGAAGATCAATATATTCACAAACAACATTAGCATTCAATTTAAATATACTAGAATGATAACCTTCATGAGGGGTAAGTGAGCGCTCGCTGCTGGTGGCATCTTGTGATAAAGTGCCCAACAGTTAAATAGATAATAGTACTGTGTATGTTCTCAAGCGTCTTCCTCCTGTCCTTGCAGTCTGCAGCGTTCGTAGCGGCAAATAGTCCAACTACTTGGACTTTAGCCTCTGTTACCGAGCACGGTTTTTATAATGGTGACTGTAACTCTACTCCGTTTATATTCATTGACATTAGACCATAATAAGCGATTCGAAATATCCGTAAGAAAACTTACAAAATCTCAAAACACCCAAGAAGTGCAAATCGACGAATCGCGAACCACAATTAGCGTTTATAAGTCCTTCGGCTTATTTGTTGTTGCGGTTGTGGTACTACTTTCCGTTACCAAGAAACAAATTTATTAAATACAACTTTAATACTGATTGAACTCGTCGTTCACGGTTCTTCTTGGAAGGTACAAACAGTATGAAACACAAAACCAAACACTTATTGGCCTAACGTACACTCACAACTGTATATTTGAGAACACAATATCATTGCATCACTGTAAATATACTGCTGCAACTAAATGGCATATTTAACTTGAATTTGAATACAACGTACAAATGTAGGCTAATACCAGCTGTTACTATTAATACAATTGGTATTATATAAGTTACTTCTGTAGTCAGCTGTTTATTTGTTTTTAACTATTTAAAAACAGTGTTTTAATGCAAAAGTTTTAAATACCAGCTGTTACTGTTAATACAATTGGTATTATATATGTTATTTCTGTAGTCAGATGTTTTTTGTTTTTAACAATTTAAAAACAGTGTTTTAATGCAAAAGTTTTAAATACCAGCTGTTACTGTTAATACAATTGGTATTATATATGTTATTTCTGTAGTCAGATGTTTTTTGTTTTTAACTATTTAAAAACAGTGTTTTAATGCAAAAGTTTTAAATACCAGCTGTTACTGTTAATACAATTGGTATTATATATGTTATTTCTGTAGTCAGATGTTTTTGTTTTTAACAATTTAAAAACAGTGTTTTAATGCAAAAGTTTTAAATACCAGCTGTTACTGTTAATACAATTGGTATTATATATGTTATTTCTGTAGTCAGATGTTTTTGTTTTTAACTATTTAAAAACAGTGTTTTAATGCAAAAGTTTTAAATACCAGCTGTTACTGTTAATACAATTGGTATTATATATGTTATTTCTGTAGTCAGATGTTTTTGTTTTAACAATTTAAAAACAGTGTTTTAATGCAAAAGTTTTAAATACCAGCTGTTACTGTTAATACAATTGGTATTATATATGTTATTTCTGTAGTCAGATGTTTTTGTTTTTAACAATTTAAAAACAGTGTTTTAATGCAAAAGTTTTAAATACCAGCTGTTACTGTTAATACAATTGGTATTATATATGTTATTTCTGTAGTCAGATGTTTTTGTTTTTAACTATTTAAAAACAGTGTTTTAATGCAAAAGTTTTAAATACCAGCTGTTACTGTTAATACAATTGGTATTATATATGTTATTTCTGTAGTCAGATGTTTTTTGTTTTAACTATTTAAAAACAGTGTTTTAATGCAAAAGTTTTAAATACCAGCTGTTACTGTTAATACAATTGGTATTATATATGTTATTTCTGTAGTCAGATGTTTTTGTTTTTAACTATTTAAAAACAGTGTTTTAATGCAAAAGTTTTAAATACCAGCTGTTACTGTTAATACAATTGGTATTATATATGTTATTTCTGTAGTCAGATGTTTTTGTTTTTAACTATTTAAAAACAGTGTTTTAATGCAAAAGTTTTAAATACCAGCTGTTACTGTTAATACAATTGGTATTATATATGTTATTTCTGTAGTCAGATGTTTTTGTTTTTAACAATTTAAAAACAGTGTTTTAATGCAAAAGTTTTAAATACCAGCTGTTACTGTTAATACAATTGGTATTATATATGTTATTTCTGTAGTCAGATGTTTTTGTTTTTAACTATTTAAAACAGTGTTTTAATGCAAAAGTTTTAAATACCAGCTGTTACTGTTAATACAATTGGTATTATATATGTTATTTCTGTAGTCAGATGATTTTTGTTTTTAACAATTTAAAAACAGTGTTTTAATGCAAAAGTTTTAAATACCAGCTGTTACTGTTAATACAATTGGTATTATATATGTTATTTCTGTAGTCAGATGTTTTTTGTTTTTAACTATTTAAAAACAGTGTTTTAATGCAAAAGTTTTAAATACCAGCTGTTACTGTTAATACAATTGGTATTATATATGTTATTTCTGTAGTCAGATGTTTTTTGTTTTTAACAATTTAAAAACAGTGTTTTAATGCAAAAGTTTTAAATACCAGCTGTTACTGTTAATACAATTGGTATTATATATGTTATTTCTGTAGTCAGATGTTTTTTGTTTTTAACTATTTAAAAACAGTGTTTTAATGCAAAAGTTTTAAATACCAGCTGTTACTGTTAATACAATTGGTATTATATATGTTATTTCTGTAGTCAGATGTTTTTTGTTTTTAACAATTTAAAAACAGTGTTTTAATGCAAAAGTTTTAAATACCAGCTGTTACTGTTAATACAATTGGTATTATATATGTTATTTCTGTAGTCAGATGTTTTTTGTTTTTAACTATTTAAAAACAGTGTTTTAATGCAAAAGTTTTAAATACCAGCTGTTACTGTTAATACAATTGGTATTATATATGTTATTTCTGTAGTCAGATGTTTTTTGTTTTTAACAATTTAAAAACAGTGTTTTAATGCAAAAGTTTTAAATACCAGCTGTTACTGTTAATACAATTGGTATTATATAACTTACTTCTGTAGTCAGATGTTTTTTGTTTTTAACAATTTAAAAACAGTGTTTTAATGCAAAAGTTTTAAATACCAGCTGTTACTGTTAATACAATTGGTATTATATATGTTATATCTGTAGTCAGATGTTTTTTGTTTTTAACAATTTAAAAACAGTGTTTTAATGCAAAAGTTTTAAATACCAGCTGTTACTGTTAATACAATTGGTATTATATATGTTATTTCTGTAGTCAGATGTTTTTTGTTTTTAACTATTTAAAAACAGTGTTTTAATGCAAAAGTTTTAAATACCAGCTGTTACTGTTAATACAATTGGTATTATATAAGTTACTTCTGTAGTTAGATGTTTATTTGTTTTTAACTATTTAAAAACAGTGTTTTAATGCAAAAGTTTTAAATACCAGCTGTTACTGCTAATACAATTGGTATTATATAAGTTACTTCTGTAGTCAGCTGTTTTTTGTTTTTAACTATTTAAAAACAGTGTTTTAATGCAAAAGTTTTAAATACCAGCTGTTACTGTTAATACAATTGGTATTATATAAGTTACTTCTGTAGTTAGATGTTTATTTGTTTTTAACTATTTAAAAACAGTGTTTTAATGCAAAAGTTTTAAATACCAGCTGTTACTGCTAATACAATTGGTATTATATAAGTTACTTCTGTAGTCAGCTGTTTTTTGTTTTTAACTATTTAAAAACAGTGTTTTAATGCAAAAGTTTTAAATACCAGCTGTTACTGTTAATACAATTGGTATTATATATGTTATTTCTGTAGTCAGATGTTTTTTGTTTTTAACCATTTAAAAACAGTGTCTTAATGCAAAAGTTTTAAATGCCAGCTGTTACTGTTAATACAATTGGTATTATATATGTTATTTCTGTAGTCAGATGTTTTTTGTTTTTAACTATTTAAAAACAGTGTCTTAATGCAAAAGTTTTAAATGCCAGCTGTTACTGTTAATACAATTGGTATTATATATGTTATTTCTGTAGTCAGATGTTTTTTGTTTTTAACTATTTAAAAACAGTGTTTTAATGCAAAAATTTTAAATGCCAGCTGTTACTGTTAATACAATTGGTATTATACATGTTACTTCTGTAGTCAGCTGTTTATTTGTTTTTAACTATTTAAAAACAGTGTTTTAATGCAAAAGTTTTAAATACCAGCTGTTACTATTAATACAATTGGTATTATATAATTTACTTCTGTAGTCAGCTGTTTATTTGTTTTTAACTATTTAAAAACAGCGTTTTAATGCAAAAGTTTTAAATAATGTAAAAACTAAAAACATGCACAAACTTTTCCGGTCGCAACACCCAAAAATGTCCAACTCGGCTCTAAAAAAAAATTCACACTCAGAACTTTGGTAATAGCTTGAACAAGTTTGTCCTTTAGCGAGATCCGCTAAAGAGTTTCAAATGGCAGCCATTCAGATCCTCAAAACAAATTTTCTTAAAAAAATAAACAGAACTTCAATATCGTAATTAGCGTTAAAATCTGCATAAATTAGCATTGTGAATTTCAAAAGTAATTAAAAAGTTAAAACAGTATTTGAACGATCGAAGCGAGATTTCATGTATCAACATTCGTTGATTCTTCGTTCAACGTTGATTCGTTGATTCGTTGATTCTTGTTCGACGTTTCGTTGGTATGTTTGTTACGCAGTTTTGGCCAAACACATTCACCGACTGTTTTCAAATTCGGTAAGAAGTTACCGTGTAGCAAGCCAGAACGTATGTGTAAGATTTGTTTATTCATTACCGTTTCAAAATGGCGGCATTTGATTAAACGATAACGCGTGTAGTTGCTGGCTAATCCGTGTAATACTGGCAGAACGGTTCGACTTGTCACAATTAACAGTTTCGTGGAGAAAAAGCATTTCCATTGAAGTTGGTTCAGTAACATTTGTCGTACATATTTCGGTTACTGGTTCACTTTGCTGAAAAGGATGCGAGCGCGTCAGAGCGCTGTCGTGGAAGCAAATTAACTAAGAATAGACTGCGGGTCTACTATTACGATAAAATTATGAATATTTCAGTCAGAGTTCATTTTTGTGTTTCAATGAGCGAGCGAAGCGAGCTCTATGATTCGATTCGAAGGTTCGACATTTGGTTTTTGTGTTTTTATTACTCAGTTTTGGTCAAACGCATTGACCGATTGTTTTGTCAGAGCGCTGTCGTGGAGGCAAATTAACTAAGAATATACTGCGGGTCTACTATTACGATAAAATTATTAATATTTCAGAGTTCATTTTTGTGTTTCAATGAGCGAGAGAAGCGAACTCTATGATTCGATTCGACGGTTCGACATTTGGTTTTTGTGTTTTTATTACTCAGTTTTGGTCAAACGCGTTTACCGATTGTTTTGTCAGAGCGTTGTCGTGGAGCGGAGGCCAGACAATTACTTAGGAATAAAACTGCGACGTCTGCTGTTCTTAAGCCGGGCGGGCGGCCACCAAATGCTGAGCTGAGTTGTGCTGAGCATAGCAGACTACGCATTCAAAACGTACTGTTATTTTTAATGTAAGTACGGCCACTGAAAGTGTAACAGAGCTGAGCAGAGTGAAGCGGCGTCGCTGTTCGGCTTTCAAACGGACTCAGCTTCCCCCACCACTTTGACCACGCCTCCGAACTTATTATTTCTCGTTGTCTAGGTTACGGTTTTTAAACATAGTAGTTTCCTAGAATCCGTTACAATATTTAAGATACAAACGCTTTCTTTAAACTGACTTAACTCCGATTCCGGCTGCCGTTCAATCCGCTCAACTCGGCTCCGCTTGGCTTAACTCAGCTTCGCTCTCACATTTAATAATTCTCCATAAATGTTCGGCTAAAAGAGGGCCCTAATTTATGAAAATGAAATAGTTAGGTTTTGGTCATATATATGAAGATTTTTCACCCAAAAGTCAGTGTACCAAATGTGAAATAATAGAAGCTCCGCGCAGTTGAGTGGCACGGGATTACGCTTTCGAAACCTAACAATTATTTTTAATGTAAACAAGGCCAATGAAATCGTAACGGAGCTAAGCAGAGTCAAGCGGCGTCACTGGGCTCCGCTCCGTGTAGCTTCGACTCTGTCTAGTTCGGTTTTGAAACCGACTCCGCTATCCCTACCACGCTGACCACGCCACCGAACTTAGTATTTCTCGTTACCTAAGTTAAACATAGCAGTTTACTAGAATCCGTTACAATAGGCCTAAATACTTAAAAGGTACAAACGCTTTCTTTAAACTGACTTAACTCCGATTCCGGCTGCCGTTCATCTTCATTCATTCAGCTTCGCTCCGCTCCGCATTTGTACACCGGTCCTTAATTGTACACCAGTAAAAACAAAAATGCTGTACTCGCTGAAAAATAATAATTTTACATAGAAAGTGTTCCTTCAAGTAATGTTTTAAATTTTATTACTTTTAGAAAATCCTCTCCCATCACGTTGGCGGGGCAGCAGTGTTTTCAATTTATTTTTCACCCCGGGTAGTTTTGATTACGGAATGTAATGCGTGTCATTACTCCATTAAAAATATCGGTTCGAGATCTATCGACAAAAAATCGAAAAACCATTTCGCCAGTTTCGGTCGATATATATCGTTCAGTTAAACTGGAGATATACGAAACCTCTTAAAACTGTTGAATGAATTCCTAACACGATCAAAATATTTCATACGTCACGCAGGTAGACTGGCTTCTTACAGCCGTTATCTACATTATTATGTTCAAAACAGTTTACAAATTTAAACGTACTCGACCTTTCAGATGTCCTTGCCACTTTCAGATAAAACCAACATGTGCACGTAGCCTACTGCACAAGTACCGGATAAACATCATTATAGAAATAAGCACAGCTGCGGTACTTCCTCCATCGTTATCACACAACCAACAAACAGATCGCTAAAATGTAATATTACCGATGGTACATCCCTGTAATATTAAAATCGTAATAAAGAATTTTTTTGCAAATGAGCTAATGGCGTAGTAAGTCCCTTGTGTGGAATAACGAAATCAGTCTTTGTTCTAGCTCTGTGATGAGTCTGTACACTGGACTCATATACCACACATTCCTTTAGAACAGGGGTCTCCAAACTACGGCCCGAGGGCCACATCCGGCCCGCGGACAGATTTTGAACTTGAAAACTCCTTTTAGAGAACATATTTTTTATAGCAAATTAAATTTAGTTTACTGAAGTATTCTAATTTTATGTTGAATAACCAACGAGATTATTCTGTACGTGCTATTAGCGCCATCTGTTAGCGATAGAAGGTACTACCTATTTCCGCTTGTGTCCACCAGATGTCGTGTCACGTTACTCCTCATGGCTCGTACTCTACGACTAATCTAGAAATTACAGATGACAGGAAAATTAATAATATGCAGTGTTGCCGTTTTGCGGACTTTAGTCCGATTTGCAGCCTTTTTTAAACGTTGCGTACTTTTTCGGACTTTTTTTTTCATCAGTGGACTATTTCACTTTTTACCACCGGCAACAATGATAATATGGTTTTGGCCCTCGGAACTTACTGGAGTAATCAGTATGGCCCTAAGGCTGGAAAGTTTGGAGACCCCTGCTTTAGAGCATGGGTTTTTAACCTTTTCTCTGCTTTGACCGCTAAATATTTTTTTTTCTGTAGACCCCCATATTTTATAATGTGTTGCACAAATATCACAGAATTAAGCTTTTATTAGGAGCAATTCAGTAATACAATTTTTAAAAATAATTTGTATTTTGTATTATTAGATATATATTAAAGATATAATTATGTTTATAGAAGCAGAAATTTAAATATAAATCATATAAATATATAAAAATTAATGAGATGGTTGCGGTTGATGTCCTTCGATTACCTTACTTATATCCGGGGAAATATTTGTTAATATTAATCGTAAATCACCACGTTTCGATATCTTGAATCGATTTCTCGTCTTTCGCAATAAATTATTTACACAGCTAAATCCTGCCTCAACCAAGTAAGAACTGGGAAATGCTAACAATAGTGGTTCGCTGATACTTGTTAATCTGGCGTATTTTGTGCGGATGTCTTCGCAACTCCAAAATTCGGTATATCCACTTGTTTGACAGTTGATTTTGAGTTCCAAATTCTCTTTAGGTTCAATCAAGTCTTCTTGTAGTGAGAAATCAATATCGGATATGTCACTTTCAAATGTTTTTATAATCCAAGATGGGACGTTTAAATTTTCTAAATCCTTGTAATTCAATCGACCCCAAGGGGTCCACCTGGGCCCCGTTGAGGAACCCTGCGTTAGAGGACGGACGGATTGGGAGACGTGTCCAGATTCAAGAGCGAACTTATGCGCCTCCATGCGTTCAGTTGATTGCTGCTGGTGTGTTATAAGGAAGCTGAATCAGTACGGCTAAAGCATGCAATTCATGCATATCCCAAGCCAAAGTGAAACACCAAAACTCAGGGCTGTGTGGCTAAGGGGGTGGGGACTTAGCTTTAGTAAGCGGACCCTGGATACAGGACGACTTCCAGTTTTAATTAACCTTACCAATACAATGCAGGGTCTGTATGGGCGGACTTCCCCAGCTAGTTGTGAGGCTTAAATGGTAGAAACCACTGAAAAACAAAAAGCACTAAGCGACTAGCATATGTGGACCTGGAGAGTGAGAATTTTGGAAAGGAAGAAACTGGTGTGACACCTTAATCCCATGTACTCCACCAGCTGTGAATCACAGCAGAATGTGTGAATGCTGAACGGACCCACCAAAAGTGCGACAGAAGAAGCAAGAGATGAGATTAAACAGCACAAAATCAATAAAACCGCCTATAAACGTTCATCAAAGGTGCAAACTGAGGTGCAAACAGAGTGCGGTAGCAAAAGGGCTTCCTGTGAAAACTGGAAGCAGAATAAATTACACCAATTACAGCGAGGAATGTTGGGAAGGGTTCGGGAGTCATTGACAGCCAGGAGAATTCTTCATGCCCGAAGGAATTGCAGGAGTATCCCACAGGCTGAGGCAATTAAAATCTAGATTACACTAAAGACTATCAGCTAGAAACGTTCTGGAAGTTGTTAATATAGCCCAATGGCCAATGGACCGTATAATTTCCCAGAACAAATGGAGGTCAGCCATCAAGGAGATTATACTGGATAAAATCCTATCCTTTGGAAATGACAATTCTTCACCCAAGGTTCAAAACTCCTTTCGTGAGAATAGGTTTATCCTGATCACCTGCGCAGATGACAAGTCCAAAGAAGGAGCTTGAGAGTAAGGTCTCTCGTATTACATTGATGGAGGGTGTAGAGCTGAAAGTGAGTAGAACTGTTTTCCAGGTAGCGAAGGTGATAGTCACTAGATGAAGATTTTGGGTAAAGGACAACTCAGGACACACTTGAGCTCTGAGGTTGCACAGAATAGGAGTGTACCAAGGAGAAACTGTGTGTAGGTTTTGCAGAAGAGGAAACTGCAGGCCATATAATCTATGATTGTTTGCTAGCAAGAAGGAGTGTTTAGTTCCAGGATCCTGAGGACCTCCAGCAGAATAAGGTATTCGGTGGAGTGCTGGAAATCATTGAGTGATGGCTTGAACTAAAATACAAGAGGCTTAGTTGAGCAATAAATCCCTTGAGCGCGCTGCCAGCGGTCACCAAATCCTTTAACCTCTTGCAACAAATCTTATGTGCAGTTCCGATGTAGACAGGGCTTTTTTAATTTATTCTTACACAAAGAAGCCCGATCTCCAGCCGCTTTTAAATAAACAATTTCTGTCTGCAACCATTCGAAGTATTTAGTTTTAGTCAACTCACGTCACTGACTAAGCTCATGCAATATGCAATTATGCAACCAAACACGTAGTTAAATTTAAACAATTAATTGCAAATAATTTCTAATATGTGTTTTGTATTCATAGACAAGCACATAAATATTCCAATAACAACAATTAAAAAAAAGTAATAATGATTTATTTCTTATTTGTATTCATAGTAAACTGGCAATAAACATAAAAGTTGAGTGGTACTATCGTAGAACAGCTGTGGTGTGAAATCAGCTGTTTAGATGAACATTACCTCCACCTCCGTACAGCTCAATATTTCCGCTGCATAATAGACCTTAACTTTTATATTTACACAGTAGATACAAATTGCATTCATACATATGCGTTTTTGTTAGTAGGACCTACTTTAAGCGTTCGGAATTATTTTTGGTTCGATTTGATTCAAACATGATTCGAAAATGTATTGTTCAAGTAACTTAGACAAGATTTTTAGCTAACAAAATCCGTTAATTCGCGTTTTTTTTAAATAATAGCATTTTTTTAATCTTACCTTTTTTGAAAAACTGATTTTACACTATTAAATTTTTAGTATGCATAATAATTAAATGCATTAATTAATAATAATAATATTATAATATAAGATTATAATAATATAATAATAATATAATAGTAATATTAATAATATAATAATATAAGATTATAACGTATGAAGCAATCTGATCGCACAGAGCATTGAGAAGTGATTGATTTGGTGTACCCCAAAGTTGGGTGAAACAAATAAAGAGAAGAAGATATAATATTATTATAATATTATTATTATAATTATTATAAGAAGATTATAATATAATTATAATATAATATAATATAACATAATTAATATTAATAATAATATTATTAATAATATATAATAATAATATAACTAATATAATAATATTATTATTAATTAATAATAATTAAACTTAAAATTTTTATTTATGCAAATTTAACACTGTTTAAGGATGGTGAAATCAGATTTTCAAAAAAGTATAAGTAACAAAATTTGTGATACTGTTACTTTTTGTAAATTCGCGTCCATCACGTCCGCGAGACAGCCGCGTGCTGCGTTTGTGTTGAATTTTAGTACCAAAATCATTTACCAGGCAATTTACAGTTGCAGTAGATAAAAACACGAGCCGGGTTGACCCACAGAACGGGTAATGATTAGGACCAGTTCTTACAAATATGAAAGTCACGAAGTTGTTCAACTTGGTGAAAATTGCTGGCTCTACTTTCCATAACGTACCATAATAGATTACCTTTGTCTCGAGAAACTTATCTTAATTTTAAAAGTTTAATTAACAACACATGTTTACTGTCCAGTTAGAGTAGTTCAATAAAGTGGATCGATAACACACGACAGATAAACAATCTAAACCACTTTTCTTAAAATAACAACTCGAAAATTATTTTAGTGGGCCTAAATTATTTAAGCACGTACGAAACGGATTTTTCGCGAAGATTTGTAGATATCCGGGTTAAAAAGTAGAATTTTTCAATCCGTTCAATTTACATAACCTATTTTTAAGATAGTTTTTACCAAATCTTATGATTTTACTTAAATGTTTTTTTAAAGGCCTAATATAACAACACTGTATAATCAAGACTAATGACCAAATCTTCGAAAAATATTTTTTGCAATAGGAAACCCCTTTCCAAAAATTTTAACGACTTTTCAGAGTAAAGAAACTCAGTTTTTATCATAACCTTAAAAATTTTCCATTTTTTGTATTTCAAGGTTAAACTGCTTTCTTCAAATCACGATACAAACACGCGTTTACATGCTGACCAATTTGAGGTTATCTGTTCTTGATTTCTTAAACTACTAACACGAAACATATTTCTATAAGGTGTTAACAATAAAATACTAAATACTATCAAAAAATTACTTACATAAATGAATCGATTATCCAGAACAAAAATAACAAAACGCCGGTCAACAGTAACTGAAATGTCATACGATTGTAAACGAATATTACGAAGGATATTTTGAAAAAGTGATGTAGAAATTGAATGAAACTAATGATTGAAAGCTCCGAGGGCCTGGCCATGGTAATTTTTAAGAAAATCGTGTTCAGGTTGCTAAGCAACCATAGAAACACAATAAAAAATACTTTCACACATGTTTTTATTGAAACAATCGGCAAGAAAAGTTGCCTAGCGGCTGATCTGGGAACTAAAATAACGACCAAACTTTAGCTCTTTGATCTCTGACCGTCTTTGATCTCTTTAGGCCTATCTAAGGATTATTAAACTTTTTATATTGCAATTATTTAAAATGTTCTTTAAATTAATAGGTTTAGAGAAATATTGGTTTTATTACCTTAAATCAAGTACGGCAATAGTCTCAATGGTTCATATAACGAACAAATTTCTTAGGCCCCTTGCATTAAATTAAACGATTTGAAAATGTTGAAACATATAAGCTACAAGTTGTGATTGCTTTTAATACAAAAACTACTCACATATTAAAATGTTCGGGATTGTAATGCAATGTGACATTTTAGATATTCGTTTTCATCACGTCAGCGAGACAGTTGCGTGTCGCCATTTTGGATTGAAAATGTTGAAATTTTTAAGCTACAAGTTGTGATTATTTTTAATACAAAAACTACTCGCATATTAAAATGTTCGGGTTTGTAATGCAATGTGACTTTTTAGATATTCGTTTTCATCACGTCAGCGAGACAGTTGCGTGTCGCCATTTTGGACTGAAAATGTTGAAACGTTTAAGCTACAAGTTGTGATTATTTTTAATACAAAAACTACTCGCATATTAAAATGTTCGGGTTTGTAATGCAATGTGACTTTTTAGATATTCGTTTTCATCACGCCAGCGAGACAGTTGCGTGTCGCCATTTTGGACTGAAAATGTTGAAACATTTAAGGTACAAATTGTGATTGTTTTTAATACAAAACCACTCGCATATTAAAATGTTCGAGTTTGTAAGGTAATGTGACGTTTGAGATATTCGTTTCAATCACGCCAGCGAGACAGTTGCGTGTCGCCATTTGGGACTGAAAATGTTGAAACATTTAAGCTACAAATTGTGATTGTTTTTAATACAAAACCACTCGCATATTAAAATGTTCGGGTTTGTAATGAAATGTGACTTTTTAGATATTCGTTCCCATCACGTCAGCGAGACAGTTGCATGTCGCCATTTTGGTTTGAAACAAATGACAAGAGGAAGATCACTTCCGTGGGAATGTATACGTAAGCCCCTAAAGTTAACTTTTTAAGAAATTTATTATGAATTTTTCAATTCCATCGATACGTCTTATTCTTAGCTGTCTCACAATTTTAGTTTTTGTAGTTTTAACTCTTAAACGGAAGATCGATGCAATGGAAAATCCAACGGTAGTAACTAGGCTCGAACCTGTGTAAAGGTTATGCCTGATATTCTACCGACTATCTGGTAAAGCTGCTGAAAAGAACTATGCCCTTCACGTCACAAGTCTCCCAGAGTGACAAGAGTCTCCTAAAACCGGAAACACTAGCGCCAGTAACTCCTAGTGGCAAGACACTGAACTACTAAAAGGTAATCTACAACTTTATTGGAAATAAACGTTATTTGTTCAACGCCGTTCTCATTCTGTTGACTGTTAGTGAAACGTTTAAAGTTATCTCAACGCTAGCGCCAGTAACGCCTAGCGACAAGACACTGAACTACTAAACGGTTATCTAAAAGGTTATTGGGAATAAAACTTTATTTGTTCAACGTCGTTCTCATTTGGTTGACTGTTAGTGCAACGTTTAAAGTTATCTCAACGCTAGCGCCAGTAACGCCTAGCGACAAGACACTGAACTACTAAACGGTTATCTAAAAGGTTATTGGGAATAAAACTTTATTTGTTCAACGCCGTTTTCATTCTGTTGACTGTTAGTGCAACGTTTAAAGTTATCTCAACGCTAGCGCCAGCAACGCCTAGCGACAAGACACTGAACTACTAAACGGTTATCTAAAAGGTTATTGGGAATAAAACTTTATTTGTTCAACGCCGTTTTCATTGTGTTGATTGTTATTGCAACGTTTAAAGTTATCTCAACGCTAGCGCCAATAACGCCTAGCGAAAAGACACTGAACTACTAAACGATTATCTAAGAGGTTATTGGGAATAAAACGTTATTCGTTCTTCGTTTTAACGCCGTTCTCATCCTGTTGATTGTAATTGGCAAAGTTTAAAATTATCTCAACGCTAGCACTAGTAACGCCTAGCGACAAAACACTGAACTACTACCTAAAACAGTTATCTAAAAGGTTATTGGGAATAAAACGTTATTCGTTCTTCGTTTTAACGTTGTTCTCATAATGATCGTTACTGCAGCGTGCTTTGTGGGAAAACAGGAAAACACGATAAAACTATTGTTAGGGGTTATAAAACTTTAATCCAGTAACCGTTATATGTTACTTGTGATAACAATTATTGTAGTTACTCTTTAAAAACAGTTTTCTATAATAACCGTTACTAAACAAAATAAAGCCCATCTCTAAACACTGGCACAAGCGAGCCTAACCAAGCGCGACAACTGGTTAAATTCTTTGTCAACAATTAAAGGAATTAGTTCAGATTGGCGCGAGATGGAGATAAAATCATTTGCATCGTACTAAGTGGTAATTAGGCCAACTGGTAATGAGGACAAACAGTAAGTGGGACAACAGATGTTGAGGGTGGAGGCAGACGAATCTGTGAGCAGTTGTCCTCAATTAGTACTCTTAGTGAAAAGAATAGATTTCAGGGATTTCTTGGTATGTTTTTTTCAGAAATTGGATTGTTCGACGGGCATACTGTGCAACTGTTATGAGTCCGCACTTTCAGCGGTATATTATGGGAAAAATGTACGGACAAAAAGAAGAACTTTTCTTAATGATATATTTGCAGAAATATATAATTAGTTTTAAGGTATGTTTACAAACATCTTGTTTTGTTAAAATAAATAAATACGTGAATCTAGCTTAGATATTATTTACTGTAGTTGTAGTAAAAGATCAGCTGTTTTATATTAATTCGTAACGAACAGCTGATTTCAGTGAACAGCTGATGGGCTATAACTTTCAGGTTATGATGTTATAAACTAGCAATATCAACAACAATTATTATAAACAGATAGGCTATTAATTTCGAATATATTATAAACGGTTACACCGTACACGTTCTTCAACTAAGGAAAAATACCGGAACCAAAGCAACACAACGTCTTTATATAATACGCGTTTATTGTTATCGAAAAGGAGGAAGGAAAAGAAAGATACTGAAATAGAGACGAAATTCGTTGCTCATTTCCGTTTCGTACGTCCGTTACATTAAAAAGGTTCGGAACACTTTTTTCTAGTCACTTCTCTCGCCAAAGCTAACTATCATGAAAAGCTTCACTTTAAAAACAAAAAGTGTGAAATATACATTTTTATATTGTTTGCGCAGTTAATTCATTAAAATTTTGTTTTATTTAAAAGCATAATATGGTTGCCAGCGCCTCTGTTATCTACCTTTTATCTTCCTCTACCGAATCCTCGAAAGATCAGATTCATACTAGCAGTATAGTATTCCTAGACACTCGTGAGCTTTAAACCTTTAAAAATGTCTCTTCAGGAACATCCGATGTAGGCCTACTTTCACATTTTAATAAAATCGGTTCAAGGAGAGTCAGCACAAGATTTTAGAGCATGTAAGGAGCGCATTTTTCGCTGTTTTACGGTAATATTAGTTCTTTGATCTGTACCACTTACTTGGGTGCCTTCTGGAGGAGCTTCTTGATGGCGGAGTAATTTTGGCCGGCGGGGATCCGCAGCATCTGTATACACAGATCCGGCTCCCACTCGCTAAGGTCCACGCCGTTGTTGATGTCCTTGAGCAGGCGGCCGCTGTTAGTCCTCTGCAACGCCGGATGACCGGAGTCCGAAGAATCCAGTGATTTGACGACGGCGCGTTTCCACAAGTCCTTGGCCGTCGTCGGGCACGCATCCGTCTCCGACATGTTCTGGAACGGAAAAGGAACAGCTGCAGCTAGCGAACAACTTTCTAATTACACGTATTTGTGCGTTGTAACAATGAACGCAGGATCTATAAGAAGGACACTTCTAGCCTGAAAAAGTAAGCACATTTTATTCGGCTAACAATGCTACTTGGAACACCCGCCGAAAGATGTGATAAAAACAGAACTGCATGTTTTTTTCTGAACTTTTTACTCAGAGAGAGAGAGACAGGTATAGGGGCGATGGCATTCTCTGTCTCTCACTTCCTGCCAACAGCTGAGGGGTTCTGTGTGGACTTCGCAGGTCAACTTCCCTAAACTTTCGTTTTCATTACGGCAGTGAACCTACAAGATCACTTTCTTCCTTTCCTTGATCACTACTTCCATAACAACGACATCATGATTTTCTGAATGTTGAACTATATATTTGATTGACTACTATTTAATAAATTTAACAGTAATATTTAGTGGAACTTTAATTAACGCACATACATTGTAAGCATTTAAAATTATTAACACTTTAAAAAAATATAAAATAGTCTAGTTCTGATCAATTACTGAACTACATTGTTTATTTCTTAAGATATATAATTTTAATTCCTAAAATATTTTAAGTAGTGCGAACCTTATTAAATATAATATGCAAAAAGTTGGAAGAGTATTAAATATGAACCCAAATAATTTTATATATTAATATAACTTAAAGTTCAACGACAGAACCGATGATGCCGAGCGGGAAGAGGTTCGTTACTTGTTTGCAAATACAACTTTCAGGAGCTGACCCTGTAGTCATAATTTCCCAAACGTAGGTCAAGCGTTATGGTAGAATTTGGAGAGGGATAGAAAGATAGACAGCGAGAGAGACAGAGAATGTCATGAACCCTATATCTGTCTCTCTCTGAGCTACAAGTTCAGAAAACACATGCAGCGCTGCCTATCAGTAGGTGCCCCAAGTAGCGTTGTCGGCCAAATAAAATGGGTTGACATTTTCAGGCAAGAAGTATCCTTATAGGTTCTGTATTCATTGGTTGTAACGAATGAACTGAAGCCATAAATCTGCAAAAATATTTACAGAAAGTAAACAATCTTAAAAAAGAAAATCTGTTGTCACTGCAGGCTATTTCTCTTTCTAAAAACTGAATAGGCCTACTCTCACGTTCATAACCTTAAAAGCCGCCTCGGTGGCCTAGTTGATAGCGTACTGGGCTTTCACCCCGAGGACCCGGGTTCGATTCCCGGCCTGGGCTTGGCATTTTCATACGCTATAAATCATCCCATCGTCTGCATTAGCCCAAGCGTGTACAATAGTCGGACGTTAAACAGCAAAAAAAAAAAAAAAAAAAAAAAAAATCATAACCTTAAAACTCATTTTATTCATTACCGATAGATTATATTTCGTTCTAGTAGGCCTAAAGAAATTTATTAGCGAAATTACGTACAAAATAGGAGTTACTATTGTGGTAAGACACAGAGTCGAAACCAAGAAATGAGCACCGGTTATAGACTTTTAGATAACTTTTTAAGCGATGGTAAAAATATATATATATTTGTAATTTTGTATAATTGTAATTACACGCAGGCATACACGCGCGCGCGCGCGCGCGCACACACACACACACACACACACACACACACACATCATATCTCTTATCGTTGAAAAGAAACAAATTTTTTGTTGAAAACACAAATTGGCGGCTGGGCAGAGAACCAACCATTTTTAAAGAATATGTTTGTATGAAAGGTTTAATAAAGCTCCGGAAGTTATTTTGTTAAATATTTATAAAACTGACCGTAATTTTGAACAATATTTCGCTTGGTAACAATCCTGTCGAAACTACTGCCATACTAATTAATGTCTGTGCCAATTTCTAATCAAATCAAACCAAAACTGTGTTCATAACAAAGTTTTTAGGTTATGTTTGGTGTCGTTTCATAGTCGCGGATGTTAGTTTATTATGAAGGCCGTGTCAACGTGTAATTTTCCAATTGAAATATAGAGTTTAAACTAAATAGTTTTTAATGAAAAACAAACACGGGCTGTTTGCGACAACGGAACTGTATTATTAGGCTACTGGTTAGAGATCACCTGATTCGCTACGATACGGAATTGAGGCACACCTTAATTCTTTGTTCACAAACACGGTCCAAACACTATCACAGTACCACACAACACCGGATTAAACACACACAAATGCATATTGGCACACAACCTACTGCAGCACATTGTTGATTTATTAAGAAAGTTACTACACTACAATGTTTACCCCACCTGTAAAGTACACTTTGTTCAGTTGAAACTAGTTTTGTTGGGATGGTCTTGGCTCAGTGGTTAGGGGAGGGAAGTTAGGGGAAGTCTATGAATGGAGGGGTAAGTTTTTACCTAGACATGAGTAGAGACGATACTATCTGTGAAATATTGTTATATGTGAAAACTGCTACTGCTACTTTTCAATAACTGTTAAATTAAACTGTGAATTACTGTGAACTGTGAAATAATGTCTGGCTGGCCTGTTATGTTGCTATTGCTTCTTCATATAGGCTTATATAAATCAGAAAAAAAAAAACAAACAAAATCAGCTATTTTATCTACACAAATATACAATTCTTCTATACAATTAATCTTCTACACAATACTACGTGTGCAAAAAACATTCGCTATACTAAATAAAGAATACTATCGACAAGCTAAATCTGGCGGGAAACAACTGTGCGCGCGCAGTTAGCATATTTATCTCGTCTCAGTAATTCCGCACTAACAAAAGTGTGAACTGTGAAAATTTCACAGTTCACAGTTAGTGTGTAGATAGATAGGACCAAACTGTGAATTCATTACGGTTGAACAGATTTCGGAGATTTCAGTTCACAGTTAGTAACAGTTAACCTCAGATGTTAGATAAATATGTGAAATTTGACTACCTGTGAAAAAGTAGCAGTTCTGTGATATCGTTACCATCTCTATTAGACAGGGCGAAATAGTTCATTTCAACAAACTGTCTTGAAACAAAGTAAAATGCAAGTTATAAAGCAACGACGTAGTTAGATTTGTTTACAAATAAGTTAACCGGCTTATGTTAAGTTAAAACCAGTGTTGCCGCCTCGTGAGTCTAGTGGATAGCGTATTAGGCTTTCACCCCGAGGACCCGGGTTCGATTCCCTGCGAGGGCTTGGCATTTTCATACGCTATAAATCATCCCATAGTCTGCATTAGCCCAAGTGTGCACAATAGTCGGACGTTAAAAAAAAAAAATAAAAAAAAAATAAAACCAGCGTAATTAATAAATACAAGAAATTTTATGAACTGTGTTTTTATTTCGTATTATATTCTCTGCAGAAGTATTACCTTGAAACAGACAGCAAACAGAAATCAACAACTTAAGATTAATATATAAAAGAAGAAGTCCTGACTGACTGACTGATTCATAATCAATGCAGAACCAAAACTATTTTAGCTAGCGACTTGAAATTTTGCAAAAATTTGATTTTAACGCCATTAAACTACTTATCCAGTCCAAATTTAATAATCAACGTACAACCAACGTATTATAGCTAGAGACTTGAAATTTTCAGGGTACCTTCTTAACAACAATGTCGAGGTGCACTAAGAGAGGATTTTACAAAAAAAAAGTACTGAAATATATTTTTCACCATTTCCCAAAACTCATCCCCTAAAGAGATTGAAAGGGGGTAGAAAATGTAAAAAAAGGTATACAATTTTGCATTGAAAAAATATTTGTTTGGATCGTATATTCTAGAAATATGCTATACACAAATAATGAAACACATTTTTCCGAATTCATTCCCTAAAAGAATAAAAATGTAAAAAAGAGGTACAATTAGAGAAAAGAGTGTTTTCACTGGAGAAAAATATTTTTTATAAAATTTTCTTAAAAGTAAACAAAATATTCTTAAACAAAATTTATGATACATGTAATTCAGCATTTCCCCCCCGCATTCATCCCCTAAAAGGACAAAAATATAAAAGAGGTATAAATGTTTGTATTGGAGAAAAATATTTTTTATCAGATTTTCTTAAATTCGAACGGAACACGTTTAAAGACAATAAAACAACATATTCAGGTTATAATATTTTTTCATATTCACTGTAAAATAATCACGAGTTTAGATGATCACGCTTTTATTAATATATTTTTATGTTTCTAAATTATTACATTACTGAAACAGTTTAAGTTCCGTGGTAGAAGCCGCGACTGGTAATACTAGTAAGACAAATTAGAACACGTAAAATATAAATTGTAAATCACAAAATTAATGACAAAAAGAAACGGGACGGAACAAGAAACGAAGATGTCTAAAATTTTTAACCCTTTAAAAGATTTCAATTTAAAAAAAAAATACACACTTTTTCACATTTTGTACAATTTTTTTA